>CM037879.1:9833351-10433351 GCA_021292165.1 Shinisaurus crocodilurus
TCCAGCAACCACTGCCTCCAGGCACTTGGACAGGGGTCTCAGCAGCCAACCTTGGTGAGGACTTAAAAAGAGAGGTAGAGCTGCTGTCATCCGCATATTGATGACACTGCACCCCAAACCTCCTGATGATAGCTCCCAGCAGCTTTAGGTAGGTGTTAAATAACATTGGGAAGAGGATGGAACCTGCGGCACCCCACAAGTGAGCGTCCGAAGCCTCCTCCCCAAGAAACCCTCTGGTACCTTCCAGAGAGGAAGGACCGGAACCACTGCAATACAGTGCCTCCCATGCCCAACCCCTCCAGGCGGTCCAGGACGATACCATGGTCAACGGTATCAAAAGCCGCTGAGAGACCAAGGAGGACAAGGAAGGAGCATTCGCCCCTATCCAAAGCCCTCCTCATATCCACCAAGGCGACCAAGGCCGTTTCCATCCCATGTCCAGGCCTGAAATCCGACTGGCATGGATCTAAGTAATCGGCTTCATCCAAATGTGTCTTCAACTGAGCCCCCACCACTCACTCAATCACCTTGCCCAGAAATGGCAAATTGGAGACTAGGCAAAAGTTGTTCAAATTTGGGGATCTAAGGAGGACTTCTTCAGAAGGGTCCTATTGCTTCTCCTTCAGGGCTGATGGAATCACTCCCTCCCCGAGGGAGGCATTCACTACCACCCTGATCTCCCACCCAGTTTCTCCCTGTAGCTCATAACAAGCCAGGATGGGCAAGGATCAAGCAAGAAGGTGATCAGCTTCACAGATGAAAGCACCTTGTCCACTTCACCAGAAGGAAGAAGCTGGAACCGATTCCACAAGACCAGTCTACCATTGGCCTCCTCCGCTCACTTCCTGTATCCACGATGGACGAAATCCCACTCCGAATCCGATCAATTTTATCTGCTAAGTTCTTGGCGACTGACTTAAATATTAATTTTTAATATTATGATGGTTTCTTTGTTTGTTTGTTTTTTGTAATATTTTTTTTATTTAAAATAATGAATACAACAAACAACAAAAATACAACATTAACATTGTGCACCCCTCACCTCTTGGGACCAAGTTATATTTCTCACCCCAAATTTTTTTTTTTTTTTGATGGTTTAATTCTATTATTAACTTTTGTATTTTTCTGCTTCTTTTCATTGTGAATTTTTAAAGGTTGGGAGCTGCCTTGTTTGGGAAAAAGGCAGGATACAAGAATAAATAATAAATATATAAATTAAATAAACCTACATAGGGCTACCTTTGTACCTAGTTCGGAAACTTCAATTGGGGCAAAATATGGCAGCCAGATTGGTCCGGTACATCTAGAGGTGCCCATATTACACCAGCTTTAAAAGCGTTACACTGGCTGCCAATCAGTTTCCGGGTGAAGTATAAAGTGTTGGTTATCACCTTTAAAGCCCTACATGGTTTGGGTCCTGGTTACCTGCAGGATCGCCTTCTCCCTTACAATCCGCCCCGCACACTTAGGTCCTCTGGGAGGAATTTACTCCAGTCGGCCAAGACTAGGCTGGCGAGTACTACCCAGAGGACCTTGTCTTCTGCTGCTCCCAGACTGTGGAATGGCCTGTTGGAGACTCGTCAACTAGACAGTCTTTGGCCTTTAAAAATGCCATAAAGAATGACCTCTTCTGACATGCCTACCCAGTGAAATTTTAAGAGTTTTTAGGATACTTTTAAAGGTTTTTAAAGAATATTTTAATAATATTTACTATATTTTTAACTACTTATGTATTTTATGTTTATGGTTTGTTCCCCGCCTCGATCTGAGGTGGAGAGGTGGGTAAGAAATAAATTATTATTATTATTATATATAATAATAATAATAAATAATTCACCAACCATTCTTCTGTTGTGGGCAATGTTGAAGAGATCCAGGAGTATCAACAAGGTCGCACTCCCCGTCTCTCTCCCAATAGGTCAGCATACAGGGCGAGCAAAGCTCTTTCCATGCCAAAACCAGGTCTGAACCTGATCCAAATATCAGTCTCATCCAAGAGCACCTGGAGCTGGTTGGTCAGCACCAGCTCAAGGACATTGCATAAGGAACATTTACCACCTGCCTGAAGTTATTAAGATCATCCGGGTCCAAGGAGGGTTTCTTCAGGAGTGGCCTCACCACAGCTTCTTTCAAGCAGCATGGGACTCTCCCTCTCGCAAGGAGGCATTGATCACCTCCCTGGCCCAGTCGGCTGTTCCCTCCCTGCTGGTTTTTAGGAGTCAAGAGGGGCAAGGATCCAGTACAGATGTAGTTGCAGAAACCTGCCCAAACACCTTGTCAACCTCCTTGAGCTGTACCAACTAAAACTCATGCAAGAAAATTTGACCAGGCTGAGCTCTGGGTTCCTCGACCGATTCATCTGCTATAACATTGGAGTGCAAGTCCCGGCAGATGCAAGAGATTTTTCCTGGAACTTCTTAACAAATATACTGTATTGTAGCGGGCCTCAGAGGGGTCCAGGATGTCTTTGAGGCCAGCATATAATAAGCCCCAGAAAACCCAAAAGAGCTCTACTGGGTGACAAATACAAGACTGAAAGAGTCAGTTTCTTTGCTTCCCTCACTGCCCCTAAATATACCTGACTGTGTAGGCACATACCAGGGCTTGATGGCATCCACTACTAGGAGTTCCTCTCCATCTGCACTCAAGCCATCTCCTGTTTTTGTTTTGCTGAGTACCACGAAAACAGAGCAATCCTGTCAATCGCCAAGAACAGCTCTGTATGGAACCACAACAAATATCCTTTTAAAAATTCCCTTTTTGCAATATTAATAATCTAGACCAGACTGCTCTCTCTCTGTTCAGGAGTGCATTAGGGCTGACAGAAGATATGTTGCTCCCCGCCCTGCCAAAGCGCGTCTCCCCACATCCCCGGCAGGAGAAGAGCAAGAAGAGGGTGGGAAAAACTCAGTCACTGGACTTTCAGGGCACCCCGAATCGGCTGCCGGAGGCGACACCTCCCTCTGCCCAATGGTGGGGCCAGCCCTGGGCGGGGGTGGGGGGCACCTCATCCGTCCCCCTCGGCCCAACTGGGCTTGCTTTGGGCGGTCCAGCCAAGCCAGCCCAGAACCAGGGGAGCATATCGGCCACGCGCAGAAACCCCTCGGAGGAGCCGCGTTGGGGAGCCCGGAGCCACAGGGCCCGATTTGGGGGTGGGTGGGTGGGTGGGCAATGATTTTAACCGATGTCCAGGTGCAGGGTCCATGAACCTGTTGGATTCCTCGCAGACCTCCTTTAATGAGTGCAGCCCAGGGCCGCCCCCTACCCAAATTCACAAGGGGGGGTCTCACCTGATCGCGGGAGGGAGGGAGGGAGGCACCGAGGCAGTCGGTGGGAAAGAGCAGAGTCGCCGGGCAGGAAAAGGCAGGAGCAGAGTCTGCAGTTGCCGTGAAAATGGCGCGACCCTCAGGAAAACCCATCAGCCATCAGGCCTTCTTCTCACTTTGTCCTGCTGAGTCCGGAACTCCCAGCTACTTCATGCTGGTTTTAAAGGGGCCACGGACAGTTGCAGCTCAGCATGCAGTTTCAGCTTAGCTGCAATTGACTTTTGCCCATGGCCCCTTTAAGAGTAGAGAGACGCTGCTACGCTAGGAGGGGGAGGAAAGGGGTGTGCGTGCCTGTGCGTGCGCGTACACGTGCGCGGGTGGGCGCTGCAGGAGGAAGGGATTACCTTGGTGGAAAGAGGGAGGGGGGGGAAGAACGAGGGAATTGATCCCATGATTCCTATCTTTAGATTGCCAAAGATTTCATTTCCTAACAGAGCTAACTCCGTGCCTCTAACAGGTGAGATGCAGTGTCAGAAGGAAATGCAAGAAACTTCCCCTTCTCTCTGCAGCTCCATGTTTGGGGGGTGGGGGGTGGTAAGCTTCACCTGTTGAAATTGTGCCAATCTTGACAATTTTAAAACAAAAAGAGATTGCCCTGCAAGCACTGACCCCCCCCCCCCATGAAAAACACCAGATATCAACAATTAAGGGTTTACGTAAGGCAAATTTTTTTTTTTACAAAAATCACTTATAAAATATTATAAAAGTATAAAGTATATTTATGTATTATATTTATACCCCGCCATTTTTCTTGCAAGGAACCCAAGGCGGCTTACATAATCCTCCTCCACTCCTCCATTTTATCCTCACAACAACCCTGTGAGGTAGGTTAGGCTGAGAGTCAGTGACTGGCCCAAAGTCACCCAGTGAGCTCCATGGCCGAGCGGGGTCTCCCAAGGCCCAGTCCAACACTCTCACCACTACGCCACACTGGCTCTTTATTATTATTAATAATATAATAATGTAATAATTATAATATATTATATATTATATATTAATATAATTCTGGAAAAGTCATCCTAGCACTGGTGCTACCTCTTCTAGGAAGGAGCAGCATTTCACAATCATCCCTCAATTACATGATACTTCTTCACACAATGCATAATCCATGTGCTGCCACCAGATGGTCAGTGTTGTAGATTGCTTTAAAACATGGCGCTTCAGTGTTTAATACTGGATATATGTGCTCAAATGCAAGATATATGTATTGTGGGAAGGACAAATATTTATTAACCTCTTATCATGAATTTTTTAAAAAAGAATAAAGGTTGAAATATTTTGTCCCAGAATACATTTAGATTTCAGGCATACCTTTTCTCCATAATAATAATTAAAAAGAAGCTGTTAAGCCTTCTGAGTCTTTTAACAAAGCATAGTCAATACTGGTGGCCCACATTGACAATTTATTATTGAATTTGCCTAAATCTAACACTGATTCAATTATGCACTTACTTGGCAGTAAGCCCTATTGAATTCCCTGGGACATACTTCTGAGTGATCATGCCTAGGATTGTGCTATAAGGCAGGAGTATTCTGGCCACTTCCTTGAGAGTAAAGCCCCATGGAAAGAAGTGGGAGTAGCTTTTGAATGAACATTTATCCCATCGGGCTGTAAAACTAGACTTTGCTCCTCTTGGAACTCCAGGAATAGCCCTTGATGGTCAGAGACTTATAATGGGCAGCTTCTCACGAATTTATTCTGAAGACTGTCACAATTTGTACCCTTCAAAGGCTTGTGCTCTGAACTTGGCTGTCAAAAATTAACCTCCAGATTGCCTTATTCAACCCATAAGTTTAACAGGTTAAGTCTATAAAAAGAGCCCTACTGGTCCAGCATCCTGTTTCCCACAGTGACCAACCAGAGGCTCTGGGAAGCTCTCCAGCAGGACCTGAGGGTAACAATGCGCTCCCACTCATGTTCCCCAGCAAGTGGTCTTCAGAGGCATGGTGTCTCCAATCCTGGAGGTGCTAAGTAGCCATGTGGGGTCTTGCTCCAGCGCCTGCTCGGACACAAAACGAACTGGTACAGGGTGAAGGGCTCACAACTTGTGGCTGATTGCAGCCAAGGCCAGTCAACCTTGGGACATTCCTGGGGAACAGGAGCCCGGAGAGCTGAGTGAGGATTCTCATCTGCAGGCGCTGTCCTTGGGCTGTCATTTAGGCTCGGGAGGAGAGCTCTTCAAGGTTGCGGCCGGCCCAAAGACCCCAGCAGAAACGCCTGGCTGAAAGGCACGTGAGTCGAAGGAGGCCTAGCAGGTGTCTCTTAGCTCGGTACCCGTGCCAAGATCCAGAATCGGACTCAGACTGATATCAAGGCTGGGTCAGGGTTTATATTGTAGCTGCTGACCCATGCTCAGTGCAGAAAGCAACAACGCTGGAAACAAGGCCCTATGAGGAGAGACTGAGAGAACTGCCTCCAGAGTGGGAGAGCCCACCACCTCCCTAGATAGTTGATTCCATTGTCTTATTGCTCTGACAGGTAATTTTCCCTGATGTTTAGGTGGAATCTAGGTTCATAGAATCATAGAAAAGTAGAGCTGGAAGGGGCCTACAAGGCCATCGAGTCCAACCCCCTGCTCAATGCAGGAATCCAGGTCAAAGCATCTCTGACAGATGTCTGTCCAGCTGCACCTTGAATGCCTCCAGAGTGGGAGAGTCCACCACCTCCCTAGGTAGTTGATTCCATTGTCTTATTGCTCTGACAGTCAGGAATTTTTTCCTGAGGTTTAGGTGGAATCTAGGTTCCTGTAACTTGAGCCCATTATTCCGTGTCCTGCAAACTGGGATGATCGAGAAGAGATCCTGGCCCTCCTCTGTGTGACATCCCTTCAAATACTGGAAGAGTGCGATCATATCTCCCCTCAGTCTCCTCTTCTGAAGGCTAAACATGCCCAGTTCTTTCAGTCTCTCCTCATAGGGCCTTGTTTCCAGTCCCTTTATCATCCTTGTTGCCCTCCTCCAGTTTGTCTATGTCCTTCTTAAAGTGAGGTGCCCAGAACTGGACGCACTACTCAAGATGAGGCCTAACCAGTGCCGAGTAAAGGGGAATTATCACTTCCCGCGATTTGGAAGCTATACTTTTATTAATGCAGCCCAAAATTGCATTTGCCTTCTTTGCAGCCACATCGCATTGCTGGCTCATATTCAGTTTGTGATCTACCACAATTCCAAGATCCTTCTCACTTGTAGTATTGTTGAGCCAAGTGTCCCCCATTCTGTAACTCTGCATTTGGTTTCCTCTCCCTAGGTGCAGCACTTAGCATTTATCCCTATTAAATTTCATTCTGTTGTTTTCGGCCCAGCGCTCCAGCCTATCGAGGTCACTTTGAATTTTGTTTCTGTCTTCCAGAGTATCAGCTGTTCCACCCAACTTTGTGTCATCTGCAAATTTGATAAGCATTCCCTGTACCTCCTCATCCAAGTCATTAATAAAAATGTTGAAGAGCACCGGGCCCAGGACCGAGCCCTGTGGTACCCCGCTCGTTACCTCTCCCCAGTTTGAGAAGGAACCATTGATAAGCACTCTTTGAGTCCGACTCTGTAGCCAATTATGGATCCACCTGATAGTTGTTCCATCTAGCCCACTCTTAGCTAGCTTGCTAATCAGGATATCATGAGGCACTTTGTCGAAAGCTTTGCTGAAGTCCAGATATATAATGTCCACAGCATTCCCACAGTCCACAAGGGAGGTTACCCGATCAAAAATGAGATCAGATTAGTCTGACAGGATTTGTTCTTGACAAATCCATGCTGGCTTCTAGTAATCACTGCGTTGTTTTCAAGGTGCTTGCAGACTGACTTCTTTATAATCTGCTCCAAAATCTTCCCGGGGATTGATGTCAGACTGACTGGCCTATAGTTCCCAGGTTCCTCCTTCTTGCCCTTTTTGAAGATGGGAACAACATTTGCCCTCCTCCAGTCGTCTGGCACTTCACCTGTCCTCCATGATTTCGCAAAGATAATAGACAGTGGTTCTGAGAGTTCTTCTGCCAGTTCCTTTATTACTCTAGGATGCAGCTCATCAGGCCCTGGAGATTTAAACTCGTTCAGAGCAATCAGGTGCTCCTTGACCATTTGCCTATCAATCTCAAGCTGCAATCCTGCCCCTTCAGTCTGCACTTCAGGTTTGCCAGGGGGGTCATAGACCCTCTTTTGGGAGAAGACCGAGCCGAAGTAGGAATTGCCTTCTGTTATCAATTTGCCATCCTCACTGCGTAGTTGAACCACCAGTTCTTTCTTCTGTCTTTTACTGTGCATGTATCTGAAGAAAGCTTTCTTGTTGTTTTTAGCATCCCTCGCTAACCTTAGCTCATTCTCAGCTTTAGCTTCCTGACACTATTCCTGCAGTTCTGTGCTAAATGCCAGTACTCTTCCCTTGTAGCGTGTCCTTCCTTCCACTTCCTATACGTGTCCTTTTTTGTTTTCAGGTCATCTTTGAGTTTATTGTGAAGCCACATTGGCTTCTTCTGTTGCCCTCTGCCTTTTTTCCTTGTGGGAATTGTTTGCAATTGTGCCTTTAAAATTTCCTTTTTAAAAAACTCCCACCCCTCCTGGGCTCCCTTTCTCATGAGAGTCGCTTGCCATGGGATCTTACTAATCATTGTTCTGAGTTTGTTAAAATTGGCTTTCCTAAAATCCAGGGTACGTGTTAGGCTACACTCAGCTTTTGCTTCCGTTAGAATCAAGAACTTAAGTATAACATGGTCACTTTCCCCCAGAGTTCCCGAAACTGCCACTTTATCCACTAACTCGTCTCTGTTGGTTAGAATCAGGTCAAGGATAGCCGATCCTCTAGTTCCTTCCTCCACTTTCTGTAGGAGGAAGTTATCAGCAGCACAGCTCAGGAATTTCTTGGAGGGGCCATGTTTGGCTGAATAAGTCTCCCAACAGATATCAGGGAAATTGAAGTCACCCATTACTACCACATCGTGCCTCCTTGAAACAATGGCAATTTGCTTTTAAAAGTTCCATCCTCGTCTTCTCCTTGATTGGGTGGTCGGTAGTAGACTCCAACCGCCATGTTCGTTTTATTCTTTGTCCCCTTTATTTTAACCCAGATGCTCTCAATGGGGCTGCCAAGCTCCTCTTCCTGTATCTCTGTGCAGAGATACGTATCTTTAACATACAGCGCAACTCCACCTCCCTTTCCGTTGCTTCTGATTCTTTTGAACAAGTTATACCCTTCAATTGCTGTATTCCAGTCATGGGAGTCATCCCACCAGGTTTCAGTTATCCCTATCAAGTCGTACTTGCCCTCATGTATCAAGAGTTCCAGTTCGTCTTGTTTGTTGCCCATACTCTGGGCATTAGTATAGAGACATCGAAGACTATGTGCTTTATAGTCCGACTTTTTCCCTACATTTTGTGGTAGACTATCAATGGGCACCGCTGGAGCTGTTCTCTCCATTGTGGCATAGAGGCCTTCTTCCATTGGTACCCCCGAGTTTATGTCTCCCTCCCCTGTTGGATTCAGTTTAAAGCCCTCCTGATTAAGTTCCTCATGCTGTGGCCAAACACATTCTTCCCAGTCCTTGTGAGGTGCAACCCATCCTTTGCCAGCAGTCCATCTTCCAGGAAGTGTAGCCCGTGGTCCCAGAATCCAAATCCCTCACATCGGCACCACCTTCGTAGCCAGTCATTCACTCGGAGTATTTTTCTTTCCCTTTCTATGCCTCTTCCAAGTACTGGAAGGATGGATGAGAAAACTATCTGGGCCCCGAAGTTCTTGAGTTCCCTTCCCAGCTCTTCAAAGTCTGCCGTGATTTCTTTGTAACTCCGCTTGGCAGTATCATTTGTACCCACGTGGAAGAGAAGAAAGGGGTATGTGTCGGTGGGCTGTATGAGCCTCGGCAGCTGCTCTGTCACATCCTTAATCTGTGCCCCGGGGAGACAGCACACCTGGCTGTCTTCCATGGGTCTTCGCGACATACTTTGGCTTCGATCCCCCACAGGAGGGAGTCTCCCACTACGAGTACTCTTCTCTTCCTCTTGCTGTAGGCCTTGGTTTGATTGCCTCCACTTGACTGACCCTCAGCCTCTTGCTCGCTGTCACGTTGGGTGCCCGGTAATCCGTCCTCTGCAGGCTGTCCTCTGCTCTCGTCCTCAAGTACATGGAAGCGGTTCCATAGCTCCACTGCTTCCACAGGCGCAGAGTGTCTTGTAGTTCTGCTCCTAACAGTCACCCTTTTCCAGGGAGTTCCCCCTACGTTATTTTCCCTTGCCTCTGCAGTCTCCGACTCCGCCTCATCCTGCCGTTGCCCTTCTGGCTCCTGTTCTACGCTTTCGTGCTGTAGATCCACCATTCTGTCTAAGAACTCCTCACTTTCTCTTATATACGTGTTTGGCTACACTTAGCTTTTGCTCCCCTTAGAATCAAGAACTCAAGTATAATAATCCTGGCCCTCTTCTGCCCACCTTTCCCTGTTCCTTGGCACACAGGACACGATTGACAGAGTCCCACTTCTTTTGACACCCCAGGCCCATAATAATGTGCTGACAACCTTTTCTTTGTCTTCCTGATCCCAAGGTGTCCCGCACAGGGTATGTCATGTGAGAGCTTTAACAACCTTTCTCTAAATTTTTGAGGGACTACTAGCTGCCTCTGTACTTCCACATCTCCTCCTGACTGCTTAGGCCACCTATTCTTGGTAGAACAGGTTGTTTAACCAAACAATCCTGTATCCCTCTGTGTGATCCACCTCCCCTTGGTCAGCTCGGGTTCTTAAAAGCTGTAAACTTTCATCACTCTCTAGTCTACAGCTTGTCCGAACTTGCTGTCAGGGGTCAATGGGGCTGATTGGAAAATCCCTCAGTTTGCCACTGTATTCTCCTGTATCTCTCCTCTCTCACACAGAGTCTTCGTCTCTTCCTCTCTTGTCACTACTAAAATCTGGGCACCACCATCCCCCATCAAGTCTCGCCCAATTATGAGAGGAGTATCATGGTCATCATTCGCTCCCAGTTCATGTCTATACTCCTTTCCTCTCCACACGATTTTAGCTTTTACCAGGGGAATTTCACATGGCTTGCCTTTCACGCCTCTTATTATTACAGTAATATCTTGGATTGCAAGTAACTTGGGTTGAGAGCCTTTTGCAAGACAAGCAAATTTTTAAATATTTATTTATTTATTTATTTGATATACAAGCGCCGTCTTATTATTATTATTTATATTTATTTATCGCCCATATGGCTGGCAACCGGCCACCCTGGGCGATGTACATAGAATAAAAGAATAGGTGGCCTAAGCAGTCAGGAGGAGATGTGGAAGTACAGAGGCAGCTAGTACACGCAGCTCTACCTCTGTTTCAAGTCCTCACCGAGGTTGGCCGTTGAGACCCTGTCCAAGTGCCTGGAGGCAGTGGCTGGCTGGCTGGGAAGGAACATGCTGAAACTGAACCCCGACAAGACCGAGGAACTTCTGGTGCGGGACAAGGGAAGGTTAGGGGATGTTGACCTGGTGCTGAATGGGGTACATCTACCCCTGAAGGACCAGGTCCGCAGC
This sequence comes from Shinisaurus crocodilurus, assembly GCA_021292165.1. Classification (NCBI taxonomy): domain Eukaryota; kingdom Metazoa; phylum Chordata; class Lepidosauria; order Squamata; family Shinisauridae; genus Shinisaurus; species Shinisaurus crocodilurus. The sequence goes on from CM037879.1 coordinate 9,844,182, forward strand.
TTGGGGGTCATTCTAGACTCCCAGCTGTCCATGGAGGCTCAGGTGGCAGCTGTGAGCCGGGCGGCGCTGTATCAACTCCATCTGATACGGCAGCTGCGCCCCTACCTTCCTAATCACCTGCTCCCATCAGTGGTTCATGCCTTGGTCTCCTCTCGCCTAGACTACTGTAATGCGCTCTACGTGGGGTTACCCTTGAAGACGGTTCGGAAGCTACAGCTGGTACAGAACGCGGCGGCTCACCTGGTTAAAGGCAGCCGCCGGCGTGATCACATCACGCCAGTGCTGAAGGATTTGCACTGGCTACCAGTTGCTTGCCGAGCCGAATTCAAGGTGTTGGTTTTGACCTTTAAAACCCTATACGGCTCCTGTCCAGTCTATCTCAAGGAGCGTCTCCAGCAACACCAATTGGGCCGCTCAACAAGATCTGCCACGGATGGCCTTCTCCTGGTCCCTTCAGCCAGAGCAGCTAGACTGGTGGGGACTAGGAAGAGGGCCTTTTCTGTGGCGGCCCCCGTACTGTGGAACTCTCTCCCGAGTAACCTCCGCCATGCCCCCTGTCTGCTGAGCTTCCGTCGCTCATTAAAAACCTGGTTGTTCAGGCGGGAATATGGGGTGGGTTAAGATTTTAAAATTTTTATATTGTTTTAAATGTATTTTATTGTTTTTATTCTATGTACATCGCCCAGGTTGGCCGGTTGCCGGCCAGATGGGCGATAAATAAATATAAATAATAATAATAATAATAATAATAATACTGTAGTACGGCTTAAATTTAAAATCTCTGTACAATTTTTTTGGGGGGGATTTCGTATTGATATACAAGTGTTTTGGATTACAAGCACGTTTCTGGAACGAATTATGCTCTCAATCCAAGGCATGACTATACTGTCCTTTCAGGGTTTACATCACCTGGTTCCACCCAATCATTCCTTATGAGGGAAATTCTAGCTCCTGTATCCAAGAAAGCTAACACCTTCTCCTCATTCAAAGTCACAAACTCATAGAGATCAGAATCTACGTCCTGATTCCCTTCCAGTTCTACATGAAAAAAACTGTATTTTTTTGGCTTCTTCCACCTTTACAATTTTCACTGGGACTTATTTTTGCTTCATTTTCTACACAGTTGTATTGTGTAAGATCCCACTTTAAACATTTAAAACACCTCTTATCCAGATCTTTATTAGGAAAAGTATTATAGGGTGCCTTATATGTGGTCTCACTCTTAGGCACCTGGCGTATCTGTGAGGCTTTTAACGGTTCTTGTTTAAACTGCCCTTTAGAATCCATTTTGACAGCTGCTTTATAAGAGCCACTTGGGAACTTCTGGCCTGACCATCCCCCACGGTTCAGTGCCAACCTGTCAGCATAGACTGCCGCCTCAGAGACATTCTTAAATTTTTGGTCTTTGACTAACAACCTTATTTCAGCTGGTAATCAGAATAAAAATTGATCCAAAACCATCAACTCCCCCACTCTCTTCACATCTGTAGCCCCCTCAGTGTCCATCCACTTATTCCACAGATTGGTCAAGTTTGCCCCCAAATCCATGTAAGATTTTCCTGCCTGAAGCTGACACACTCTAAAATGTTCAGGCCCTAACCTGAAACTCTGAAAGACTGCTTCCTTAAACATGTCATAGGTGATAGGATTATCTATGGACAAAGTTTGGTATATCTCAGCCAACTCAGCTTTAATTAAACTAGGAATATAACGCATGTATTGTGCTTTTGGGAGCTCCCAGGCCTGTGCTGCTCTCTCAAAATTGCTTAGGAATAGCTCTGGAGCATCTCCTGAGGTGAAAGGGCTAAAGTCTTTTGGTGAAATCTTTCTAGTTTTCAGATTCACTCTCGGCAGCCTTCCATTTCTCCTCAGATCTTAATTTCTCTCATTCTAAGAACAATCTTTCTGCCTCCAACTGCCTATCTTTCTCTTTCTGCTCCCTTTCCTTCACTTTCTCTTCAGCTTGAAATTTCATGTCCCTTGCTTTCTCTTCAGTTTGACATTTCATCTTTTCTGTCTCAAATTGGCGATCCTTCTCCCTTTGGGCCATTTCCTTTGTTTTAGATTCCATTTCTAAAATTCTTATTCTGTTTTGTTCCCTTGTGACTTCTAAATGAGCAGGGTCCATAGCAGGCATAACTGGATTTTTGGCTACAGTCTCCTCGGGTTTCTTCCCCAGATTTTGTATTAGGGAAACCTTTAACTCCTCTACACTTCTACCTTCAAACTCAATTCCTTGGAGCCTACATATCTCAATCAGCGCTTCCTTTTTTAAACTCCAAATTTCTGCCATACTGGATCACAGTACTGTTTAATTTCTCTCACAAATTTCCCTCCCAATTGCAGAGACTTAAAATTTCTTCACACAGAGACTTGTTACTGTAACAGCAGACTTGGCCGGCCTCTGACCTCAGCCAGCACCTGCCTCTGAATGTTTCCCCTCACAATAGCATTTTAAAACTGGATCTTTTCCTCCGCAGAGATCTATCCCAGGTTTAGGAATCAAATCCTCTTCTTAGGATTCATAGAATCATAGAAAAGTAGAGTTGGAAGGGGCCTACAAGGCCATCGAGTCCAACCCCCTGCTCAATGCAGGAATCCAGGTCAAAGCAGCCCTGACAGATGATTGTCCAGCTGCGCCTTGAATGCCTCCAGATTGGGAGAGCCTACCACCTCCCTAGGTAGTTGATTCCATTGTCTTATTGCTCTGACAGTCAGGAAATTTTTCCTGATGTTTAGGTGGAATCTAGGTTCCTGTAACTTGGGCCCATTATTCCGTGTTCTGCAAACTGAGATGATCGAGAAGAGATCCTGGCCCTCCTCTGTGTGACAACCCTTCCAAGTACTGGAAGAGTGCGATCATATCTCCCCTCAGTCTCCTCTTCTGAAGGCTAAACATGCCCAGTTCTTTCAGTCTCTCCTCATAGGGCCTTGTTTCCAGTCCCTTTATCATCCTTGTTGCCCTCCTCTGAACCCTCTCCAGTTTGTCTGCATCCTTCTTAAAGTGTGGTGCCCAGAACTGGACGCAGTACTCAAGATGAGGCCTAACCAGTTCTGAGTAGAGGGGAACTAGTGCCTCACGCGATTTGGAAGCTATACTCCTATTAATGCAGCCCAAAACAGCATTTGCCTTTTTTGCAGCCACATCACAGCACCACCCACTGTTTATATAACAGGCTTCACCCCTCCTTCTCACTCTCAGCCAATCAGCAGACATCCAACATTATACACTCATCTCACACTCACACTCCCCTCACATACGAACAGCTATAACGTTTTGCCCATGGGCAGGGGCATGACAACCCTCAATCGCTCTTCTGAGCACCTCTGATGGGCCATGGGCAAGGTGGCGCTGAAACCTCTGCACCCCCTCCTGCCTGACCAGACCGGTCTGTCCTGTCAGTAGAGGGAGGGGTCGGGGATCGAGGGGGAGAAGCGAGGGGGTAAAAGAAGCAACCAAGGCTCCGAGAGGTTGTTGGAAGCAAGGTGCAGGGAAGCACAGAGCGGGTCGTTGGCTCAGGCCAGCCTGGACACTCAACCCCCAAGCAGACTGCCTGGGTACATTACCATACGTTTGCTACAGTTACTAGTATTAGACTAGAGTAGTAGTAGGCAATCACTCGTGACCGAGTAAGATTGTCTTCCAGGGTAAAATTTACAAAAAGAAAATTTTAAAAGGCGGAAATTCTAAAAAATTGTGTAGACTCTAGCGATGGGTCCGTAAGTGACTGTGGAGGTCAATCCTAGATCCACACAGCTTCCCACAGTGAGGACACAGGTTACCAGATGGAAGATGGTCCTGTAAAGGATTTGTTTGACGTGCTTTTCGCCTAGCACGTTTCTCCCTTTCACCTTGCACTCGGGCTTCTTCAAAGTCCATGGAACCTTTGTGAAAGGCCGACCTCAGATCGTTCATGGGCCAGAGCTTCCCAGTTTTCGATGTTTATATTGCATTTTTTTTAGATTAGCCTTATGAACATCTTTAAACCTCTTATGCTGACCACCGATATTCCGCTTTCCATCCTTGAGTTGGGAATAAAGTTTTATTAGACTAAATATACTCTACTCTAATAAAGTTTTATTAGACTAGATTGTGTAACAAGCTTTACTTTCCCTTTGTCAGTTTCACTCCCTTAGCTCCCCTTTCAATCTGTAGGTTTACTACTGCCAATAAACCTGTTTCGCTTTTGCCTAAAGCTTAGTTTCGCTTTGACTCAGTGCTTCAATCCAGTGTAAGTGACCCGAGTTGAACCAGGGATCACAAGCGGGAGCTCTGAGCTGTCAAACTAGCCGCATAGCTCCCAATCTTGCGGGAAAGGACTGGCGGTGGCCCTTCACAAGCACTTTTTCAGTAGTCTAACCGAGAGGTGAACATGGCATGGAGAACTGTAGCCAGGCTTTCCCTATCCATGAGGGAAAAGCAGATGAGGGTCACTGCATACCACAAAGACCACTTGAGCCTCTAATGACGAAACTTAATCTAGCAGCATCCCAAGCTATGAAGCTGGTGCTTTGGGAGGGTGCTGCCCAATGTAGAACAGCATGGGAAATAAAAATATCCTTGTCCCAGAGGATTAAACGGTTGGAGATATCAAACAGCAGCCTCCCACCCACAGCACACACACACACAACTGAATTTGAAAGAACACCACTTGTTTTTATTGTCATCCACTAAAACCCCAAATCATTGGATGACTCCCCATAGTATCATTATGACACCCAGTGGCAGCTTGAAAATTTAGTGGGCCCTTGGACAATAGGGCCTCAGGGCATCTAGTAAGTGGCTTCTCCAACAGGAAATACGGTTTCAGTTGTGCCTGAATCTTGCGCCATACGCCAAGCATGTCTATGGTTTCTCCCCTGTGTGCGCTATATGATGGGAAGCGAGATCTGTCTTCTGACTGAAGCTTTTCCCACATTCCAAGCATTTATACAGTTTCTCCCCTCACCTTGCTTCTTTGATGAGAAGCAAGGTTGGTGTTTGAATCTCGTTTCACACTCCAAGCATTTGTATGATTTCTCCCCTCTTTGCGAGATTCCATGAGATGAGATCCATTTTCTGATTGAAGTTTTTTCAATATTCCAAAGATTAATAGGGATCCTGGCCTCTCTTGAGTTCTTTGATGAAAACCAAGGTTTGCGTTTCTACTGCAGCTCTTTCCACAGTCCAAGTACTTCTATGGTTTCTCCCTTGTGTGAGTTCTTTGATGCTTATGGAGGGCTATACTCTGCCTGAAGCTCTTTCCACAGTCCAGGCATTGATGTGATTTCTCCCCAGTGTGAATTCTTTGATGAGAAGCCAGATGTGTATTCTGATTGAAGCTCTTTCCACACGCCAAGCACTGATATGGTTTCTCCCCTGTGTGAATTCTTTGATGAGAGGTGAGCTTTGTTTTCCAATTGAAATTCTTTCCACACTCCAAGCACTGATATGGTTTGTCCCGTGTGAATTCTTTCATGAGAAGTGAGATTTATCTCTTGATTGAATCTCTTTCCACACTTCAATGGTTTCTCCCCATGTGAATTCTTTGATGAGAAGTGAGATGTGTTTTCGAAGTGAATTACTTTCCACACTCCAAGCATTCTTATGGTTTCTCCCCTGTGTGAATTCTTTGATGAGAAGTGAGATTCCTCTTTTGACTGTAGCTCTTTCCACACTCCAAGCATTGATATGGTTTCTCCCCTGTGTGAATTCTTTGATGAGAAGTGAGATTTGCCTTATGACTGAATCTCTTTCCACACTCCAAGCACTGATATGGTTTCTCCCCTGTGTGAATTCTTTCATGAGAGGTGAGATTTATCTTTCGATTGAATCTCTTTCCACACTCCAAACACTGATATTGTTTCTCCCCTGTGTGAATTCTTTGATGAGAAGTCTGATGTGCCTTCTGACTGAAGCTCTTTCCACACTCCAAGCATTTATATCGTTTCTCCCCTGTGTGAGTACTTTGATGAGAAGTGAGATTTGCCTTATGACTGAATCTCTTTCCGCACTCCAAGCATTTATATGGTTTCTCCCCTGTGTGAATTCTATGATGAGAAGTGAGATACGTCTTCCAACTGAACCTCTTTCCACACTCCAAGCATTGATATGGTTTCTCCCCTGTGTGAATTCTTTGATGGGAAGTCAGACGTGTTTTCCAACTGAATCTCTTTCCACACTCCAAGCATTGATATGGTTTCTCCCCTGTGTGAATGCTTTGATGAGAAGTGAGCTGTGACTTCCAACTGAAGCTATTTCCACAGTCCAAGCCTTGATGTGGTTTCTCCCCTGTGTGGATTCTTTGATGAGTAGTGAGCTGTGACTTCCAACTGAAGCTCTTTCCACAGTCCAAGCATTGATATGGTTTCTCCCCTGTGTGAATTCTTTGATGGGAAGTGAGCTGTGTCTTCCTATTGAATCTCTTTCCACACTCCAAGCATTGATGTGGTTTCTCCCCTGTGTGGATTTTGGAATGAGCATTAAGGTTTGATTTAGACGTGGAGGTTTTCCCACACACAGAGCACACATAGTTTTCCTGTTTTTTAGCCATTTTTTCTTCCATTGAGATATCATTATAGTCACTGCCCTGAGAAGCAAAGGATTTATTCCTCCTCTTCTGATTTAGTTCACTTTCCCTTCTCTGAGGTTCCCTATTTTTACATCTGTTTGTTTTCGGTGGCATCCCGCATGCTTCTCTCTCATTCTCCATTTCACACCTGTCACTTTCTAGAATGAAGACAAGAAATTGGTAAAACTGTGTTAGAAATAGAGCTTCAAATCATTGAATGACTTCAGTTGACTATTGTGAAAAGAGAAAGAACTCTCAACTCCGAGACTGGAGGCAGTTCTTACTACATGCCTAACAGCCTCTTTTGCCTGGCATTGACTTAGAGCTGGTGTAGTCAAGAGCAATGGATTGGGACCAGAGTCCTGGGCTCTGCTTCTAGCTCAGACATGAATTACTCTGGGTGCTGCGGGGCCGGTTACTCTCTCTCGCCCTCGCCTACCCCACAGGATTGTTGTGCAGGTAAGTGGACATCTGAGGCATGATGTTATGAGCTGTTTGGAGGGACAGTAGGATGCAAATAAAGATAAAAAGAGGAAGAAGAAGAGCCATCAAGAAGTGGTAGAGAACCTTTTCTTATTGGGTGCCCTATAAATTATGTACATAAGTTAAATATGCTCATTTTAATGTCTGAGCTATGGTGGTGTTGGCGGCAAAGATGGCATATTTCTCTCCTACCGTTATGGACTCAGCACCATCCAGTGGAGCCTGTGGTATCCAAACTCACCATGGGACCTGAGGAATGAAGGTACCCTCCCCACTTGAGCCCATTCCCCACTGCGATCAACTTGCTCAGCATTTTATGGATAAAGTTCTTCCCTGCTCAGCATTTTACAGATAAAGTTCCTCCTGTCCATTCTAAGCTGGTTGCCACGTTAATCACAGGTTGAGTCTATGGTTTCCTGCCTTTCCTGACCCAACACAACAGACAATTTTGATGCTGCCCAGAGTGCATTACTTATTTGGGAATGCATATTCCCAGAGATATATCTCAGATGACCAAGTTAAACTTGAATAAGTTGATCACTGAATCTCACGGGATGTGGGTTTTCGCGTCTATGCCGGAATCATCAATGGATTTGCTGTGAGTGCTTCATTTAAATTTATATGAGAAAATTGAATCTTTTTTCTTTGTTTGTTTTCCTTTCATGGTTTTGCTTTGTTGGAATTCATAATAAAAAATTAATTAAAAAAAAAACTTGCTCACACTTGATGGATAAAGTTGATCCACCCATTCCAACTTTGTTGTGACACAAATGACAGCTTCTTGCTCCTGCTCCACCCACCATCAGCAGCTGCCCCCAATCGACTTCCCCTGTGGGTCAACGGACATTCACGGGAAAAGGTTTCCTCACCACTGGCCCTAAAGGAGCTGCATTCCTGATACAGGAAGGACCAGTCGCAGGTGAGCCTCTCAACACGTGAACCTCTTCCTTGCCTGCCCGGCTCTGCTTTCTCACTCTAACTATGAAAGGGGTTCTCAACCAGGGGGGGAATTTTAGGGTTTCGGGGGGGGGGGAATTGGCACCACAGACTCAAACTGTTGGAATACTGATCTTTCTACAAATTACAATTCTACAGATTGTGTATAATCTATAGGACATCATAATTTATTGTATGGCACAGATTAAGTCAGACAATCTTGGAAAGGGGGGAATGACATTCTGGCATATGGTGAAAAGGGTGTATGGGGCAAGAAAAAATTGAGAACCACTGGTGCATCATATGTGGCACGGGACCTTCTCAGTAGTGGCGCCAAATTATTTATTTATTTATTAATTACATTTATACCCCACCGTTTTTCCTGCAAGGAACTCAAGGTGGCTTACATACCGGTAATCCTCCTCCTCCTCTCCATTTTATCCTCACAACAACCCTGTGTGGTAGGTTAGGCTGAGAGGCAGTGACTGGCCCAAAGTCACCCAGTGAGATTCATGGCGGAGCGGGGACTAGAACTCAGATCTCCCGAGTCCCAGTCCAACACTCTCACCACTACGCCACACTGGATCTTGCTGTGCAACGCCCTCCGTAGGGACATCTGAACAGCCCGATCTCATCTGATCCCAGAAGCTAAGCAGGGTTGGACCTAGTCAGTACAGTAATACCTTGGATTGCAAGTAACTTGGTTTGAGAGCGTTTTGCAAGACAAGCAAATTCTTAAATATTTATTTATTTATTTTTAACTTGATATACAAGCAACGCCTTGCAATACAAGTACTGTAGTACGGCTTAAATTAAAAATCTCTGTACAAATTTTTTTGGGGGGATTTCGTTTTGATATGAGTGTTTTGGATTACAAGCACGTTTCCGGAACCAATTATGCTCTCAATCCAAGGCATGACTGTACTTGGGTGGGTGACTGCCTGGGAAGACCAGGTGCAGGGGGGGCACAGCTCAGTGTGATAGAGCACATGCTTTGCATGCGGAAGGTCCCAGGTTCGATCCCTGGCTTCTTCAGGTAGGGCTGGAAAAGAAACCTGCAAGAAACCCTGGAGAGCAGCTGCTGCCAGTCAGTGTCGACAAAGCTGGCCTAGAGGGACCAAGAGTCTGACTCAGTAGAAGGCAGCTTCCGACGTTCCTGTGACACACGCCTCCCTCCTCCCTCCCTGTTGCCTTTTGGGTTGTAGGCTATGACAGTGCTGCGCCATCAGGTTTTGGGCTGGCACATTGGCTCATGTCAGTCTTTGCATTCACTGCAGCTCTAACATTTCCTGATGTTTTCAGGACCTAACGCTCATTGTTTTGATTATGTTCTGTGTCTTTTTTACTATTTTGTATTGATGTCTAACACTGTTCACTGTTGCAATTTTTTGCTTAATGGAAAGACAGGATTATAAATGTTTTAATAAATAAAAGAGGGCAAATCCTGCTAGACCAAAAAGAAGGGATCCTGAGATGCTGGGATACACCATCGAATTGCACACGGGCCCCTACACTGCAGGCCTTCCAGTATTGCTTTAAAGCTTGTTGGTGTTGTGGTGCTGGGAGATTTAAAATCCAATCTGTGTACTGTCAACTGCCTGGACTTCCACACACAGGTTTTAGCAGATCTCACGCCCCTGCACAGCTTGAAGCGTGCAGTTCCAGCCAGGCCTCGTTATGACACTTGCTTCCAGCTTCCACGTTGCAGATTAATCCATGGAATCAGGAAACACTCTGGAACACCACAGGTTCTAATACTACCTGTTTATTTACTCGTCAAGTAAAGTTCTACAGAGTATACATTTCCTAGTTACAGTCCATGTGCAGAGTATAAATGCATAGCAAGCATTAAGTCCAGTGGAGTAAGTAGAGCTTTGCTCCACCTCAGCAAAGGCGTTACATTGTTGCAGGAACAATGGAAAAGAACAAGATGGAGAAGAACAAATCCTTCCCCTTAAAATGGCTTCTGCCTGAACAAGTCAGTACGTCATCAGAACAACAAACCATGTGACTAGCTCGTTTCACTCCCATAGATCTGGATCTCATGCAACCGAGAATAGACCCTGTGTGTCTAGAAATAGCAGACCAGTTCAGAGAGCCACACTGTACCTTACATGTGTAAACAAATGTACTGCAGTTTGTAAGTGATAGATATCACAACAAAGCTTGCCTATGCTCGGCTGCCTTTCCCTAATCACGGTGCCTGAATGTGTCTCCTGCAAATGTTTCTGGTATGGCTGAGCCCGGTGTCTTGAAGCTTCTATTGTAACAGTGTATAACGACTGGATTACTTTAATGCATCCTCCTTTGCTTGTGTATGCCACTTGTGAGGGGGTTGCCCAAAGGGTAGCCAAAAATATACTTCCATGAATATAGAGAATGGGGAAAAAATTACTAACATTTCCACTACTACTACCACTGCCATCATTGCATATGTAAAGAGATATTATCATCAGCCAGGGAAAGAGGGAGACTTACCGAGAGAGGCCACGATCCCACAATTCTCCTCCATGATTTGCCTGTGCAGGGCTCTCTGGTCAGGATTCAGCAGTGCCCACTCCTCCTTGCTGAAGGACACAGCGATCTCCTCAAAGGGCACCAGACCCTGGACAGAAAAAACATCAACATTTCCTCCTCACACCTTATGAAAAGATCGTCTAGTAACAAAATCCAAAAGGCTGCTTCAAGTGAGTTGGCTGGGCATTTATAGTGGACGATTTAAGCATCCAGGAGTGGCATTTACAGCCTTCCTTTTGGAGGACAAAGCTACCAAAGGGCTACTAGTCATGATGGTGACCTCCAGGATCTGGGGAAGCACGCCTCTCAAGACCAATTACAGGGGAAGAACAGCGTCCAAGGGCTATTGCCCAGCGAGGTGAGCGGGCGACAGGGGCACCCAAGGGATCCTTCTCCAGACCTGATCCGCTCCCACGCCATCACAAAGAAGAAGCGGTGGCTGAGGATTGATTCCTGGCATTATTCCATCCCCTCTGAGAGAGAAAGGAAACCGGGAGCGTATGCTTGTCTTGGAGATTAAGATGGCAGTCCTAAGAACGAATGACCATAAGAAGGGCCATTGTGGATCAGGCCAAATGTCCATCTAGTCCACTCTTCTGTCTACACACTGGTCAACCAACTGCCCATGGAAACTCACAAGCAGGACATGAGTGCAACAACACCCTCCCGCCCATGTTCCCCAACAACTGGTGTACATAGGCATACTGCCTCTGATACTGGGGATCGTGTATAGCTATGTATGCCCATCACAAACACAGCTGTCTATGTGTCTAAGGATCATATTTCCCAGTGCCCCGAGCCCCCCGCCCCCCCCCCCCCGCTGACCACTGGATATATTAAACGCACTTACTAGCTAGCAAGTCCCTTTGAACAAAACAGGACTTCCTTCTCAGGAAAATACACAGGACTGCAGCTTACGTGATGCAATTGTAAGAACACAGGCATGTCAGGAGATATTTTATCCTTTATTTGCAGTTTGGATGCTTTAGGGCGATTGGGTGAAAATGCATCTCCCCCCAGTTGGGCTCTTGGCCACAATTCAAAGTGCAGATTTCTATGTCTAACGTCTTCAGCTATTGAATATGATTTTTTTAACTGTGAAAAAGGCTGGAGACAGGTTTCTTCCCCCCACCCTCCAAAAGACTCGGGGGGGGGGGAATAAAAGCAGCCCAAGGATTTCTTGCACGCTCCCAACCCCGCAGCTAATCCTTACCCTGTGAGGCGGCACCTCCATCACTCTCCTGCTCGATGCCCGTTCGCAGGGGACTCTGCAGGCGGCAGGGAAATCGGGCCCCACTTCGGCACACAGATTCTCTACCTGAAACGTAATGTGGATCCAAGACATGCAATGAGAAGAGAATACAGAAATGACAGATTCTTGGGGCATGGGTATGGGGCATCCCTCCTCAGAGGATTTCCAGAAAAGGTTGAGTAATTCATAGACTGAGTTTTGGGATGTCCCCGCTCACATGCTTGACCACATGCTTGGAGCTCCCAGGATGCAATGCTCTCACCCGCTGCTCCTCCTGCTTCTTCTCCTCCTCCCGGCTCAGGAGGAAGCCTTCTGCCAGGGCCACCGCCTGGGAACTGGTCTCCGCCCCACATTCCCTCACCCAGCTCGACATCTCCAGGGGCATGACAGTCAGGAACTGCTCCAGGATTACCAGGTCCATGACCTGATTTTTGGTGTGTCGCTCTGGCTTCAGCCACTGGCAAGAGAGATACTGAAATGAAAAATGGACTTATTTTATATCATTTAATTAAACAATTTAGGCCAAAAGCAGGCCTTTAGTAACCTTATGCTCAGTACCTACCTAAAATATAACTCATGTTATACTTGATTTCTTGATTCTAAAGGAAGCAAAAGCTGAGTGTAGCCAAACGCGTACCCTGGATTTTAGGAAAGCCAATTTTAATAAATGCAGAACAATGATAAGTAAGGTCCCATGGCAAGCGACTCTAATGAGAAAAGGAGCCCAGGAGGGGTAGGAGTTTTTAAAAAAAGGAAATTCTAAAGTCACAATGGAAAATCATTCCCACAAGGAAAAAAGGCAGAGGGCAACAGAAGAAGCCAATGTGGCTTCACAAAAAACACAGAGATGACCTGAAAACAAAAAAGGACACATATAGGATGTGGAAAGAAGACCAGACTACAAGGGAAGAGTTCAGGCAGGTAGCACAGAACTGTGATCTCTTCTTGATCATCCCAGTTTGCAGGACACGGAATAATGGGCTCAAGTTACAGGAACCCAGATTCCACCTAAACCTCAGGAAAAATTTCCTGACTGTTAGAGCAATAAGACAATTGTACCAACTACCTAGGGAGGTGGTGGGCTATCCCACTCTGGAGGCATTCAAGGTGCAGCTGGATGACCATCTGTCAGGGATGCCTTGACCTAGATTCCTGCGTTGAGCAGGGGGTTGGACTGGATGGCCTTGTAGGCCCCTTCGAACTCTACTTTTCTATGAGGACTTCCATCTCAGAAAAATACACAGGATTGCAGCTTAAGTTATGCAAGTGTAAGAACACAGGCATGTGAGGAGATGTCTTATTCCTTATTTGCAGTTTGGATGCTTTAGGACGACTGTGTGAAAATGCATCTCTCCCCAGTTGGGCTCTTGGCCACAATTCAAAGTGCAGATTTCCTTGTCTAACGTCTTCAGTTATTGAATATGATTCTTTTAACTGAGAAAAAGGCTGGAGACAGGTTTCTGTCCCCCACCCACCCCAAATGACTCAGGGGAGGGGAATAAAACCAGCCCAAGGATTTCTTGCACGCTCCCCAACCCCGCAGCTAATCCTTACCCTGTGAGGTAGCACCTCCATCACTCTCCTGCCCGATGCTCGTTCGCAGGGGACTCTGCAGGGGGCAGGGAAATCATGCCCCACTTCGGCACACAGATTCTCTACCTGAAATGTGATGTGGATCGAAGACATGCAGAGAGAAAAGAATAAGGAAATTAAAGACTCTTGGGGCAGGGGGCAGGAATACGGGACATCCCACTGCAGAGAATTTCCATAAAAAGTCGGGTAATTCGCAGAGAGAGTTTTGGGATGTCCCCGCTCACATGCTTGACCCCTTGGAGCTCCCAGGATGCAATGCTCTCACCCGCTGCTCCTCCTGCTTCTTGTCCTCCTCCCGGCTCAGGAGGAAGCCTTCTGCCAGGGCCACCGCCTGGGAACTGGTCTCTGCCCCACATTCCCTCACCCAGCTCGACATCTCCAGGGGCAGGATGCTCAGGAACTGCTCCAGGATTACCAGGTCCACGATCTGATTTTTGGTGTGTCGCTCTGGCTTCAGCCACTGACGGGAGAGATGGTGGAGCTGGGTGCACACCTCTCGGGGGCCCTGAGCCGCCCAGTAGCGGAGCTGCCTGAAACGCTGGCGCCGCACATCTGAGCTGACCAATTCCTGGCTCACGATATTCTTTCCCATAGTTTCCCAGGTTTCACTGGCACTCCCAGTCCTGATGGCATCGCGGCCTCTTCCTGCTTCGGCGGTAGCGGAGTCCTGCTCATCCATCTTTGATCCGTGCAGCAAAGAGCGGTGCTACTGAAGCTCTGCAAAGCCAAGACCTGCAAAAAAATCATTACCCTGTCAGGGCAAGAAGGAATGGCAAGGACTCCAGGTGGCAAGCAGGTCCCGTTCCAGAAGAAAAGGCAGGCACATGCCAGGACTCAAAGAGGAAATGTAGACATGGGTTCGGGAGTTGTCTTTGCCTGGGAGCCATGAACCAAAACACCTTTCATGGGCTTGCAAGTTAGAGGATGCAGCATCCTCCGCGCACCCCAACGTTCCTCCCCGTCCAAACCAGCTCCCACTCTCAGCCTCCCGTTGAGCCCATTATTCTTCCAAAGCCCCCACCACACCCCTCCCCATCAGGCATCCTGCTACTGCTGTATTCTCCTTCGTCCTCTCTTACACAAAACTACCTGGAAATTGTTTTAAAAACCAAATTTAAATAGGACTCAAATGACTAAAAACAAGTTAGTACAACGTGAAATGTTTAACAAGTTGACCACCACCACCATCATCATCATCAGGCGATCACTCGTGACCGAGTAACATTGTCTTCCAAGATTAAAAATTTACAAAAAGGAAATTTTAAAAGGAGGACATTCTAAAGAAAATTGTGTGGACTCTAGCGATGGGTCCGTAAGTGACTGTGGAGGCCAATTCTAGATCCACACAGCTTCCCACAGTGAGGACACAGGTTACCAGATGGAAGATGGTCCTGTAAAGGATTCATTTGACGTGCTTTTCGCCTAGCACGTTTCTCCCTTTCACCTTGCACTCGGGCTTCTTCAAAGTCCATGGAACCTTTGTGAAAGGCCAACCTCCATTTAGATCGTTCACGGGCCAGAGCTTCCCAGTTTTCGATGTTTATATTGCATTTTTTTAGATTAGCCTTATGAACATCTTTAAACCATTTATATTGACCACCGATATTCCGCTTTCCATCCTTGAGTTGGGAATAAAGTAACTGCTTTGGGAGACCACCACCCATGTGCTATTTAGAGTTGTTCAATGCCTCTACATAGAGGGCAGTTTTTACCTGGCGCTGGCCTGGAGCTTGTTCCACAGTTGGGGGGCAACCACAGAAAATGCCCTCCCTCTTGTTGCCATCCTCCAGGCCTCCCTTGGAGGTGGCAGTTGGGGGAAGGCCCCAGATGTTGACCGTGGTTTCCACAGAGATTGCAGTTGGGAGAGGCGTTCGGTCAAGTATTGCGGTCCCAAGTCATGCAGAGCTTTATAGGTTAAGAGCAGCACCTGGAATCAGGCTCAGAAGCATAGAGTCAGCCAGTTCAAGCGGGCCAGAACTGGTGTTATGTGTGTAGACCTACTGGTCCTGGTTATTAGTCTGGCTGCTGCATTTTGGACAAGCTGCAGCTTCTGAATAATCTTCAAGGGGAGCCCCACATAGAGTGCACTGCAGTAGTCTAATTTAGAGATTACCAGAGCATAGATTACTGAAACCAGACTATCCCTCTCCAGATAGGGGCACGCTGGGATACCAGCCAGAGCTGGTAGAAAGCACTTCGTGCCACTGAGGCCACATGAGCCTCAAGTGACAAAGATGGCCCAAAGAGGACCCCCAAGCTACAAAACTGCTCCTTCAAGGGGAGTGCAACCCCATCCAGAACAGGTTGAACACCCTCCATCCAGTCAGGGGAACCACCCACCAACAGCATCTCAGTCTAGTCTGGATTGAGCCTCAGTTTGTTAGCCCTCATCCAAATAGAAAAATACAAAAGTTAAAAATAGAATCAATCCATCAATAATATCCTTAAAAACATGGCCCCGCTCAGCCATGAAACTCACTGGGTGACTTTGGGCTAGTCACTGACTCTCAGCCTAACCTATCTCACAGGGTTCTTGTGAGGATAAAATGGAGAGGAGGAGGATTATGTAAGCTGCCTTGGGTTCCTAGCAGGAAAAAAGGCTGGGTATAAAAATAATAAATAAATAAATAAATAAATATTGTCACTGGCCTGAAGTTGTTAAGACCATGCGGGTCCAGGGAGTGTTTCTTCAAGAGAGTGGCGTGGGACCACTCCCTCAAGCAAGGAGGCACTGATCACCTCCCTGGCCCAGCCGGCTGTTCCCTCCCTGCTGGTTTTTATGACCCAAGGGGGGCAAGGATCCAGTGCAGGTGTAGTTGCATGAACCTGTCCCAGCACCTTGTCAACATCCTCAAGCTGTACCAACTAAAACTCATGCAGGAAAATTTGACCAGGCTGAGCTCTGAGTACCTTACCTGATTCAACTGCTATAACATTGGAGTGCAAGTCCCGGCAGATGCAAGAGATTTTTCCTGGAAGTTCCTAGCAAATATACTGTATTGTAGCGGGCCTCAGAGGGGTCCAGGATGTCCTTGGGGCCAGCATATAATAGGCCCCGGACAACCCAAAAGAGCTCTGCTGGGCGACAGATACAAGACTGAACAGAGGCAGTTTCTTTCCCTCCCTCACTGCCCCTAAATATACCTGACTGTAGGCACATACCAGGGTTTCATTGCATCCAGTACTAGGAGTTCCTCTCCATCTGCACTCAAGCCTGTCTCCTGTTTTTGTTTTGTTGCATACCACGAATACAGAGCAATCCTGTCAGTCACCCAGGAGATCTCTGTTTGGCACCACAACACATATCCTTTTTAAAAAATCCCTTTTTGCAACAACAATCATCATCTTGAACAGACCGTTCTGTGTGTGGTTAGGAGTGCATTAGGGCTGATACAACATTTTGCTCCCCGCCCTGCCAAAGCGCGTCTCCCCACATCCCCGGCAGGAGAAGAGCCAGAAGAGGGTGGGAAATACTCAGTCACTGGACTTTCAGGGCACCCGAATCAGCTGCCGGGGGCGACACCTCCCTCTGCCCCATGGTGGGGCCAGCCCTGGGCGGGGGTGGGGGGCACCTCATCCGTCCCCCTCGGCCCAATAGTGGTTGCTTTGGACGGCCCAGCCAAGCCAGCCCAGAACCAGGGGGGCATCTCGGCCACGCGCAGAAACCCCTCGGAGGAGCCGCGTTGGGGAGCCCGGAGCCACAGGGCCCGATATGGGGGTGGGCGGGTGGGGGGCAATGATTTTAGCCGATGTCCGGGCGCAGAGTCCACGAACCTGCTGGATTCCGCGCAGACCTCCTTTAATCCCTCCCCCCACAAAGTTTCTCCTGGCTTTACGGAGGAAGAGAGAAAGAAACAAGCACTCGACCTGTGGGGTGAAATGGGGGGGGGGGTGTTCCAGCTTGCACCTTCCAGTCCCTCTGACACCACCCCAAATATGTAGATTCTCCCCCCCCCAACCTGGCCTTCCCACCCACCCCGTTATGCCCCCCTACCCAAATTCACAAGGGGGGGTGTCTCACCGGATCGCAGGTGCCCAGTGGTGGGGCCAGCCCTGGGCGGGGGTGGGGGGCACCTCATCCGCCCCCCTCGGCCCAATTGAGCCGCGTTGGGGAGCCCGGAGCCACAGGGCCCGATTTTGGGGGGGCAATGATTTTAGCCGGTGTCCGGGTGCAGAGTCCACGAACCTGCTGGATTCCTCGCAGACCTCCTTTAATCCGCCCCCCCCCAAACCAAAAGGTTCTCCTGGCTTTACGGAGGAGGAGAGAAAGAAAGAAGCGCCCAAGCTTCTGGGGAAACCTCAAACGGATCAGCGGCGGAGGCCCCCTGCCTGTGGGGTGGCATGGGAAGGGGGTTCCAGCTTGCATCTTCCCCCTCCCCGCCATGCCCCCCTCCCCAATCACAAGGGGGGGGTCTCACCTGATCGTGGGAGGGAGGGAGCCGGTGGGAAAGAGCAGAGTCGCCGGACAGGAAAAGGCAGGAGCAGAGTCCCCAATTGCCTTGAAGCTGCTTTTAAAGGGGCCACGGGCAGTGGCAGGTCAGCTTGCAGTTTTAGCTTAGCTACAATTATATTTTGCCCATGGCCCCTTTAAGAGTAGAAAGACGCTGCCAAGCTGGGAGGTGGAGGCGAGGCGTGCGCGTGCCTGTGCGTGCGCGTGCACGGGTGGGCGCTGCAGGGGGAAGGGATTATAGCTGGGCGGAAAGAGGAGAAAGAAGCGGGGGCTGCACCGGGTGGGCCGAGGGAGGGAATTGATCACATGAATCCTATCTTTATATTGCCAAAGATTTCATTTCCTGACAGAGCTGACTCGGTGCTTCTAACAGGTGAGTTGCCGTGTCAGAAGGAAAGGCAAGAAACTTCAGGAAGCTCCATGGGGGCGGGGCGGGACGGGGACTAATCATTGCCCCCCCACCCACCTACCCCCAAATCTGGCCCTGTGGCTCCCCAACGCGGCTCCTCCGAGGGATTTCTGCGCGTGGCCGAGATGCTCCCCTGGTTCTGGGCTGGCTTGGCTGGACTGCCCAAAGCAAACCCAATTGGGCCGAGGGGGACGGATGAGGTGCCCCCACCCCCGCCCAGGGCTGGCCCCACCATGGGGCAGAGGGAGGTGTCGCCCCCGGCAGCTGATTCGGGGTGCCCTGAGAGTCCAGTGACTGAGTATTTCCCACCCTCTTCTTGCGCTTCTCCTGCCAGGGATGTGGGGAGACGCGCTTTGGCAGGGCGGGGAGCCAAATGTCTTGTGTCAGCCATAATGCACTGTAGTCGTGGTACCAAACTGGAGACAGGCCTGAGTGCAGATGGAGAGGAACTCCTAGTAGTGGATGTAATCGAGCCCTGGTATGTGCCTGCAGTCAGGTATATTTAGGGGCAGTGAGGGAGGCAAAGAAACTGCCTCTGTTCAGTCTTGTATCTGTCGTCCAGCAGAGCTCTTTTGGGTTGTCCGGGGCCTATTATATGCTGGCCCCAAGGAAATTCTGGACCCTTCTGAGGCCCACTACAATACAGTATATTTGCTAGGCACTTCCAGGAAAAATCTCTTGCATCTGCCGGGACTTGAACTCCAATGTTATAGCAGATGAAACAGGCGAGGAACCCAGAGCTCAGCCTGGTCAAATTTTCTTGCATGAGTTTTAGTTGGTACAGCTCAAGGATGTTGAGCAGGTGCTTGGACAGGTTCTTGCAACTACACCTGTACTGAATTCTTGTCCCTCTTGGCTCAGGAAAACCAGCAGGGAGGGAATAGCCAGCTGGGCCAGGGAGGTGATCAATGCCTCCTTGCGAGTGGGAGTAGTCCCACACCGCTTGAAAGAAGTGGTGGTGAGGCCACTCTTGAAGAAACCCTCCTTGGACCCGGATGATCTTAACAACTTCAGCCCACTGGCAAATGTTCCTTTCCTGGGCAAGGTCCTTGAGCAGGTGGTGGCCAACCAGCTCCAGGCGCTCTTGGATGAGACTGATTATCTGGATCCATTTCAGTTGGGGTGCAGGCCTGGTTTTGGCACGGAAAGAGCTTTGGTTGCCCTGTATGATGACCTATGTTGGGAGAGAGACGGGGAGTGTGACCTTGTTGATACTCCTGGATCTCTTCAACATTGCCCACAACAGAAGAATGGTTGGTGAATTATGATTATGATTATTTGTATCCCACCTTTTCCCCAACACTAGGACCCAAGGCAGCTCCCAACCTTTAAAACTCATACAATGAAAACAGAAATAGAAAAATAAAAAAGTTAAAAATAGCATTAAACCATCAATAATATTAAAAATTATATATATATCAATCTATCATTAAAAACAGCACAATATACATAATATATTGTGCTGGTGAGGATGCTTGAGCTGGCAGAGATGGTTAAATTTATGTCATTAATCAAAGAAAAGACAATATCTACGTTTATTGTTGAGTGGAAACCTTTAATTGATTTTTTGCACGGATTAGAAAAAAATTACTAGTTTATTTGTGAGTTTGTTGAATGAGAAGGGTTTTTTGCGATAATAAAAAAAAGAATTTTCTATGTAATTACAGAGTAAGAGAAAATATTGTTACTTATATTTGCTGTAGAAAAAATTGGAAGCCCATTTTAGGTTTCTGTTTGTATGTTTTGTGGTGTTTGTTTTTGTTTATTATATTAATAAAATATACAAACTTTTAAAAAAATTATTATTACTACTACTACTACTACAGGCGGCGTAGAAAATAACGATCAATTAAACAGATAAATATAGAATAAAAACATCTGTTAAACATAAAAACAGTATAAAAATTCCATTAAAATTCCATAAAAACAATAAAATTCCATAGTAATATAATAGAATGTTATAAAGGGAAGGCCTGCTAAAATAAAAGCGGGGGGGGGGGGGGGAAGATACTCCTGGATCTCTGGGCGGTTTTTGATACCATCAACCATGGTATCCTTATGGGGTGGCTGTCTGAGATGCCAGTGGGGGGTACTGCCTTGCTATGGTTCTGCTCCTACTTGGATGGCCAGCTCCAGAAGGTGGTGCTTGGGGAATGCTGCCTGGCCCTGTGGACTCTCCAGTATGGGGTCCCTCAGGGGTCACAAAGATTCCATGGACTTTGAAGAAGCCCGAGTGCAAGGTGAAAGGGAGAAACGTGCTAAGCGAAAAGCACGTCAAAACGAATCCTTCACAGGACCATCTTCCATCTGGTAACCTGTGTCCTCACTGTGGGGAGCTGTGTGGATCTAGAATTGGCCTCCACAGTCACTTACGGACCCATCGCTTGAGTCTACACAATTCTCTTTAGAATTTCCTCCTTTTATCCTGGAAGACAATGTTACTCGGTCACGAGTGATCGCCTGATGATGACATGAATCCTCTGAGTGGGGTCATCCGGAGTTTTGCAGTGCGTTGCCATCAATATGGTGATGACGCGCAGCCCTATTTCTCCTTTCCATCTTCAGCAGCTGAGGCTGTGGATGTGCTAAACCGGTGCCTGGCCACGACAATGGACTGCATGAGGACTTACAAACTGAGGCTCAATCCAGACTTGACTGAGATGCTGTTAGTGGGTGGTTCCCCTGACCGGAAGGAGGGAGTTCAACCTGTTCTGGATTGGGTTGCACTCGCCTTGAAGGAGCAGGTTCGTAGCTTGAGAGTTCTCCTTGAGCCCTCTTTCTCACTTGAGGGTCAAGCGGCCTCAGTGGCACAGAGTGGTATCCCAGCTATGACCCTATCTGGAGAGGGATAGTCTGGTTTCAGTAATCTATGGTCTAGTAATCTCTAAATCAGACTACTGCAGTGCACTCTACGTGGAGCTGCCCTTGAAGACTATTCAGAAGCTGCAGCTTCTCCAAAATGCAGCAGCCAGACTAATAACCAGGACCAGTAGGTCTATACACATAACACCAGTTCTGGCCCGCTTGAACTGGCTGCCTCGATACTTCCGAGCCTGATTCCAGGTGCTGATCTAAACCTATAAAGCCCTGCATGGGTTGGAACTGCAATACTTGACCGAATGCCTCTCCCAAGTGCAATCTCCCCGGACACCAGGGTCGACATCTGGGACCTTCCCCCGACTGCCACCTCCAAGGGAGGCTGGGAGGATGGCAAAAAGAGGGAGGACCATTTTTTGTGGTTGCCCCCCAACTGTGGAACAAGCTCCTCCCACAGGCCTGCCTGGCGCCTGCTCTGCTAGCCTTTCAGTGCCAGGTTAAAACTAGTGGTGGGGCCGAGCTGCAGTTGGTCCTCCGCCGCCGCCTACCTGGTCCTCCGCCGCCTCCGGTCCTCCGCCGCCGCCGGAGCCACTGCTCCGACGCGCTGGACCCCCGCCCGCGCTCTGTTTTGGCGGGAAGAACCAGGGCAACAGGGCTTAAACAGCCCTGTTGCCCTGGTTTCCCCAGCCAAAAACAGAGCGCGGGGGTCCAGCGCGACGGAGCAGGGTCCCGTCGCGTCACTTCCTCCGCGCCGGAAGTGACGCGACGGGACCAGCGGATGGGGAGGCAGGCTCTCCGCAGAGCCGAAGAGCCTGCAGGTAAGCCCGCGCATGGCTGAGCAGCCCGTCGGACGCAAGCAGGCCCAGTTCGGGCCTTGCTCCTGTCTGACGGGCTGCTCGGCTACATCCCTAGCAACTGCCCTCTGTGCAGACACATTGAACAGCTCTAAATAGCACATGGATCGTGATGGTGATGTCAACTTTTTTAACAGGTTGCGTTGTATTAAACAGTCGACTTCTTTTTAGTCATTTGAGTCATGGTTAAATTTGGTTTTTAAAACAATTTCCAGGTAGTTTTGCCTAAGAGAGGCTGAGGGAGAACAGAGCAGTAGCAGGATGCCTGATGGGGAGGGGTGTGGTGGGAGCTTTGGAAGAAGAATAGGTAGGGGGCTCAACAGGAGGCTGAGAGTGGGAGCTGGTTTGGACGGGGAGGAACGTTGGGGTGCGCGGAGGATGCTGCATCCTCTGACTTTCAAGCCCACGAAAGGAGCTTTGGTTCGTGGCTCCCAGGCAAAGAAACCTCCCCAACCTAGTCTCTGGTTTCTCTTTGAGTCCTGGCATGTGCCTGCCTTTCCTTCTGGTTTCTACCTGGAGTCCTTGCCATTCTTTCTTGCCCTGACAGGGTAATGATTCTTTTACAGGTCTTGGCTTTGCAGAGCTTCAGTAGCACCGCTCTTTGCTGCACGGTTCAAAGATGGACGAGCAGGACTCTGCTACCACTGAAGCAGGAAGAGGCCACGATGCCATCAGGACTGGGAGTGCCAGTGAAACCTGGGAAACTACTGGACAGAAGATGCTGGGCCAGGAAATGGTCAGCTCAGATGTGCGGCGCCAGCGTTTCAGGCAGCTCCGCTACTGGGTGGCTGAAGGGCCCCGAGAGGTCTGCACCCAGCTCCACCATCTCTCCCGTCAGTGGCTGAAGCCAGAGCGACACACCAAAACTCAGATGGTGGACCTGGTAATCCTGGAGCAGTTCCTGAGCATCCTGCCCCTGGAGATGTCGAGCTGGGTGAGGGAATGTGGGGCGGAGACCAGTTCCCAGGCGGTGGCCCTGGCAGAAGGCTTCCTCCTGAGCCGGCAGGAGGAGAAGAAGCAGGAGGAGCAGCGGGTGAGAGCATGGCATCCTGGGAGCTCCAAGGGGTCAAGCATGTGAGCGGGGACATCTCAAAACTCAAATCGATGAATTACCCAACCTTTTCTGGAAATCATCTGAGGAGGGATGTCCCATACCCATGCCCCATGCCTCAAGAGTGTATCATTTCTGTATTCTCTTCTCATTGCATGTCTTGGATCCACATTACGTTTCAGGTAGAGAATCTGTGTGCTGAAGTGGGGCCTGATTTCCCCGCCCCCTGCAGAGTCCCCTGCGAACGGGCATCGAGCAGCAGAGTGATGGAGGTGCCACCTCACAGGGTAAGGATTAGCTGCGGGGTTGGGGAGCGTGCAAGAAATCCTTGGACTGCTTTTATTCCCCCCCCCCAAGTCGTTTGGGGGGTGGGGGAAGAAACCTGTCTCCAGCCTTTTTCTCAGTTAAAAGAATCAAATTCAGTAACTGAAGACGTTAGACAAGGAAATCTGCACTTTGAATTCTGGCCAAGAGCCCAACTTGGGAGAGATGCATTTTCACTGAATCGCCCTAAAGCATTCAAACTGCAAATAAGGGATAAGATATCTCCGAACATGCTTGTGTTCTTACACTTGCATCACTTTAATTGCAGTCCTGTGTATTTTCCTGAGAAGGAAGTCCTGTTGTGTTCAAAGTAGCTTATTTGCTAGTAAGTGTGTTTAATATATCCAGGGGTAGGCGGGGGGGGGGGGCTCGTGGAAGTGGGAAATGTGATCCATAGACAGCTGTGTTCGTGATGGGCATACATAGCTTACACGATCTCCAGTATCAGAGGCAGTATACCAGTTGCTGGGGAACATGGGCGGGAGGGTGTTGTTGCACTCATGTCCTGCTTGTGAGTTTCCGTGGGCAGTTGGTTGACCAGTGTGTAGAGTGTAGACAGAAGTGTGGACTAGATGGACATTTGGCCTGATCCAGAATGGCCCTTAAAATGGTTGTATGTTCTTAGGACTGCCGTCTTAATCTCCAAGACAAGCATACGCTCCCGGTTTCCTGTCTCTCTCAGGGGGGATGGAATGATGCCAGGAATCAGTCCTCAGCCAACGCTGCTTCTTTGTGATGGCGTGGGAGCGGATCAGGTCGGGAGAAGGATCCCTTGGGTGCCCCTGTACACCTCTCACCTCGCTGGGCCTGAACAGAACTCTCTCCTCCTGTTTGCTTCCAGCAAGAATAAGAACTCAAGAAGCACCCTGCTGGGTCAGGCCAAAGGCCCATCTAGTCCAGCATCCCATTTCCCACAGTGGCCAGCCAGAAAATACCTGTGTAGCTCACAAGCCACACATGAGCGCAATAGCCCTTAGACGCTGTTCTTCCCCTGTAATTGTTCTTGAGAGGCGTGCTTCCCCAGATCCTGGAGGTTGCCATCAGGACTAGTAGCCCTTTGGTAGCCTTGTCCTCCATAAGGAAGGCTATAAATGCCACTCCTGGATTCTTTAATCGTCCGCTATAAATGCCCAGCCAACTCACTTGAATCAGCCTTTTGGATTTTTTACTATACGATCTTTACGTTAGGTGTGAGGAGGAAATGTTTATGTTTTTCTGTCCAGGGTCTGGTGCCCTTTGAGGAGATCGCTGTGTCCTTCAGCGAGGAGGAGTGGGCACTGCTGGATTCTGACCAGAGAGCCCTGCACAGGCAAATCATGGAGGAGAATTGTGGGATCGTGGCCTCCCTCGGTAAGTCTCCCTCCTTCCCTGGCTGGCGATAATATCTCTTTACAAATGCAATGATGGTGGTAGTAGTAGTAGGAATGTTAGTAATGTTTTACCAGAAACATTTCCAGGAGACACATTCAGACACCGTGATTAGGGAAAGGCAGCCGAGGACAGGCCAGCTTTTACGCAACACTGGAAGGCCTGCAGTGGAGGGGCCCGTGTGCAGTTAGATGGTGTATCCCAGCCTCTCAGGATCCCTTCTGTTTGGTCTAGCAGGATTTGCCCACTTTTATTTATTAAAACATTTATAATCCTGCCTTTCCATTAAACGAAAAATCACAAAGGAGTGAACAGTGTTAGACATCAATACAAAATGGTAAAAAAGACACAGAACATAATCAAAACAACAATGAGCTTCTGGTCCTGAAAACGTCAGGAATTATGAAGAGCTGCAGTGAATGCAAATACAGACATGAGCCAATGTGCCTGCGCAAAACCTGATGGCGCAGCACTGTCGTGGCCTAAAACCCAAAAGGCAACAGGCAGGGAGGAGGGAGGCATGGGTCACAGGAACATCGGAAGCTGCCTTACACTGAGTCAGGCCCTTGGTCCCTCTAGCCTAGTATTGTTGACACTGACTGGCAGCAGCTGCTCTCCGGGGTTTCTTGCAGGATTCTTTCCCAGCCCTACCTGGAGAAGCCGGGGATCGAACCTGGGACCTTCCGCATGCAAAGCATGTGCTCTATCACACTGAGCTCTGGTGTCCCGTCCCCTCCCCTTACAGCACCTGGTCTTCCCAGGCAGTCACTCACCCAATTACTGACTAGGCCCAACCTTGCTTACTTTCCAAGATCAGACAAGATCGGGCTCTTCAGGGCTGTTCAGATGTCCCTACGGAGGGCGTTGCACAGCACTGGTGCCTGCCGTGCCCCTGCCCATGGGCAAAGCGTTATAGCTGTAAGCATGTGAGGGGAGGGGGGAGTGTGAGAGGAGTGTGGAATGCTGAGATGTCTGCTGATTGGCTGAGAGAGTGAGGAGGTGGGGTGAAGCCTGTGTTATAAAGACAGTGGGCGGAGCTGTTCAAAGTTAGTCTGGAGGAGCCGGAGGGGGGAGAGTGTGTCTTTGTGAGAAGTCTGAGGGGTGTCAGAGAGAGGGTTTTTTTCAAGTTTAGAATCTATTAACATCATCCATTTCCCTACCCTTTGTTGTAAATAAATAAACTTGCTTTTCTTTTAAAAACATAAAAGGAGAGGTCTGAATTAGTTTCATAGATGCGAAGACCCACATCCCGTGAGATTCACTGATCAACCTATTCAAGTTTAACTTGGTCATTTGAGAGATGTCTCTGGGAATATGCATTCCCAAATAAGTAATGCACTCTGGGCAGCATCAAACCTGACTGTTGGACATCAGCCCTTTGGGTTGAGTCAGGAAAGGCCGGGAGCCATAGACTCAACCTGTGATTAACTTGACAACCAGCTTAGAACGGATGGGAGCAACTTGATCCATAAAATGCTGAGCAAGTTGGTCCCAGTGGGGAGTGGGCTCCAGTGGGGAGGGTACCTTCATTCCTCAGGTCCCATGGTGGGTTTGGATACCATAGGCTCCACTGGATGGTGCTGTGTCCATAATGGTAGGAGAGAAATATGCTATCTTTGCCACCAACACCACCATAGCTCAGGCATTAAAATGAGCATATTTAACTAATGTACATAATTTATAGGGCACCCAGTAAGAAAAGGTTCTCTGCCACTTCCTGATGCCTCTTCTCCTTTCCCTTTTTATCTGGATTTGCATCCCACTATTGCTCCAAACAGCTCATAATATCATGCATCAGATTGTCTACTTACCTGCACAACAATCCTGTGGGGTAGGCGAGGGCGAGAGAAAGTAAGTGGCCCTATAGCACCCAGAGTAATTCATGTCTGAGCTGGGAGCAGAGCCCAGGACTTTCTGGTCCCAATCCATTGCTCTTGACTACACCAACTCTAAGTCAATGTCAGTCATTAGAGGCTGTTAGGCACATAGTAAGAACTGCCTCCAGTCTTGGTGTTGAGAGTTCTTTCTCTTTTCACAATAGTCAGCTGAAGTCATTCAATGATTGTAAGCTCTATTTCTAACTCAGGCTTTTACTGATTTCTTGTCTTCATTCTAGAAAGTGACTGGTGTGAAATGGAGAATGAGAGAGAACCATGTGGGATGTCCCCGAATACAAACAGATGTAAAAATAGGGAACCTCAGAGAAGGGAAAGTGAACTAAATCAGAAGAGGAGGAATAAATCCTTTGCTTCTCAGTGCAGTGACTACAATAATATCTCAATGGAAGAAAAAATGGCTAAAAAACGTGAAAACTATGTGTGCTCTGTGTGTGGGAAAACCTTCAAGTCTAAATCAAGCCTCAATGTTCATTGCAAAATCCACACAGGGGAGAAACCATATCAGTGCTTGGAGTGTGGAAAGAGATTCAGTCGGAAGGCACATCTCACTTCTCATGAAAGAATTCACACAGGGGAGAAACCATATAAATGCTTGGAGTGTGGAAAGAGCCTCAGTGAGAAGAGTAAACTCACTTCTCATGAAAGAATTCACACAGGGGAGAAACCATATAAATGCTTGGAGTGTGGAAAGAGCCTCAGTGAGAAGAGTAAACTCACTTCTCATCATAAAATTCACACAGGTGAGAAACCACATGAATGCTTGGAGTGTGGAAAGAGATTCATTCAGAAGACACAGCTCACTTCTCATCAAAGTATTCACACAGGTGAGAAAAAATATCAATGCTTGGAGTGTGGAAAGAGATTCATTCGGAAGACACAGCTCACTTCTCATCATAAAATTCACACAGGTGAGAAACCACATGAATGCTTGGAGTGTGGAAAGAGATTCATTCGGAAGACACAGCTCACTTCTCATCAAAGAACTCACACAGGTGAGAAACCATATCAATGCTTGGAGTGTGGAAAGAGATTCATTTGGAAGACACAGCTCACTTCTCATCATAGAACTCACACAGGTGAGAAACCACATGAATGCTTGGAGTGTGGAAAGAGATTCATTCGGAAGACACAGCTCACTTCTCATCAAAGAATTCACACACGGGAGAAACCACAAGTATTCACATAGGTGAGAAAAAATATCAATGCTTGGCGTGTGGAAAGAGATTTATTCGGAAGACACAGCTCATCAAAGTATTCACACAGGAGAGAAACCATATCAATGCTTGGCGTGTGGAAAGAGATTCAGTCGACAGAAAAATCTCACTTCTCATGAAAGAACTCACACAGGTGAGAAACCACATGAATGCTTGGCGTGTGGAAAGAGATTCATTCGGAAGACACAGCTCACTTGTCATGAAAGAACTCATACAGGGGAGAAACCATATGGATGCTTGGAGTGTGGAAAGAGATTCAGTTCAAAGACACAGCTCACTTCCCATCAAAAAATTCACACAGGGGAGAAAACATAACAATGCTTGCAGTGTAGACAGAACTTTCATTGCAGGGAAAGCTTCATGTACCGTCAATGAACTCACACAGGGGAAACCATATCATTGCCTGGACGGTGGGAAAGAGCTTCAGGCAGAAGATAAGATGTATCATCAAAGCATTCGCAAAGGGGGAAACCCATATCAGTGCTTGGGAGTGTGGAAAGAGCTTCAGAAGATACATCTCATTTATCATCAAAGAACTTGTTGTACAAATTTAGTAACTCATGAGTTAAAACTAATGAAATGCTTTCCTTTACAACTTTCTGCTGTTTAGACTGACTATGAGAAACTGAGGAATGTTGCCTTCTTGCTTATCTCACTCTGCTCTTTTATCCAAGGGTAGGGGGGGTACAGGGTTGGAGAAGTCAGCAGTGGCCTGGCTAACCGTTGTTCCAGTAATGAAAGCTTAGTGAGCATGTTTCTCTCCATACTGTATTTTTCCATTCACAGCTATAAACTTCTGTTAGTAAGGCGCATGCGTGGAACTGCGTTAGAAGATACTGTACTGTATTAATTGATAAGATTTCTGTATCTATTTTGAGATGCGGCTTTGCAGTGTTTGTTTATTTATTTATTATATTTATACCCCGCCTTTTCTCCTGCAAGGAACCCAAGGCGTCTTACATAATCCTCCTCCTCCTCCCCATTTTATCCTCACAACAACCCTGTGAGGTACGTCTCCATATTCTATAGAATAAACATTGTTGGACCACTGCCAGACTTTTTCTCCTTCCTAATGTGCATGATTTGAAATGGGTACATTAGGATCTAGCATATTTTTGCCACAAACTCACACAGGGGAGAAACCATATAAATGCTTGGATCATGGAAAGAACTTTGATTTGATGAAAAGCTGCAAATAACATCAAAGAGCTCACACAGGCAAGATATTATATCAATGCTTGATCACAATTTAACTCCTATTTCATGTTGAAAAACCCATGTACGCGGTGCACTGTATAAATGAATGCTGGCATGTAGCCATATTTATGTGCTGAAGCTCAAGCAACAAAGAACTATAAATGTGGTTAAGCTTTGTTTCTCATAAATTAATACATAGTGAGAAATATTGAGCTGGATACCATCTTCCTAGATTACAGGGCTGGTTTGATTTTCTCAGTTAAGTGTTCCTGAGTTGCAAATCTCTTTAACAAATTAAAGATAGTTTAATTTGTTTTTTTAACACTTTTCTATTTTTGGAAAGGGTTAAAAAGAAGAAAAAATAATATGTATTTCTATATTGAACACATATTTCCACTTAGCAAAACCAAGACAATCATTCATATACACAGAGAGAGACAGACAGACAGACAGACAGACATTAGAGAAAAGAACATCTACGTTTACTGCTGAGTGGAAACCTCTAATTGACTTTTTGCAGGGTTTAGAAAGTGATTTGTTTATGTGTTTTTTGGAATAGTAAGAGGATGAATTGGTGACAATAGAAAAAAGATTAATAAGAAGATAACTTGGTGACAACAGAAAAAAGAGAACTTTTCTGTTTTGATTATTGATTCAAGAAACTATTTGTTACTTATATTTGCTGCAGAAAAATCCAGAAGTTCTGTTAATTGTTAATTATCGTTATATGTTTTGTGTTTGTTTTTGTTTTTATATAAATAAAGTTTTTAAAAGCCTTTTGAAAGTCCAAGTAAGCAGTGTCTACCGGATCACCCCTGTATAGGGTTGCAGCCCTTTCTTATCAGGAGGTTGTAGAAGCTGTAACGGAACGTGCTGGAATTGGGCCGTGTGTGTGTGTGTGTGTGTGTGTATACACACACATTGATGTCAAAAACAGGCCAGTTCCTTCATGTCTGTTCCAGGTAAATTGGTTGAAAACATTATTAAAGATAAAATCAGTAAGCATATAGAAGGGCAAGCCCTGCTGAGAAAGAATCAGCATGACTTAAGTCCTGTCTCACTAACCTTTTAGAGTTCTTTCAGAGTGTCAATAGACAATCCTTAGCCAACCTGGTCTCTCCCAGATGTTTTGGTCTCATCTAAAGAGAAAGCAAAATGTTACCACCCAAAAGACAGACAAGCACACAGAGCAGCCCATCTACACCTGGGCCTGTTGGGGGGGGGGGGATAAAATTAATATAATTTTATTATTGGGTTTTGTTATTGGGTTTGTTGTTGTTGTTGTTATTGGGTTTTTGTGTTGACAGCTTAATTTGGGAGAGTGATGGAACAAGTACAAAAGCAGATGGACGTGCTTATGTCATCAAGTGGTGTTGAGCTAGGGTGGTCCAGTGAATGGGAGACTGGGTTTATGCCTGGGACATTTTGGGGTCCAACTCCCACCTGAGCCCTTGATCCACTGGGAGGCTTGACGCAAGTCACAGTCCCTGCGTGCCCTGCACCCCACACCTTTCTTCACATGAACTTCCTTTGCCTTCCAGTGCTGCCCATTTTCCAGGTATAGAATCGTAGAAAAGTAGAAAAGTAGAGTTGGAAGGGGCCTACAAGGCCATCGAGTCCAACCCCCTGCTCAATGCAGGAATCTAGGTCAAAGCATCTCTGACAGATGTCTGTCCAGCTGCACCTTGAATGCCTCCAGAGTGGGAGAGTCCACCACCTCCCTAGGTAGTTGATTCCCTAGTCTAGGTTGTTGTTTTATTACAGGCTAATCCTAAACTTTTATCCCAATTTGGGAGAAAGAGGGATAAGCACAGAAGACATGACAGGTTGTACCCACGATGGTTGGGGAACTTGTCCCTGTGGTATCTTTGCCTGCTTTCCCTCCCAGTCTGGAGCGGAATTAGAGCACCAAAGACCAGCTCAGCCAGCCCTGCCCTGGAGACTAGCTCAGCCAGCCCTGAATGTCTTGTTTCTAGGCCTGCCTTTGTGCCATAATGCTTTGTGGGGTGGAGCACCGAAGGACAGGCTTTTCTTCCATTCAAAAAGACTTTGCTGGAGTCTGGAGAAGCTACCTGATTTTCTGCATTGGCCCCTGGGTGCTGCTGGAGGCCCACCTGTCCATGCATGTTCCTGAAAAGAGCATCCTGAGGATGGCATGCTCTTCCTTTGAAAGCAGGTCTTTTCTAAATGCTTCTCATTTCTTCCTGCACCCGGGCTGGGACTGTCTCCTATCAGCCATGCATGGACCCTCCCACCCACCCACCCACCCAGTCGACAGCACAAAGTAGGACCTTGGAGGCAGCCAGGCTACTCCTTTTGAAGTGGCGGATTTGGCAAGGTTCAAAGCACAGTTTATGGAACTGAAATTTAAAATGCAGTTGGTATGGTTTGTGGCATGTTTGGACTCTTTCTTCTCACCTAAACTGTTAATAGTTTTTTCAGGTTAAACACACAGATACAGACAGGGCCGGTGCAAGGTAGTTTGGTGCCCTAGGCAAGATCAGATATTTAGCGCCCCCCCTTCCCACTTGAGCCCTCCCTCCCTCCAGCCCTATGCTCCTGGCGCCCCCTTTAGCCCTGCGCCCTAGGCAGCCGCCTAGTTGGCCTAATGGTAGCACCGGCCCTGGATACAGACACATGAGCATAACGATACCATGAGAAGTTGGGTCTCGTGTAAAATATTGTCGTCTAAGGGGGGTGGGATTGGCCTCAGAGCCAGCACATTCCAGGAGATCTATTTTCTGTCCCCACTTCCATTCCACGTTCCTTTCAAGGAGCAAAGAGTGGGGGGGGGCACCCATCCTTAGGATTGTGTGTGTGTGTGTGTGTATGTGTATGTGCATGTCTGGGTTGGGCTTGGAGAATATGCAGCACAACTAGGTTGCCTAGCAGCAGCGCGTGTAACACGCATCCCACCTTGAGTTTGGGATGAGACGAGGGGGTGTCACTCTGGCCTTCTCCAACATTATCCTGACAGGCTGAGCATTTCCTGTGGATGGCAGATACTGTTTTCCAGCCTCCTCATTTAGCCACAGATTAACCTGCTTATTGATGTCTGGAGAAACTTTTATTATATTTTATTATATTTATACCCTGCCTTTTTTTCCTTCAAGGAACCCTAGGTGGCTTACATAATCCTCCTCTTCCTCTCCATTTTATCCTCACAACAACTCTGTGAGGTAGGTTAGGCTGAGAGTCAGTGACTGGCCCAAAGATACCAAGTGAGTTTCATGACCGAGCGGGGACTAGAACCCAGATCTCCCAACTCCCAGTCCAACACTGTCACCACTATGCCACACTGACTCTCATCAAACCAGTGGCCATCGGAGTGTGATGAGATCCATGTGTGTCGTCTACCCAAGATCCCTGGGATGGGAGTGAGACTAAAAGCTTCCCTGTGCCCCAGTGAGGGTTCAGCAGGATTGGGAGGGGGGATTCTGCATGTGGCCCCCCGGGCACCAACCCAGCACTGCATGCAGCCCTCGGGGGTCCCTAGAAGTTGTGCACCCCTTGCCTGAAAGCAAGCCCCACTGATCATCTACAGCAGCCTTCCTTACACAGCGCTTCGTCAAACTATGGAACCCAGCTCCACAAGATGGAGTGATGGCCACCAATTTGGAGGGCTTTAAACAGGGGTGGGACCAGTTCATGGAGGAGGAGCCTATCCATGGCTGCTAGTCCTGAGGGCCCTGTGCTCCCTCCAGGATCAGAGGCAGGATGCCTAGGTACACCAGTTGCTGGGAAATATTGGCAGGGGCTCTCAGAGAAGGACCGCTGATGCAGATCTTAAGTTTCCGGGCAGGTACATATAGGAGGAGATGATCCTTCAGATACCCTGGCCCCAAGCCATTTAGGGCTTTAAATGTTAGGACCAGCACTTTGAATCGAGCCCGGAAATTATTAGATTTAGGTAGATTCAATAATAAATTGTCAAGGAGGGCCACTGGTATTGACTATGTTTTGTAAAAAGATTCAGAAGGCTTAACAAGTTTTTTTTTATTTTAATTATGGAGAAAGGGAATGACTTAAATGTAAATGTTCTGGGACAAAATATTTCAACCTTTATTCTTATTTTAAAAATTCATGGTAAGAGGTTAATAAATATTTGTCCTTCCCACAATACATATATCTTGCATTTGAGCGCATATATCCAGTATTAAACACTGAAGCGCCATGTTTTAAAGCAATCGACAACACTGACCATCGCATCTAGTGGCAGCAGAAAGAGGAAGCAGCAGCAGCAGCGCCAGTGCTAGGATGACTTTTCCAGAATTATATTATTATATAGTAATATCTTATATATTATAATTATTTCATTATTAGATTTTATATTCTTTTATAATATTTCATAAGTGGCTTTTGTAATTTTTTTTAAACTTACTTAAACACTTAATTTTGGATATCTGGTGTTTTTCAGGGGGGGGGGGGCAGTCCTTGCAGGGCAATCTCTTTCTTTTTGTTTTTAAATTGTCAGGATTGGCACAAATTCAACAGGTGAAGCTTCCCCCGCCCCCCCATAAATGGAGCTTCAGAGAGAAGGGGAAGTTTCTTGCAGTCCCTTCTGACACTGTATCTCACCTGTTCGAGGCACCGAGTCAGCTCTGTTAGGAAATGAAATCTTTGGCAATATAAAGATGGGAATCATGGGATCAATTCCCTCATTCTCCTCTACCTCTCTCCGCCCAGGCCACCCAGAGCACCCGGTGCAGCCCCCCCCTCTCCCCCCAGCTAATCCCTTCCCCAAGCGGTGCCCACCCGTGCACGCGCACGCAGGCAGGCACGCGCACCCCTCGCCTCCACCTCCCAGTTCAGCGGCCTCTCTCTACTCTTAAAGGGGCCGTGGGCACAATTCAATTGCAGCTAAGCTAAACCTCCGAGCTGAGCTGCCACTGCCCGTGGCCCCTTTAAAAGCAGCTTGAAGTAGCTGGGAGTTCCCGACTCTGCAGGACAAAGCGAGGAGAAGCCCTGATGGCAGATGGGTTTTCTTGAGGGTCGCGCCATTTCCCTGGCAACTCGAGACTCTGCTCCTGCCTTTTCCTGCCCGGCGACTCTGCTCTTTCCCACCGACTGCCTCGGTGCCTCCCTCCCTCCCTCCCGCGATCAGGTGAGACCCCCCCTTGTGAATTTGGGCAGGGGGAGGCCCCGGGCTGCAGTGGGGGAGGGGGGCATGGCGGCGGGGGGGGGGAGTAAGAGGAAAGAACTGGCGAATAAAGAACTAGATAAGGTACAAAGGAATTTGATTTCATAGAATCATAGAAAAGTAGAGTTGGAAGGGGCCTGCAAGGCCATCGAGTCCAACCCCCTGCTCAATGCAGGAATCCAGGTCAAAGCATCCCTGACAGATGTCTGTCCAGCTGCACCTTGAATGCCTCCAGACTGGGAGAGCCCACCACCTCCCTAGGTAGTTGGTTCCACTGTCTTATTGCTCTGACAGTCAGGAAATGTTTCCTGATGTTTAGGTGGAATCTAGGTTCCTGTAACTTGAGCCCATTATTCCGTGTCCTGCAAACTGGGATGAACGAGAAGAGATCTTTGCCCTCCTCTGTGTGACATCCCTTCAAATACTGGAAGAGTGCGATCATATCTCCCCTCAGTCTCCTCTTCTGAAGGCTAAACATGCCCAGTTCTTTCAGTCTCTCCTCATAGGGCCTTGTTTCCAGTATCATTTTTCTTTGTTCCTTTATACAATCTTAACTTTTGT
The DNA here is from genome assembly GCA_021292165.1 of Shinisaurus crocodilurus. NCBI lineage: Eukaryota > Metazoa > Chordata > Lepidosauria > Squamata > Shinisauridae > Shinisaurus > Shinisaurus crocodilurus. The sequence continues at coordinate 9,878,797 of CM037879.1, forward strand.
GTCAACTTTTCATTGATTGCTATATCCCATATTTTCTTTTTCCAACTAGATAATGTCAGCATTCGAGCTGTCTTCCAATGGTTTGCTATTAATTGCCTTGCAGCTCTCAACAAATAGCCAATTAACGTTTCCTCTTTTACATCTCTATTTTCATTCACAAACATATTCAACAAAGCTAATTCTGATATTTTACATATCTCTTGTCCAGTAATTTTTTCTATTTCTTTAAATATCTTAAACCAGAACCTGTTTACCTGCCTACATTCCCACCACATATGTATTTGTGTTCCATTATTTACACATCCCCTCCAGCACAAAGGTGATAGATTCTTATTTATTTTTGGCAATACAGAGCTGTTCTTGGGCAACTGCCATGATTGCTCCGGGCGCCCTCTCTGTTTTTTTGTTTTGTTATGCAACAAAACAAAAACAGGAGAGGGCTTGAGTGCAGATGGAGAGGAACTCCTAGTAGTGGATGCAATGAAATCCTGGTATGTGCCTGTAGTCAAGTATATTTAGGGGCAGTGAGGGAGGCAAAGAAACTGCCTCTGTTCAGTCTTGTATCTGTCGTCCAGCAGAGCTCTTTTGGGTTGTCCGGGGCCTATTATATGCTGGCCCCAAGGAAATTCTGGACCCTTCTGAGGCCCACTACAATACAGTATATTTGCTAGGCACTTCCAGGAAAAATCTCTTGCATCTGCCGGGACTTGGACTCCAATGTTATAGCAGTTGAATCAGGTGAGGTACCCAGAGTTCAGCCTGGTCAAATTTTCTTGCATGAGTTTTAGTTGGTACAGCTCAAGGATGTTGGCAAGGTGCTTGGACATGTTTGTGCAGCTACAGCTGTACTGGATCCTTGTCCCTCTTGGCTCATAAAAACCACTTATTACTTGGATGGGAGGCTCCTTTTCTAGTTGCCTGCATTAAGCAGGGGGTTGGACTCAATAGCCTTGTAGGCTCCTTCCAACTCTATGATCTATGGAAAGCAGGGAGGGAACAGCCGGCTGGACCAGGGAGGTGATCAGTGCCTCCTTGCTAGAAGCGGTGGTGAGGCCACTCTTGAAGAACCCCTCCTTGGGCCCAGAAGATCTTAACAACTTCAGGCCAGTGACAAATGTTCCTTTCCTGGGCAAGGTGCTTGAGCGGGTGGTGGCCAACCAGCTCCAGCAGCTCTTAGATGAGACTGATTATCTGGATCCATTTCAGTCCGGGTTCAGGACTGGTTTTGGCTTGGAAACAGCTTTGGTTGCACTTTATGACAACCTATGTTGGGAGAGAGACGGGGAATGTGACCTTGTTGATACTCCTGGACCACTTCAACATTGCCCACAACAGAAGAATGGTTGGTGAATAATAATAATTATGATGATGATAATGATATTATTATTATTATTATTATTATTATTATTATTATTATTATTATTATGTTTCTGTTTATTTATTTGTATCCCACCATTTCCCGACACTGGGACCCAAGGAGGCTCACAATCTTTAAATCTCATACAATGAAAAGAAATAGAAAAATAAAAAAGTTAAAAATAGCAATAAATCATCAATAATATTAAAAATTGTGTGTGTGTGTGTGTGTGTGTGTGTGTGTATATATTTTAATTTTTAATTTTAATTTTTAATTTTAATATATAAAATTAAAAATAGTACAATATACATCATATATTGTGCTGGTTAGGATGCTTGAGCTGGCAGAGATGGCTAAGTTTATGTCATTAATCAAAGAAAAGATAATATCTACGTTTATTGTTGAGTAGAAGCCTTTAATTGATTTTTTGCAGGGATGAGAAAAAAATGACTTTTTTATTTGTGAGTTTGGTGAATAAGGTTTTATTTAGATAACAGAAAAAAGAGAATTGTCTATGTAATTATGGAGTAAGAGAAAATATTGTTACTTATATTTGCTGTAGAAAATATTGGAAGCCCATTTTAGGTTTTTGTTTGTTTGTTCACCTTTGTATGCTATGTGGTGTTTGTTTTTGTTTGTAATGTTAATAAAGTATACGAAACTTTATGGGGAGGGGGAGATACCCCTGGATCTCTTGGCGACTTTTGATACCATTGACCATGGTATCCTTCTGGGGTGGCTGTCTGAGTTTCCAGTGCGGGGTACTGCATTGCAGTGGTTCTGCTCCTACTTGGATGGCCAGCTCCAGAAGGTGGTGCTTGGGGAATGCTGCCTGGCCCCATGGACTCTCCAGTATGGGGTTCCTCAGGGGTTGGTCTTATCCCTCATGCTATTTAACATCTACATGAAACCTCTGAGTGGGGTCATCCGGAGTTTTGCAGTGCGTTGCCATCAATACGCTGATCATAGAAATCATAGAAAAGTAGAGTTGGAAGGGGCCTACAAGGCCATCGAGTCCAACCCCCTGCTCAATGCAGGAATCCAGGTCAAAGCATCCCTGACAGATGGCTGTCCACCTGTGCTTTGAATGCCTCCAGATTGGGAGAGCCCACCAGCTCCCTAGGTAGTTGATCATGCGAAGCCCTATCTCTCCTTTTCCTCTTCAGCAGCTGATGCTGTGGATGTGCTAAACCGGTGCCTGGCCACGACAATGGACTAGATGAGGGCTAACAAACTGAGGCTCAATCCAGACAAGACTGAGATTCAGTCAGTGGGTGGTTCCCCTGACCAGATAGAGGGTGTTCAACCTGTTCTGGATGGGGTTGCACTCCCCGTGAAGGAGCAGTTTTATAGCTTGGGGGTCCTCCTTGAGCCATCTTTGTCACTTGAGGCAAGTGGACAAGGATATTCTGGTTTCAATAATCTATGCTCTGGTAATCTTTAAATTAGACTATTGCAATGCACTCTACATGGGGCTGCCCTTAAAGACTATTCAGAAGCTGCCTGCAGCTTGTCCAAATTGCAGCAGCCAGACTAATAAGCAGGACCAGAAGGTCTAAACACATAACACCAGTTCTGGCCTGCTTGAACTGGCAGCCTCGATGCTTCTGAGCCTGATTCCAGGTGCTGGTCTCAACCTATAAAGCCCTGCATGACTTGGGACTGCAATACTTGACCGAATGCCTCTCCCAACTGCAATCTCCCCAGACACCACGGTCAACATCTGGGGCCTTCCCCCAACTGCCACCTCCGAGGGAGGCCTGGAGTAAAGCAACAAGAGGGAGGGCCTTTTCTGTGGTTGCCCCCCAACTGTGGAACAAGCTCCCCTCACATGCCCGCCTGCTGCCAGCTCTACTGTTCTTTCGGTGCCAGGTTAGAACTGCCCTCTATGCAGAGGCATTGAACAACTCTAAATAGCACATGGGTAGTGGTGGTAATGTCAACTTTTTAAACAGGTCGCATTGTATTAAAAGGTCAACCTTTTTTTGTCATTTGAGTCCTATTTAAATTTGGTTTTTAAAACAATTTCCAGGTAGTTTCGTGTAAGAGAGGCTGAAGGAGAATACAGCAGTAGCAGGATGCATGATGGGGAGGGGTGTGGTGGGGGCTTTGGAAGAAGAATGGGCAGGGGGCTCAACGGGAGGCTGAGAGTGGGAGCAGGTTTGGACGGGGAGGAACGTTGGGGTGCGCGGAGGATGCTGCATCCTCTGACTTTCAAGCCCATGAAAGGAGTTTTGGTTCGTGGCTCCCAGGCAAAGAAACCTCCCCAACCTAGTCTCTGGTTTCTCGATGGCCTTGTAGGCCCCTTCCAACTCTACTTTTCTATGATTCTCTTTGAGTCCTGGCATGTGCCTGCCTTTCCTTCTGGAACGGGACCTGGTTGCCACCTGGAGTCCTTGCCATTCCTTCTTGCCCTGACAGGGTAATAATTCTTTAACAGGTCTTGGCTTTGCAGAGCTTCATTAGCACCGCTCTTTGCTGCACAGGTCAAAGATGGACAAGCAGGACTCTGCTACCCCTGAAGCAGGAAGAGGCCGCGATGCCATCAGGACTGGGAGTGCCAGTGGAACCTGGGAAACTACGGGACAGAAGATGCTGGGCCAGGAAATGGTCAGCTCAGATGTGCAGCGTCAGCGTTTCAGGCAGCTCCGCTACCAGGAGGCTCAGGGCCCCCGAGAGGTCTGTACCCAGCTCCACCATCTCTCCCGTCAGTGGCTGAAGCCAGAGCGACACACCAAAACTCAGATGGTGGACCTGGTAATCCTGGAGCAGTTCCTGAGCATCCTGCCCCTGGAGATGTCGAGCTGGGTGAGGGAATGTGGGGCGGAGACCAGTTCCCAGGCGGTGGCCCTGGCAGAAGGCTTCCTTCTGAGCCGGGAGGAGGACAAGAAGCAGGAGGAGCAGCGGGTGAGAGCATGGCATCCTGGGAGCTCCAAGGGGTCAAGCATGTGAGGGGGGGACATGCCAATACTCTCTGCGACTTACCTGACCCTATCTGAAGATCACCCGAGGGGGTATGTCCCATGCCCAAGCCTCCTGCCCCAAGGGTCTAGTCTCTATCATTTCTGTATTCTCTTCTCATTGCATGTCTTGGATCCACATTACGTTTCAGGTAGAGCATCTGTGTGCCGAAGTGGGGCCTGATTTCCCTGCCCCCTGCAGAGTCCCCCGTGAACAGGCATCGAGCAGGAGAATGACGGAGGTGCCACCTCACAGGGTAAGGATTAGCTGTGGGGCTGGGGAGCATGCAATAAATCCTTGGGCTGCTTTTATTCCCCCCCCTGAGTCCTTAGGGGGTGGGGCGAAGAAACCTGTCTCCAGCCTCTTTCACAGTTAAAAAAATCATATTCAATAACTGGAGACGTTAGACAAGGAAATCTGCACTGTGAATTGTGGCAAAGAGCTCAACTGCGGAGTGATGTATTTTCACCCAATCGTACTAAAACATCCAGACTGCAAATAAGGAATAAGCCATCTCCTGAGTTGCCTGTGTTCTTACACTTTCTGCACTTAAACTGCAATCCTTTGTATTTTCCTGAGAAGGAAGTCCTGTTGTGTTCAAAGGGGCTTACTTGCTAGTAAGTGCGTCTAATATATCCAGGGGCCGGGGGGGGGGGGGCTCGTGGTAGTGGGAAATGTGATCCTTAGACATCTAGACAGCTGTGTTTGTGATGTGCATATATAATTAAACACGATCTCCAGTATCAGAGGCAGTATGCCTATGTACACCAGTTGTTGGGGAACATGGGCGGGAGGGTGTTGTTGCACTCATGTCCTGCTTGTGAGTTTCTGTGGGTAGTTGGTTGACCAGTGTGTAAACAGAAGTATGGACTAGATGGACATTTGGCCTGTATCTTCTTAGGACTGTCATCTTAATCTCCAAGACAAGCATGCACTCCTGGTTTCCTTTCTCTCTCAGAGGGGATGGAGTGATGCCAGGAATCAATCTTCAGTCACCGCTTCTTCTTTGTGATGGCGTGGGAGCGGATCAGGTCGGGAGAAGGATCCCTTGGGTGCCCCTGTCCCCCGCTCACCTCGCTGGGCCTGAACAGAACTCTCTCCTCCTGTTTGGTTCCAGCAAGAATAAGAACACAAGAAGCACCCTGCTGGGTCTGGCCAAAGGCCCATCTAGTCCAGCATCCCATTTCCCACAGTGGCCAGCCAGACGATACCTGTGGAGCCCACAAGCCACACATGAGCGCAATAGCCCTTGGACGCTGTTCTTCCCCTGTAATTGGTCTTGAGAGGCATGCTTCCCCAGATCCCGGAGGTCGCCATCACGACTAGTAGCCCTTTGGTAGCCTTGTCTTCCAAAAGGAAGGCTATAAATGCCACTCCTGGATGCTTTAATCGTTCAATATAAAAGCCCAGCCAACTCCCTTGAAGCAGCCTTTCAGATTTTGTTACCAGGTGATCTTTACGTTAGGTGTGAGGAGGAAATGTTGATGTTTTTCCCATCCAGGTTCTGGTGCCCTTTGAGGAGATCACTGTGTCCTTCAGCGAGGAGGAGTGGGCACTGCTGGATCCTGACCAGAGAGCCCTGCACAGGCAAATCATGGAGGAGAATTGTGGGATCGTGGCCTCTCTCGGTAAGGCTCCCTCTTTCCCTGTCTGACGATAATATCTCTTTACAAATGCAGTGATGGTAGTAATAATAGTAGTAGTGGGGATGTTAGAAATTTCCCCCCAATCACTATGTATATTGAAGTATTTTTAGGCTACCTTTTGGTCATCCCCCTCACAAGTGGCATACGCAAGCAAAGGAGGATGCATTAAAATAATGCAGTCATTATACACTGTTACAACAGGAGCTTCAAGACACTGGGCTCAGCCATACCAGAAACATTTCCAGGAGACACATTCAGACAACTCAGGAGTCTCAAAAAGTAGCAGCACAACCCCCGTGATTAGGGAAAGGCAGCCGAGGACAGGCAAGCTTTTACGCAACACTGGAAGCCCTGCCGTGGAGGGGCCCATGTGCAATTCGATGGTGTATCCCAGCATCTCGGGATCCCTTCTTTTTGGTCTAGTACGATTTGTCCACTTTTATTCATTAAAACATTTGTAATCCTTCCTTTCCATTAAACAAAAAATCGCAGAGGAGTGAACAGTGTTAGACATCAATAGAAAATGGTAAAAAAGACGCAGAACATAATCAAAACAACAGTGAGCATCAGGTCCTGAAAACATCAGGAGTAGCTAGAAACTGAGATAGCGAAAAGGAGCCAAAGGCAAAGGGCTGGACTGGTAGATGAAGATTAATTACTTATTGAAGAAATAATATAAAGTGCCAACGTGTTTCAAACAACAAGTCCTTCTTCAGGGCAATCTAAGTATAAACGTATAATTTTATGTATAATTCTATATCGTTAAGAAAAATATTAGGTATATAACAACATAGTTAAAAGGAATAAACATGGGATATTTTTATAGTAATGAAAGATATATTTCTTAGCCATTAACATTAAAAAAAATTCAAAAATATATAATTCAAATATTAAATATCTACATACAGATATAAAGAGAAACACAGAAATGCATGACAAGATATACCCACTATACATACACATCTACATTTGTGATATATGGCATCATATGCCCTTGGTTAATCATTGGAGGAATGAATCACATGGAGTTAAGGACCTGTCATTTTGGGTAATTGAAAGCATAAGGAGCAAAGTAGATAGAGTACTCTTAGAAAAGGAGGTAGAGTACTCTTAGAAAAGGAGGTGGATGGATAATTAGACTTAACACAAATCATCCCCTCAGGTCTGAATGAAACTTTAGAGTTAGCAGCATTGTTATAAAATACTGCAGCGTGTGCCACATTGAGGGTGGTTATATCAGAGCTGTTCTCATTTCAGCAGTAGAAGTTTAGGTATGTATCTTACACTCAATGCTATTCAGTACTGTTCAAAATTTATTGTGAATTCCAACAAAGCAAAACCATAAAAGGAAAAAGAAAAGAAAAGAAAAAGATACAATGTTCTCATATAAATTTAAATCAAGCACTCAGCAAATCCATTGATGATTCCGGCATAGATGCAAAAACCCACATCCCATGAGATTCAGTGATCAACTTACTGAAGTTTAACTTGGTCATTTGAGATATGTCTCTAGGAATATGCATTCCCAAATAAGTAATACACTCTGGGCAGCATCAAAATTGACTGTTGAGCATCAGCCCATTGGGTTGAATCAGGAAAAGCCGGGAGCCGTAGACTCAACCTGTGATTAACGTGGCAACCAGGTTAGAATGGACGGGAGCAACTTTATCCATATAATGCTGAGCAAGTTGATCCCAGTGGGGAGTGGGCTCCAGTGGGGAGGGGACCTTCATTCCTCAGGTCCCATTGTGGGTTTGGATATCACAGGCTCCAATGGATGGTGCTGAGTAGCATATTTAACTTATGTACATAATTTATGGGGCACCCAATAAGAAAAGGTTCTCTGCCACTTTTTGCTGGCTCTTCCCCTTTCTCTCGCTATCTGTATTTGCATCCTACTGTTGCTCCAAACAGCTTATTATTTCATGCATCAGATAGTCCACTTACCTGCACAACAATCCGGTGGGGTAGGCGAGGGTATGAGAGAGAAACCAGTCCAGCAGCACCCAGAGTAATTCATGTCTGAGCTGGGAGCAGAGCCCAGGACTCTCTGGTCCCAATCCATTGCTCATGACTACACCAGCTCTCAGTCAATGCCAGTCAAAAGAGGCTGTAAGGCACAGAGTAAGAACTGCCTCCAGTCTCGGTGTTGAGCGTTCTTCCTTTTATCACAATAGTCAACTGAAGTCATTCAATGATTTGAAGCTCTATTTCTAACTCAGCCTTTTACCAATTTCTTCTCTTCATTCTAGAAAGTGACAGGTGTGAAATGGAGAATAAGAGAGAACCATCTGGAATGTCCCCGAAAACAAACAGCTGCAAAAATAGAGAAAGGTGCAGAAAGGAAACTGAAGTAAATCGGAAGAGGAGGAATAAATCCTTTGCTTCTCAGGGCAGTGACTACAATATCTCAGTGGAAGAAAAAATGGATAAAAAACAGGAAAACTATGTGTGCTCTGTGTGTGGGAAAACCTTCAAGTCTAAATCAAACCTCAATGTTCATTGCAAAATCCACACAGGGGAGAAAGCACATCAATGCTTGGAGTGCGGAAAGAGATTCAGGAAAAAGACAAATCTCACTTCTCATGAAAGAATTCACACAGGCGAGAAACCATATCAATGCTTGGAGTGTGGAAAGAGATTCAGTCAACAGAGAAGTCTCACTTCTCATCAAAGAACTCACACAGGGGAGAAAACATATCAATGCTTGGAGTGCGGAAAGAGATTCAATTGGAAGTCACAGCTCACTTCTCATGAAAGAATTCACACAGGGGAGAAACCATATCAATGCCTGGAGTGTGGAAAGAGATTCAGGAAAAAGACGTATCTCACTTTTCATCAGAGAACTCACACAGGGGAGAAGCCATATGAATGCTTGGAGTGTGGAAAGAAATTCACTTGGAAGACACTGTTCTCTTCTCATCAAAGAATTCATACAGGGGAGAAACCATACCAATGCTTGGAGTGCGGAAAGAGATTCAGTCAAAAGATAAATCTCACATTTCATAAAAGAATTCACACAGGGGAGAAACCATATCAATGTTTGGAGTGTGGAAAGAGATTTCGTTGGAAGACACAGCTCACTTCTCATCAAAGAATTCACAAAGGTGAGAGACCACATCAATGCTTGGAGTGTGGAAAGAGATTCAGTTGGAAGTCACAGCTCACTTATCATCAAACAATTCACACAGGGGAGAAAACATTTCAATGCTTGGAGTGCGGAAAGAGATTCAATTGGAAGTCACAGCTCACTTCTCATGAAAGAATTCACACAGGGGAGAAACCATATCAATGCCTGGAGTGCGGAAAGAGATTCAGGAAAAAGACATATCTCACTTTTCATCAGAGAACTCACACAGGGGAGAAACCACATCAATGCTTGGAGTGTGGAAGGAGATTCAGTCGGAAGTCACAGCTCACTTATCATGAAAGAGTTCACACAGGGGAGAAACCACATCAATGCTTGGAGTGCGGAAAGAGATTCAGTTGGAAGTCACAGCTCACTTCTCATGAAAGAATTCACACAGGGGAGAAACCATATCAATGCCTGGAGTGTGGAAAGAGATTCAGGAAAAAGACATATCTCACTACTCATCAAAGAACTCACACCGGGGGAAAGCCATATCAATGCTTGGAGTGTGGAAAGAGATTCAGTCATAATGCAAATCTCACTTCTCATCAAAGAATTCACACAGGGGAGAAACCATATCAATGCTTGGAGTGTGGAAAGAGATTCAATTGGAAGACACAGCTCACTTATCATGAAAGGATTCACACAGGGGAGAAACTCTATCAATGCTTGGAGTGTGGAAAGAGATTCAGTCAGAAGACAAATCTCACTACTCATCAAAGAATTCACACAGGGGAGAAACCATATGAGTGCTTGGAGTGTGGAAAGAGATTCAGTCAAAAGATAAGTCTCACTTCTCATGAAAGAATTCACACAGGGGAGAAACCATATCAATGCTTGGAGTGTGGAAATAGATTCAGTTCGAAAACATATCTCACTTCTCATCAAAGAATTCACACGGGGGAGAAACCATATCAATGCCTGGAGTGTGGAAAGAGATTCAGTCAACAGAAGTATCTCTCTTCTCATCAAAGAACTCACAGAAGGGGAGAAACCATATCAGTGTCTGGATTGTGGAAAGAGTTTCAGTCAGAAGACACAGCTCACTTCTCATCAAAGAACTCACACAGGGGAGATAGCTTATAAATGCTTGGATCATGTAAAGAACTTTGATTTGAGGAAAAACTGCACATAACATCAAAGAACTCACACAGGGGAGATATTATATCAGTGCGTGATCACAATTTAAGTCCTATTTCATGTTGAAAAAGCCATGTACATGGTGCACTGTATACAGTAAATGAATGCAGGCCTGGAGCCATATTTATGTGCCGAAGCTAAAGCAACAAAGAAATATTAAGAAAAAATTGTATTTCTATATTGAACACGTATTTCTACTTAGCAAAACTAAGACAATCATTTATACATACACACACACACACACACACACACACACACAGAGGGAGAGACAGACACACGGAACAGATAGAGAAACAGAGAGTACTCATGATTCTCAGTTTAATGGGTTTTTACTTTTTCCTCTTTATAAGAAAAGAGCCATGCTGGATCAGACCAAGGGCCCAACCAGTCGAGCATTCTGTTCACACAGTGGCCAACCTGCTGCCCACGGGATCCCACAAGTCGGACCTGAGTGCAACAGCACCCTCCTGCCCATGTTCCCCAGCCACTGGTGTACATATGCATACTGCCTCTGATACTGGAGCAAGTAATTAGCCAATCAGGACTAGTAGCCTCCAGTGGCCTTCTCCTCCAATCCCCTTTTCAAGCCCTCTAAATTGGTGGCCATCACGACATCTTGTGGAAGTGAATTCCATAGTTTAACTATGCGCTGTGTGAAGATGTCCTTCCTTTTATCTGTCCTGAATCTCCCACCAATCAGCTTCATGGCATGGCCCCTTTGGGTTCTAGTATTATGGGAGAGGGAGAAAAATGTCTCCCCCTCCACTTTCCCCACACAGTGCATAATTTTATACACTTCTATCATGCCTCCCCTTTCTCGCCTTTTTTCTCAGCTAACCAATATCAGCTGCTGCAACCTTTCCTCCTAGGGGAGTTGCTCCAGCCCCTTGACCATTTTAGCTGCCCTTCTCTGCATTTTTTCCAGCTCTACAATGTCCTTTTTTAGGTGCTGCGTGACCAGAACTGTACACAGTATTCTAAGTGCAGTCACACTATAGATTTGTATAGTAGTAGTAGTAGTAGTAGTAGTAGTAGGCGATCACTCGTGACCGAGTAAGATTCTCTTCCAGGATAAAATTACAAAAAGAAAAATTATAAAAAGAGGAAATTGTATAAAATTGTGTAGACTCTAGCGATGGGTCCGTAAGTGACTGTGGAGGCCAATTCTAGATCCCCACAGCGAGGACACAGGTTTCCAGATGGAAGATGGTCCTGTGAAGGATTCGTTTGACGTGCTTTTCGCTTAGCACGTTTCTCCCTTTCACCTTGCACTCGGGCTTCTTCAAAGTCCATAGAACCTTTGTGAAAGGCCAACCTCCATTTAGATCGTTCATGGGCCAGAGTTTCCCAGTTCTCGATGCTTATGTTGCATTTTTTTAGATTAGCCTTAAGAACATCTTTAAACCTTTTATACTGACCACCAATATTCCGCTTTCCATCCTTGAGTTGGGAAGTAAAGTAGCTGCTTTGGGAGACGGCAGTCAGACATTCGAACAACATGACGGGTCCATTGAAGTTGGCATTGAAGGATCATTTTTTCACAACCTGATTATTGATGTATGGGGAAACTTACCTCATCGGTGGCCATTGGAATGTGATGAGATCCATGTGTCTTATGTGCCTGTCTTATATGATGGGGGGGAATCTAGTGTACAAGTCATGCCTAAAAGCCATAAAATGAAATAAAAATAAGGCATTCAAAAGCTCAACAAAAGAGGGGCATCAAGAAATGGGGGCCCCCACATCTGAAGAAGTGTCTTGTAGAGCTGGAAAAGGTGCAGAAAAAGGCAGCCAAACTGATCAGAGGCTGCAGTGACTCCCCTAGCAGGAAAGGTTACCATATTTGGGGCTCTTGCTTACAGGAAAGGCAAGTGAAGCTGGGAACATAATAGAGGTGTATAAAAATGGTCAGTGTGGCTTACTCAGAAGTTGCCGTTCCGGGAATTCCTTTTGTTCCAGATGGGTTTGGGGTGTTTAGGGGTAAATAAAATATAGTACTGGGAGGGTTTCAGTTCTAAAATGTTGATCTCAAGTGTGTGTAGCACATCCCTGTGTTTTGGAGTATTGTTGTGGAATGTTCCATTATGGCTCTCACAGCCTCCCCATTTGAACGAGGGCTGCGGTCTCATACAGCAGCTGTCCCCAACCTCGTGCCCTCCAGATGTTTTGGACTAGAACCCCGTTGTGATATGTATCACTTTACCAGCTGCAGCACATTTGTTTACACATGTAAGGTACAGTGTGGCTCTCTGAACTGGTTTATTATGTCTATTTGACAGGGTCTATTCTCAGATGCATGAGAACCAGATCTGTGGGAATGAAACGAGCTAGTCACATGGTTTGTTGTTATGATGACGTACTGACTTGTTCAGGCAGAAGCCATTTTAAGGAGAAGGTTTTCTTCTTCTCCTCGATCTTGTTCTTTTCCTTAGTTCCTGCAACAATGTAATGGTCGGTCCAGTTGCTCCGGACCCAATGGAACAGTCTAAAGCCTCCTGTGAGGCTTTAGCGAAGCGCTTCGCAGATAAAATCAATCAGATTAGGATTGGGATACCGTGCGCCATGGACACAGGGAGTGAGCGGGCGGAGGCCAATGGCAGACCCAATGGGATCGGTTCCAGCTTCTTTCTTCTGATGAAGTGGACAAGGTGCTTTCATCTGTGAGGCCGACCACCTGCTTGCTTGATCCTTGCCCATCCTGGCTCATAATGAGCTGTAGGGAGAGACTGGGTGAGGGGATCAAGGCGGTGGTGAATGCCTCCCTCGAGGAGGGAGTGATGCCATCAGCCCTCAAGGAGGCAGTAATAAGACTGCTTCTAAAGAAGCCCTCCTTGGATCCCCAGGATCTAAACAACTTTCGCCCAGTCTCCAATTTCCCATTTCTGGGCAAGGTGATAGAGCGGGTGGTGGGTGCTCAGTTGAAGACACACGTGGATGAAGCCGATTATTTAGATCCGTGCCAGTTGGGCTTCAGGCCTGGACATGGGACGGAGACGGCCTTGGTCGCCTTGGTGGATGATATGAGGAGGGCTTTGGATAGGGGCGAATGCTCCTTTCTAGTCCTCGATATCTCAGCAGCTTTTGATACCGTTGACCACGGTATCCTCCTGGACCGCCTGGAGAGGTTGGGCGTGGGAGGCACTGTGTTGCAGTGGTTCTGCTCCTTCCTCTCTGGAAGGTACCAGAGGGTAGTTCTTGGGGAGGAGGCTTCGGACCCTCGGCTGCTCACTTGTGGAGTGCCGCAGGGTTCCATCCTCTCCCCGATGTTATTCAACATCTACCTAAAGCCGCTGGGAGCTATCAGCAGGAGATTTGGGGTGCAGTGTCATCAGTATGTGGATGACACACAGCTCTACCTCTCTTACAAGTCGTCACCGAGGTTGACCGTTGAGACCCTGTCCAAGTGCCTGGGGTCAATGGGTGGCTGGATGGGAAGGAACATGCTGAAGCTGAACCCCTACAAGACCAAGGTACTTCTGGTAGGGGACAAGGGGAGGTTAGGGGATGTTGACCTGGTGCTGAATGGGGTACATCTACCCCTGATGGACCAGGTCCACAGCTTGGGGGTCATTCTAGACTCCCAGCTGTCCATGGAGGCTCAGGTGTCAGCTGTGAGCCGGGCGGCGCTGTATCAACATCTGATATGGCAGCTGCGCCCCTACCTTCCTAATCACCTGCTCCCATCAGTGGTTCATGCCTTGGTCTCCTCTCGCCTAGACTACTGTAATGCGCTCTACATGGGGTTACCCTTGAAGACGGTTCGGAAGCTACAGCTAGTACAGAACGCGGCAGCTCGCCTGGTTTTAAAACCCTATACGGCTCCTGTCCAGTCTATCTCAAGGAGCGTCTCCAGCAACACCAAGTAGGCCACTCAGCAAGATCTGCCACAGACGGCCTTCTCCTTGTCCCTTCAGCCAGAGCAGCTAGACTGGTGGGAACTAGGAAGAGGGCCTTTTCTGTGGCAGCCCCCCATACTGTGGAAGTCTCTTCTGAGTGACCTCCGCCATGCCCCCTCTCTGCTGAGCTTCCGCCGCTTACTAAAAACTTGGCTGTTCAGGTGGGAATATGGGATGGGCTAAGATTTTAAAATGTTATACTGTTTTAAATGTATTTTATTCTGTTTTTATCTTATGTACATCGCCCAGGGTGGCCGGTTGCCGGCCAGATGGGCGATAAATAAATGTTGTTAATAATAATAATAATAATAATAATAATAATAATAATAATAATGCTTTTGCTGAGGTGGAGTGAAGCTCAACTTACTCCACTGGACTTAATGCTTGCAATGCATTTATACTCTGTTCATGGACTGTAACTAGGAAATGTATACTCTGTAGAACTTTACTTGATAAGTAAATAAACAGGTAGTATTAGAACCTGTGGTGTTCCAGAGTGTTTCCTGACTCTGTGGATTAATCTGCAACTGGGAAGCATAACAAGGGCAAGCGTGAGATCTGCGAAGATCTGTGTGTGGAAGTCCAGGCAGTTGATAGCACACAGATTTTATTTTAAATCTCCAAGCACCACACCAACACCCCCATCATCCCCAGCTAGGATGGCCAACATTCAGGACTTTCGGGAGCTGTAGTCTCAAACATCTGGAGGGCTCCAGGTTGCCTGCCCCTCCTGTGTCCTACAGTCCTGTGAGTCGGGACCAGGGAGTCTCTTGGAGGTTCAGGGAGAATAGAGGTCAGGTGGAGGGCCTCTCTGTGCCCACGACTCCTGTGATGGGGATGGAGGCGAATCCCCTGCCCCACCCCGGCCACCTGCAGATAGGGGCATGGTCAAGTACAAAAGTGATTAGAGGAAACACACAAAACTGCAGTATTTTCTCCCTCTCACCTTGAACCTGCGGTTATCCACTAAAGCTAAATGGTGGCACATTTGGGACAAACAAAATGAAATATTTATTTGCCTAGTGCATAGTTACACTGTGGAATTCACTGCCACAAGATGTAGCCATGGCTGCCAACTTGGAGTATACAAATTCATGGAAGTTAGTACCTAGTTTCCCTTCTCAAGGCATTCTATTACTGATAAGGCTATCAATGGATTAGTCATGATGGCTACATAGCACCTCCAGGATTGAAGACACCATGCCTCTGAAGACCACTTGCTGGGGAACATGAGTGGGAGCGCACTGTTACCCTCAGGTCCTGCTGGAGAGCTTTCCAGAGCCTCTGGTTGGTCACTGTGGGAAACAGGATGCTGGACCAGATAGGCCTTTCCGGTAGGGCTCTTTTTATGGACTTAACCTAGAACAGAGAGGAAGGCATGAACACCTCTTACAGGAAGATGCAAGCCCAGTCCCTATACAAACCGAGCTTGCTTCAGTGTATGCAGGGACTTGGTTTGCACATGAAGATGTCTTTCCTTTTGTCTGTTAGACTTATGGGTAAAATAAGAGAGCCAGTGTGGTGTAGTGGTTAGTGTGTTGGACTGGGACTCAGGAGATCCGGGTTCTAGTCCCCGCTCGGCCATGAAACTCACTGGGTGACTTTGGGCCAGTAATTGACTCTCAGCCTAACCTACCTCACAGGGTTGTTGTGAGACTAAAATGGAGAGGAGAAGGATTATGTAAGCTGCCTTGGGTTCCTTGCAGGAAAAAAGGTGGGGTATAAATATAATAAAATAAGGCAATCTGGAGGTTACCCGTATATACTCAAGTATAGGTCGGCCCTAATATAAGTCGAGGCCCCTAATTTCACCCCCCAAAACTGGGAAAACTTATTGCCTCCAGTATAAGTCTAGGGTGGGAAATGTACGAGGGGAGACTCCCGCCGCCACCCCCAGACACCCCCCGCCACCGTACCTGCACCCACCGCCACCAAAGCCCCGCCACTGCCAAAGCCCCCCCAGGACCCCCGACAAGACTGAGGTACTTCTGGTGGGAGACAAGGGAAGGTTAGGGGATGTTGACCTGGTGCTGAATGGGGTACATCTACCCCTGAAGGTCCAGGTCCACAGCTTGGGGGTCATTCTAGACTCCCAGCTGTCCATGGAGGCTCAGGTGTCAGCTGTGAGCCGGGCAGCACTGTATCAACAGCTGCGCCCCTACCTTCCTAATCATCTGCTCCCATCAGTGGTTCATGCCTTGGTCTCCTCTTGCCTAGACTACTGTAATGCGCTCTATGTGGGGTTACCCTTGAAGATGGTTTGGAAGCTACAGCTGGTCCAGAATGCGGCGGCTCGCCTGGTTAAAGGCACCCGCCTGCGGGATCTCATCACTCCAGTGCTCAAGGAGCTGCACTGGCTACCAGTTGCTTGCCGAGCCGAATTCAAGGTGTTGGTTTTGACCTTTAAATCCCTATACGGCTCCTGTCCAGTCTATCTCAAGGAGCGTCTCCAGCAACACCAAGTAGGCCGCTCAACAAGATCTGCCACAGACGGCCTTCTCCTTGTCCCTTCAGCAAGAGCAGCTATACTGGTGGGAACTAGGAAGAGGGCCTTTTCTGTGGCAGCCCCCGTACTGTGGAACTCTCTCCTGAGTGACCTCCGTCATGCCCCCTCTCTCCTGAGCTTCCGCCGCTTACTAAAAACTTGGCTGTTCAGGTGGGAATACGGGGTGGGCTAAGATTTTAAAATGTTATACTGTTTTAAATGTATTTTATTCTGTTTTTATCTTACGTACATCGCCCAGGGTGGCCGGTTGCCGGCCAGATGGGCGATAAATAAATCTTAATAATAATAATAATAATAATAATAATAATAATAATAATGCTTTTGCTGAGGTGGAGTGAAGCTCAACTTACTCCACTGGACTTAATGCTTGCAATGCATTTATACTCTGTAAATGGACTGTAACTAGGAAATGTATACTCTGTAGAACTTTACTTGATAAGTAAATAAATAGGTAGTATTAGAACTTGTGGTGTTCCAGAGTGTTTCCTGACTCCGTGGATTAATCTGCAACTGGGAAGCATAACAACAGCAAGCATGAGATCTGTGAAGATCTGTGTGTGGAAGTCCAGGCAGTTGAGAGCCAGTGTGGCGTAGTGGTTAGAGTGTTGGACTGGGACTCAGGAGATCCGGGTTCTAGTCCCCGCTCGGCCATGAAACTCACTGGGTGACTTTGGGCCAGTCATTGACTCTCAGCCTAACCTACCTCACAGGGTTGTTGTGAGGATAAAATGGAGAGGAGGAGGATTATGTAAGTCGCCTTGGGTTCCTTGCAGGAAAAAAGGTGGGGTATAAATATAATAAATAAAATAAATAAATACGGCAATTAATTTTTGACAGCCAAGTTCAGAGCACACACCTTTGAAGGGCACAAATTGTGTCAGTCTTCAGAATAAATTCTTGAGAAGCTGCCCATTATAAGTCTCTGACCATCAAGGGCTATTCCTGGAGCTCCGATAGGAGCAAAGTCTAGTTTTACAGCCTGATGCGATCAATGTTCATTCAAAAGCTACTCCCACTTCTTTCAATGGGGCTTTACTCTCAAGGAAGTGGCCAGAATACTGCTGCCTTATAGGCATGATCACTCAGAAGCATGTTCCACGGAATTCAATAGGGCTTACTCTTGCATTTGAGCACATATATCCAGTACTAAACACTGAAGCTCCATGAGTGGAATTTTAAGAGTTTTAAAGCATTTTTAGGATACTTTTAAAGGTTTTAAAGAATATTTTAATAATATTTGCTGTGTTTTTAACTACTTATGTATTTTATGTTATGGTTGTTCCCCGCCTCAATCTGAGTGGAGAGGCGGGTAAGAAATAAATAATAATAATAATAATTATTATTATTATTTTATTTTAAAGCAATCTACAACAGTGACCATCACATCTGGTGGCAGCAAATTGATTATGCATTGTGTGAAGAAGTATCCTGCAATTGAGGGATAAATGTGAAATGCTGCTCCTTCCTAATAGAGGTAGCAGCAGCAGCACCAGCGCTAGGATAACTTTTCCAGAATTATATTCTTATATAATAACTTATATATTATAATTATTACATTATTATATTATATATTATTTCATAATATTTTATAAGTGGCTTTTGTAATTTTTTAAACCTTACTTAAACCCTTAATTGTTGATATTAAGGGTTTAAGTGTGGCGTAGTGGTTAGAGTGTTGGACTGGGACTCGGGAGATCCGGGTTCTAGTCCCCGCTCGGCCATGAAACTCACTGGGTGACTTTGGGCCAGTCACTGACTCTCAGCCTAACCTACCTCACAGGGTTGTTGTGAGGATAAAATGGAGAGGAGGAGGAGGATTATGTAAGCCGCCTTGGGTTCTTTGCAGGAAAAAAGGCGGGGTATAAATATAATAAATAAATAAATAAAAATATCTGGTGCTTTTTTAGGGGGGGGGGTCAGTGCTTGCAAGGCAATCTTTTTCTTTTAAAATGGTCAGGATTGGCACAAATTCAATAGGTAAAGCTTTCACCCACCCACTCCCGAAATATGGAACTTCAGAGAAGGTTCTTGCATTTCCTTCTGACACTGTATCTCACCTGCTCAGACACCGAGTCAGCTCTGTTAGGAAATGAAATCGTTGGCAATATAACGATAGGAATCATGTGATCAATCCCGCTCATTCTCCTCTCCCTCCCTCGGTCCGGGCCACCCGGGGCAGCCCCCGCCTCCTCTTTCCGCCCAGCTGATCTCTTCCCCACGGGGCGCCCACCCGTGCACGCGCACGCACAGGCACGCGCACCCCTCGCCTCCACCTCCCAGCTTGGCAGCCTCTCTCCACTCTTAAAGAGGCCGTGGGCACAATACAATCGCAGCTAAGCTAAAACTGCAAGCTGAGCTGCTGGAACTGCCCGTGGCCCCTTTAAAAGCAGCTTAAAGCAGCTGGGAGTAGAAGCCCTGATGGCTGATGGGTTTTCCTGAGGGTCGCGTCATTTTCACGGCAACTGGGGACTCTGCTCCTGCCTGGCGACTCTGCTCTTTCTCGGTGCCTCCCTCCCTCCCTCCCGTGGTCAGGTGAGACCCCCCCCCTTGTGAATCTGGGTAGGGGGAGGCCCTGCTGGGCTGCAGTAGGGGAGGGGGGCATGGCGGGGAAGGGGGAGAAGCCCGGTGGGGAAGCATCTGGGCTGTAGTAGGGGAGGGGGCACAGCAGGGGGGAGGACCAGCTGGGGGGGATCGGTGCCCCAAACTAAGATTTAGCCCACCTTGCGAAAGGAGAGGAGAGTCAGAAGTCATCATTTGCGCTGGTGTCAGAGGGGCTGGGAGGTGCAAGCTGGACACCCCCCTATTTCACCCCACAGGCAGGTGGCCTCCGCGGCTGATCCGTTTGGGGTCTCCCCACAAGCTCGGGCGCTTCTTTCTTTCTCTCCTCCTCCGTAAAGCCAGGAGAACCTTCTGGTTTTGGGGGGGGGGGATTAAAGGAGGTCTGCGAGGAATCCAGCAGGTTCGTGGACTCTGCACCCGGACACCGGCTGAAATCATTGCCCCCCCCCCAAATCTGGCCCTGTGGCTCCGGGCTCCCCAACGCAGGGCCGGATTAAGAGCATTATGGGCCTGGTGCTGAGGATTTTGGTGGGCCTTTTTATGGAAATAAATAAAATGAAGACGCAATTTTATATTAAAACAAATTAAATATTTTAATTACCATTAAAGTGCCAAAACGGAAACATATTGAAAATATTTCTTTTTTTTGTAAACAATAAGCTTGTTAACTCAATAAAACCGTTATAAATAGAACATTCACAACAACCATTTTAAAATAAACATAAACCATATAAACAGGTAATAACCAGGTCAGGCCTGGTTATTACTTGGATGGGAGACCCCTCCTTTAGTTTCCTGCATTGAGCAGGGGGTTGGACTCAAGAGCCTTGTAGGCTCCTTCCAACTCTATATAGGGTTGTAGTCTAACCTAATAAAGGTTGCAATCCTATGAACACTTATTTCGGAATAAGCCCCAATGGATACAGTTGGGCTTATTTATTTATTTATATTTATTTATTTAATACATTTTTATACCACCCAATAGCCGAAGCTCTCTGGGCGGTTTACAACAGTTAAAACCATAAAATACAATATAAAATAAATATAAAATTTAAAACCACAGGTTAAAACAAACAACAAAGCTAGCAGCAACAGTTACAATAACAGAGTTAAAAACAACTACAAAATTAAAATGATTAAGATGATTAAAATGATTTAAATGCCTGGGAGAATAGAAAGGTCTTCACCTGGCGCCGGAAAGAATACAAAGTAGGCGCCAGGCAAACCTCTTTGGGGAGCTCATTCCATAACCGGGGTGCCACAGCAGAAAAGGCCCTCCTCCTGGTAGCGACCTGCCTCATTTCCTTTGGCAGGGGCTCTCGGAGAAGGACTGCTGATGCAGATCTTAGTGTCTGGGCAAGTACATATGGGAGGAGACAGTCCTTCAGATACCCTGGCCCCAAGCCGTTTAGGGCTTTGAATGTTAGTACCAGCACTTGGAATCGGGCCTGGAAATAGACTGGCAGCCAGTGCAGGTGAGAAAGCACTGGCATAATATGTTCTCGTTGGCCGCCACCGGGGCCCTACGCCATCCACTCTCCTGGCTCCGCGCATGCGCAGAGCCCGCGGGACACCGTGGCGGCTGCCACACCGCCGCCACTCTCCTCCCGCGCGTGTGCGTGTGGCTCTCTCTGCGGTTCTCCACGCCGCGGGTGACGGGTCCAGGCATTGTGGGCCTATTTTATGGTAGGGGCCTGGAGCTGCAGCTCTAGTAGCCCCTATCTTAATCCGGCCCTGCCCCAACGCGGCTCCCCCGAGGCATTTCTGCGCGTGGCCGAGATGCTCCCCTGGTTCTGGGCTGGCTTGGCTGGACCGTCCAAAGCAAACCCAATTGGGCCGAGGGGGACGGATGAGGTGCCCCCCACCCCCGCCCAGGACCGGCCCCACCATTGGGCAGAGGGAGGTGTCGCCCCCGGCAGCTGATTCGGGGTGCCCTGAAAGTCCAGTAACCAGTGCTTTTTTTCTGGAGAAAAAGGTACCGGAACTCTTGGATTACATTTCCTCGGGAGTAGATGGCGATTAAATTGTAATGCAATTAATAGAAGAAAAGGTGCTGGAACTCAGTTCCGGTGAGTTCCACCAGAAAAAAAGCCCTGCCAGTAACTCAGTATTCCCCACCCTCTTCTTGTTCTCCTCCTGCCGGGGATGTGGGGAGACGCGCTCTGTTCAGGTTTCCCGAATGACTGGACCAGCCTTGGGCACTCGGGGCTTCGGCAGGGCGGGGAGCAACATATCTTGTGTCAGCCCTAATGCGCTCCTCCTGACCACAGAGAGAGCAGTTCAAGACTGTTGGTGTTGCAAAAAAAGGGACTTTTTAAAAAGGATATTTGTTGTGGTTGTGTACAGAGATGACTTGGGTGATTGGCACGATTGCTCCTGAGTGCGCTCTCTGTATTCCTGAAACAGGAGACGGGCTTGAGTGCAGATGGAGAGGAACTCCTAGTAGTGGATTGTGAAGGATTGAGGCCTACCCAGGCTTGAGTTAGGTTGAAGCCTGAAGGCCCAAATATCTCTTTCTGGGATGGGGCATTTGCGAGTTTTATTTCCCCCCCTAATGGAGTTAAGTTTTATTTCCCCAGTTTTAGGTCTTGTGTTTGTAGCCTCCTAGTTAGTTATGTGGGAGGTTATATAAAGACAGTGTGTGGTGGGGAACTTGACATAGGGAGGAAGCTGCAGAGACAGAGAGATTGAAAATTACAGAACAGCCAGGCTGGAAGAAAGTGTCTACCAAGGCCTACAGGCGAAATTGTAGCTAGGTTAGAGGAAACTGCGGTATTGTTTCTTTTGTTTCTATTATACATGCTTTTTGAAATCTAACAGCTCTATTTGTGTAAATACTAAGTTAATGTGAATTTACTATACCAGGTTTAGCAAAGTAAACAGTTATTGTTAAACTCGGATTGTTTGGAGTGTCTTTTACAACACGCCTAAGGCCTAATCCCACCTTACTGGGAAGAGAAGGTAAAGGGCAGGAACGTGGCATCCTGATGGCAGGAAGGGCTCTTAAAGAGGCAAAATTTCATTAAGGAGCTGATCAAGGTGTCCTGGTAAAGGTGGAACCTTGACATGGATGCAATCAAGCCCTGGTATGTGCCTAGAGTCAGGTATATTTAGGGGCAGTGAGGGAGGCAAAGAAACTGCCTCTATTCAGTCTTGTAGGTAGGTATTTGTCGCCCAGCAGAGCTCATTTGGGTCGTCTGGGGCCTATTATATGCTGGCCCCAAGGACATCCTGGACCCCTTTGAGGCCCGCTACAATACAATATATTTGCTAGGCACTTCCAGGAAAAATCTCTTGCATCTGCCGGCACTTGGACTCCAATGTTATAGCAGTTGAATCAGGTGAGGTACCCAGAGCTCAGCCTAGATAATTTTCTTCCATGAGTTTCAGTTGGTACAGCTCGAGGATGTTGGCAAGGTGCTTGGACAGGTTTGTGCAACTACATCCATACTGGATCCTTGCCCCTCTTGGCTCCTGTGGAGGAAGAGGGGGGGCTGGCTGGCCCGCCAGACCCCCACCCTTTCCTCCCTGCAAAGGAACCAAGACCCCCTGAGATCTCAAGATACCAGATTGCCAGCCTCAGCTGTCTGCAATCCTTCTTGGATCTCTGTTTAGGGACTCGCCTTCAATTTCTGTAACCTGGACTTAGATACTGAACCAACAGAGTACTCCAAAACCCATGTGGGGTAAACCATGACAAGGTTTATTCTGGTAGCATCTTACAACAAGATAAGGGAAATGAGAGAAGCACACAAAATAGAGAGACACTTTAGTACACAGTAAAGCTGCAAAACAATAAAACCTGATTCCTTAATATCTCTCAGGCACACACCCGTTACCTGAGGGTCAATCTTCTTCCAGGGTTAGATTCAGCACAGCCCTGCCGCCCGGGGGGGAACTATTCCATCTACCTGCCGGTCTGAGATAGATAGCCCTCCACAAGACTTGCCTTTACTAGAGCCCTCAAACCAGCCAATTTTACCAGGGGCTGCCTGGGGTCGATTCCTGAGGGGGGGGCCCTAAAGGTTTGGGCCCCTCGCCGTCGCGCTGCCATAGTTCCAACCAGGCACGCTACCAAAAGACTAAGACTAAGAACAAAGGCTACACGTGGGGAAATAGCTCTTCCCCCTCCCCCTTTCTGTAGCTTACTTGCCTTCAGCCAATCAATTTGAATTTCACCTGACCAGGCAGGGGGAAGGAAACTGGCCAGGCAGGGGGAAGGGAACTCGTGAGTCATGGCTTGAACTATCTACATATGAACGCCCTAGTCATCTAGGCGCCACCCATGCCATCCCAGGCCCTTGCCTCCTCCCAGCCCCCACTTGGTTTACACATGAGGAGGTGTGTGTGTGTGTGTGTTCCTGCATGCATGCAGGAACCCCCAAAAGCTCCACAGCTCCTAAAAACCAACAGGGAGGGAACAGCTGGCTGGGCCAGGGAGGTGATCAATGCCTCCTTGCGAATGGGAGTGGTCCCATGCCACTTAGAATCATAGAAGAGTAGAGTTGGAAGGGGCCTATAAGGCCATTGAGTCGTCATCATCATCATCAGGCAATCACTCCTGACCGAGTAAGATTGTCTTCCAGGATAAAAATTTACCAAAAGAAAATTTTGAAAGGAGGAAATTCTAAAGAAAATTGTGTAGACTCTAGCGATGGGTCCGTAAGTGACTGTGGAGGCCAATTCTAGATCCACACAGCTTCCCACAGTGAGGACACAGGTTACCAGATGGAAGATGGTCCTGTAAAGGATTCGTTTGACGTGCTTTTCGCTTAGCACGTTTCTCCCTTTCACCTTGCACTCGGGCTTCTTCAAAGTCCATGGAACCTTTGTGAAAGGCCAACCTCCAGTTAGATCGTTCATGGGCCAGAGCTTCCCAGTTTTCAATGTTTATATTGCATTTTTTTAGATTAGCCTTAAGAACATCTTTAAACCTCTTATACTGACCACCGATATTCCGCTTTCCATCCTTGAGTTGGGAATCAAGTAACTGCTTTGGGAGACGGCAGTCAGACATTTGAACAACATGACCGTTCCACTGAAGTTGGCGTTGAAGGATCATTTTTTCAACGCTAGTAGTCTTTTGCTTCTTCCAGTACCCCCTGCTCAATGCAGGAATCCCAAGTCAAAGCATCCCTGACAGATGGCCATCCAGCTGCACCTTGAATGCCTCCAGAGTGGGAGAGCCCACCACCTCCCTAGGTGGTCTGCACTTCAGGTTTTCCAAGGGGGACATACACTCTCTTTTGGGAGAAGACCGAGCTGAAGTAGGAATTGAACACTTCCACCTTTTCTTTGTCTTCTGTTATCAATTTGCCATCCTCATTGCGTAATTGAACCACTTGAAAGAAGCGGTGGTGAGGCCACTTTTGAAGAAACCCTCCTTGGACCCGGAAGATCTTAACAACTTCAGGCCAGTGGCAAATGTTCCTTTCCTGGGCAAGGTGCTTGAGTGGGTGGTGGCCAACCAGCTCCAGGCGCTCTTGGAGGAGACTGATTATCTGGAACCATTTCAGTCGGGGTTCAGGCCTGGTTTTGGCCCAGAAACAGCTTTGGTTGCCCTGTATGATGACCTATGTTGGGAGAGAGACGGGGTGAGTGACCTTGTTGATACTCCTGGATCTCTTCAAAATTGCCCACAACAGAAGAATGGTTGGTGAATTGTTATTATTATTATTATATTTATTTATTTATTTATTATATTTATACCCCGCCTTTTTTTCCTTCAAGGAACCCAAGGCGGCTTACATAATCGTCGTCCTCCTCTCCATTTTATCCTCACAACAACCCTGTGAGGTAGGTTTATGTTTATTTGTATCCCGCCTTTTTCCCAACACTGGGACCCAAGGTGGCTCACAACCTTTAAATATTGAGCTGGCAGAGATGGCTAAACTTACATCATTAATCAAAGAAAATACAATCTACGTTTATTGTTGAGTGGAAACCTTTAACTGATTACGCGCAGGGATTAGAAAAAAAAAGATTTGTGAGTTTGGTGAATAAGGTTTTTTTTAGATAACAGAAAAAAGAGAATTTTCTATGTAATTACAGAGTAAGAGAAAATATTGTTATTTACATTAGGTGTAGAAAAAATTGGAAGCCCATTTTAGGTTTTTTTTTTCTTTGTTCACCTTTTTACGCTTTGTGGTATTTGTTTTTGTTTGTAATAATAAAATATACAAAACTTTATGGTGAAAAAAGAAATTCCTTGATCTGATGGTGACTTTTGATACCCTCAACCATGGTATCCTTCTGGGGTGGCTGTCTGGGATGCCAGTGAGGGGTACTGCATTGCAGTGGTTCCGCTCCTACTTGGATGGCCAACTCCAGAAGGTGGTGCTTGGGGAACGCTGCTTGGCCCCATGGACTCTCCAGTATGGGGTTCCTCAGGGGTCGGTCTTATCCCCCATGCTATTTAATATCTACATGAAACCGCTGAGTGGGGTCATCCGGAGTTTTCCAGTGCGTTGCCATCAATACATGGATGATGCGCAGCCCTACCTCTCCTTTTCATCTTCAGCAGCTGAGGCCGTGGATGTGCTTAACCAGTGCCTGGCCATGACAATGGACTGGATGAGGGCTAACAAACTGAGGCTCAATCCAGACTAGACTGAGATGCTGTTTGTGGGTGGTTCCCCTGACCGGATGGAGGGTGTTCAACCTGTTCTGGATGGGGTGGCACTCCCCTTGAAGGAGCAGGTTCGTAGCTTGGGGGTCCTCATTGAGCCATCTTTGGCACTTATTTATTTATTTAATACATTTTTATACCGCTCAATAGCCGAAGCTCTCTGGGCGGTTTACAACAGTTAAAATCATAAAATGCACAAAGTGCCTTCTACCAGCTCCGGCTGATATCCCAGCTATGACCCTGTCTGGACAGGAATAGTCTGGTTTCTGTAATCTATGCTCTGGTAATCTCTAAATTAGGCTACTGCAATGCACTCTACGTGGGGCTGCCCTTAAAAACTATTCAGAAGCTGCAGCTTTTCCAAATTGCAGCAGCCAGACTAATAAGCAGGACCAGAAGGTCTAAACACATAACACCAGTTCTGGCCTGCTTGAACTGGCTGCCTCTATGCTTCCAAGTCTGATTTCAGTTGCTGGTCTTAACGTATAAAGCCCTACATGGATTATGACCGCAACACTTGACTGAACGCCTCTCCCAACTGCAATCTCCCCGGACACCATGCTCGACATCTGGGGCCTTCCCCCAACTGCCACCTCCAAGGGAGGCCAGGAGGATGGCAACAAGAGGGAGAGCCTTTTCTGTGGTTGCCCCCCAACTGTGGAACAAGCTCCCCCAGAGGCCTGCCTGGTCCTTTAAGCGCCAGGATAAAACTGCCCTCTATGCAGAGGCACTGAACAACTCTAAATAGAACATTGGTAGTGGTGATAATGTCAACTTTTAAAAACAGGTCATAGTTAAATTTGGTTTTTAAAACAATTTCCAGGTAGTTTCATGTAAGAGAGGCTGAAGGAGAACAGAGCAGTAGCAGGATGCCTGATGGGGAGGGGTGTGGTGGGGGCTTTGGAAGAAGAATGGGCAGGGGGCTCAACGGGAGGCTGAGAGTGGGAGCTGCTTTGGAGAGGGAGGAACGTTGTGGTGCGTAGAGGATGACTTGCAAGCCCATGAATGGAGTTTTGGTTCGTGCCTCCCAGGCAAAGAAACCTCCCCAACGTAGTCTCCATTTTCTCTTTGAGTCCTGGCATGTGCCTGCCTTTCCTTCTGGAATGGGACCTGGTTGCCACCTGGAGTCCTTGCCATTCCTTCTTGCCCTGACAGAGTAATGATTCTTTTACAGGTCTTGGCTTTGCAGAGCTTCAGTAGCACCGCTCTTTGCTGCATGGATCAAAGATGGATGAGCAGGACTCTGCTACCGCTGAAGCAGGAAGAGGCCGCGATGCCATCAGGACTGGGAGTGCCAGTGAAACCTGGGAAACTACGGGACAGAAGATGCTGAGACAGGAAATAGTCACCTCAGATGTGTGGCGCCAGTGTTTCAGGCAGCTCAGCTACCGGGCGGCTCAGGGCCCCCGAGAGGTCTGCACCCAGCTCCACCATCTCTCCCGTCAGTGGCTGAAGCCAGAGCGACACACCAAAAATCAGATCGTGGACCTGGTAATCCTGGAGCAGTTCCTGAGCATCCTGCCCCTGGAGATGTCGAGCTGGGTGAGGGAATGTGGGGCGGAGACCAGTTCCCAGGCGGTGGCCCTGGCAGAAGGCTTCCTCCTGAGCCGGCAGGAGGAGAAGAAGCAGGAGGAGGAGCGGGTGAGAGCATTGCATCCTGGGAGCTCCAAGGGGTCAAGCATGTGAGGGGGGACATACCCAAAACTCTCTCTGCGAATAGCATGACCTTTTCTGGAAATCCTCTGAGGAGGGATCTCCCATGCCCCCTGCCCCAAGAGTGTATCATTTTTTAATTCTCTTCTCATTGCATGTCTTGGATCCACATTACGTTTCAGGTCGAGAATCTGTGTGCCGAAGTGGGGCCCGATTTCCCTGCCCCCTGCAGAGTCCCCTGCGAACGGGCATCGAGCAGGAGAGTGATGGAGGTGCCGCCTCACAGGGTAAGGATTAGCTGCGGGGTTGGGGAGCATGCAAGAAATCCTTGGGCTGCTTTATTTCCCTCCCATAAGTCATTTGGGGTGGGTGGGGGGAAGAAACCTGTCTCCAGCCTCTTTCACAGTTAAAAAAATCATATTCAATAACTGGAGACGTTAGACAAGGAAATCTGCACTTTGAATTGTGGCCAAGAGCCCAAAAGGGGGAGATGCATTTTTACCCAATCATCCTAAAACATCCAGACTGCAACTAAAGGATAAGACATCTCCTGACCTGCCTGTGTTCTTACACTTGCATCACTTAAATTGCAGTCCTGTGTATTTTCCAGAGAAGGATGTCCTGTTGTGTTCAAAGGGGCTTATTAGCTAGTAAGTGTGTTTAATATATCCGGGGCAGGCGGGGGGCTCGTGGTAGTGGGAAATGTGACCCATAGACATATAGAGAGCTGTGTTTGTCATGGGCATACACAGCTATACACTTTCTCCAGTATCAGAGGCAGTCTGCCTATGTGCACCAGTTGCTGGGGAACATGGGCGGGAGGGAGTTGTTGTACTCCTGTCCTGCTTGTGAGTTTCCGTGGGCAGTTGGTTGACCAGTGTGTAAACAGAAGTGTAGACTAGGTGGACATTTGGATTTTGTTACTCGATGATCTTTCCGTTAGGTGTGAGGAGGAAGTGTTGATGTTTTTTCTGTCCAGGGTCTGGTGCCCTTTGAGGAGATCGCTGTGTCCTTCAGCAAGGAGGAGTGGGCACTGCTGGATCCTGACCAGAGAGCCCTGCACAGGCAATTCATGGAGGAGATTCGTGGGATCGTGGCCTCTCTCGGTAAGGCTCCCTCTTTCCCTGGCTGACGATAATATCTCTTTACAAATGCAATGATAGTAGGAGTAGTGAGGATGTTAGTAAGTTTTTCCCCGTTCTCTTATGTTCATTGAAGTATTTTTATGCTACCCTTTGGTCATTCCCCTCACAAGTGGCATACGCAAGCAAAGGAAGATGCATTAAAATAATCCAGTCGTTATACAGTGTTACAACAGGAGCTTCAAGACACCGGGCTCAGCCACACCAGAAACATTTCCAGGAGACACATTCAGACAGCTCAGGAGTCTCAAAAAGCAGCAGCACAACCACCGTGATTAGGGAAAGGCAGCCGAGGACAGGCAAGCTTTTAAGCAACACTGGAAGGCCTGCCGTGGAGGGGCCCGTGTGCAATTCGACGGTGTATCTCAGCATCTCTGGATCCCTTCTTTTTGGTCTAGCAGGATTTGTCCACTTTTATTCATTAAAACATTTGTAATCCTTCCTTTCCATTAAACAAAAATCGCAGAGGAGTGAACAGTGTTAGACATCAATAGAAAATGGTAAAAAAGACGCAGAACATAATCAAAACAACAATGAGCATCAGGTCCTAAAAACATCAGGAGTAGCCGGGGGGGGGGGGGGGGAGCCCATAAACTGGGATAGCGAAAAGGAGCCAAAGGCAAAGGACTGGACCGGTAGATGAAGAGTAATTATTTATTGAAGAAATTATATAAAGTGCCAACGTGTTTGAACAGGAAGTCCTTCTTCAGGGCGATCTAAGTATAAACATATAATTTTATGTATAATTCTATATCGTTAAGAAAAATATTGGGTATATAACAACATAGTTAAAAGGAATAAACATGGATATTTTTATAGTAATAAAAGATATATTCTTAGCAATTAACATTAGAATTCTTTTTTAAAAACTATATAATTCAAACATAGAATATCTACATACATATATGAAGAGGAACACAGAAATTCTAGAAAAGATATACCCACTATACATACTTGTTTTCGAGGTACAGTAATACCTTGGATTGCAAGTAACTTGGTTTGAGAGCGTTTTGCAAGACAAGCAAATTTTTAAATATTTATTTAATTTTTTTTTTACTTGATATACAAGCAACGTCTTGCAATACAAGTACTGTAGCACGGCTTAAATTAAAAATCTCTCTACAAATTTTTTTTGGCGGATTTTGTTTTGATATAAGAGTATTTTGGATTACAAGCACGTTTCCGGAACGAATTATGCTCTCAATCCAAGGCATGACTGTACACGGAAATCACAGATAAGCCTCAGGAAATTCGACCTAGTACTGAATAGCATTGAGTGTAAGATATATTAACAATTAACATTAAAAAAAATTCAAAAATATATAATTCAAATATTAAATATCTACATACAGATATGAAGAGAAACACAGAAATGCATGAAAAGATATACCCACTATACATACTCTTTTTTCCAAGTGGATCGTGGATCGAAGAATATATCCGTTGATAGATTTCACGACTTGTGATTCTGCATTCGTGATATATGGCATCACATGCCCTTGGTTAATCATTGGAGGAATGAATCACATGGAGTTAAAGACCTGTCATTTTGGGTAATTGAAAGCATAAGGAGCAAAGTAGATAAAGTACTCTTAGAAAAGGAGGCGGATGGATAATTAGACTTAACACAATCATCCCCTCAGGTCTGAATGAAACTTTAGAGTTAGCAGCATTGTTATAAAATACTGCAGTGTGTGCTACATTGAGGGTGATTATATCACAGCTGTTCTCATTTCAGCAGTAGAAGTTTAGGTATATATCTTACACTCAATGCTATTCAGTACTGTTCAAAATTTATTGTGAATTCCAACAAAGCAAAACCGTAAAAGGAAAAAGAAAGGGAAAAAAAGATACAATGTTCTCATATAAATTTAAATCAAGCACTCAGCAAATCCATTGATGATTCTGGCATAGACACGAAAACCTACATCCCGTGAGATTCAGTGATCAACTTATTGAAGTTTAATTTGGTCATTTGAGATATGTTTCTAGGAATATGCATTCCCAAATAAGTAATACACTCTGGGCAGCATCAGGAAAAGCCGGGAGCCGTAGACTCAACCTGTGATTAACGTGGCAACCAGGTTAGAATGGGCGGGAGCAACTTGATCCGTAAAATGCTGAGCAAGTTGATCCCAGTGGGGAGTGGGCTCCAGTGGGGAGGGTACCTTCATTCCTCAGGTCCCATGGTGGGTTTGGATACCACAGGCTCCATTGGATGGTGCTGAGTCCATAACGGTAAGAGAAATATGCCATCTTTGCCGCCAACACCACTATAGCTCAGACGTTAAAATGAGCATATTTAACTTATGTACATCATTTATGGGGCACCCAATAAGAAAAGGATCTCTACAACTTTTTGCTGGCTCTTCCCCTTTTATCTCGCTATCTGTATTTGCATCCTACTGTTGCTCCAAACAGCTTATTATTTCATGCATCAGATTGTCCACTTACCTGCACAACAATCCGGTGGGGTAGGCGAGGGTGAGAGAGAGAAACCAGTCCAGCAGCACCCAGAGTAATTCATGTCTGAGCTGGGAGCAGAGCCCAGGACTCTCTGGTCCCAATCCATTGCTCTTTACACCAGCTCTAAGTCAATGCCAGTCAAAAGAGGCGGTTAGGCACATAGTAAGAACTGCCTCCAGTCTCGGTGTTGAGAGTTCTTCCTTTTATCACAATAGTCAACTGAAGTCATTCCATGATTTGAAGCTCTATTTCTAACTCAGCCTTTACCAATTTCTTGTCTTTATTCTAGAAAGTGACAGGTGTGAAATGGAGAATAAGAGAGAACCATGTGGGATGTCCCTGAAAACAAACAGCTGCAAAAATAGAGAAAGGTGCAGAAAGGAAACTGAAGTAAATCGGAAGAGGAGGAATAAATCCTTTGCTTCTCAGCGCAGTGACTACAATGATATCTCAATGGAAGAAAAACTGGCTAAAAAACAGGAAAACTATGTGTGCTCTGTGTGTGGGAAAACTTTCAAGTCTAAATCAAACCTTAATGTTCATTGCAAAATCCACACAGGGGAGAAACCATATCAATGCTTGGAGTGTGGAAAGAAATTCACTTGGAAGACACTGTTCACTTCTCATCAAAGAATTCACACAGGGGAGAAACCATACCAATGCTTGGAGTGTGGAAAGAGATTCAGTCAAAAGATATATCTCACTTTTCATAAAAGAATTCACACAGGGGAGAAACCATGTCAATGCCTGGAGTGTGGAAAGAGATTCCGTTGGAAGACACAGCTCACTTCTCATCAAAGAATTCACAAAGGTGAGCAACCACATCAATGCTTGGAGTGTGGAAAGAGATTCAGTTGGAAGTCACAGCTCACTTATCATCAAACAATTCACACAGGGGAGAAAACATATCAATGCCTGGAGTGCGGAAAGAGATTCAGGAAAAAGACATATCTCACTTTTCATCAGAGAACTCACACAGGGGAGAAACCACATCAATGCTTGGAGTGTGGAAAGAGATTCACTCAACAGTGCAATCTCACTTCTCATCAGAGAACTCACACAGGGGAGAAACCACATCAATGCTTGGAGTGTGGAAAGAGATTCAGTCAGAAGCCAAATCTCACTACTCATCAAAGAATTCACACAGGGGAGAAACCATATGAATGCTTGGAGTGTGGAAAGAGATTCAGTCAAAAGATAAGTCTCACTTCGCATGAAAGAATTCACACAGGGGAGAAACCATATCAATGCTTGGAGTGTGGAAATAGATTCAGTTCGAAGATATATCTCACTTCTCATCAAAGAATTCACACGGGGAAGAAACCATATCAATGCTTGGAGTGTGGAAAGAGATTCAGTTCGAAGATATATCTCTCTTCTCATCAAAGAACTCACAGAAGGGGAGAAACATATAAATGCTTGGATCATGTAGAGAACTTTGATTTGAGGAAAAACTGCACATAACATCAAAGAACTCACACAGGGGAGATAGCTTATAAATGCTTGGATCATGTAAATAACTTTGATTTGAGGAAAAACTGCACATAACATCAAAGAACTCACACAGGGGAGATATTATATCAGTGCGTGATCACAATTTAAGTCCTATTTCATGTTGAAAAAGCCATGTACATGGTGCACTGTATGCAGTAAATGAATGCAGGCCTGGAGCCATATTTATGTGCCGAAGCTAAAGCAACAAAGAAATATTAAGGTAGTTAAGCTTTTTTTAAAATCATAAATTAATACATAGTGAGAAATATTGAGCTAGATACCATCTTCCTAGATCACAGGGCTGGTTTCATTTTCCCAGTTAAGTGTTCCTGAATTCCAAATCTCTTTAACAAATATTTTATTTTTGGAAAGGCTTAAAAAGAAGAAGAAATTGCATTTCTATATTGAACACGTATTTCTACTTAGCAAAACCAAGACAATCATTTTTACACACACACACACACACACACACACACACACACACACAGAGGAAGAGACAGACACACGGACGGAACAGATAGAGAAACAGAGAGTACTCATGATTCTCAGTTTAATGGGTTTTTACTTTTTCCTCTTTATAAGAAAAGAGCCATGCTGGATCAGTCAAAGGGCCCAACCAGTCGAGCATTCTGTTCACACAGTGGCCAACCTGCTGCCCACGGGATCCCACAAGCAGGACCTGAGTGCAACAGCACCCTCCTGCCCATGTTCCCCAGCCACTGGTGTACATATGCATACTGCCTCTGATACTGGAGCAAGTAATTAGCCAATCAGGACTAGTAGCCTCCAGTGGCCTTCTCCTCCAATCCCCTTTTCAAGCCCCCTAAATTGGTGGCCATCACGACATCTTGTGGAAGTGAATTCCATAGTTTAACTATGCGCTGTGTGAAGATGTCCCTCCTTTTATCTGTCCTGAATCTCCCACCAATCAGCTTCATGGCATGGCCCCTTTGGGTTCTAGTATTATGGGAGAGGGAGAAAAATGTCTCCCCCTCCACTTTCCCCACACAGTGCATAATTTTATACACTTCTATCATGCCTCCCCTTTCTCGCCTTTTTTCTCAGCTAACCAATATCGGCTGCTGCAACCATTCCTCCTAGGGGAGTTGCTCCAGCCCCTTGACCATTTTAGCTGCCCTTCTCTGCATTTTTTCCAGCTCTGCAGTGTCCTTTTTTAGGTGCCGTGACCAGAACTGTACACAGTATTCTAAGTGCAGTCACACTATAGATTTGTATAGTAGTAGTAGTAGTAGGCGATCACTCGTGACCGAGTAAGATTCTCTTCCAGGATAAAATTACAAAAAGAAAAATTATAAAAAGAGGAAATTGTATAAAATTGTGTAGACTCTAGCGATGGGTCCGTAAGTGACTGTGGAGGTCAATTCTAGATCCACACAGCTTCCCACAGTGAGGACACAGGTTTCCAGATGGAAGATGGTCCTGTAAAGGATTCATTTGACGTGCTTTTCGCCTAGCACGTTTCTCCCTTTCACCTTGCACTCGGGCTTCTTCAAAGTCCATGGAACCTTTGTGAAAGGCCAACTTCCATTTAGATCGTTCATGGGCCAGAGTTTCCCAGTTTTCGATGTTTATGTTGCATTTTTTTAGATTAGCCTTAAGAACATCTTTAAACCTTTTATACTGACCACTGATATTCCGCTTTCCATCCTTGAGTTGGGAATCAAGTAGCTGCTTTGGGAGACGGCAGTCAGACATTCGAACAACATGACCGATCCATTGAAGTTGTCGTTGAAGGATCATTTTTTCACAACCTGCTTATTGATGTATGGGGAAACATACCTCATCGGTGATGAGATCCGTGTGTCTTATGTGCCTGTCTTATATGATGGGGGGGAAATCTAGTTTACAATCATGCCTCAAAGCCATAAAATGAAATAAAAATAAGGCATTCAAAAGCTCAACAAAAGAGGGGCATCAAGAAATGGGGGCCCCCACATCTGAAGAAGTGTCTTGTAGAGCTGGGAAAAGGTGCAGAAAAAGGCAGCCAAACTGATCAGAGGCTGCAGCGACTCCCCTAGCAGGAAAGGTTACCATATTTGGGGCTCTTGCTTAGAGGAAAGGCAAGTGAAGCGGGGAACATAATAGAGGTGTATAAAAATGGTCAGTGTGGTTTACTCAGAAGTTGCCGTTCCAGGAATTCCTTTTGTTCCAGATGGGTTTGGGGTGTTTAGGGGTAAATAAAAATATAGTACTGGGAAGGTTTCAGTTCTAAAATGTTGATCTCAAGTGTGTGTAGCACATCCCTGTGTTTTGGAGTATTGTTGTGGAATGTTCCATTATGGCTCTCACAGCCTCCCCATTTGAACGAGGGCTGCGGTCTCATACAGCAGCTGTCCCCAACCTCGTGCCCTCCAGATGTTTTGGACTAGAACCCCGTTGTGATATGTATCACTTTACCAGCTGCAGCACATTTGTTTACACATGTAAGGTACAGTGTGGCTCTCTGAACTGGTTTATTGGTATGTCTATTTGACAGGGTCTATTCTCAGATGCATGAGAACCAGATCTGTGGGAATGAAACGAGCTAGTCACATGGTTTGTTGTTATGATGACGTACTGACTTGTTCAGGCAGAAGCCATTTTAAGGAGGTTTTCTTCTTCTCCTCGATCTTGTTCTTTTCCTTAGTTCCTGCAACAATGTAATGGTCGGTCCAGTTGCTCCGGACCCAATGGAACAGTCTAAAGCCTCCTGTGAGGCTTTAGCGAAGCACTTCGCAGATAAAATCAATCAGATTAGGAGTGGGATATCGTGCGCCATGGACACAGGGAGTGAGCGGGCTGGAGGCCAAAGGCAGACTGGTTTTGTGGGATCGGTTCCAGCTTCTTCCTTCTGATGAAGTGGACAAGGTGCTTTCATCTGTGAGGCTGACCACCTGCTTGCTTGATCCTTGCCCGTCCTGGCTCATAATGAGCTGTAGGGAGAGACTGGGTGAGGGGATCAAGGCGGTGGTGAATGCCTCCCTCGAGGAGGGAGTGATGCCATCAGCCCTCAAGGAGGCAGTAATAAGACTGCTTCTAAAGAAGCCCTCCTTGGATCCCCAGGATCTAAACAACTTTCGCCCAGTCTCCAATTTCCCATTTCTGGGCAAGGTGATAGAGCGGGTGGTGGGTGCTCAGCTGAAGACACACTTGGATGAAGCCGATTATTTAGATCCGTGCCAGTTGGGCTTCAGGCCTGGACATGGGACGGAGACGGCCTTGGTCGCCTTGGTGGATGATATGAGGAGGGCTTTGGATAGGGGCGAATGCTCCTTTCTAGTCCTCGATCTCTCAGCAGCTTTTGATACCGTTGACCACGGTATCCTCCTGGACCGCCTGGAGGGGTTGGGCGTGGGTGGCACTGTATTGCAGTGGTTCTTCTCCTTCCTCTCTGGAAGGTACCAGAGGGTAGTTCTTGGGGAGGAGGCTTCGGACCCTCGGCCGCTCACTTGTGGAGTGCCGCAGGGTTCCATCCTCTCCCCGATGTTATTCAACATCTACCTAAAGCCGCTGGGAGCTATCAGCAGGAGGTTTGGGGTGCAGTGTCATCAGTATGTGGATGACACACAGCTCTACCTCTCTTACAAGTCGTCACCGAGGTTGACCGTTGAGACCCTGTCCAAGTGCCTGGGGTCAATGGGTGGCTGGATGGGAAGGAACATGCTGAAGCTGAACCCCTACAAGACCAAAGTACTTCTGGTGGGGGACAAGGGGAGGTTAGGGGATGTTGATCTGGTGCTGAATGGGGTACATCTACCCCTGATGGACCAGGTCCACAGCTTGGGGGTCATTCTAGACTCCCAGCTGTCCATGGAGGCTCAGGTGTCAGCTGTGAGCCGGGCGGCGCTGTATCAACATCTGATATGGCAGCTGCGCCCCTACCTTCCTAATCACCTGCTCCCATCAGTGGTTCATGCCTTGGTCTCCTCTCGCCTAGACTACTGTAATGCGCTCTACGTGGGGTTACCCTTGAAGACGGTTCGGAAGCTACAGCTAGTACAGAACGCGGCAGCTCGCCTGGTTAAAGGCACCCGCCTGCGGGATCACATCCCGACAGTGCTCAAGGAGCTGCACTGGCTACCAGTTGTTTGCCGAGCCGAATTCAAGGTGTTGGTTTTGACCTTTAAAACCGTATACGGCTCCTGTCCAGTCTATCTCAAGGAGCGTCTCCAGCAACACCAAGTAGGCCACTCAGCAAGATCTGCCACAGACAGCCTTCTCCTTGTCCCTTCAGCCAGAGCAGCTATACTGGTGGGAACTAGGAAGAGGGCCTTTTCTGTGGCAGCCCCCCGTACTGTGGAACTCTCTTCTGAGTGACCTCCGCCATGCCCCCTCTCTGCTGAGCTTCCGCCGCTTACTAAAAACTTGGCTGTTCAGGTGGGAATATGGGATGGGCTAAGATTTTAAAATGTTATACTGTTTTAAATGTATTTTATTCTGTTTTTATCTTATGTACATCGCCCAGGGTGGCCGGTTGCCGGCCAGATGGGCGATAAATAAATGTTGTTAATAATAATAATAATAATAATAATAATAATAATAATAATAATGCTTTTGCTGAGGTGGAGTGAAGCTCAACTTACTCCACTGGACTTAATGCTTGCAATGCATTTATACTCTGTTCATGGACTGTAACTAGGAAATGTATACTCTGTAGAACTTTACTTGATAAGTAAATAAACAGGTAGTATTAGAACCTGTGGTGTTCCAGAGTGTTTCCTGACTCTGTGGATTAATCTGCAACTGGGAAGCATAACAAGGGCAAGCGTGAGATCTGCGAAGATCTGTGTGTGGAAGTCCAGGCAGTTGATAGCACACAGATTTTATTTTAAATCTCCAAGCACCACACCAACACCCCCATCATCCCCAGCTAGGATGGCCAACATTCAGGACTTTCGGGAGCTGTAGTCTCAAACATCTGGAGGGCTCCAGGTTGCCTGCCCCTCCTGTGTCCTACAGTCCTGTGAGTCGGGACCAGAGAGTCTCTTGGAGGTTCAGGGAGAAAAGAGGTCAGGTGGAGGGCCTCTCTGTGCCCACGACTCCTGTGATGGGGATGGAGGCGAATCCCCTGCCCCACCCCGGCCACCTGCAGATAGGGGCACACAAAACTGCAGTATTTTCTCCCTCTCACCTTGAACCTGGGGTTATTCACTAAAGCTAAATGGTGGCACATTTGGGACAAACAAAATGAAATATTTATTTGCCTAGTGCATAGTTAAACTGTGGAATTCACTGCCGCAAGATGTAGCCATGGCTGCCAACTTGGGGTATACAAATTCATGGAAGTGAGTTCCTAGTTTCCCTTCTCAATGCATTCTATTACTGATAAGGCTATCAATGGATTAGTCATGATGGCTACACAGCACCTCCAGGATTGGAGACACCATGCCTCTGAAGACCACTTGCTGGGGAACATGAGTGGGAGCGCACTGTTACCCTCAGGTCCTGCTGGAGAGCTTTCCAGAGCCTCTGGTTGGTCACTGTGGGAAACAGGATGCTGGACCAGATAGATAGGCCTTTCCAGTAGGGCTCTTTTTATGGACTCCAGCTGTTTTTGGGACTGTTTTTGGGACTGTGAAAAGGCAAGCAGGCTCCCAGAGAGCGAGAGAACAGAGCGAGCGAACAGGGAGAGCAAACAGGAGTTTGGCAGCGGAGTAGTACAACAACAAGTGCTGCAAGGGAAAGGCGTGGCCTGAGAGCTCATTCTGTTGAGCAGAAGCTCCTGCTGACTGCAACTACCTGGGGCTGATTGCAGCTGATTGATTGCAGGAAGTGGGGCTGATTGCAGGGCGTGGCCTGGGAGCTCATTCTGTTCCTGACTCCCAGCTGAGCAGGAGCACAACAGGAGAGAGGCTCCAGCTGTTTTTGGGACTGTTTTTGGGACTGTGAAAAGGCAAGCAGGCTCCCAGAGAGCGAGCGAACAGAGCGAGCGAACAGGGAGAGCAAACAGGAGTTTGGCAGCGGAGTTCGGCAGGGGGGGTCAAGGGGGAGGTCCCTAAAAAAATAAAATAAAAAAAAAATAAAAAAAAAAAACAACAAAAACAACAAAAAAAAAAAACCATATATATATATATATATATATATTCTAGGAAGACAGAAACAGAGCACTATGGAAGGAAAGGACTCAGCAGTGGTGGTGACCTGCAAGGGGTGTGCAATGTTTGTTTTCCTGCCGGAGATCAACATGGCCTACACGTGCAACAAGTGCAAGCTGGTCACGCTGTTGGAAGAAAAGGTCAGAGGACTGGAGCAGCAAGTGTCAACCCTCAGGAGCATAAGAGAAAGCGAGGAGTTCTTAGACAGAACGGTGGATCTACAGCACCAAAGCACAGTACAGGAGCCAGAAGGGCAACGGCAGGATGAGGCGGAGTCGGAGACTGCAGAGGCAAGGGAAAATAACGCAGGGGGAACTCCCTGGAAAAGGGTGACTGTTAGGAGCAGAAGAACTACAAGACACTCTGCGCCTGTGGAAGCAGTGGAGCTATGGAACCGCTTCCATGTACTTGAGGACGAGAGCAGAGGACAGCCTGCAGAGGACGGATTACCGGGCACACAACGTGACAGCGAGCAAGAGGCTGAGGGTCAGTCAAGTGGAGGCAATCAAACCAAGGCCTACAGCAAGAGGAAGAGAAGAGTACTCGTAGTGGGAGACTCCCTCCTGCGGGGGATCGAAGCCAAAGTATGTCGCGAAGACCCATGGACTCGCCAGGTGTGCTGTCTCCCTGGGGCACGGATTAAGGATGTGACAGAGCAGCTGCCGAGGCTCATGCAGCCCACCGACACATACCCCTTTCTTCTCTTCCACGTGGGTACAAATGATACTGCCAAGCGGAGTTACAAAGAAATCACGGCAGACTTTGAAGAGCTGGGAAGGGAACTCAAGAACTTCGGGGCCCAGATAGTTTTCTCATCCATCCTTCCAGTACTTGGAAGAGGCATAGAAAGGGAAAGAAAAATACTCCGAGTGAATGACTGGCTACGAAGGTGGAGCCGACGTGAGGGATTTGGATTCTGGGACCACGGGCTACACTTCCTGGAAGATGGACTGCTGGCAAAGGATGGGTTGCACCTCACAAGGACTGGGAAGAATGTGTTTGGACACAGCATGAGGAACTTAATCAGGAGGGCTTTAAACTGAATCCAACAGGGGAGGGAGACATAAACTCGGGGGTACCAATGGAAGAAGGCCTCTTTGCCACAATGGAGAGAACAACTCCAGCGGTGCCCATTGATAGTCTACCACAAAATGTAGGGGGAAAGTCGGACTGTAAAGCACATAGTCTTCAATGTCTCTATACTAATGCCCAGAGTATGGGCAACAAACAAGATGAACTTGAACTCTTGATACATGAGGGCAAGTACGACTTGATAGGGATAACTGAAACCTGGTGGGATGACTCCCATGACTGGAATACAGCAATTGAAGGGTATAACTTGTTCAAAAGGAACAGAAGCAACAGAAAGGGAGGTGGAGTTGCACTGTATGTTAAAAATACGTATCTCTGCACAGAGATACAGGAAGAGGAGCTTGGCAGCCCCATTGAGAGCATCTGGGTTAAAATAAAGGGGGCAAAGAATAAAGCGAACATGGCGGTTGGAGTCTACTACCGACCACCCAATCAAGGAGAAGACGAGGATGGAACTTTTGAAAAACAAATTGCCAGTGTTTCAAGGAGGCACGATGTGGTAGTAATGGGAGACTTCAATTTCCCTGATATCTGTTGGGAGACTTATTCAGCCAAACATGGCCCCTCCAAGAAATTCCTGAGCTGTGCTGCTGATAACTTCCTCCTACAGAAAGTGGAGGAAGGAACTAGAGGATCGGCTATCCTTGACCTGATTCTAACCAACAGAGACGAGTTAGTGGATAAAGTGGCAGTTTCGGGAACTCTGGGGGAAAGTGACCATGTTATACTTGAGTTCTTGATTCTAACAGAAGCAAAAGCTGAGTGTAGCCAAACACGTACCCTGGATTTTAGGAAAGCCAATTTTAACAAACTCAGAACAATGATTAGTAAGATCCCATGGCAAATGACTCTCACGAGAAAGGGAGCCCAGGAGGGGTGGGAGTTTTTAAAAAGGAAATTTTAAAGGCACAATTGCAAACAATTCCCACAAGGAAAAAAGGCAGAGGGCAACAGAAGAAGCCAATGTGGCTTCACAATAAACTCAAAGATGACCTGAAAACAAAAAAGGACACGTATAGGAAGTGGAAGGAAGGACAGGCTACAGGGGAAGAGTACAGGCAGGTAGCACAGAACTGCAGGAATAGTGTCAGGAAGGCTAAAGCTGAGAATGAGCTAAGGTTAGCGAGGAATGCTAAAAGCAACAAAAAAGCTTTCTTCAGATACATGCACAGTAAAAGACAGAAGAAAGAACTGGTGGTTCAACTACGCAATGAGGATGGCAAATTGATAACAGAAGACAAAGAAAAGGCAGAAGTGTTCAATTCCTACTTTGGCTCGGTCTTCTCCCAAAAGAGGGTCTATGACCCCCCTGGCAAACCTGAAATGCAGACTGAAGGGGCAGAATTGCAGCTTGAGATTGATAGGCAAATGGTCAAGGAGCACCTGATTACTCTGAACGAGTTTAAATCTCCAGGGCCTGATGAGCTGCATCCTAGAGTAATAAAGGAACTGGCAGAAGAACTCTCAGAACCACTGTCTATTATCTTTGAGAAATCATGGAGGACAGGTGAAGTGCCAGACGACTGGAGGAGGGCAAATGTTGTTCCCATCTTCAAAAAGGGCAAGAAGGAGGAACCTGGGAACTATAGGCCAGTCAGTCTGACATCAATCCCCGGGAAGATTTTTGAGCAGATTATAAAGAA
The DNA here is from genome assembly GCA_021292165.1 of Shinisaurus crocodilurus. Classification (NCBI taxonomy): domain Eukaryota; kingdom Metazoa; phylum Chordata; class Lepidosauria; order Squamata; family Shinisauridae; genus Shinisaurus; species Shinisaurus crocodilurus. The sequence goes on from CM037879.1 coordinate 9,920,205, forward strand.
GTCAGTCTGCAAGCACCTTGAAAACAATGCAGTGATTACTAGAAGCCAGCATGGATTTGTCAAGAACAAATCCTGTCAGACTAATCTGATCTCATTTTTTGATCGGGTAACCTCCCTTGTGGACTGTGGGAATGCTGTGGACATTATATACCTGGACTTCAGCAAAGCTTTCGACAAAGTGCCTCATGATATCCTGATTAGTAAGCTAGCTAAGAGTGGGCTAGATGGATCAACTATCAGGTGGATCCACAATTGGCTACAGAATCGGACTCAAAGAGTGCTTATCAATGGTTCCTTCTCAAACTGGGGAGAGGTAACGAGCGGGGTACCACAGGGCTCGGTCCTGGGCCCGGTGCTCTTCAACATTTTTATTAATGACTTGGATGAGGAGGTACAGGGAATGCTTATCAAATTTGCAGATGACACAAAGTTGGGTGGAACAGCTAATACTCTGGAAGACAGAAACAAAATTCAAAGTGACCTCGATAGGCTGGAGCGCTGGGCCGAAAACAACAGAATGAAATTTAACAGGGATAAATGCCAAGTGCTGCACCTAGGGAGAGGAAACCAAATGCAGAGTTACAGAATGGGGGACACTTGGCTCAACAATACTACAAGTGAGAAGGATCTTGGAATTGTGGTAGATCACAAACTGAATATGAGCCAGCAATGCGACGTGGCTGCAAAGAAGGCAAATGCAATTTTGGGCTGTATTAATAGAAGTATAGCTTCCAAATCGCGGGAAGTGATAATTCCCCTTTACTCGGCACTGGTTAGGCCTCATCTTGAGTACTGTGTCCAGTTCTGGGCACCTCATTTTAACAAGGACATAGACAAACTGGAGAGGGTTCAGAGGAGGCCAACAAGGATGATAAAGGGACTGGAAACAAGGCCCTATGAGGAGAGACTGAAAGAACTGGGCATGTTTAGCCTTCAGAAGAGGAGACTGAGGGGAGATATGATCGCACTCTTCCAGTATTTGAAGGGATGTCACACAGAGGAGGGCAAAGATCTCTTCTCGTTCATCCCAGTTTGCAGGACACGGAATAATGGGCTCAAGTTACAGGAACCTAGATTCCACCTAAACATCAGGAAAAATTTCCTGACTGTCAGAGCAATAAGACAATGGAATCAACTACCTAGGGAGGTGGTGGGCTCTCCCAGTCTGGAGGCATTCAAGGTGCGGCTGGACAGACATCTGTCAGAGATGCTTTGACCTGGATTCCTGCATTGAGCAGGGGGTTGGACTCGATGGCCTTGTAGGCCCCTTCCAACTCTACTTTTCTATGATTCTATGATTCTATGACTTAACCTAGAACAGAGAGGAAGGCATGAACACCTCTTACAGGAAGATGCAAGCCCAGTCCCTATATCCAAACCCAGCTTGCTTCAGTGTATGCAGGGACTTGGTTTGCACATGAAGATGTCTTTCCTTTTGTCTGTTAGACTTATGGGTAAAATAAGAGAGCCAGTGTGGTGTAGTGGTTAGTGTGTTGGACTGGGACTCAGGAGACCCGGGTTCTAGTCCCCGCTCGGCCATGAAACTCACTGGGTGACTTTGGGCCAGTCATTGACTCTCAGCCTAACCTACCTCACAGGGTTGTTGTGAGGATAAAATGGAGAGGAGGAGGATTATGTAAGCCGCCTTGGGTTCCTTGCAGGAAAAAAGGTGGGGTATAAATATAATAAATAAAATAGATAAATAAGGCAATCTGGAGGTTAATTTTTGACAGGCAAGTTCAGAGCACAAGCCTTTGAAGGGCACAAATTGTGTCAGTCTTCAGAATAAATTTTTGAGAAGCTGCCCATTATAAGTCTCTGACCATCAAGGGCTATTCCTGGAGCTCCGATAGGAGCAAAGTCTAGTTTTACAGCCTGATGCGATAAATGTTCATTCAAAAGCTACTCCCACTTCTTTCAATGGGGCTTTACTCTCAAGGAAGTGGCCAGAATACTGCTGCCTTGTAGCACAATCCTAGGCATGATCACCGAGAAGTATGTCGCATAGAATTCAATAGGGCTTACTCTTGCATTTGAGCACATATATCCAGTACTAAACACTGAAGCTCCATGAGTGGAATTTTAAGAGTTTTAAAGCATTTTTAGGATACTTTTAAAGGTTTTAAAGAATATTTTAATAATATTTGCTGTGTTTTTAACTACTTATGTATTTTATGTTATGGTTGTTCCCCGCCTCAATCTGAGTGGTGAGGCGGGTAAGAAATAAATAATAATAATTATTATTATTATTATTTTATTTTAAAGCAATCTACAACAGTGACCATCACATCTGGTGGCAGCAAATTGATTATGCATTGTGTGAAGAAGTATCTTGTACTTGAGGGATAAATGTGAAATGCTGCTCCTTCCTAATAGAGGTAGCAGCAGCAGCACCAGTGCTAGGATGACTTTTCCAGAATTATATTCTTATATAATAACTTATATATTATAATTATTACATTATTATATTATATATTATTTCATAATATTTTATAAGTGGCTTTTGTAATTTTTTAAACCTTACTTAAACCCTTAATTGTTGATATTAAGGGTTTAAGTGTGGCGTAGTGGTTAGAGTGTTGGACTGGGACTCGGGAGATCCGGGTTCTAGTCCCTGCTCGGCCATGAAACTCACTGGGTGACTTTGGGCCAGTCACTGACTCTCAGCCTAACCTACCTCACAGGGTTGTTGTGAGGATAAAATGGAGAGGAGGAGGAGGATTATGTAAGCCGCCTTCGGTTCTTTGCAGGAAAAAAGGCGGGGTATAAATATAATAAATAAATAAAAATATCTGGTTGTTTTTTTAGGGGGGGGTCAGTGCTTGCAAGGCAATCTTTTTCTTTTTCTTTTAAAATGGTCAGGATTGGCACAAATTCAATAGGTAAAGCTTTCACCCACCCACTCCCGAAATATGGAACTTCAGAGAAGGTTCTTGCATTTCCTTCTGACACTGTATCTCACCTGCTCAGACACCGAGTCAGCTCTGTTAGGAAATGAAATCGTTGGCAATATAACGATAGGAATCATGTGATCAATCCCGCTCATTCTCCTCTCCCTCCCTCGGTCCGGGCCACCCGGGGCAGCCCCCGCCTCCTCTTTCCGCCCAGCTGATCTCTTCCCCACGGGGCGCCCACCCGTGCACGCGCACGCACAGGCACGCGCACCCCTCGCCTCCACCTCCCAGCTTGGCAGCCTCTCTCCACTCTTAAAGGGGCCGTGGGCACAATTCAATCGCAGCTAAGCTAAAACTGCAAGCTGAGCTGCTGGAACTGCCCGTGGCCCCTTTAAAAGCAGCTTAAAGCAGCTGGGAGAAGAAGCCCCGATGGCTAATGGGTTTTCCTGAGGGTCGCGTCATTTTCACGGCAACTGGGGACTCTGCTCCTGCCTGGCGACTCTGCTCTTTCTCGGTGCCTCCCTCCCTCCCTCCCTCCCGTGATCAGGTGAGACCCCCCCCCTTGTGAATCTGGGTAGGGGGAGGCCCTGCTGGGCTGCAGTAGGGGAGGGGGGCATGGCGGGGAAGGGGGAGAAGCCCGGTGGGGAAGCATCTGGGCTGTAGTAGGGGAGGGGGCACAGCAGGGGGGAGGACCAGCTGGGGGGGATCGGTGCCCCAAACTAAGATTTAGCCCACCTTGCGAAAGGAGAGAAGAGTCAGAAGTGTGTGTGTGTAGAAGAAGCCTCTGCAGATTTGGGCTGGTGTCAGAGGGGCTGGGAGGTGCAAGCTGGACACCCCCCTATTTCACCCCACAGGCAGGTGGCCTCCGCGGCTGATCCGTTTGGGGTCTCCCCACAAGCTCGGGCGTTTCTTTCTTTCCTCCTCCGTAAAGCCAGGAGAACCTTCTGGTTTTGGGGGGGGGGGGATTAAAGGAGGTCTGCGAGGAATCCAGCAGGTTCGTGGACCCTGCACCCGGACACCGGCTGAAATCGTTGCCCCCCCCCAAATCGGGCCCTGTGGCTCCGGGCTCCCCACGCGGCTCCCCCGAGGCATTTCTGCGCGTGGCCGAGATGCTCCCCTGGTTCTGGGCTGGCTTGGCTGGACCGTCCAAAGCAAACCCAGTTGGGCCGAGGGGTGCGGATGAGGTGCCCCCCACCCCCGCCCAGGGCTGGCCCCACCATTGGGCAGAGGGAGGTGTCGCCCCCGGCAGCTGATTCGGGGTGCCCTGAAAGTCCAGCGACTGAGTAGGTATTTCCCACCCTCTTCTGGCTCTCCTCCTGCCGGGGATGTGGGGAGACGCGCTCTGTTCAGGTTTCCCGAATGACTGGACCAGCCTTGGGCACTCGGGGCTTCGGCAGGGCGGGGAGCAACATATCTTGTGTCAGCCCTAATGCACTCCTCCTGACCACAGAGAGAGCAGTTCAAGACTGTTGGTGTTGCAAAAAAAGGGACTTTTTAAAAAGGATATTTGTTGTGGTTGTGTACAGAGATGACTTGGGTGATTGGCACGATTGCTCCTGAGTGCGCTCTCTGTATTCCTGAAGCAGGAGACGGCTTGAGTGCAGATGGAGAGGAACTCCTAGTAGTGGATTGTGAAGGATTGAGGCCTACCCAGGCTTGAGTTAGGTTGAAGCCTGAAGGCCCAAATATCTCTTTCTGGGATGGGGCATTTGCGAGTTTTATTTCCCCCCCCTAATGGAGTTAAGTTTTATTTCCCCAGTTTTAGGTCTTGTGTTTGTAGCCTCCTAGTTAGTTATGTGGGAGGTTATATAAAGACAGTGTGTGGTGGGGAACTTGACATAGGGAGGAAGCTGCAGAGACAGAGAGATTGAAAATTACAGAACAGCCAGGCTGGAAGAAAGTGTCTACCAAGGCCTACAGGTGAAATTGTAGCTAAGTTAGAGGAAACTGCGGTATTGTTTCTTTTGTTTCTATTATACATGCTTTTTGAAATCTAACAGCTCTATTTGTGTAAATACTAAGTTAATGTGAATTTACTATACCAGGTTTACTTTGCTAAACAGTTATTGTTAAACTCGGATTGTTTGGAGTGTCTTTTACAACACGCCTAAGGCCTAATCCCACCTTACTGGGAAGAGAAGGTAAAGGGCAGGAACGTGGCATCCTGATGGCAGGAAGGGCTCTTAAAGAGGCAAAATTTCATTAAGGAGCTGATCAAGGTGTCCTGGTAAAGGTGGAACCTTGACATGGATGCAATCAAGCCCTGGTATGTGCCTACAGTCAGGTATATTTAGGGGCAGTGAGGGAGGCAAAGAAGCTGCCTCTATTCAGTCTTGTAGGTAGGTCTTGGCGCCCAGCAGAGCTCATTTGGGTCGTCTGGGGCCTATTATATGCTGGCCCCAAGGACATCCTGGACCCCTTTGAGGCCCGCTACAATACAATATATTTGCTAGGCACTTCCAGGAAAAATCTCTTGCATCTGCCGGCACTTGGACACATGTTATGGCAGTTGAATCAGGTGAGGTACCCAGAGCTCAGCCTAGATAATTTTCTTCCATGAGTTTCAGCTGGTACAACTCGAGGATGTTGACAAGGTGCTTGGACAGGTTTGTGCAACTACATCCATACTGGATCCTTGCCCCTCTTGGCTCCTAAAAACCAGCAGGGAGGGAACAGCCGGCTGGGCCAGGGAGGTGATCAATGCCTCCTTGCGAATGGGAGTGGTCCCATGCCACTTAGAATCATAGAAGAGTAGAGTTGGAAGGGGCCTATAAGGCCATTGAGTCATCATCATCATCATCATCATCATCATCATCATCATCATCATCAGGCGATCACTCCTGACCGAGTAAGATTGTCTTCCAGGATAAAAATTTACAAAAAGAAAAATTTGAAAGGAGGAAATTCTAAAGAAAATTGTGTAGACTCTAGCGATGGGTCCGTAAGTGACTGTGGAGGCCAATTCTAGATCCACACAGCTTCCCACAGTGAGGACACAGGTTACCAGATGGAAGATCGTCCTTTCGTTTGACGTGCTTTTCGCTTAGCACGTTTCTCCCTTTCACCTTCTTCTAAGTCCATGGAACCTTTGTGAGAGGCCAACCTCCATTTAGATCGTTCATGGGCCAGAGCTTCAAAGTTTTCAATGTTTATATTGCATTTTTTTAGATTAGCCTTAAGAACATCTTTAAACCTCTTATACTGACCACCGATATTCCGCTTTCCATCCTTGAGTTGGGAATCAAGTAACTGCTTTGGGAGATGGCAGTCAGACATTCGAACAACATGACCGGTCCACTGAAGTTGGCGTTGAAAGATCATTTTTTCAACGCTAGTAGTCTTTGCTTCTTCCAGTACCCCTGCTCAATGCAGGAATCCCAAGTCAAAGCATCCCTGACAGATGACCATCCAGCTGCACCTTGAATGCCTCCAGAGTGGGAGAGCCCACCACCTCCCTAGGTAGTCTGCACTTCAGGTTTGCCAAGGGGGACATACACTCTCTTTTGGGAGAAGACCGAGCTGAAGTAGGAATTGAACACTTCCACCTTTTCTTTGTCTTCTGTTATCAATTTGCTATCCTCATTGCGTAACTGAACTCTTGAAAGAAGCGGTGGTGAGGCCACTCTTGAAGAAACCCTCCTTGGACCCGGATGATCTTAACAACTTCTGGCCAGTGGCAAATGTTCCTTTCCTGGGCAAGGTGCTTGAGCGGGTGGTGGCCAACCAGCTCCAGGCGCTCTTGGAGGAGACTGATTATCTGGAACCATTTCAGTTGGGGTTCAGGCCTGGTTTTGGCCCAGAAACAGCTTTGGTTGCCCTGTATGATGACCTATGTTGGGAGAGAGACGGGGTGAATGACCTTGTTGATACTCCTGGATCTCTTCAAAATTGCCCACAACAGAAGAATGGTTGGTGAATTGGTATTATTTTATTTATTTATTTATTTGTTTGTTTATTATATTTATACCCTGCCTTTTTTTCCTTCAAGGAACCCAAGGTGGCTTACATAATCGTCCTCCTCCTCTCCATTTTATCCTCACAACAACCCTGTGAGGTAGGTTTATGTTTATTTGTATCCCTCCTTCTTCCCAACACTGAGACCCAAGGTGGCTCACAACCTTTAAATCTTGAGCTGGCAGAGATGGCTAAACTTACGTCATTAATCAAAGAAAAGACAATCTACGTTTATTGTTGAGTGGAAACCTTTAATTGATTACGCGCAGGGATTAGAAAAAAATGACTTGTTTATTTGTGAGTTTGGTGAATGAGATATTTTTTTTTTTGAGATAACAGAAAAAAGAATTTTCTATGTAATTACAGAGTAAGAGAAAACATTGTTATTTACATTTGCTGTAGAAAAAATTGGAAGCCCATTTTAGGTTTTTTTTTCTTTGTTCACCTTTTTATGCTTTGCGGTATTTTTTTGTTTGTAATAATAAAATATACAAAACTTTATGGGGGGAAAAGAAATTCCTTGATCTGATGGTGGCTTTTGATACCCTCAACCATGGTATCCTTCTGGGGTGGCTGTCTGAGATGCCAGTGGGGGGTACTGCATTGCAGTGGTTCCGCTCCTACTTGGATGGCCAGCTCCAGAAGGTGGCGCTTGGGGAATGCTGCTTGGCCCCATGGACTCTCCAGTAGGGGTTCCTCAGGGGTCGGTCTTATCCCTCATGCTATTTAACATCTACATGAAACCGCTGAGTGGGGTCATCCGGAGTTTTCCAGTGTGTTGCCATCAATACATGGATGACGCACGCGCAGCCCTATCTCTCCTTTTCATCTTCAGCAGCTGAGGCTGTGGATGTGCTAAATCGGTATCTGACTGAGACAATGGACTGGATGAGGGCTATCAAACTGAGGCTCAATCCAGACTAGACTGATATGCTGTTAGTGGGTGGTTCCCCTTGTTGTGATATGTATCACTATACCAGCTGTGGCACATTGTTTACACATGGAAGGGACAGAATGGCGGGGTAAACAGGTTTATTATGTCTTTCTAGAGTCTCGTGTTTTCGCATGAGAAACTAGATCTGTGGGAACAATATGAGCTGGTCACATGGTTTGTATGTTCTGATGACGTGCTAACTTGTTTTCTGTCTGAAGCCATTTTAGAGAGAAGCTGAACTGTTTTCTCTGTTCTTCTTCTTCTTCTTGGTGATGCTTGCTGGACTTGTTACTGCTACAATGTAACGTCTTTGCTGAAGTGGAGTGAGCTCAACATACTCCACTGGATGTAATGCTTGCTATGCATTTATACTCTGCACATGGACTGTAACTAGGAAATGTATACTCTGTAGAACTTTACTTGCTAAGTGAATAAACAGGTAGAATTAGACCTGTGGTGTTTACAGAGTGTTTCCTGACTCCATGGATTAATCTGCAACGGAGAAGCTGGGCTGGTTAAACTGGCACACACGCTGCACGCTGCAGCGGGAGGAGGGAGGTGAGATCTGGAAGATCTGTGTGTGGAATTTCAGGCGTCTGCTAGCCCACAGACAAGGATTATAAATCTCCCAACCCGCACACACTCTGCTAAAGTCCAGTTTCAACACCCCTGACCGGATGGAGGGTGTTCAACCTGTTCTGGATGGGGTGGCACTCCCCTTGAAGGAGCAGATTCGTAGCTTGGGGGTCCTCATTGAGCCATCTTTGGCACTTGAGGCTCAAGTGGCCTCAGTGGCACAGAGTGCCTTCTACCAGCTCCGGCTGATATCCCAGCTATGACCCTGTCCGGACAGGAATAGTCTGGTTTCTGTAATCTATGCTCTGGTAATCTCTAAATTAGACTACTGCAATGCACTCTACGTGGGGCTGCCCTTGAAAACTATTCAGAAGCTGCAGCTTTTCCAAATTGCAGCAGCCAGACTAATAAGCAGGACCAGAAGGTCTAAAAACATAACACCAGTTCTGGCCTGCTTGAACTGGCTGCTTCTATGCTTCCAAGCCTGATTTCAGGTGCTGGTCTTAACGTATAAAGCCCTACATGGATTATGACCGCAACACTTGACTGAACGCCTCTCCCAACTGCAATCTCCCCGGACACCATGCTCGACATCTGGGGCCTTCCCCCAACTGCCACCTCCAAGGGAGGCCAGGAGGATGGCAACAAGAGGGAGGGCCTTTTCTGTGGTTGCCCCCCAACTGTGGAACAAGCTCCCCCAGAGGCCTGCCTGGTCCTTTAAGCGCCAGGTTAAAACTGCCCTCTATGCAGAGGCACTGAACAACTCTAAATAGAACATTGGTAGTGGTGATAATGTCAACTTTTAAAAACAGGTCATAGTTAAATTTGGTTTTTAAAACAATTTCCAGGTAGTTTCATGTAAGAGAGGCTGAAGGAGAACAGAGCAGTAGCAGGATGCCTGATGGGGAGGGGTGTGGTGGGGGCTTTGAAAGAAGAATGGGCAGGGGGCTCAATGGGAGGCTGAGACTGGGAGCTGGTTTGGACAGGAAGGAACGTTGTGGTGCGCGGAGGATGCTGCATCCTCTGACTTTCAAGCCCATGAAAGGAGTTTTGGTTCGTGCCTCCCAGGCAAAGAAACCTCCCCAACCTAGTCTCTGGCTTCTCTTTGAGTCTTGGCATGTGCCTGCCTTTCCTTCTGGAATGGGACCAGGTTGCCACCTGGAGTCCTCACTGTACCTTCTTGCCCTGATAGGGTAATTTTTACAGGTCTTGGCTTTGCAGAGCTTCATTAGCACCGTTCTTTGCTGCACAGATCAAAGATGGATGAGCAGGACTTGGGTACTGCTGAAGCAGGAAGAGGCCGCGATGCCATCAGGACTGGGAGTGCCAGTGAAACCTGGGAAAATATGGCACAGAAGATGCTGAGACAGGAAATAGTCACCTCAGATGTGTGGCGCCAGTGTTTCAGGCAGCTCAGCTACCGGGCGGCTCAGGGCCCCCGAGAGGTCTGCACCCAGCTCCACCATCTCTCCCGTCAGTGGCTGAAGCCAGAGCGACACACCAAAAATCAGATGGTGGACCTGGTAATCCTGGAGCAGTTCCTGAGCATCCTGCCCCTGGAGATGTCGAGCTGGGTGAGGGAATGTGGGGCGGAGACCAGTTCCCAGGCGGTGGCCCTGGCAGAAGGCTTCCTCCTGAGCCGGGAGGAGGACAAGAAGCAGGCGGAGCAGCGGGTGAGAGCATTGCATCCTGGGAGCTCCAAGGGGTCAAGCATGTGAGGGGGACATACCCAAAACTCTCTCTGTGAATAGCATGACCTTTTCTGGAAATCCTCTGAGGAGGGATGCCCCATACCCATGATCCCTTCCCCAAGAGTCTATCATTTCTGTATTCTCTTCTCATTGCATCATGTCTTGGATCCACATTACGTTTCAGGTCGAGAATCTGTGTGCCGGAGTAGGGCCCGATTTCCCTGCCCCCTGCAGAGTCCCCTGCGAACGGGCATCGAGCAGGAGAGTGATGGAGGTGCCGCCTCACCGGGTAAGGATTAGCTGCGGGGTTGGGTAGCGTGCAAGAAAATCTTGGGCTGCTTTATTTCCCTCCCATAAGTCATTTGGGGTGGGTGGGGGGAAGAAACCTGTCTCCAGCCTCTTTCACAGTTAAAAAAATCATATTCAATAACTGGAGACGTTAGACAAGGAAATCTGCCCTTTGAATTGTGGCAAAGAACCCAAAGGGGGGAGATGCATTTTCACCCAATCATCCTAAAACATCCAGATTGCAACTAAAGGATAAGACATCTCCTGACCTGCCTGTGTTCTTGCACTTGCATCACTTAAATTGCAGTCCTGTGTATTTTCCAGAGAAGGATGTCCTGTTGTGTTCAAAGGGGCTTATTAGCTAGTAAGTGTGTTTAATATATCCGGGGCAGGCGGGGGGCTCGTGGTAGTGGGAAATGTGACCCATAGACATATAGAGAGCTGTGTTTGTCATGGGCATACACAGCTATACACTTTCTCCAGTATCAGAGGCAGTATGCCTATGTGCACCAGTTGCTGGGGAACATGGGCGGGAGGGAGTTGTTGTACTCCTGTCCTGCTTGTGAGTTTCCGTGGGCAGTTGGTTGACCAGTGTGTAAACAGAAGTGTAGACTAAGTGGACATTTGGATTTTGTTACTCGATGATCTTTCCGTTAGGTGTGAGGAGGAAATGTTGATGTTTTTTCTGTCCAGGGTCTGGTGCCCTTTGAGGAGATCGCTGTGTCCTTCAGCAAGGAGGAGTGGGCGCTGCTGGATCCTGACCAGAGAGCCTTGCACAGGCAATTCATGGAGGAGATTCGTGGGATCGTGGCCTCTCTCGGTAAGGCTCCCTCTTTCCCTGGCTGAAGATAATTTCTCTTTACAAATGCAATGATAGTAGGAGTAGTGAGGATGTTAGTAAGTTTTTCCCCATTCTTTTATGTTCATTGAAGTATTTTTATGCTACCTTTCGGTCATTCCCCTCACAAGTGGCATACACAAGCAAAGGAAGATGCATTAAAATAATCCTGTCGTTATACACTGTTGCAACAGGAGCTTCAAGACACCGGGCTCAGCCACACCAGAAACATTTCCAGAAGACATTGAGACAGCTCAGGAGTCTCAAAAAGCAGCAGCACAACCACCGTGATTAGGGAAAGGCAGCCGAGGACAGGCAAGCTTTTAAGCAACACTGGAAGGCCTGCCGTGGAGGGGCCCGTGTGCAATTCGACGGTGTATCTCAGCATCTCGGGATCCCTTCTTTTTGGTCTAGCAGGATTTGTCCACTTTTATTCATTAAAACATTTATAATCCTGTCTTTCCATTAAACAAAAAATCACAAAGTAGTGAACAGTGTTAGACATCAATAGAAAATGGTAAAAAAGACACAGAACATAATCAAAACAATAATGAGCATCAGGTCCTGAAAACGTCAGGAAATATCAAGAGCTGCAGTGAATGCAAATACAGACATGAGCCAATGTGCCGGCGCAAAACCTGATGGCGCAGCACTGTCATGGCCTGCAACCCAAAAGGCGGCGAGGAGGGAGGCATGGGTCACAGGAACGTCGGAAGCTGCTTTCTACTGAGTCAGACCCTTGGTCCCTCTAGCCCAGCATTGTCGACACTGACTGGCAGCAGCCACTCTCCAGGGTTTCAGACGGGATCCTTTCCCAGCCCTACCTGGAGAGGCCTGGGATCGAACGTGGGACCTTCCGCATGCAAAGCAGGTGCTCCATCCCACTGAGCTCTGCCCCCCCCCCCTACAGCACCTGGTATTCCAATGCGGTCACTGCGACCACACGGCCCTTTTCACTTTAGGACCAAGCTCATAAACCCTTCTCAGGCCAAGCATCAACACTTGAAAACCTATGGGGCGGATCAAATGAAACCTTTCCCCTACTAATGAGGGAAAGGATTAATGGTAGTTATTAAGGATCTAGCTCAAATTTATGATGCTATGTGGGTACAAAGGTGTGTGTGTCGATTTAAAAGTAAAGCAGGTAATAACGTCAAGCTGACACGTAGGATTTAGGTAGCAAACAAAATAAAAATAAGTTTATTTTAATTCTCAGAATCTTAGTTCCAGAAAATAAACCTGCCTACACCAAGCACTTTGTAACTCACCTAACTCCCACACTCCCAACTCTCCCCACACACTACAAACACTCTCCCATATCACACTACCTCCAACCACCTAAAACTCTCTAACCCAACTCCACACTCCCATAACACTCAACTCACTCGACTTAAAAACTAACCCTGACATCACTCAAACACTCCTTATATACTCCTCCCCCCATGCTTTCCAAGACATCACAAACCACGCCCACTCAGTTCAACGTTCTAGACACACTAAACATACTAATGCAGACATACACCAGGGAACTGAATTGTGGGGTGACGCCACAGTCACCCAGCCAAGAACTAACCAGACCCGACCCTGCTTAGCTTACGAGATCAGACGAGATCAGGCTGTTCAGATGTCCCTACGGAGGGCGTTGCAGAGCATTGGCGTATGTCGTGCCCCTGCCCATGGGCAAAGCGTTATAGCTGTAAGTATGTGAGGGGAGGGGGGAGTGTGAGAGGAGTGTGGAATGTTGAGGTGTCTGCTGATTGACTGAGAGAGTGAGGAGGCGGGGTGAAGCCTGTGTTATAAAAACAGTGGGCGGTGCATTCAAAGGTAGTCTGGAGGAGCCTGAGGGGGGGGGGATGTTTAGAATCTATTAACATTATCCATTTCCCTACCCTTTATTGTGAATAAATAAACTTGCTTTCCTTTTAAAAACATAAAAGGAGTGGTCTGAATTAGTTTCCTGGAAGAGGTTGATGGCAGGGGAGATCTCACACTGAGCTCTGGTGTCCCGTCCCCCCCCTTACAGCACCTGGTCTTCCCAGGCAGTCACTCACCCAATTACTGACTAGGCCCAACCTTGCTTACTTTCCAAGATCAGACAAGATCGGGCTCTTCAGGGCTGTTCAGATGTGTCTACGGATGGCGTTGCACAGCATTGGTGCCTGCCGTGCCCCTGCCCATGGACAAAGCGTTATAGCTGTAAGCATGTGAGGGGAGGGGGGAGTGTGAGAGGAGTGTGGAATGCTGAGGTGTCTGCTGATTGGCTGAGAGAGTGAGGAGGCGGGGTGAAGCCTGTGTTATAAAGACAGTGGGCGGAGCTCTTCAAAGGTAGTCTGGAGGAGCCTGAGGGAGGAGGGGGGAGAGAGAAAGAGGGAAGGGGTCTTTCTGAGAAGTCTGAGGGGAGTCAGAGAGGTGGGGGTTTCAACGTTTAGAATCTATTAACATTATCCATTTCCCTACCCTTTATTGTGAATAAATAAATTTGCTTTCCTTTTAAAAACATAAAAGGAGTGGTCTGAATTAGTTACCCAGAAGAGGTTGATGGCAGGGGAGATCTCACAGCTCCGCTACTCAGAAGGTCCCGTGCCACACATCATAGACAGAGTGAGAAAGCAGAGCCGGGCAGCCAAGGAAGATGTTTGCGTGTTGAGAGGCTCACCTGGGACTGGTCCTTCCTGTATCAGGAATGCAGCTCCTTTAGGGCCAGGGGTGAGGAAACCTTTTCCCGTGAATGTCCGTTGACCCACGGGGGAAGTCGATTGGGGGCAGCTGCTGATGGTGGTTGGAGCAGCAGCAAGAAGCTGCCATTAGTGTCAGAACAAAGTTGGAATGGACGGGATCAGCTGTATCCATAAAGTGTGAGCACGCTTTCTAAAATCAATTTTTTATTGTGAATTTCAACAAAGCAAAACCATAAAAGGAAAGAAAAATAAGAAGGAAAGATAGAAAAGAAATACAATGTTCCTATATAAATTTGAATCAAGCACTCACAGCAAATCCATTGATGATTCTGGCATAGACGCAAAAACCCACATCCCGTGAGATTCAGTGATCAACTTACTCGATTTTAACTTGGTCATGTGAGATATGTCTCTGGGAATATGCATTCCCAAATATTTTATTTATTTATTTATTATATTTATACCTCACCTTTTTTCCTGCAAGGAACCCAAGGTGGCTTACATAATCCTCCTCTCCATTTTATCCTCACAACAACCCTGTGAGGTAGGTTAGACTGAGAGTCAGTGACTGGCCCAAAGTCACCCAGTGAGTTTAATGACCAAGCGGGGACTAGAACCCGGATCTCCCGAGTCCCAGTCCAACACTCTCACCACTACGCCACACTGGCTCGCTAAATAAGTAATACACTCTGGTCAGCATCAAAACTGACTGTTGAACATCAGCCCTTTGTGTTAGGTCAGGAAAGGCCGGGAGCCGTAGAGTCAACCTCTGATTAACGTGGCAAACAGGTTAGAATGGACGGGAGCAACTTTATCCGTAAAATGCTGAGCACGTTGATCCCAGTGGGGAGTGGGCTCCAGTGGGGAGGGGACCTTCATTCCTCAAGTCCCATGGTGGGTTTGGATACCGCAGGCTCCACTGGATGGTGCTGAGTCCATAATGATAGGAGAGAAATTTGCTATCTTTGCCGCCAAGACCACCATAGCTCAGACGTTAAAATGAGCATATTTAACTCATGTACATAATTTATGGGGCACCGAATAAGAAAAGGTTCTCTGCCACTTCTTGATGGCTCTTCTCCTTTCTCTTTTTATCTGTATTTGCATCCTAACTGACGCTCCAAACAGCTTATTATTTCATGCCTCAGATTGTCCATTTACCTGCACAACAATCCTGTGGGGTAGGCGAGGGTGAGAGAGTAACCGGTCCCGCACCACCCAGAAAAATTCATGTCTGAGCTGGGAGCAGAGCCCAGGACTCTCTGGTCCCAATCCATTGCTCTTGACTACACCAGCTCTAAGTCAATGCCAGTCAAAAGAGGCGGTTAGGCACATAGTAAGAACTGCCTCCAGTCTCGGTGTTGAGAGTTCTTTCTCTTTTCACAATAGTCAATTGAAGTCATTCAATGATTTGAAGCTCTATTTCTAACTCGGGCATTCACTGATTTCTTGTCTTCATTCTAGAAAGTGAAAGATGTGCAATGGAAAATAGGAGAGAACCATCTGGAATGTCTCTGAAAACAAACAGATGTAAAAATAGAGAAAGGTGGGGAAAAGAAACCGAAGTAAATCTGAAGAGGAGGAATAAATCCTTTGCTTCTCAGGGCAGTGACTATGATGATATCTCAATGGAAGAAAAAATTGCTAAAAAACAAGAAAACTATGTGTGCTATGTCTGTGGGAAAACCTTCAAGTCTAAATCAAGTCTTAATGCTCATTGCAAAATCCACACAGGGGAGAAACCATATCAATGCTTGGAGTGTGGAAAGAGATTCAGTCGGAAGACACATCTCACTTCTCATCAAAGTATTCACACAGGTGAGAAACCATGTCAATGCTTGGAGTGTGGAAAGAGATTCAGTGGCAAGACACATCTCTCATCTCATCAAAGAATTCACACAGGGGATAAACCATATCAGTGCTTGGAGTGTGGAAAGAGATTCATACGGAAGACACATCTCACTTCTCATCAAAGTATTCACACAGGTGAGAAACCATATCAATGCTTGGAGTGTGGAAAGAGATTCATTCGGAAGACAAATCTCACTTCTCATCAAAGTATTCACACAGGTGAGAAACCATATCAGTGCTTGGAGTGTGGAAAGAGATTCAGTGGCAAGACACATCTCACTTCTCATCAAAGAATTCACACAGGGGAGAAACCATATCAGTGCTTGGAGTGTGGAAAGGGATTCATTTGGAAGACACAGCTCACTTCTCATCAAAGTATTCACACAGGTGAGAAACCATATCAGTGCTTGGAGTGTGGAAAGAGATTCATTCGGAAGACACATCTCACTTCTCATCAAAGTATTCACACAGGTGAGAAACCATATCAGTGCTTGGAGTGTGGAAAGAGATTCATTCGGAAGAGGGAGCTCACTTCTCATCAAAGAATTCACACAGGTGAGAAACGACATGAATGCTTTGAGTGTGGAAAGAGATTCATTCGGAAGACACAGCTCACTTGTCATCAAAGAATTCACACAGGTGAAAAACCATTTCAATGCCTGCAGTGCAGAAAGAGCTTCACTCAGAAGACACATCTCACTTCTCATCAAAGAATTCACACAGGGGAGAAACCATATCAATGCTTGGAGTGTGGAAAGAGATTCAGTTGGAAGTCAGTGCTCACTTCTCATCAAAGAACTCACACAGGTGAGAAACCATATCAATGCTTGGAGTGTGGAAAGAGATTCATTTTGAAGACACATCTCACTTCTCATCAAAGAAAACACACAGGGGAGAAACCATATCAGTGCTTGGAGTGTGGAAATAGATTCATTTGGAAGACACATCTCACTTCTCATCAAAGAATTCACACAGGGGAGAAACCATAACAATGCTTGCAGTGTGGAAAGAACTTTCATTGGAGGGAAAGCTTCATGTGCCATCAAAGCACTCACACCGGGGAGAAACCATATCAGTGTCTCGACTGTGGAAAAAGCTTCAGTCAGAAGATAAATCTCACTTCCCTTCAAAGAACTCACACAGGGGAAAAATCATATCAGTGCTTGGGAGTGCTTGGATCATGAAGAGAACTTTGATTTAAGAAAAAGCTGCACATAATATCAAACAACTAACATGGGGGAGATTTTATATCCGTGCTTGATCACAATTTAACTCCTATTTCATGTTGAAAAACCCATGTACGCGGTGCACTGTATAAATGATTTCCAGCATGGAGCGATATTTATGTGCTGAAGCTAAAGCAACAAAGAACTATAAATGTGGTTAAGCTTTGTTTCTCATAAATTAATACATAGTGAGAAATATTGAGCTAGATACCATCTTCCTAGACTACAGGGCTGGTTTGATTTTCTCAGTCAAGTGTTCCTGATTTGCATATCTCTTTAACAAATTAAAGATATTTTAATTTGCTTTTTAAACACTTTCCTATTTTTGGAAAGGGTTATAAAGAAGAAAAATTGATTTGTATTTCTATATTGAACACATATTTCCACTTAGCCAAACCAAGGCAATCATTCATACACACACACACACACACACACACACAGACATTAATTAGAGAAAAGACAACATCTATGTTTACTGCTGAGTGGAAACCTCTAATTGACTTTTGCAGGGTTTAGAGGGGGGGAAAGGTTTATATGTGGTTTTGTGGAATAATAAGAGTATAAATTGGGACAATAGAAAAAAGAACTTTTCTGTTTTGATTATTGATTTGAGAAACTATTAGTTACTTATATTTGCTGTAGAAAAATTCAGAAGTCCTTTTAGTTTTGTTAATTGTCAGGGCCTGGAAAAGAAGTTTCCAAGTTCAATCACAACCACCTCCAGTTGAATATGCTGAAAGGAGTCCTTGGCGGTCCTGAGCATGAGACCTGAGGGAGATGCTGTGAGCAGATGATACCAGCCTAGGAGGGCCACTGGTACTGTAGTTTGAAATGTTCATATTGCAGTGAGATCGAGGGCTCATGGAGACAGAAATACTGCTGGGACTCAAAACCTATTTCCTGTCACAACACAGCACAATGTAAGGGAGCTCCAGCCAAGAGGGAAGAGCCCTCCCAGAGCACCCCTCTTCCTCCAAGGCCCCCATGCTTGTTCTGGCTTCGGATTTCATCCTCCACAGCAACCAGGAGTCTGTCCCAGTTTGTGTCAGGCCCTGAACATGTGTGTGTAGGTGCTTAGAACAATGTATTTTGTCATGGATGGATCGTTACCTGA
Source organism: Shinisaurus crocodilurus (assembly GCA_021292165.1). NCBI lineage: Eukaryota > Metazoa > Chordata > Lepidosauria > Squamata > Shinisauridae > Shinisaurus > Shinisaurus crocodilurus. Next base: position 9,938,249 of record CM037879.1, read on the forward strand.
GAGCATTTAGTCTTCTAGGGTACAGGGGCAGGAGGACAATTAACATGATGCACCCCAGAGGCTCATGGGGTTTTCTGCTAGCATGACTGGTGTGGAAATGGCGTGGACAATTGACATGATTGTTCCTAGATACTTTTGGAAGTATCTTATCATAGAATCATAGAAAAGTAGATTTGGAAGGGGCCTGCAAGGCTATCGAGTCCAACCCCCTGCTCAATGCAGGAATCCAGGTCAAAGCATCCCTGACAGATGATTGTCCAGCTGCACCTTGAATGCCTCCAGAATGGGAGAGCCCACCACCTCCATAGGTAGTTGGTTCCATTTTCTTATTGCTCTGACAGTCAGGAAATTTTTTCCTGATGTTTAGGTGGAATCTGGGTTCCTGTAACTTGAACCCATTATTGTGTGTCCTGCAAACTGGGATGATTGAGAAGAGATCCTGGCCCTCCTCTGTGTGACATCCCTTCAAGTACTGGAAGAGTGCAATCATATCTCCCCTCAGTCTCCTCTTCTGAAGGCTAAACATGCCCAGTTCTTTCAGTCTCTCCTCATAGGACCTTGCTTCCAGTCCCTTGATCATCCTTGTTGCCCTCCTCTGAACCCTCCAGTTTGTCTACGTCCTTCTTAAAGTGTGGTGTCCAGAACTGGACACATTACTCAAGATGAGGCCTAACCAGTGCTGAATAAAGGGGAATTGTTACTTCCTGTGATTTGGAAGCTATACTTCTATTAATGCAGCCCAAAATAGCCTTTGCCTTCTTTGCAGCCACATCACATTGCTGGCTCATATTCAGTTTGTGATCTACCACAATTCCAAGATCCTTCTCACTTGCAGTATTGTTGAGCCAAGTGTCCCCCATTTTGTAACTCTGCATTTGGTTTCCTCTCCCTAGGTGCAGCACTTGGCATTTATCCCTATTAAATTTCATTCTGTTGTTTTTGGCCCAGCGCTCCAGATCACGAACGCTGGATTGAGGCACTGAGTCAGAACGAAACTACGGTTAAGGCAAAAGCGAAAGCAGCACTTTAATAATAAATAATTATAGTAATTACTATTATTACTATAATTATAGTAATAATAATAATGTAAAAGAGCTAAAAGATTTTGGATACAAATTCATTCTCTAATGCAAAATATTCTAAAGATTCATATTCAACTGAAACCATAGGCTTTTCTCTTGGAAATAATGGATAGTCAGTTGGAAAGAAGCTGTGGAACTTTATTTTTATATATGACAAGAGCAGCGAGACTATTATATGCACAAAAATGGAAAGTTCCAGCATTGCCTACAGCAGAAGAATGGTTGGTCAGGATGGTGGAGCTGGCAGAGATGGCCAAACTTAGGTCAGTAATCAGAGAAAAGACAACATCTACGTTTACTGCTGAGTGGAAACCTCTAATTGACTTTTTGCAGGGTTTAGAAAAAAAATGATTTGTTTATATGTGGTTTTGTGGAATAATAAAAGGATAAATTGGTGACAATAGAAAAAAAATTAATAAGATAAATTGGTGACAATAGAAAAAAGAACTTTTGTGTTTTGATTATTGATTAGAGAAACCATTTGTTACTTACATTAGCTGTAGAAAAATTCAGAAGTCCTTTTAGTTTTGTTTATTGTTATCATTATATGTTTTGTGTTGTCTGTTTTTATAAAAATAAAGTAATTTTTTTTAAAGCCTTTTGGAACTCCAAGTAAATAGTGTCTACCAGATCACCCCTGTCCGCATGTTTATTGACACTCTCAAAGAACTCAAAAGGTTAGTGAGACAGGACTTACCTTTGCAGAAGCCATGCTGATCCTTTCTCAGCAGGGCTTGCCCTTCTATATGCTTACTGATTTTTATCTTTAATAACGTTTTCAACCAGTTTACCCAGAACAGACATTAAGGGATAACTCTTCGATTAAAGCTCGCCAATAACCAACAGGTAACTATTTTGAGCGCTTATGCACCAACATTAGATGCTGATGATGACATCAAGGAAAGTTTTTATAGCCAGTTGGACACTCTCCTGTCAGAGATACCTAAGGAGGATAAAATTATCCTCCTGGGCGATTTTAACGCAAGAGTCGGGCGTGACTTTGATTTATGGCCAGAAACTATTGGAAAAGACGGAGTTGGTAATAGCAACCCGAACGGACTCTTACTTTTGTCTTTATGTGCAGAGCATAATCTCACTATCACAAACACGCTCTTTCGACAAAAGAATAAGTTTAAAACATCATGGCAGCACCCACGGTCAAAGCACTGGCATCTTCTGGATTATGTAATTGTCCGTGTTAGAGATCGCCGCGATGTACTTCTTACTAGGGCCATGGTGAGTGCCGACGACTGCTGGACAGACCACCGACTAATCCGGTCCACAATGGTTATCAACATTGCTCCCCAACGTAGGCTTCAAGGAAGGAAACCAAGGCGTAAAATGAACATCCAAGTCCTTCAAGATCCTATTAAGCAAACTCGTCTTCAATCACTTCTTAAGGAACATCTACCTACGGAACCTCCTGACAACATTGAGGACCATTGGTCTAAGCTGAAAACCTCCATTACTGCAGCTTGTGAACAAACTATTGGATATGAAACTAAGAAACATCAGGATTGGTTTGATGAAAATGACAATGAGATTAAATATATAATTGACCAAAAAAGGAAAGCCTTCCAAATATGGCAAAATGATATTAACTGCGCTGCCAAGAAAAAAACCTACGCTAGCGCAAAGGCTGAGGTCCAAAGAAGAACAAGAGAACTTAAGAACGCTTGGTGGAAAAAGAAAGCTGAAGAAATTCAACAACTTGCAGAATCTCATGATGCACGGGGCTTTTTTAAGGCCACAAGGGCCATTTATGGACCAAAAACCTATGGTACAAACCCTTTACAATCAAAAGATGGCACCAAACTCTTAAAAGACAAAGAGTCTATTGCACTGCGTTGGAAAGAGCATTATTATGACCTTTTAAATCGTAAATCTAAGGTGGATAATGAGATTTTTTCGCAAATCCCGCAAAAACAAATTAAAGAGGAACTTGCAATACTCCCCACTTTGGATGAAGTAAAAAAAGCCATTAATCAAATGAAGAACAACAAAGCTAGTGGACCAGATGGGATTCCTGCTGAAATCTTTAAAGAAGGGGGCCCCGAACTTGTACAACATCTTCATAAACTCATCGAAAAAATCTGGATAAGAGAAGAGATCACAGAAGACTTCAGGGATGCCATAATTATCACCCTCTTTAAGAAGGGTGATAGAACAGACTGTGGAAACTATCGGGGCATTTCTCTCTTAGCAACCGCAGGTAAAATATTTGCTAGGATTCTCGCAAACCGTCTTCTATCTATTTCAGAAGAGATCCTCCCTGAAACTCAATATGGTTTCCGCCCCTCTAGAGGGACAGTAGACATGATTTTTACTGCACGTCAGCTCCAAGAAAAATGCCGGGAGCAAAATCAACCCCTTTATATGGCATTTATTGATTTGGCTAAGGCCTTTGATACTGTAGATCGTACAGCTCTCTGGACTATCCTTATGAAAATTGGATGCCCCAATAAATTTGTGAATATCTTGCGACTTCTCCATGACAACATGACGGCAACAGTTTTGGACAACAACGGCTCTCATGGTGCTCCATTTAAAGTGGGATCAGGTGTTAAACAGGGATGTGTTATCGCCCCAACATTATTTGCCATTTTCATCGCCATGGTTTTACATCTTGTCAAGGGGAAACTTCCCACCGGTGTGGGAATTATATATCGAACAGATGGAAAGCTTTTTAATCTCAGCAGGCTGAAAGCAAAAAGTAAGGTAATTACAACCTCCGTTGTGGAACTTCAGTATGCTGATGATAATGTGGTCTCTGCACATTCAGAGGATGATCTCCAAACTATCCTAAATGCTTTTGCAGAAGCATACGAAAAACTTGGTCTCTCACTTAACATCAAAAAAACCAAAGTGCTTCATCAGCAAGTGCAAGCCAATCCTTTGGTGATGCCATCTATCCAGCTTGGCGGGACAATACTGGAAAATGTCGATCATTTTCTCTATCTTGGCAGCTATCTTTCTGTTACAGCTAACATCGACAGTGAAATCCAGCATCGTCTGAGCTCCGCAAGTGCCGCATTTTCTCGAATGAAACATAGAGTGTTCGAGGATCGGGATATTTGTAAGAAGACCAAAACACTGGTTTATGAAGCCATTGTATTACCAACTTTATTGTATGCCTGCGAAACATGGACTATCTATAAACGTCACTTCCACCTCCTTGAAAGGTTTCATCAACGTTGCCTCCGGAAAATCCTGCAAATTACTTGGGAAGATAGGCGAACAAATGTCAGTGTACTGGAAGAAGCAAAGACTACTAGCATTGAAAAAATGATCCTTCAACGCCAACTTCAGTGGACCGGTCATGTTGTTCGAATGCCTGACTGCCGTCTCCCAAAGCAGTTACTTTACTCCCAACTCAAGGATGGAAAGCGGAATATCGGTGGTCAATATAAGAGGTTTAAAGATGTTCATAAGGCTAATCTAAAAAAATGCAATATAAACATCGAAAACTGGGAAGCTCTGGCCCATGAACGATCTAAATGGAGGTTGGCCTTTCACAAAGGTTCCATGGACTTTGAAGAAGCCCGAGTGCAAGGTGAAAGGGAGAAACGTGCTAAGCGAAAAGCACGTCAAATGAATCCTTTACAGGACCATCTTCTATCTGGTAACCTGTGTCCTCACTGTGGGAAGCTGTGTGGATCTAGAATTGGCCTCCACAGTCACTTACGGACCCATCGCTAGAGTCTACACAATCTTCTTTAGAATTTCCTCCTTTTATCCCGGAAGACAATCTTACTCGGTCACGAGTGATCGCCTGATGATGATGATGATATATGGCCCAATTTCAGCATGTTCCGCTACAGCTTCTACAACCTCTGGATCATAGAAAAGTAGAGTTGGAAGGGGCCTACAAGGCCATCGAGTCCAACCCCCTGCTCGATGCAGGAATCCAGGATAAGAAAGGGCTGCAATCCTTGCCCAACTTGGTGTCCCCGAGATGTTTTGGTCTCATCTAAAGAGAAAGCAAAATCTTACCACCCAACAGAAAGAGACACACACACGCACACAGAGCAGCCCATCTCCACCTGGCCGTGCTTGGTGGGGGAGGGATAAAATTAAAATAATTTTATTATTGGGAGAGGGTAAAGAAGAGTGGACTGTCCTGGTCTCCTCGCCCTGTTCCGAAACTCACATGGGTGCTTCACTTGGCTGTGTGCTTAACTTATTTTTACCTTGAGGCTTTGTCACTGTGGCTGAGACACTTTGTCAGTGACGAATGTGTTGGCAGCTTAATTTGGGAGAGTGATGGAACGGGTACAAAAGAAGATGGATGTGCTTATGTCATCAAGAGGTGTTGAGCTAGGGTGGTCCAGTGAATGGGAGACTGGGTTTATGCCTGGGACATTTTGGGGTTCAACTCCCACCTGAGCCCTAGATCCACTGGGAGGCTTGACGCAAGTCACAGTCCCTGCGTGTCCTGCATCCCACACCTTTCTTCACATGAACTTCCTTTGCCTTCCAGTGCTGCCCATTTTCTGGGTCTTGGTTTTTTTTATTATTACAGGCTAATCATAAACCTTTATCCCAATCCGGGAGAAAGAGGGATAAGCATAGAAGACATGACAGGTTGTCCCCATGATGGTTGGGGAACTTGTCCCCAGGTTCTAATTTCCTACTTTCCCTCCCATTCTGAAATGGAATTAAAGCCCCAAGAACACCTGGAGACTTGCTCAGCCAGCCCTGGTTGCATTGCTGCTAGGCCTGCCTTTGTGCTGGAATGATTTACCGTATGTGCTGGAACACCAAAGGACAGGCTTGCCTTCCATTCAAGTACACGTTGCTGGAGACGCTACCTGAGTTTTCTGCATTGGCCACTGGGTGCTGCTGTAGGCCCACCTGTCCATGCATGTTCCTGAAAAGAGTGTCCCAAGGATGGCATGTTCTTCCTTCTGATTTCTTCCTGCACCCCAGCTGGGACTCCCATCAGCCATGCACAGACCCACCCACCCAATCGGCAGCACAAAGTGGGACTTCGGAGGCAGCCAGGCGTCTCCTTTTGAAGTGGCGGATTTGGCAAAATTCAAAGCACAATTTATGGAATTAAAATTTAAAATGCATTTGGTATTGTTTGTGGCATGTTGGGACTCTTCCTCCTCCCTTGACCTGTCAATAGTTTTTAGCAGACAAATATATGACTTCTCAACTATACCATGAGAAATTGGGTCTCGTGTAAAATAATGTCGTCTAAGGGGGGGTGGGATTGGCCTCAGAGCCAGCACATTCCAGGAGACCTATTTCTGCCTCTTCCTCCATTGCATGTTCCTTTCTAGGAGCAAAGAGTGGGGTGGGCACCCATCCTTTAAAGGGTATTGTGTGAGTGTCTGGGTTGGGCTTGGAGAATATGCAGCATGGCTACGTTGCCTAGCAGCAGCGCATGTGACACGCATCCCACATTGACTTTGGGATGAGAGGAGGGGGTGTCACTCTGGCCTTCTCCAACATTATCCTGCCAGGCTGAGCATGTCCTGTGGATGGCAGATACTGTTTTCCAGCCTCTTCTCCCATTCAGCCACAGACTAACCTGCTTATTGATGTCTGGGGAAACTTACCTCATAGGTGGCCATTGGAGTGTGATGAAATCCATGTGTGTCATCTACCCAAGATCCCTGGGATGGGAGTGAGACTAAAAGCTCCCCTGCGCCCCAGTGAGGGTTCAGCCAGATTGGGAGGGGGGATTCTGCGTGTGGCCCCGGGGCACCAACCCAGCACTGCATGCAGCCCTCGGGGGTCCCTAGAAGTTGTGCACCCCTTACCTGAGAGCAAGCCCCACTGAACCTCTACAGCAGCCTTCCCTACACAGTGCTTCGTCAAACTATGGAACCCAGCTCCACAAGATGGAGTGACGGCCACCAATTTGGAGGGCTTTAAAAGGGGGTGGGACCAGTTCATGGAGGAGGAGCCTATCCATGGCTGCTAGTCCTGACTCCAGGATCAGAGGAGGGATGCCGAGGTACACCAGTTGCTGGGGAACATGGGCGGGAGGGTGCTGTTGGGGCCGGCGCTACCACTAGGCAAACTAGGCGGTTGCCTAGGGCGCGTGGCTGAAGAGGGCGCAGAAACGCTGCGCTCTTCTTCGCCTTCGCCGCCGCCCCTCTTCGCCACCGTGGGGCCGCTGCCGCCGCCGCGCCACCCACCCTGCCGCCGCCACCTACCTTCTCCGCGCCGCTTCCGGAGCCCCGCCCGTGCTGTTTTGGCGGGAGGAACCAGAGCAACAGGGCTTAAACAGCCCTGTTGCCCTGGTTTCCCCGGCCAAAGTGGGGGTAGAGCTGAGAAGTGAGCATTCACATTCACAAGGGTTAATTTCCCTCGCTCAAAAAGCTCCTGGTTTTGAGCAATCCCCTCCCCGCTCCGCCTAATCGAATGTAAATTCATGAAATCAGCATTAGAAAGCAAGCCGCGTTCGAAGGGTACTGTATTTTCCCTGTTCGTTTTTATCTGTGTTACAGCTATTATCCAGCAGGTGGCGTTTCAGATCATTTCAGATTCTGAAATAATGACAGAGTCACCGGGTGGATTCAGAATTTATTTCACCTCACTGTTTTTGGCTGGGTTTTTCCCTTTATTTTCATAAGCAAGTGAAAGCTGACCCCCGTGAGATGGGCTGTGAGACTTTAAATTGATCCTCCTCGAAATTTTTGAGACTCAAAGAAACTCCCTGAGCCTGCGAACAAAGGAAAATGAGTACTCAAAAAAAAAAAAGTCCTTCGAACTGGGGTCCCGTCGCGTCACTTCCTCCTCCTCCTCCTCGGAGGCGGCGGCCAGGGCGGGGGGAAGGTAGGTCGTGGCGGCGGCGGCGGCGGGGGTTTGCAGAGCAGGGCTGATTTGCTCCGGAGCCCCCCCCCCCACAGCATGAGAGGGGGGGGCGCTAAAGATAATATTGCCTAGGGCGCCAAACTGCCCTGCACCGATCCTTTTAAAATGCCCTCATGTCCTGCTTGTGGGATCCCGTGGGCATCTGGCTGGCCACTCTGTGAAATGAATGCCGGACCAGATGGACCCTTGTTCTGATCCAGCAGGGCTATCCCTGGGTGCTTAGGTTCTTAAGGCTGCTTCTTAAGGGTTATGCTCATAAGCCTCCAGATGCTTTGGACTGCAATTCCCATCATTCCCAGCCAGCATGGCCAATTTCCTGCCAGAGTGGGGGGAGGCTGGTCCAAGGAGGAAGCAAAAGTTTACCGTCCCCACCGCCCGCCCGGTCCACTGGTTCTGCTTGGGGGGGGGGGGGTTCCCGAGGAAGGACCCTGCGGCTCCCCCCCCCCCCGCAGGGGTATAGGAACTGAGCCGCCTTCCTGGAGAAGAGGCAATTTGGGGAGGCAGGGCGGGGCCACGGCACCTCTCTCCACCCTACCCCGCCTCCTCACCCCAAGTCCCGCCTTCCTCTCCTGACTTTTCCTGCCCGGCGACCCCGGTCTTTCCCACGGGCCGCCTCGGCGTCTCCCTCCCTCCCTCCCTCCTGGGATCAGGTGAGACACCCCCTTGTGAATTGGGGGGGCGGCACTGGGCAGCACCAGGGGAGGGGGCACGGCAGGGGGGAGGACCAGGTGGGGGGGGCGATGGGTGCCCAAAACTAAAGCCCACCTTGCGAAAGGAGAGAGGAGTCAGAAGTGTGTGTGTGTAGAAGAAGCCTCTGCAGATTTGGGCTGGTGTCAGAAGGGCTGGGAAGTGCAAGCTGGGACGCCCCGCCCCCCCCCATTTCACCCCACAGGCAGGGGGCCTCCGCAGCTGATCCGTTTGGGGTTTCCCCACAAGCTCGGGTGCTTCTTTCTTTCCTCGGTAAATTCAGGAGAACCTTTTGGGGGGGGGGATTAAAGGAGGTCTGTGCGGGATCCAGCAGGTTCGTGGACTGCACCCGGACAATCATTGCCACCCACCCCCCAATCGGGCCCTGTGGCTCCGTGCTCCCCAAAGCGGCTCCTCCGAGGGGTTTCTGCGCGTGGCCGAGATGCTCCCCTGGTTCTGGGCTGGCTTGGTTTGGATGGACCGTCCAAAGCAAACCCAGTTGGGCCGAAGGGGACGGATGAGGTGCCCCCCACCCCCGCCCAGGGCTGGCCCCACCATTGGGCAGAGGGAGGGGTCGCCTCCGGCAGCTGATTCGGGGTGCCCTGCAAGTCCAGTAACTGAGTATTTCCCACCCTCTTCTTGCTCTTCTCCTGCCAGGGATGTGGGGAGACGCTCTCTGTTCAGGTCCCGGAATGACTGGACCAGCCTTGGGCACTCGGGGCTTGGGCAGGGCAGGGATTGCAAATCGCAGAAAAATGTCTTGTGTCAGCCCTAATGGATGCCTGAACAGAGAGAGAGCAGTCTGTTCAAGATTATTATTAAGATGGTGGTGGTGGTGATTATTGCAAAATAGGGATTTTTTTTAAAAAAGGATATTTGTTGTGGTTACATACAGAGATGACCTGGGCGATTGACACAATTGATCCTGAGTGCCCTCTATGTAGGCTCCGTGGTACGCCCTGGAGCTGAGAGCAAAGAAACAAAAAGAGGCAGCTTGAGTGCAGATGGAGAGGAACTCCTAGTAGTGGATGCAATCCAGCCCTGGTATGCGCCTACAGTCAGGTATATTTTTAGGGGCAGTGAGGGAGGCAAAGAAACTGCCTCTAGTCAGTCTTGTATTTGTCTGCCAGCAGAGCTCTCTCCGGTCGTCTGCAGCCTATTATATGCTGGCCCCAAGGACATCCTGGACCCCTCTGAGGCGTGCTACAATATATCTGCTAGGCACTTTATATATATATATATATATATATATATATCTTGAACCCTCTGGGACTTGGACTCCATCATCAGGTGAGGCACAGGCTGGTCAAATTTTCATGGATGAGTTTCTGTTGGCACAGCTCAAAGAGGTTGACAACCACATCTGTACTGGATCCTTGTTCCCCTTGGCTCATAAAAACCAGCAGGGAGGGAACAGCCAGCTGGGCCAGGGAGGTGATCAATGCCTCCTTGCGAGAGCGAGTGGTCCAATGCCGCTTGAAAGAAGCGGTGGTGGGGCCACTCTTGGAAGAAACCCTCCCTGGACCCGGATGATCTTAACAACTTCAGGCCAGTGACAAATGTTCCTTTCCTGGGCAAGGTCCTTGAGCGGGTGGTGGCCAACCAACTCCAGACACTCTTGGATGAGACTGATTATCTGGATCCATTTCAGTTCAGGCACAGGAACAGCTTTGCTTATCCTGTATGATGACCTATGTTGGGAGAGAGACGGGGAGTGTGACCTTGTTGATTCTCCTGGACTCCTTGGCGGCTTTTGATACCATCACCCATGGTATCCTTCTGGGGCGGCTGTCTGAGTTGCGAGTGTGGCGTACTGCATTGCATTGGTTCTGCTCCTACTTGGATGGATGGCTCCAGAAGGTGGTGCTTGGGGGATACTGTTCGGCCCTGTGGACTCTCCAGTATGGGTTCCCTCAGGGGTCAGTCTTATCCCCCATGCTATTTAACATCTACATGAAGCCGCTGAGTGGGGTCATCTGGAGTTTTGCAGTGCGTTGTCATCAATGCCACCGATGACACGCAGCCCTATCTCTCCTTTTCATCTTCAGCAGCTGAGGCCGTGGATGTGCTAAACCGGTGCCTGGCCACAACAATGGACTGGATGAGGGCTATCAAACTGAGGCTCAATCCAGACTAGACTGTGATGCTGTTAGTGGGTGGTTCCTCTGACCGGATGGAGGGTGTTCAACCTGTTCTGGATGGGGTTGCACTCCCCTTGAAGGAGCAGGTTCGTAGCTTGGGGGTCCTCCTAGACTAGAGCCATCTTTGTCTCTTGAGGCTCAATTGGCCTCAGTGGCACAGAGTGCCTTCTACCAGCGCCAGCTGGTATCCCAGCTATGCCCCTGTCTGGACAAGGATAGCCTGCTTTCAGTAATCTATGCAGAGTAATCTATGCTCTGGTAATCTCTAAACAAGACTACTGCAATGCACTCTACATGGGGCTGCCCTTGGAGACTGTTCAGAATCTGCACCTTGTCCAAAATGCAGCAGCCAGACTAATAACCAGGGCCAGAAGGTCTGAGCACTAACATTAGTTCTGGCCTGCTTGCACTGGCTGACTATATGCTTCTGAGCCTGATTCAAGTTGCTGGTCTTAATCTATAAAGCCCTACAAGGCTCGGGACCACAATACTTGACCGAAAGCCTCTCCCAACCATAGAATAATAGAAAAGTAGAGTTGGAAAGGGCATATAAGGTCATCGAGTCCAACCCCCTGCTCAATGCAGGAATCCAGGTCAAAGCATCCCCGACAGATGGCTCTCCAGCCGCACCTTGAATGCCTCCAGAGTGGGAGAGCCCACCACCTCCCTAGGTAGTTGGTTCCATTGTCTTATTGCTCTTACAGTCAGGAAATTTTTCCTGATGTTTAGGTGGAATCTAGGTTCCTGTAACTTGAGCCCATTATTCCGTGTCCTGAAAACTGGGATGATCGAGAAGAGATCCTGGCCCTCCTCTGTGTGACAACCCTTTAAGTACTGGAAGAGTGCAATCATATCTCCCCTCAGTCTCCTCTTCTGAAGGCTAAACATGCCCAGTTCCTTCAGTGTCTCCTCATAGGGCTTTGTTTCCGGTCCCCTGATCATCTTGGTTGCCCTCCTCTGAACCTTTTCCTGTTTACCTACATTCTCCTTAAAGTGTGGTGCCCAGAACTGGACGCAGTACTCAAGATGAGTCCTGACCAGTGCTGAGTAGAGGGGAACTAGTACTTCACGTGATTTGGAAGCTATACTTCTATTAATGCAGCCCAAAATAGCATTTGCCTTTTTTTGCAGCAACATCACATGCTGGCTCAGATTCAGCTTAAGATCTACAACAATTCTGTGAAGGATCAGCAACCGGATCCTTTGCGTGAGTTCGGCAACTCTAGGGTTAACCGGTAGAGCAATACCGCTCGTATCGGCTCTCAGTGCAATCGGAAAATACCACACGCCTTTGTATGCCCAAATAAGGCTCTTTATTTGTTTATACAACGATTAGGTCGGAATTACCAGTCTTCTAAGAATACGTTTACAGTCAACAAAACCTTAGTTGACTCGCGTCTTACCCAATGAGCGGGCTCCGCGGCTAGCAGGTTACATTCAGGTCACTCTACTTACATCAAAGACAATACTCTAGTCAGTTTCAGCCCAGCTCTCGATCGGCGCTTCCTAGCGGAGAACGGAGTGCCTGGGCGGCTGTTGCTTAGGAGGATCTGGCCCCGTGGTTCCCAACAACCCGAACCGGGACGGGAGAGGGGTTTTCTACCCTGGATTCCCCGCTCTCCCCCCCGCCCCCTAGGTCAGGTGGGGGCTTATGCCTGCCCCTTCGTGCAGATAGGCTTATTCCTGCCCGGGAAGAAGGTGACGTAGGGCAACCTTTGCAGCTCTTCGAGGCTGCCCTTTGTGCTGATGGTCCTTGATGGCCCTTCCTGGACGGTTGTGGATCTCTGCCGAGGTCTTCCTTTGTTGGGGCTGATGGCTTGTCTGGCTACTCCCTGGTGACCTCATCCCTCCTCCCCTGGCCCCCTCCTTTGGGGAAAGATGTGTGTGCGTGTGTGTACTGATTTTTGGGCTTTCTCCACACCCTCCCATTTGGGGAAAGATGGCATTGGGGTCCACCACCCCAATCCCTATCTAACTGTCTCCTACTGAGAAAGCCCGGGACAACCCATCTGCCACGATGTTGTCCCTACCCTTGATGTGTTCTACTAAAAAATCAAAATCTTGCAGGGCTAAACTCCACCGTAAGAGCTTCTGGTTGGACCCCTTCACCCTATCCAGCCAGCACAAGGGGGAATGGTCGGTCTGCAGTCGGAACCGGCGGCCCCACAGATAGGGGCGAAGCTTGGTCACTGCCCACACTATTGCTAGGCACTCTTTCTCGACAGTGGCCAAGTTCCGCTCCCGAGGCAGAAGTTTTTTACTTAAAAAGGCAACCGGGCACAGCCCCTGCTCTGGTCGTTCCTGCAGCAAGACGGCTCCCATCCCCGCTTCCGAGGCATCCGTCTGCAGAACAAAAGGGGCTTCAAAGTCTGGGGCTTGCAGCACAGGGGCTGCCATCAAGCAGGCTTTCAGTCCCTCAAACGCTGCCTGGCAAGCGGCTGACCATTGGACCTTAACGGGTTGCCGCTTCTTGCACAAGTCAGTCAGGGGGGCGGCTAGCTGGCTAAAATGGGGCACGAATTTACGATAATAGCCAGCCAGCCCTAAAAAAGCTTGGACCTGCTTTTTCGTCTGGGGTTGGGGCCAGGTGCGCACTGATTCTATTTTGGCTTCTAGGGGCTTGACACTACCTCCCCCTACCTTGTGTCCCAGATACTCCACCTCCCCCCTCCCAACCTGGCATTTCTTTGCCTTTACCGTCAACCCAGCACCCTGAATCCTTTGAAACACCTGGCGGACATGTTGCAAATGCTGCTCCCAGGTGGAACTGAAAATGGCGATGTCGTCCAGATACGCGCAGGCGAACTCCCCCAGCCCATTTAGCATTCCGTTTACCAACCTCTGGAAGGTAGCCGGACCATTGCGGACCCCAAACGGGAGGGTGGTGAATTGGAACAACCCCAGGTGGGTCACGAAAGCAGATTTCAAGGCAGCGTCCGCATCGAGCGGAACCTGCCAATACCCCTTTGTCAGGTCCAGGGTGGTGATGTACTTGGCCCCCCCCCAGCCTCTCCAGCAGCACATCCATGTTGGGAATGGGGTAGGGGTCCGGGACGGTCACCTTGTTTATTTTCCGGTAGTCTACGCAGAACCGGACACCCCCATCCTTTTTGGCTACTAACACGATCGGGGAGGACCAGGGGCTCGAGCTGGGCACAATGACTCCCAAGTCCAGCATGGCTTGGACCTCCTCGGCCACGACTTGGGCATGGGGCCCCACCGCCCGGTAGGGTAGGGATTGGATGGGGGGGCTATCCCCTGTGTCAATGGTGTGTTGTGTGAGTGTGGTGCATCCTGGTCGGTCTGAGAACAGGGGCTGAAATTCTTCCAAGACCTGGGTGATCTGCTGCCGCTGCTGTTCGGACAGGGAGGGGGACAGTTTGATCTCCTCCATTCCTCCCCCTTCCCCCCACTCGGCCAACAACCCCCCATCAGGGTCTCCCGGCTCCACACACTCTTGTACTCCCCCCACCTTCGTTCCGCGTTCTACATACAGTTTCAGCATATTTACATGGAAAACCTTCTGCCTCCCCGGCTGCCCCGGGAAAGCCACTTGGTAGTTCACCTCCCCCGACCTTCCAATGACGGTCCCTGGGCCCTCCCACTTCAAGCACAGTTTGTCCGTCTTTTGGGGGCGCAGTACCAACACCTGGTCCCCCACTTCGAAAGTCCGTGGTACAGCCGTCCAGTTGTACCACGCGCTCTGCCGCTGCTGGGCTGTTTCGAGATGCTGCTGCGCCGTCTCCCTCACCTCTCGAAGGACAGTCTGGAGGTGTTGCATGAACGTATGCACAGGCACGGAGGCTTTTTCGGCAACCCCCTCCCATTCCGCCCGCAACAGAGCCAAAGGTCCCCGGAGCTCCCTCCCAAACATCAGTTCGTTGGGGGAGAATCCCAGGCTTTCTTGGGGGGAGTCCCGGTAGGCAAATAACAAGTAGGGGAGGGCTTGATCCCAAGTCCCAGGGTGCTTCGCCGCATATGCCCTGATCATCTTTTCCAGAGTCTGGTTGAAACGCTCCACCAACCCATTGGTCTCGTGGTGGTATGGCACCGAAGTCAGGTGCTCTACCCCCCCCAGTTCCCACAATTTTTTAAACAGTTTGGACACGAAGCCCGTGCCGCAGTCCGAAACCACCGTGTGGGGCATTCCTAGGCGGGCGAAAAGAGAGAGGAGAGTCTTAGCCAGGCTGGTGGCGGAAATGGAGGCTAAAGCAAAAGCCTCTGCATAACGGGTGGCAAAGTCAACCACAGTCAATATAAACTTCTTCCCCGTCTTGGTGGGGGGATTCAAGGGTCCCACGATATCCATCCCTATTCTTTCAAAGGGGATGCCCACAATGGGTAGGGGTTGCAGGGGGGCTTTGGGATGGTCCCGGTTATGCCCCACCCGCTGGCAGACATCGCAGGACCGGCAATATTCTTGCACCTCATTTGCCACCATGGGCCAGTAGAACCCCTCTGTCACCCTAACCAGAGTCCGTTTCTGTCCCAAGTGCCCTCCCCACGCCACATCGTGGGCCAGCTGTAGTACAGCCTGGCGGTACCTCGCAGGCACAACTAATTGTCTCTTCTTTGGTTGGGGACCCGGTCCCGTCCTTGGGCAGAATTCTCTGTAGAGGGCTCCCGCCTCCCACAAAAAACGTTCAGACTGGTCCCCTACCCCGGGCACTTGACTGGCCCGATCCCGACATCCCTGGAGGGATGGGTCACTCTGCTGCTCTTCTTGGAACGCCTTCTGAGTCCCAAAATCACGGGCCATTGGCGCGAACCCCCCGGGGTCTTCGTCCCTCCCCACGACTGGGGGGAGCGGCGGGGGACGGCTGGCTGCCGCTGTCGGGGCCGCTTTACCGCGACCGGGAGGCGGGCCCGGGGACCTGGGAGGCTGCGGGTCAGGGGCTTGGTTGGCCCGACGCCGGGTCACCACCCCCACCTTGACCTGGGCAGCCCGGAACGCAACGTCGTTCCCAATGATGATTCCCCACTCTTGCTGGCCATGCACTATAACGTCCATCTCCCCTTCCCACCCCCTGTACTTGACCCAGACCCGGGCGAGGGGAACGGCTATGTTGGGAGAGTTATAGGGCTTTATGGCACAGGTGCGCCCCTTTAGCAACTGTCTCTTCTTTACCTTACTTCGAGGTAAAGCAGTGATGTCCGCCCCAGTGTCCCTATACCCCACCTGGGAAACATTGTTTACAGAGATGGACTCACAGAATTTGTCCTGGCTCCACCGCAGCTGCTCCGGGGAGGCAATGCGCATCAATGATGCCTGCGAGATGGCCCCCAGCGAATGCTGTCCTCCGCTCCTCAGGGACCGCGCCGCATCTTCGCCGTCTCCCTCGAGGGACGAGCTGGACTGCTGATCCTCCTCGTGCTCCTCCGGTTCGCGGGACTCCGGCGCAAGCATCCTCCCCACCTTGCCAGGCGATGTCTTGGCGTGGCGGTTCTTTGCGATCAGTTTGGGGCAGCTCCTCTTGAGGTGCCCCGGTTCTTTACAATAGAAACATCCACTGGTGCCGGGGTTGTCTTTGGGCTTGCCTAGGGCTCCCTCCCGAGGTTTGGGGTTGCCCTTCTCCACACTTCCCTTGGTCCCGCCATGACTGAGGTTACCCCCCTTGGGTCCTTTGGGCTGCCGATACAGTCCCATTTGGTCGGCCAACTTGCCCATTTCCCTACAGTTTGGGGGGTCCCGATCCCGCACCGCCGTAGCTAGGTCCTCAGGGATAGTGGCACAGAATTGTTCCTGGATCAGGAGCTCCCGCACCTCCGCCAAGGAGGTCCTCCCGGTGGCCCCGATCCATGCGTCCCACACCTGCCCCAGGTGCGCCATCCAGGAGGCATACGTGTCCCCTGGGTTAGGCCGCCCGTAACGAAATTTACGGCGACAATGCTCAGCGGTGAGGGCAAACCTCTCCCTCACCGCTTCTTTGAACGCTCCATAGTCCAAGGGAGCGGTTTGGGTGTGGATGCCCAGAAGATCAGCCAGTTCCCCGCTGACTTGCGTCCTCAGGGCAGACATCCTTAAGTTGTCCGGCACCTTCTGCTCTACGCAGGCAGCCTCGAACAGGGTGAAAAAGATCAGTACATCCTGTCCCGACTGGTAGGTGGGGAATTGCTTCCTGTCCCATTTGGGGGTTGTGGTGCCCCCACCCTGGGATGCAGGGGTTCCCCCTTGTCCGGTGCCCCTGGTCAGCCTGGCCAACTCCAGCTGCATCTGTAGCATCTCTTGTTGATGCTGCATCAACTCCTTGGCTTGTTGCCAATTGAGTTGGGGAAAGAGGGCATCCAACCCTCCTCCCCCCATGGCTCCGTCAGTAACCCTTCTGCCGAGGTCTTCTTCCGCCTCTGGGTCCCTTATTTCGCTTCTCCGGCCGCTACTGGTAAGGTTGGGGCTACCCCACTGCTTGGGTCCCTGCCCTCCTAACAACGGTGAGGGGGCTTCCCCCCCTTCCTGCCTTGCCGTCTTTGGCCGCACCACCCACTCCATTGTGGAGGTCTGGGTTGGGGTTTCTGGGCTGCTCGCTAGCTCCACCTGCTCTTGGCTCAGACTATTCATTTTTCCTTGCTCTGAGCGCTCCCCAGCAACCTACTAGCCTGCCCGAAGTTCTGTTAGTTCCGACCGTCAAATGTGGTTTCCAATTATCCCGTCGCCTGCCACCATGTGAAGGATCAGCAACCGGATCCTTTGCGTGAGTTCGGCAACTCTAGGGTTAACCGGTAGAGCAATACCGCTCGTATCGGCTCTCAGTGCAATCGGAAAAGACCACACGCCTTTGTATGCCCAAATAAGGCTCTTTATTTGTTTATACAACGATTAGGTCGGAATTACCAGTCTTCTAAGAATACGTTTACAGTCAACAAAACCTTAGTTGACTCGCGTCTTACCCAATGAGCGGGCTCCGCGGCTAGCAGGTTACATTCAGGTCACTCTACTTACATCAAAGACAATACTCTAGTCAGTTTCAGCCCAGCTCTCGATCGGCGCTTCCTAGCGGAGAACGGAGTGCCTGGGCGGCTGTTGCTTAGGAGGATCTGGCCCCGTGGTTCCCAACAACCCGAACCGGGACGGGAGAGGGGTTTTCTACCCTGGATTCCCCGCTCTCCCCCCGCCCCCTAGGTCAGGTGGGGGCTTATGCCTGCCCCTTCGTGCAGATAGGCTTATTCCTGCCCGGGAAGAAGGTGATGTAGGGCAACCTTTGCAGCTCTTCGAGGCTGCCCTTTGTGCTGATGGTCCTTGATGGCCCTTCCTGGACGGTTGTGGATCTCTGCCGAGGTCTTCCTTTGTTGGGGCTGATGGCTTGTCTGGCTACTCCCTGGTGACCTCATCCCTCCTCCCCTGGCCCCCTCCTTTGGGGAAAGATGTGTGTGCGTGTGTGTACTGATTTTTGGGCTTTCTCCACAAATTCCAAGATCCTTCTCGCTTGTAGTATTGTTGAGCCAAGTGTCCCCCATTCTGTAACTGTGCATTTGTTTTCCTTTGAGCATAGGAAACAGCCTCACCCTCTGGCATGCTATAAATCTCTGCCAGCTCCCCTTTGATTAAATTAGGCACAAACTTCATATAGTCACCCTCCTGCAGTCCCCACTTTTGTGTTGCCCTTTCAAAGGTGGTCAGAAACACCTGTGGGTCTTCTCCTGGGATGTATGCTGTGAAGTCCTTGTGGGTGACCTTGATCGGCTGCTCCTGTCTCAGCGGCATCATGTTTTCTTCATGTTTGCATTGTTCTTCTTGGGCTTTAAGTTGCAGCTTTTCCTCATGTCTGTGTTGTTCTTCTTGCATCTTTTCTTCATGTTTGCGTTGCTCTTCTTGCAGCTTTTCCTTATGTCTGCATTGTTCTTCTTGCATCTTTTCTTCATGTTTGCGTTGCTCTTCTTGGGCTTTAAGTTGCTTCTGTTGCAGTCGGATCTGCTCCCACTCTAATCTGGTCTCTTCTTCTGCTTTGTCAACACCCGCAGTTCCTTTTCTCAGAGCTCCCATTTTTTTATTTGGGGGTCCTGCTGTACTGGGGTTTGAAGGTGCAGCTCCCTCTGTTGCCTCATGGGAGATCAGCATAAAAACCCAAATATTCACTGTTATCAGAATCCTGCCGCTGACACCATATGTCAAGGTTCCACCTTTAGCAGGACACCTTGATCAGCTCCTTAAACATATTTTGCCTCTTTAAGAGCCCTCCTGCCATCAGGATGCCACGTCTCTGCCTTTTGCCTTTCCTTCCCAGTAACGTGGGATTAGACCTTAGGCGTGTTGTGAAAGACTCCAGACAATCTGAGGTTAACAATAACGGTTTACTTGACTAAATTTGATGTGGTAAATTCACATTAACTTAGGGCAATCACACAAATAGAGCTGTTAAGATTTTTTAAAAAGCATGTATAATGGAAATTAAAGAAATAATAACGCAGTTTTCTCTAACCTAGCTACACTTTCACCTGTATGCCTTAGTAGAGACTCCTTTCCATCCTAGCTCTGGCTGTTCTGCAGTTTTCTGTGATATTCAGTATCACTCTGTCTCCGCAGCTTCTCTGTTCTCTCTCTCCAATTTCTCTCCTCCCTGCACCTTTTCCACACTTCTTTGTATACCCTCCCACAGAACTAGAAGGCTACAATCACATGACCTAAAACTGGGGAAATGAAACTTAACTTCATTAGGGGGAAAATGAAACTCAAGATATTTGATATCAGGAGATATTTGGGCCTTCAGGCCTCAACCTAACTCAAGCCTGTGTAGGCCTCAATCCTTCACATCAATAAAGTATGTTTAAAATAAAGAAAAAATGATGTTTTCATCAGAATATCTAGGTTTTATACAAATGCAAATCTGACACAAAAGGTGTTTTGGTTCGTGGCTCCCGGGCCCTCCTCAACCTAGTCTCTAGTTTCTCTTTCACTCCTGGCATGTGCCTGCCTTTCCTTCTGCAACGGGACATGGTTGCTACTTCGAGTCCTCACTGTTCCTTCTTGCTCTAAGAGGGTAATGATTCTTTTACAGGTCTTGGCTTTGCAGAGCTTCATTAGCACCGCTCTTTGCTGCACGGATCAAAGATGGACAAGCAGGACTCTGCTACCGCTGAAGCAGGAAGAGGCTGCAATGGGATCAAAACTACGAGCGGCAGTAAAACCATCGAAAGAATGGAGCAGAAGATCCTGGGTGAGGGGATACTGGGCTCAGATGTGCAGTGCCAGCATTTCAGGCAGCTCCGCTACTGGGTGGCTGAAGGGCCCCGAAAGGTCTGCACCCAGCTCCACCATCTCTCCCGTCAGTGGCTGAAGCCAGAGCGACACACCAAAAATCAGATCGTGGACCTGGTAATCCTGGAGCAGTTCCTGAGCATCCTGCCCCTGGAGATGTCGAGCTGGGTGAGGGAATGTGGGGCGGAGACCAGTTCCCAGGCGGTGGCCCTGGCAGAAGGCTTCCTCCTGAGCCGGGAGGAGGAGAAGAAGCAGGAGGAGCAGCGGGTGAGAGCATTGCATCCTGGGAGCTCCAAGGGGTCAAGCATGTGAGCGGGGACATCCCAAAACTCTCTCTGCGAATAGCATGACCTTTTTTGGAAATCCTCTGAGGAAGGATCTCCCATACCCACGCCCCCTGCCCCAGGAGTCTATCATTTCTGTATTCTCTTCTCATTGCATGTCTTGGATCCACATTATGTTTCAGGTAGAGAATCTGTGTGCCGGAGTGGGGCCTGATTTCCCCGCCCCCTGCAGAGTCCCCTGCGAACGGGCATCGAGCAGGAGAGTGATGGAGGTGCCACCTCACAGGGTAAGGATTAGCTGCGGGGTTGGGGAGCGTGCAAGAAATCCTTGGGCTGATTTTATTTTCTCCCTGAGTCATTTTGGTTGTGTCTGGGGGACAGAAACCTGTGTCCAGCCTTTTTCTCAGTTAAAAACCATGTTTTAATATTCAATTGTTGAAGATGTTATACATGGAAATCTGCACTTTGAATTGTGGCCAAGAGCCCAACTGGGGAGAGATGCATTTTCTCCCAATCGTCCTAAAACATCCAAACTGCAAATAAAGGATAAGACATCTCCTGACATGCCTGTGTTCTTACACTTGTATCACGTAAGCTGCAGTCCTGTGTATTTTCCTGAAAAGGAAGTCCTGTTGCGTTCCAAGGGGCTTACTTGCTAGTAAGTGCGTTTAATATATCCAGGGGCTGGGGAGCTCCTGTTAGTGGGAAATGTGATCTATAGATACACAGACAGCTGTGTTTGTGATGGGCATATATAATTAAACACGATCTCCAGTATCAGAGGCAGTATGCCTATGTACACCAGTTGCAGGGGAACATGGGCGGGAGGGTGTTGTTGCACTCATATCCTGCTTGTGAGTTTCCGTGGGCAGTTGGTTGACCAGTGTGTAGACAGAAGAGTGGACTAGATGGACATTGGGCCTGATCCAGAATGGCCCTTATGGTCGTATGTTCCTAGGGCTGTAATCTTTCTCCAAGACAAGCATACGCTCCCAGTTTCCTTTCTCTCTCAGAGGGGATGGAATAATGCCAGGTATCAATCTTCAGCTACCGCTTCTTCTTTGTGATGGCGTGGGAACAGATCAGGTCGGGAGAAGGATCCCTTGGGTGCCTCACCTCTCTGGGCCTGAACAGCTCTCCTTCTGTTTGCTTCCAGCAAGAATAAGAACACAAGAAGCCCCCTGCTGGGTCAGGCCAAAGGCCCATCTAGTCCAGCATCCCGTTTCCCACAGTGGCCAGCCAGACGATACCTGTGGAGCCCACAAGCAGCGCATGAGCGCAGTGGACCTCGGACACTGTTCTTCCCCTGTGATTGGTCTTGAGAGGCCTGCTTCCCTCGATCCTGGAGATCACCATCAGGACTAGTAGCCCTTTGCTAGCCTTGTCGTCTAAAAGGAAGGCTGCAAATGCCACTCCTGGATGCTTAAATCGTCCACTATAAATGTCCAGCCAACTCACTTGAAGCAGCCTTTTGGATTTTGTTACTAGATGATCTTTACATTAGGTGTGAGGAGGAAATGTTGATGTTTTTTTTTTGTCCAGGGTCTGGTGCCCTTTGAGGAGATCGCTGTGTCCTTCAGCGAGGAGGAGTGGGCACTGCTGGATCCTGACCAGAGAGCCCTGCACAGGCAGATCATGGAGGAGAATTGTGGGATTGTGGCCTCTCTCGGTAAGGCTCCCTCTTTCCCTGGCAGGCGATAATGTCTCTTTACAAATGCAATGATAGTAGGAGTAGTGAGGATGTTAGTATTCCCCACCACCACCATTCCCTATGTTCAATTAATTTTTTTATTGTGAATTTCAACAAAGCAAAACCAAAAGGGGGGGGGGAGGAAAGAAAAACAACAACAATGTTCTTATATAAGTTTAATGAAGCACTCACAGCAAATCCATTGATGATTCCTGCATCGATGCGAAGACCGACATGTAGGGGCGGGAATGACAGCAAAGCCCCGTGTCAGCGAGATGGGAGATTAAAAAACCCTGTTCCTGTGTGTAGACGCCCATAAATCCACACACAGAAGTTCATAGCTTTCTCTCTCCTCTGCGCAGCGTGCAGCATTTCGGTTGCAAACAGCCAGCCAGCTCCTGTAATCTGATTCCAGCTGCCAGCTCCCCCGGTTTGTAGATTCCATGTAGTAAGGAAATAACTCTGTAACTCCACAGGTCTATTCTACCTGTTTATTTACTTTAGCAAGTAATATTCTACAGAGTATACATTCCTAGTTACAGTCCATGTGCAGAGTACAATGCATAGCAAGCATTTATTCCAGTGGAGCAAGGTTGGCTTTACTCCACCTCAGCAAAGACGTTACATGGTTGCATAAGTCCAGCAAGCAAAAGTCAGAAGAAAAGAGTGAAGAGAGTGAACAGTCCTGTTCCTCTCTCAACAATGGCTACAGACAGAAAAAAACAAGTCAGAAAGTCACCAGAAAGCATAAACCATGTGACAGGCTCATACTGTTTCCCATACACGCTAGTAACCCCTGCGAGAGCACGAGATTCTAGAAAGACATAACAAACTTGTTTACCGCCAGTCTGTTCCTTCCATGTTGTCAACAATGTGCTCCAGCTTGTGAATGTGATACATATCACAACACGACATCCCGTGAGATTCAGTTATCAACTTATTCAAGTTTAACTTGGTCATTTGAGATATGTCTCTGGGAATATGCATTGCCAAATAAGTAATAAACTCTGGGCAGCATCAAAATTGACTGTTGAGCATCAGCCCTTTCGGTTGGGTCAGGAAAGGCAGGAAACCATAGACTCAACCTGTGATTAACGTGGCAACCAGCTTAGAATGGACAGGAGCAACTTTATCCATAAAATGCTGAGCAAGTTGATCGCAGTGGGGAGTGGGCTCCGGTGTGGAGGGTACCTTCATTCCTCAGGCCCCATGGTGGGTTTGGATACCACAGGCTCCACTGGATGGTGCTGAGTCCATAAAGGTAGGAGAGAAATATGCTCTCTTTGCTGCCAACACCACCATAGCTCAGACGTTAAAATGAGCATATTTAACTTATGTACATAATTTATGGGGCACCCAATGAGAAAAGGTTCTCTGCCACTTCTTGATGGCTCTTCTCCTTTCTCTTGTTATCTGTATTTGCATCCTACTGTTGCTCCAAACAGCTCATAACATCATGCCGCAGATTGTCCACTTACCTGCACAACAATCCTGTTGGGTAGGCGAGAGTGAGAGAAAATAAGTGGCCCTAGAGCACCCAGAAAAATTCATGTCTGAGCTGGGAGCAGAGCCCAGGACTCTCTGGTCCCAATCCATTGCTCTTGACTACACCAGCTCTCAGTCAATGCAAGTCAAAAGAGGGTGTTAGGCACATAGTAAGAACTGCCTCCAGTCTCGGTGTTGAGAGTTCTTCCTTTTATCACAATAGTCAACTGAAGTCATTCAATGATTTGAAGCTCTATTTCTAACTCAGGCTTTTGCCGATTTCTTGTCTTCATTCTAGAAAGTGACAGGTGTGAAATGGAGAATGAGAGAGAACCATCTGGGATGTCACCGAAAACAAACAGATGTAAAAATAGGGAACCTCAGAGAAGGGAAAGTGAACTAAATCAGAAGAGGAGGAATAAATCCTTTGCTTCTCAGGGCAGTGACTATGATGATATCTCAATGGAAGAAAAAATCGCTAAAAAACACGAAAACTATGTGTATGGGAAAACCTTCAAGTCTAAACCAAGTCTTAATGCTCATTGCAAAATCCACACAGGGGAGAAACCACATCAGTGCTTGGAGTGTGGAAAGAGATTCAGTTGGAAAACACGTCTGACTTTCCATCAAAGAATTCACACAGGGGAGAAACCACATCAATGCTTGGAGTGTGGAAGGAGATTCAGTCAAAAGACAAATCTCACTTCTCATGAAAGAATTCACACAGGGGAGAAACCACATCAATGCTTGGAGTGCGGAAAGAGATTCAGTAAAAAGACAAATCTCACTTCTCATGAAAGAATTCACACAGGGGAGGAACCACATCAATGCTTGGAGTGTGGAAGGAGATTCACTCAGAAGACACAGCTCACTTCTCATCATAGAATTCACACAGGGGAGAAACCCTATCGGTGCTTGGAGTGTGGAAAGAGATTCAGTTGGAATACACAGCTCACTTCCCATCAAAGAATTCACACAGGGGAGAAACCATATCAATGCTTGGAGTGTGGAAAGAGCTTCACTCAGAAGACACAGCTCACTTCTCATCGTAGAATTCACACAGGGGGGAAACCCTATCAGTGCTTGGAGTGTGGAAAGAGATTCAGTTGGAATACACAGCTCACTTCCCACCAAAGAATTCACACAGGGGAGAAACCACATCAATGCTTGGAGTGTGGAAAGAGCTTCAGTAAGAAGACACATCTCACTTCTCATCAAAGAACTCACACAGGGGAGAAACCACATCAATGCTTGGAGTGCGGAAAGAGATTCAGTAAAAAGACAAATCTCACTTCTCATGAAAGAATTCACACAGGGGAGAAACCACATCAATGCTTGGAGTGTGGAAGGAGATTCACTCAGAAGACACAGCTCACTTCTCATCGTAGAATTCACACAGGGGAGAAACCCTATCGGTGCTTGGAGTGTGGAAAGAGATTCAGTTGGAATACACAGCTCACTTCCCATCAAAGAATTCACACAGGGGAGAAACCATATCAATGCTTGGAGTGTGGAAAGAGCTTCACTCAGAAGACACAGCTCACTTCTCATCGTAGAATTCACACAGGGGAGAAACCCTATCGGTGCTTGGAGTGTGGAAAGAGATTCAGTTGGAATACACAGCTCACTTCCCATCAAAGAATTCACACAGGGTAGAAACCATATCAATGCTTGGAGTGTGGAAAGAGCTTCACTCAGAAGACACAGCTCACTTCTCATCGTAGAATTCACACAGGGGGAAAACCCTATCAGTGCTTGGAGTGTGGAAAGAGATTCAGTTGGAATACACAGCTCACTTCCCATCAAGGAATTCACACAGGGTAGAAACCATATCAATGCTTGGAGTGTGGAAAGAGCTTCACTCAGAAGACACAGCTCACTTCTCATCGTAGAATTCACACAGGGGAGAAACCCTATCAGTGCTTGGAGTGTGGAAAGAGCTTCACTGAGAAGACACATCTGACTTCTCATGTAAAAATTCACACAGGGGAGAAACCGTATAAATGCTTGGTGTTTGGAATGAGATTCGGTCAGAAGACCCATCTCATTTGTCGTGAAAGAATTCACACAAGGGAGAAACCATAACAATGCTTGCAGTGTGGAAAGAACTTTCATTGGACGGAAAGCTTCATGTACCATCAAAGAACTCACACAGGGTAGAAACCAGATCAGTGTCTGGACTGTGGAAAGAGCGTCAGTCAGGAGATACATCTCAACTATCATCAAAGTACTTACACAGGGGAGATACCATATAAATGCTTGGATCATGAAAAGAACTTTGATTTGAGGAAAAGCTGCAAATAATATCAAAGAACGAACACAGGGGAGATATTATATTAATGCTTGATCACAGTTTAACTCATAATTCATGTTGGAAAACCCATGTATGCAGTGCACTGTATAAATGAATGCAGACATGGAGGCATATTTATGCGCTGAAGATAAAACAACAAAGAAATATAAACATAGGTTTTTTTTCCCTTTTAAATTGATAGATAGTGAGAAATACTGAGCTAGATACCATCTTCATAGATCACAGGGCTGGTTTGATTTTTTCAGTTAAGTGTTCCTGAGTTGCAAATCTCTTTAACAAATATTTTATTTTTGGGACGGGTAAAAAAGAAGAAAAAAATTGTATTTCTGTATTGAACACATATTTCCACTTAGGAAAACCAAGACAATAATTCATACACACACACACACACACACACACACAGAGAGAGAGAGAGACAGTGAGACAGACAGACAGACACAGGAGGGATAGAGAAACAAAGAGAGAGTTCCACATAATTCAATTGGTTCAATGGTCAAAGAAACAGAAGAGGAGAAATGATTATGAAAGAGAATTCACTGCATTTGAGCAGTTAGTTATGCCCAGAGAACTTACAGAAGGGACTGTATCATCAAGAGGTATAACAAAGACGTTATATAAAATGATTCAAAAAATGGAAGAGCAGGAAGAGAATCTTGAGATAGTTTGGGATACAGATTTGGAGGAGGAAATAGCGAAAGATGAGTGGAATAAGGTATGGGATAGGTGTCTATTGAAAAGCATGTCAATATGGATAAAGGAGAATTTTTATAAACTTCTTTGGGGATGGTACCCGACTCCAGTGAGATTATACAAAATAGATAATAATTGTTCGGCAGTGTGTTGGAGAGGTTGCCCAGAGCTAGGTACGTACCTTTAATTAAGTCACTTTTCATGAGGATAATTTACCTGTTCCAGTTACCCCAGCTAGTAACTGTAACTGGGGTACAGTTACCCCAGCTAGTTCCGATTCAAGACTCCGAACCAGGTATTCAGGACCCCTGGTCTCATGTACTCTCTGAGCCTAGAGTACTCAAGGAAAAGGCCTCAAGCAGTAAAAAATGGAAGCCAGTATTAAACCGTAGAAAGCTAGTTTCATCAAATTATCCTAAGCCTAAAGGCCTTCTAACGCAGTAAGACTGCAAATTGCATCTTCTGAATATCCTGGAAGTGGCCTACTCAGGTCTGTTCACCTCCACAGCCATAGTTTGTGTGGATTACTTACTATATCCATGCTTGTGCAATTGTTACTTTTGTCGAGTGGGGCAAGGCCAAACTGATGTTTAAGCATAGAGATGTACCGTACTACCCGGAAAGAGTATTTTTGTCTCAAGACTCTTTGAAAATTTACCCCCCTGCCCCAACCATTAGAGTTATATGGTATTTCATACACAAATAGTAGTATAGTTGTGGTGGGTAATAGCTCAGAAGATTTAATTAATGTTGGTTCTCCTAAAGAACCTTTCCAACCACAAGATAATATTGAAATGTTAGGGCAATATATGAATAATCATACCTTGACGCAAGCAGGAAAACAGCTCCCTTATAAGGGGATGGAAATGTTCAAAAAGGAACAGGAAACGTTAATTAACTCCTTCTGTGTGCTGCCTTCAGTGGCCCAAAAGGAAATTATGGTGAAATTGGAGGTTTTGAAAAGTTTTCTGGAAAACTTAACAAATAGCCCATAATGGATCTGCTAACAATGAAGCAGTAGATAGTAAAGTCATGAAGGATGCTGACACCGATTTGGATAATAACAGTGTTAACATGGTGGAAACTGACCAGCCATATTTATCAGGAAAGAAACACATTTCAGACTGTAAAACTCTGGCAGAAATAAATCTAATAGTAGATAAGTCCATTCAGAGTCAGGCCAAGCATAACCTAGTGCCACTTTTGTCTAATTTAAATAATAGAAAAGTAGAGTTGGAAGGGGCCTATAAGCCCATCGAGTCCAACCCCCTGTTCAATGCAGGAATCCAGGTCAAAACATCCCTGACAGATGTCTGTCCAGCTGCACCTTGAATGCCTCCGGAGTGGGAGAGCCCACCACCTCCCTAGGTGGTTGGTTCCATTGTCCTATTCCTCTACCAGGAAATTTTTCCTGATGTTTAGGTGGAATCCGGGTTCCTGTAACTTGAGCCCATTATTCCATGTCCTGCAAACTGGGATGATCGAGAAGCGATCCTGGCCCTCCTCTGTGTGACAACCCTTCAAGTACTGGAAGAGTGCGATCATATCTCCCCTCAGTCTCCTCTTCTGAAGGCTAAACATGCCCAGTTCTTTCAATCTTTCCTCATAGGGCCTTGTTTCCAGTCCCCCACTTGGCTAGATATGAAATTTCTAGAAGATGTGGAAATAGGATCCCCCATCAGACAAATAAAACTCATTTATCCTTTGGAAAACATGGCTCACCCTGTGATCTCAAACGTGAGCAGAATTATTCCTACTATTGACGAGATTGTCCATCTTGAAGACGACATAGAAGAACCGAGGCCACATACAGTTGGGAATCACAAACATGAGCTGTTCTCAGACCATCATGCGTATCCATTAAGACAAAAAAAGGCCCAACTTAAGATGGAATCCTTGAGCAGACCAAGGAATGACGATGCAGCCAAGAACATTCCAGTGGCAGATTCTGCAATCTGTGAGGCGCCCTGTATAAAATCTTCAAAAGATCCTTTCACAACACATAAGGCATGCTGACTGGTGTATGATAAAGGAGTCTCCCTTAAATGTTTATCCTGGAATATTTCTGGATGGAAGAATAAGAAAATGGATCTTCTTTTCCAGGAGTACTTAAAGCAGTTTGACATTATTTGTTTCCAGGAAACAAGGTCTGCTGATGATATCTGGCTTAATGACTACGAGGACTTTTATAGTTCCAGCAGTCTCTGTTAGCTGCAAGGAGCACCGAGGAGGTGGCTTGGCATATCTGGTGGCTACTTCATGGAGAGCTGAATCCCTTCTGATAGCGAACCCTGGCCCTTGGGTTATGGGAGTATTCCTTAAACTGGACGAGATCTCCTTTGTCCTGGTTAATGTCTACATTCCACCTCGAAATTAGAAACACTACTCTGTTAATATCTGGGACTATTTAGAAGAGTATTTATCTAATCTGGAGACAAAATATCCTGGGGCCCATTTCATCTTAATGGGTGACTTTAATGCCCAGATAGGGCCTAATTGGAGTGCCCTGACACAAATCAACCATTTTCTCACACATTATTCTATACTGATGAGAGATAGACAATCAAAGGACCGTGTAATTAACGCTCCAGGGAAATTATTTACCCACACAATCTTCCAGACTGGCTTGGTTCTCTTAAATGGAACGATTTCAGAAGATCGGTTGGGAGAATATACTTTTCTTAACCACTTGGGAGCTAGTCGATTATATTGCAGTTTCACTGGCACTGTTGGAGTATATCCTATTTTTTAGTGTAGTAATATGCAAGGTTTAGTGTAGTAATATGCAATCTTCCAGACTGGCTTGGTTCTCTTAAATGGAACGATTTCAGAAGATCGGTTGGGAGAATATACTTTTCTTAACCACTTGGGAGCTAGTGTGGTCGATTATATTGCAGTTTCACTGGCACTGTTGGAGTATATCCTATTTTTTTAGTGTAGTAATATGCAAGGTTCTCTAACCTGGCTACACTGTCACCTGTAAGCCTCAGTTAAGAGATTCCTCTTATCCTACATGTGACCATCAACCGATATTAGTTCAGGTTGCCTGTCTGGGGAAGGTTATGACTAGCCAAGATTCTATGTCATCAGCTCTGTTTCAGGGAGCACCTAATTACCGTATAAAATTGGCAAACGTGAACCTGGTGGCTTTGGATACTCTATTAAAATCCACACAAATTTTGGATCTGAAAGATCAACTAATACATTCAAGTGTTGCCAAAGAAGCAATTGATTGTTATTCTCAGCTAATCTCTTTATTTCAACCTCTCTTACTTTGTGCACCATGCCAGAATAAGAAATTGCATAAGCCTAATAACCCTAACTTTTGGTTTGACGATGAATGTAGACGAACAAAAAAGGAGATACAAAGGCAGTATAAGATCCTTAGGGGTTCAAATACTATCTCACTTTGAATTGCGGAAGTTTTATAGGAAGCTAATACAAAAGAAGAGGCATACCTATTTTTTAAAACAATGGGCAGAGTTGGAATTGACATTGACACGAAATGACAGATCAGAATTTTGGCGTGTTATCTCCTCCTTACGATCTTTAGTGAATCTTTATATGGACAATGTAATTTCCATGCATGAGTGGGAGAGGTACTTCTGCTCTATTTTCTATGACGAAGCAGTAAGATCCATACCAACAATAAAGGATGGCTTGATTTTGCCAGAATGGCCTCCAGTTTCCTGTAGTGAGGTGGCATCCCTAATAAAGAGACTTAAAAAAGGGAAGGCACCTGGTACCGATGGGATCCTGCCCGATCTTTTAATAAAGCAAGCTGACTGGTGGATACCTGCATTAACCACTCTGTTAACATTCATTGATAGAACTGAAAAATTCCCTGACGACTGGTCAACAGCTATAGTGGTCCCAGTACACAAGAAAGCTTCTAGATCCGACCCTAAAAACTATCGTCCAGTCAAGTCTTTTGGATGTGGTCTGCAAGCTATTTGCAAGACACCTCTTGGACAAACTTTAAGCTTGGGTGATCTCAGAACAGCTTTTGATCGAGGAACAGGCTGGTTTCTGTCATGGCAAATCAACAATTGATCACTGTTTTGTTTTAAGCCATCTCTTGTCGAAATATACTCTCCCACCTTTTCACTCTCTTTTTGTGGCCTTTGTGGATTTTAGGGCAGCCTTTGACTCCATATCTCGCCCGTGCTTATGGCATAAGCTGGCCTCCATTAATAGAGATCACAGGTTACTTATGCTAATCCAGGGGTTGTACAACAACTCTAGTTTATGCATTAGAACATCTGCCAAGGGCTGGCTCTCTGACCCAATTCCTGTTAATAAGGGCGTCTGTCAAGGTTGCCTGTTGGCTCCTCTTTTATTTAACCTCTACATGAATGATATAAAGTCTTTCCTGACAGGTACAGAGTTTCTCCCCCCCACCCTGCTTGAAGGAGAAAGATATTAGCATCTTACTGTATGCAGATGTGGCTATCCTCCTTTCCTACACACAAGTGGGCTTGCGCAGGCTTCTGCTTTGGGAGAATATTGTAAAAAAGAATTCCTTGAAGTCAATTACTCAAAGACCAAAATTATGGTTTTTGGAAAGGGAAGGCACAAATACCATTGGCAGCTTAATAACCTGCAACTAGAGCCAGTCAGTTATAAATATCTGGGGGTGACATTTAATAATTCTGGCTATTGGACTTCCCACTTGAAAGCCACTGCAACATCAGCTAACACAACAGCCAACGCTATTCTCCGGTTTGCGGCAGCCTCTGGTGGCAGATTTGTGTCAACCTTACTTGAGCTCTATAAGAGCAAACTATTGCCCCAATTGCTGTACGGAGCTGCGGTTCTGGGTTCATTCAGTTATGACAGTATTGGACTCAGTTCAACATACATTTTTAACGAGAGCCTTGGGTGTTCTACATCTTCCCCCAGGGCTGTCGTTCGCATGGAGTCTGCATGTTGTTCAGTTAAAACCCTGGCACAGAAATCAGCCATTTGGTATTGGCTTAAGATAATTTTCCAGATGGTCTCCCCTTAAGTTTTTATTTATTTTATTTATTATATTTATACCCCGCCTTTTTTCCTGCAAGGAACCCAAGGCGACTTACATAATCCTCCTCCTCCTCTCCATTTTATCCTCACAACAACCCTGTGAGGTAGGTTAGGCTGAGAGTCAGTGACTGGCCCAAAGTCACCCAGTGAGTTTCATGGCTGAGCAGGGACTAGAACCCGGATCTCCCAAACCCCAGTCCAACACTCTCACCACTAGGAAATGGGCAAAAAACCCCAACCCTGTTTCTAACTTGGGTTTCTCAGTGAATTATCTAGTTGCAAAAGGTTATTATGCTGCTGCCAAGGTCCCACCTGTACCAGGACCCCTTGATCAGCTCCTTAAAGATATCTGCCTCTTTAAGAGCCCCTCCTGTCTCAGGATGCCAATTCTCTGCCTTTTTACCTCCTGTTCCCAGTAACGTGGGATTAGGCCTTAGGCGTGGTGTAAAACAGTGTTCTCCAACCTGGGGTCCCCAGATGTTTTTGGCCTACAACTCCCAGCATGCCCCAGCCAGCTACGCTGGAGAACACTGGTGTAAAAGATACTCCAACAACTTGCTGTTAACAATAACTGTTTACTGTAGTAAATATTGGTAAAGTAGAATCACATTAACTTAGGGTAATTACACAAATAGAGCTGTAAGATTACAAAAAAGCAAGTATAAGGGAAATAAAAGGAAAAATAATGCTAGGTTCTCTAACCTAGCTACACTGTCACCTGTAAGCCTCAGTTAAAGAGATTCCTTTCCCCAGCCTTTCTCCTAGCTGTTCTGCATTCTTCAGTGAAAATCA
Organism: Shinisaurus crocodilurus; assembly: GCA_021292165.1. Classification (NCBI taxonomy): domain Eukaryota; kingdom Metazoa; phylum Chordata; class Lepidosauria; order Squamata; family Shinisauridae; genus Shinisaurus; species Shinisaurus crocodilurus. The sequence continues at coordinate 9,970,457 of CM037879.1, forward strand.
GACCCTGCTTCTCTGTCTGCTGCTTCTCTCTCTCTCTCTCTCTCTCTCTCTCCAATGTTGCTCTCCCAGACTGCCACACACTGCAGCTGCAGATCCACTCTTTATATACACTCCCCCCCCCCGCCACCCCTCCAGATCTAGAAGGTTACAATCCTGTGACCTCAAACTGGGGAAATGAAACTTTTCTTAATGAAAAGGAAACTTAACTCCAAGAGGGGAAAATGAAACTCACAAACTCAGGAGATGTTTGGGCCTACAGGCTTCAAACTAACTCAAGCCTGTGTGTAGGCCTCAATCCTTCACAGCTGCCCATCTGGAAGTTGCTGCGGCGTCGCGGGGGAGGGGTTGCTGCTTTGCTCCGGAGCCCCCCCACTGCACGAGAGGGGGGGCGCTAAATATAATTTGGCCTAGGGCGCCAAACAGCCCTGCACCGGTCCTGAGCTTGGGACAACGGTAATATTACTGTTAATACCAGCGCAGCTGGCTGGGGCATGCTGGGAGTTGTAGGCCAAAAACATCTGGGGACCCAAGGTTGGAGAACACCGAGTCATATCCATAACCTTGTAATCCTTACATCAACCCTGTAAGGCAGGTCAATAGCATTCTCTCCATACAGCACTTGGGGGGGGGCAGCTGAGTAAGAGCTCGGTTCGTGTACATTGTTGCCTAACAGTGCATAATTCCCGAAGGGGTGGGCTGTGTTAGTCTATTGCAGCAAGAACAACAAGAGAGTCTTGTGGTACCCTAAAGACCAACACATTCATTCTGACATAAGCTTTCACGGACACTGCCCACTTCCATCAGATACATACTCTCCATACTTGTCTGTTATGGAGAAGGTGGCTTTGGTGCTGGGATCACGCGCTGGTTTCTGATCCTCTGTCCAACAACAAACGCTTCCCTGTGGTACGAGATATTGAGGAGTAGCAATCCCTTGGCCATCAAAAAGTTCCGCCACTGGCAAAAGCAGAGGAGTGATAGCTTTAGTTGCAGCAGTCAGTCAACCTAATGAAACTTGAGTATGCTCAAAGGCAACGGCACCTGTTGATGTCCTGTTGCTCTTTTCTGATTCTTAGATCAGTCTCTTCGCCGCTATGCTGCACCAGCAAAGAAGGATGTTGTTTTAACTCGGCAGTTTCTTTCTTGCCATGATGCTCCCACAGAGCCCTTTGGGTGGTAGCTTACATTTTAACATAATACAGCAATGAAACACTCATCATTCTAGATCAGGGCTCTCCAGCCTTGGGTCCCCAGATGTTGCTGGCCTACAGCTCCCAGCATACCCAGCTAGCATGGCTAATGGCAAGGGATTCTGGGAGCTGTAGTCTGGCAACATCTGGGGACCCGAGGTTGGAGAGCCCTGTTCTAGATTAACCATTAAGATCCACAGAGAGCTGGTGAAACCAGACTTCTCATTATGACCAACTGAAAATCACAAAGTAGTGTGCAAACTTCAGCAGAATTCTTTTTCAGTATGAATGCTAAGCACAAACAAAAACAAAATGAAGGGCATATAGGGGGGGACGAGAAAAAATATATATTATTGAGTGTGATGGAAAATCCTGTCTGCAATTTGTAATGGCCTTAAAATGAAAGAGGCATTTTGTGGATATATAGTGCACCCATTTGCATGCTTTACTTTGAAATAAAAGGTGAGGCAGTGGCTGTTCTGAATCACTGCCTGGGCACGGTAATGGACTGGATGAGGGCTAATAAACTGAGACTCAATGGAGGTACTGTTAGTGGGTGGTTTGTCTGCCCGGCTAAGTGATATTCAACCAGTTCTGGATGGGGTTGGACTCCCCCTGAAGGATCAGGTTTGTAGTTTGGGGGTGCTCTTGGATCCACAACTGTCACTCAAGGCACAGGTGAACTCGGTGACACGGAGCACCTTTTATCAGCTTAGGCTGATATACCAACTTCGTCCTTATCTGGACAGAGATAGCCTAGCTACAGTTATCCATGCTCTGGTAACCTCTCGTTTGGATTACTGCAATGTGTTATACGTGGGGCTGCCTTTGAAAATGGTCCGGAAACTTCAGCTGGTCCAGAATAGGGCAGCGAGATTGTTAACGGGGACTGGCCAACGAGAACATATTATGCCAGTGCTTTCTCATCTGCACTGGCTGCCAGTCTGTTTCCAGGCCCGATTCAAAGTGCTGGTACTAACATTCAAAGCCCTAAACGGCTTGGGGCCAGGGTATCTGAAGGATTGTCTCCTCCCATATGTACTTGCCCGGACACTAAGATCTGCATCAGCAGTCCTTCTCCGAGAGCCCCTGCCAAAGGAAATGAGGCAGGTCGCTACCAGGAGGAGGGCCTTTTCTGCTGTGGCACCCCGGTTATGGAATGAGCTCCCCAAAGAGGTTTGCCTGGCACCTACTTTGTATTCTTTCCGGCGCCAGGTGAAGACCTTTCTATTCTCCCAGGCATTTAAATCATTTTAATCATCTTAATCATTTTAATTTTGTAGTTGTTTTTAACTCTGTTATTGTAACTGTTGCTGCTAGCTTTGTTGTTTGTTTTAATCTGTGGTTTTAAATTTTATATTTATTTTATATTGTATTTTATGGTTTTAACTGTTGTAAACCGCCCAGAGAGCTTCGGCTATTGGGTGGTATAAAAATGTATTAAATAAATAAATATAAATAAATAAATAAGCCCAACTGTATCCATTGGGGCTTATTCCGAAATAAGTGTTCATAGGATTGCAACCTTTATTAGGTTAGACTACAACCCTATTCAGAAGTCCCTCACCCATGCATTGCACTGGCCCTGCCCCCAACATCCCATTCCCTACGTGATTTTGCCTCTCCTGACCTGTGTGTATTTGGTGAAGGTCTGGAGCATTCTGCTGAATGTGTGTAGGGTCCTGTTTAAACCTTCACAGAATGTGTTAAAGTTAAAGGGGCAGAGCTTGCTGGGGGCAGAGACATTAAAGGCAGGTCTGGCTCATAGATTCATAGATAAGAGTTGGAAGGAGCCTACAAGGCTATCGAGTCCAACCCCCTGCTCAATGCAGGAAACTAGAGGAGGGGTCTCCCATCCAAGTAATAACCAGGCCTGACCTGGTTATTACCTGTTTATATGGTTTATGTTTACAAAATGGTTGTTGTGAATGTTCTATTCCAAATCGCGGGAAGTGATAATTCCCCTTTACTCGGCACTGGTTAGGCCTCATCTTGAGTACTGCGTCCAGTTCTGGGCACCACACTTTCAGAAGGATGTAGACAAACTGGAGAGGGTTCAGAGGAGGGCAACAAGGATGATAAAGGGACTGGAAACAAGGCCCTATGAGGAGAGACTGAAAGAACTGGGCATGTTGAGCCTTCAGAAGAGGAGACTGAGGGGAGATATGATCACACTCTTCCAGTACTTGAAGGGATGTCACACAGAGGAGGGCCAGAATCTCTTCTCGATGATCCCAGTTTGCAGGACACGGAATAATGGGCTCAAGTTACGGGAACCCAGATTCCACCTAAATATCAGGAAAAATGTCCTGACTGTCAGAGCAATAAGACAATGGAATCAACTACCTAGGGAGGTGGTGGGCTCTCCCACTCTGGAGGCATTCAAGGTGCGGCTGGACAGTCATCTGTCAGGGATGCTTTGACCTGGATTCCTGCATTGAGCAGGGGGTTGGACTCGATGGCCTTGTAGGCCCCTCCCAACTCTACTTTTCTATGATTCTATGATTCTATGTTGCTTAACCATACCTCTAAGCAATTCACATGTGTGCAGTGGCGTAGCGTGGGTTGTCAGCACCTGGGGCAAGGCAAGTAATTTGCGCCCCCTAACCCGTGGATTTTAGCACTCCAGTCTCTTCCACTAGATTAGTTAAAGAAACCCTTACCCCCTAAGCACATGTATTGTTTGTTATGAAAATACTGATGTAATTAAAGTAAAATGCATCTAAATACAAGTTTATTTTCAAACACTTTATTGAGTGCGAACATGCATTACACATTCTCCACATTTTCAGCAGGTCTATGAATACAAATCTACAAATGTAGTAACCTAGCATGGGCCATGCTATTATATGTCGTCTCACAACCATCGTAAACGACAAAAAATATCAAGAACAAAAACTAAACATCAAAATGGAACCATACCCTGGAGATGATCCAAGACTGGGCTAGATGGAGCCAACTTCCTCAATCCTGTACCTCTAATTGTAATTCTTTAATAGAAGTGCAAGATATCAATCTGTATATAATATACAGATTAATTTAAATTCGCCTGCTTTTAATTAGCGCAAATTTTTCAACAACGGAATTGAAATCTACATTAAAGTCTCTCTCAATGGTACCATAAAGCCTGGGCAGACTGGAAGATCAAATGCAATGGAAGTATACATAAAATCCTTGAAAAATGCTAATGTTGTTGTTTTTTACATGCAAATGTCTGCCCAGCAACTCAGCTGGAAGACTTAGTTGAAATGCCATTAAAAAATAAGAGGTATATGAAAAAATTCCTTACATGGATAACAGTGAGGTATGTTTTTTCCACTCACATGGCTAAAGAAGAATAACAACAAAACCCACCGTAATCTGACAGATTTTCTTCTGCATTTCAGTATTCCACAGAAGACATATGTTGGATAAAAAAGTTTGACAGAAACAGGGCCAGCCTGATGGGATGAATGTATAGTGTATCTTTTAAGCCTAAATACAAGTTTGTACTATAATTGTGAGTTTATAAAAAATGTAGTAGCAGTTTGTATTGGTTAATGAAGCAAGTTGACTAGACATTAATAGCACAATCCTATGCATGTCTGCTCAGAAGTAAGTCTGATTGAGTTCAATTGGACTTACTCTCAGATAAGTGAGTATAGCATTGCAGCCTTAGTTAACCAATCCTGTATAATCAGAGAGAGAAGTGGCCTAGCATAATTCTACAAGAATTGTGTACTAGATAGCTCTACCAGCTGCAACTTGAGTTTGCAATAACTTTGAGAGACTGCTCATTGATAAAAGCAGGATAAAATATGAAGGATCGACTTGTCTCCTTAAACAATAATGTGCATGTTTGGTGTTTATGTCATTGGGGTCTGTGCTCCGTGCATGTAATGCTGCATGTTGAGTATAGTTTATAACTTGCTTTTAATTTTGGATTAAATATATGTAATAGAGATGTGGAGTAAAATATACTCCACAATTTGAGATGTCCAGAATAGAAAGTACCAAAGAGTATATAAATGGGGAGGGGGGGGGGAGAGAACATTGATTAAAAGATTGTATTACATATAACACAAACAGAGAAATGTACTTTTGTTAGCAGATATTATCACTTGTATCACTTGTTTGTGTTGGAAGCCCCACTTATGCCACCCTAGTGGAAGGCATGGTGACTAACTCACAATTTATATGACCTTCGCTGGCTACTGAAAGCCGGAGAGCTCCGACTGCCGCTTTGCTGTGTGTGCGCGCGAAAAAGGGAGAGAGAGAGAGCCGGCGCTGCGGCTTTCGGGAGAAGCGTGCGAGCGGGCGCGCGCGTGGGTGGAATGGTGCAGCCGCGTCCCGACGTTCCACAATAGAGCCGGTTCCGACACGCCGACGTTCCAGGAGATACGGCGCCCGGAAGCAGAGGGCCAAATGCCGACGCGGGGGCGGGCTCTGAGCAGGGCTGCGGGCTGATTGAAGACGGCGAGCGGACACAGCGGAGTCACCTCTGTGTAAGCCCTCCGCGTCCGATTCTTTTCCGTGTCGCGGAACGCTATGGCACCGTGAGCCAGGCAGGGGCAGAGAGCTGCGAGCGCGCCCCCCCAGATGTTGCGCCCGGTGCGGCCGGCCCCCCCTGCACCCCCCACGCTACGCCTCTGCATGTGTGCCCCTATTTTCAACTGTGAAATGTTGGAGGGTATGCAGGACAGGAAGGAGGGACGTGGGGTGGGGGGCAGGGACATTTTATGACTGAGGTGGGGTGGAGGGAGGTGTCGTTGCCATGGAGACAGGGCCCCACCCTGCCTCCCCAAATTGCCTTCCTCTCCAGGATTCCAGCACAGTTCCATTAACCGCCCCCCCCCCCCGCCGTGAAGTCCTTCCTCGGGACATCCCAAGCAGAACCACGGGACCGGGGTTAGGTGTGGGACCCCAGGGAGGCTGGGCTCCTCCAGGCCCGCCGGGTGGGGATGGGCTAGTTTGTGCTCGTGTCTGGTGGGTGGTAAACTTTTGCTTCCTCTTTGAACCAGAATCCCCCACCCTGTGGGGCAATTGGCAGTGCTGCCTGGGAATGATGGGAATTGTAGTCCAACACATCTGGAGGGCACAGAGGTTCTACAGCACCCTTACCCACATAAGAACAGCCCTGCTGGTCAAACCAAGAGTCCATCTGGTCCAGCATTCCGTTCACACAGTGGCCAACCAGCTGCCGACGGGAAACCCACAAGCAGGACATGAGGGCAACATCAGCCTCCCACCCATGTTCCCCAGCAACTTGCATACCTAGGCATACTGCCTCTGATACTATATAGCATAGACTAGAGCCATGAGGACTAGTAGCCATGGATCGCCTTCTCTATTAATTTGTCCCATCCCCTTCTAAAGAGCCAATGCAGCATAGTGGTGAGAGTGTTGGACTGGGAGTCAGGAGATCCGGGTTCTAGTCCCCGCTCAGCCATGAAACTCACTGGGTAACTTTGGGCCAGTCACTGACTCTCAGCCTAACCTACCTCACAGGGTTGTTGTGAGGATAAAATGGTGAGGAGGAAGATTATGTAAGCCGCCTTGGGTTCCTTGCAGGAAAAAAGGCAGGGTATAATTATACTAAAGAAAGAAAGAAAGAAAGCCCTCCAAATTGGTGGCCATCACTACATCTTTTGGAGGTGGATTCCACAGTTTAAGTAAGTGCTGTGTGGGAAGGCTGCCGTAGAGGTTCAGTGGACTTGCTCTCAGGTAAGCATGCATAACAGGGGTGTGAAACTTTGAAAGGACCCCCAAGGGCTGCATGCGGTGCTGGGTTGGCGGCCGGGGGCCACACGCAGAATCCCCCTTCCCAATCCTGCTGAACCCTCACTGGGGCGCAGGGAAGCTTTTAGTCTCACCCTCTTCCCAGGGATCTTGTGTACCGTATTTTTCCGTCTATAAGACGCCCCCATGTATAAGACGCCCCCCACTGGGCAGTTTCACAACTGTGCGGTTCTCTCCTCGGCTTACTTCCGTGTATAAGACGACCCTCAATTTTTAGTCTAACAATTTTAGGAAAAAGTATAGTCTTATACATGGAAAAATACTGTACTGTGAAGAAAAGCAGACAGGGCCTGGGTGTCCTTCACCACCACACACATGTAAACAAGTGTAATCCCAGACAGAGGCTGGGAACTTCATGGAAATGTACATAGTCCGTCTTAAGGCTCTGGGTCACCTCAGAATCTATTGCAAATGTACACAGTTTTCTCCAATGGCTCTGTGCCATCTCAGAGTCTCCAATGTATTGCATGCAAATGTTCCCCAGGCACTCTAGTCATGGTCAGGAATTCACCCCTCCGACACCTAAGAGCCAACCCTCCCCTGCCTAGCCCAGATGAAATTCATCCTGATTGGCCAAGGACAGCTGGGCTACCAAAAGGAGGGGTGGGGGGGATTGATACTGCCAGCCTTGGCTTCTGGATTTTGTTGTTGTTATGGACACAAAGGAGGGTGGAGTAGGGCTTTTGCTGAGGCAGACCCTAAGAAGATCAAACCACCCCCACCCCCAGGCAAAGAGTAAGTGCCTGGGTGTTTATATAGTAAAGGAACTAGTTTTGTTGTTTTGTAGCTCTACCTGTGTTTACCAAAGTGTCTCCCCACCTTTTCCCCCTTCCCTCATTTCCCCACCTTTTATTGTAATTAGTTTACCTTAAATAAACGTTCCTGGTTCTACCCCACATGGTGTGTGTGGTTCCTCTGTGGTTCAATGCTAAATCCAGTGTATAGACTAAGGGCAAAGCCCTGAGAGAATCAGTGTCAGGATGGCAGAGCCAAGGCTGGCAGTTTGGTGCCTTTGATCTCTCGTCTTGAGATAAAGGACCGGCTGCAGTCCTTCACATGGTGGCAGTAGTGGGATAAGACACTGAACTACAGAGTGGGCGCACGTGGGAGAATAGGGAAGATTGGTGGAGACTTTGGTACATGCAGGGTAGAGGTTTGTGGTTTTTTAGAGAGAGGGCCAGATGGAGTCTCGGGGAAAACGCTCAGACAGCTTGGAGGTGGCTGCCCCTGTAATGGGGGCCCAATCGCCAGTGCAAGCACTGACAGATGAAGAGATCTCAACTATCGCATGGGTAGGCGAGGAGTCGCCTGCAGAAGGTGCCAGAGCGGCCAGGTCGAGGCAGAGAAGCGAACTGGTCTCTCAGGAGGACTGTGGTTCCGACAGCGGCAGCGACCTAGGGTCTCTGAACTGGCAGAGAGAAGCTGCCATGCTGGATGACCAGATGGGGTTGTACCGGTGGAAAATTTCCTAGTCGTGGGGAGACCATGGGGGCAAGTGAAGGACCGTCTGCGAGTATTGGATTTCAGCTGTCTGCTAAAGTCCTGTGAGTATTACAGTGTGCCCTGCTAATCTGCTTCTAGCTTCCAGCACACAAGTAATCAACTCACCAAGCGACTTGCAATTCCGCTCCCTTTGTAGCATTCAAGAACAACACCTTTTCTAGTCCAATTGTTTTATTAGACTTCATAAAACAATTACAAACTACAGGATACACCTTCCAGCTACAAATATATACAGAGTTAGTTCAAAGAGCATAAGGCAGACATCAAAGAAAAGAAAACTCAAAAGAACTCAACTCCTCCTGTACAACTAAAAACACACCCAGCTGCACGAGAGCGCCAATGACAGACAAGGCAAAATATATGACAGTATAGCAACTGTACACCATCGTCATGCCCATACCATGTGACAAGTTGGTTACACCCACTCTCTCCTTACTGTGATCAAGGACACACAGATATGGAATAAAAGAACACCTGTTGTTTAGATTTCCAGAGACCTTCAGCAGTGCATCGCAGAATTGCCAACTGACTTTGTAATACTGAAACTGAAAACTATCAAGCAAGCACAAGTTTGATTAATAATCCAACAGTGAGTGCCCTGAAAGGGGGACACAGAAGCCATGTGGGGGGGGGGGGGTGCTACTTCGGCTAACAGCGGGTGCTACAATTGTAAAGAGCCAGGACACCTCAAGAGAAATTGTCCCAAACTCCCGGGCAAGGACCGTGAGCATCAGCTGCAAGTGAGTAAGCTGGAGCAGGTCTTAGCATCCCCATCGAGCGCAAGAGGGGAGAGCGATGAAGAGGACTGACCTGCCTCCACACTGCAGAATTAAGAACAAAGATGGCCATGCAAGGAGCCCGGGGCACCCTCAAGAGGAACTGCCCCAAACTCCTGGGCAAAAACTGAGAACAGCAGCCAGTAAGCTGAGACAAGTTTTGGCATCCCCAAGAAGCTCCGGCGCGTAGAGCGATGCAGAGGATCGACCTGCCTCCTCACTGCAGAATGGAGAACGAGGGTGGCCGTGCGAAGGCGACGTGCGTGCCTGTATGCCCCAGAGAGTGAGCAGACGGCGGCAAGTGTGTAAGTCAGAAGAACCCCCTCCCTAGTGACCTCCGCCATGCCCCCTCCGTGATGAGCTTCCGCCGTGCATTAAAAACATGGCTGTTCAGGCGGGAATATGGGGTGGGTTAGGTTTTTAATGAGAATTTTTTATATTGTTTTAATTATTATATTTTATTGTGTTTTGTTGTATTTTGGTTGTACATCGCCCAGGGTGGCCGGGTGACCGGCCAGATGGGCGATTGATAAATATAATAATAAATAAATAATAAATAATAAAAACCAGAGGAGGAGGAGGGCCAGAGGCAAGAGATCATAGAATCATAGAAAAGTAGAGTTGGAAGGGGCCTACCAGGCCATCGAGTCCAACCCCCTGCTCAATGCAGGAATCCAGGTCAAAGCATCCCCGACAGATGTCTGTCCAGCCGCACCTTGAATGCCTCCAGACTGGGAGAGCCCACCACCTCCCTAGGTAGTTGGTCCCATTGTCTTATTGCTCTGGGAGTTACGAGTTTCCTGATATTTAGGTGGAATCTGGGTTCCTGTAACTTGAGCCCATTATTCCGTGTCCTGCATACTGGGATGATCGAGAAGAGGTGCAGCACTTGGCATTTATCCCTATTTATCCCTGTTGTTTTCAGCCCAGCACTTCAGCCTATTGAGATCGCTTAGAATTTTGTTTCTGTCTTCCAGAGTATTAACTGTTCCACCCAACTTTGTGTCATCTGCAAATTTGATAAGCTTTCCCTGTACCTCCTGATCCAAGTCATTAATAAAAATGTTGAAGAGCACTGGGCCAAGGACCGAGCCCTGTGGTACCCCGCTCATTAGTGCGCCCTTCCAGAGGCAGGAGCAGAAAATCGACAAAAGCCTCCCTTTGGAGACTTGTGCCCAACGAGCTGATTTGTTGGAGCCAACACCAGTTCAGTGAGTCCAATTGTATTAACAATATACCCCAAAAATGTTATCGAGACTCAAGTGGGAAGGCACCTGACCTGCATCGCTCCCACTTGACTCTCAAATTTTGAATTTGGGCTGAGTTGCTTAGATGGGGGCTGTGAAGGACCGCCACCGGTCCTTTTGCGTGAGTTTGGGAGTTAATGGGTTAACCGGCATGGAAAAAACTCCCTTATACAGTTCTCAGGTTAACTGAGGGCAACCGTGTCGAAAGACACTGAACTAGAGCCGACTACAGTCAAGCAGTTATTGTTCATAACACGTTTAAGTGAGCGAAGCGGGTCAGGCAGATAAGGAATTCACAGTAAACAGAAACATTCTATAAAAATCAGCGAAGTGTAAAGCTCCAATACACAAACCGGCTAAATGAGGCTTGCAAAGGCACAGACAGTATACTACATTACATCAGAGAATCTGAACTTAACTAAACTAACACTGTAAGCTAATCCTGACTATTCTCAGTAAATCATTCAGACTTACAGCAGGCCACCAGGCGTTCGGCTCGGGGTTGCGAGTCCTGGACTTGGCCGTAGCTGAAGACCTGTTCCATGCAGTCCTACACCTTGCTCCCAACAACAACGATGGGGCTTGGTTGTTCTTCTTTTTACCCCCTCCCTCTCCTCTGACGACAGGCTGAACTGGTTCTGCTCAGCAGGAATCATGGCGCCCCTCGGGTGCTCGAGGGTACTTGGCAGCTCTTTGAGACTGCTGGAGGGAACCACTGGGGTGAATGCAGATGTGTCCCATTGGGGTGAATGCAGATGTAGCTAGGCGTAAACGTCTGTTCCGAACTGGACCTCTCTGCCCTAGGCAGAGATAATGCAGGTGGCAGGGTGAGATATATGTCCGGTCAGGCTCTCTCTCCACAGGGGCCATGATGCGTGGCCAAACTAAGCAGCAGGCAGAATTTGGGCAAGCAGAGGGGCCAAGCATAGTTTCAGACATTGAAAGGGACTGCTCCCCTGCCCCCACGTCAGAAACAGTTCTTTCTCGGGAAAGGGAGGTTTTGTCCCCACCTGTGCCTTTCCGAGTTAGCCGGCTCAAGCCTAGTCCAAGATGGAGAGCGAGGACCAGATGCACCGAACCGAAAGTCTCCCCTCAAGGCATCTGGCGCCACAAAACTGCTCGAGGAGGGGGAAGGGGGTACTTTCTTTCCCAAAGGACTGCCCGATTGAAAGCCGATCACGGCAGGAGATCGGGTGCTGATATTGAAGCCCAAAAGACTGATACATTGTCACTGGAGTGGGGAGGGCCTGGGACTGTGATCCAGTGGGTGAGCAAAGTGAACTATTTGGTGTCTCTCCCCAATAGCAGTCGTCAGCCCAAACTGTACCATGCCAACACTTTGAAATTGTACGTAAAGAGAAAAAAACCACCTGTCATGTTATCAAGGCACCTCAGAAGAGGATTTGCCAGAGGGAAATCTGTTAGAAGTGTGGGAACAAGACATTTATTTATTTAATTTATTTATTTATTATATTTATTTACCGCCCATCAGCCAAAAGGCTCCCTGGGCGGTTTACAAGAAAAACAGGATAAAAACAATAATCTTAAAACCAAAAATATCATTAAAATAGAAATACAAATACAATATAATACAATACAATAAAACAAAGCAGCCAGATGAATCAGACCGGAGGTACAGCAGTGATAATCTATTGTGAACCGCCCAGAGAGCTTCGGCTGTGGGGCGGTATATAAATGAAATTAAATGAAATAATAAAAATGGGTATAAAAATCTAACCATTAAAATATTGGGTAAATAAAAAAGGTCTTCACCTGGTGCCTGAAAGAATAAAGAGTAGGCTCGAAGAAAGGGGGCTGGAAGAATTAGACTTGCCTCCTTCCCTGACCAAAGCCCAGTGAGCCAAATCTAGGCGGTTAGAGGATTACCGGGCTATGTTTTCCAACCACCCAGGTAGAGCCTCCCTAGTTCAGCACTTGATTCTGACAGAGAACAGTTATCCCATTCAAGCCTTGCCCTGTAGGGTGGTGGGGCCACATGCTCAGGCAGTCAGTAAAGAATTGGTGTATTTAAGTCATTGGGCAGAGGGTGGCACAACCAAGCCTTTAGAGCAGTGTTCTCCAACCTTGGGTCCCCAGATGTTTTTGGCCTACAACTCCCAGCATGCCCCAGCCAGCTTCAAAATGCCTGGAAATTACTCAAAACCACAATAACAGAAGCTCCGATAGAATGTATACCACAGGTTAGGAAAGGTAGTACCAAGTCCAAGAGGTCACCAGCATGGTTAATGGGCAGTGTCAAGGAAACTAATAGAGTTAAGAAGGCTTCCTTGAGAAAATGGAAGTCTTGCCCAGACGAGGAAAACAAAAAGGAGCACAAGCTGCACAAAGGAGATGCAAGCAGACAATTCGAGATGCAAAAAAGCATTTTGAGGAGCATATTGCTGGCAACATCAAGGCCAACAATAAAAAGTTCTTTAAGCATATCAGACGCAGGAAACCAGCTAGGGAGGCAGTTGGACCACTGGATGATAATGGAGTTTAAAGGAGGACTAAAGGAGGATACGGAGATCGTGGAGAAGCTGAATGAATTATTTTCATCTGGCTTCATTACAGAAGATACAGGACAGATGCCCGTGCCTGAACTGATGTTTTCAGGAGGGGAGTCTGAGAAATTGAGGCAAATATTGGTGACAAAAGATGAAGTTCTCAACCTTATTGAAAGTCAATAAATCACCGGGCCCAGATGGTATCCATCCTAGAGTTCTTAAAGAACTCAAACATGAAATTGCTGATCTTCAAGCAAAAAAATATGTAACATATCCCTAAGACCAGCCTCTGAATCAGAGGAATGGAGAATGGCCAATGTAACACCAATTTTTAAAAAAGGATCCAGGGGGGGATCCGGGAAAGTACAGGCCGGTTCGCTTAACGTCTGTTCTGGGTAAATTGGTTGAAAGCGCTATTAAAGATACAATCAGTAAGCATATAGAAGGGCAAGCCCTGCTGAGAAAGAATCAGCATGGCTTCCAGAAAGGTAAGTCCTGTCTCACTAACCTTTTAGACTTCTTTCAGAGTGTCAAGAAACACGTGGATAGGAGTGATCCGGTAGACACTGTTTGCTTGGACATCCAAAAGGCTTTTGACAAAGTCCCTCACCAAAGACTCCTGAGCAAACTTAGCAGTCATGGAAGAGGGGGGGGGTCTTCTTATGGATCAATAACTGGTTAAAGAACAGGATGCAGAGGGTAGGAATTAAGGGTAAATTCTCCCAATGAAGATATGTAAACAGCGGGGTCCCACAAGGATCTGTATTGGGACCAATGCTTTTCAACTTATTCAACTTCAACTATAATCTGATGGGATCTGAGCTGGCGGTGACTGACCAAGAAAGAGATCTTGGGGTTATGGTAGACAGCTCGATGAAAACGTCGAACCAGTGTGCAGCTGCTGTGAAAAAGGAAAACTCCCATGTTAGGCATAATTAAGAAAGGAATCAAAAATAGAACTTCCAAGATCATCCTGTCCTTGCACAAATCTACAGAGTGACTGCACTTAGAATACTGTGTACAGTTCTGGTCACGGCACCTGAAAAAGGACACTGCAGAGCTGGAAAAAAATGCAGAAAAGGGAAGCTAAAATGATCAAGGGGCTAGAGCAACTCCCCTGGGAGGAAAGGTTACAGCAGCGGATATTGTTTAGCTGAGAAAAAAGGCGAGTAAGGGGAGACATGATAAAGATGTACAGAATTTGCAAGGTGTAGAGAAAATGGACAGGGAGACATTTTTCTCCCTCTCTCATAATACTAGAACCCAAAGGGGCCATGCCATGAAGCTGATTGGTGGGAGATACAGGACAGATAAAGGACATCTTTACACAGCGCTAAGTTAAACTACTGAATTCACTTCCACAAGATGCAGTGATGACCACCAATTTGGAGGACATGAAAAGGGGGGACAAATTCATGGAGGAGAAGGCCACTGGGGGCTACTAGTCCAGACTGGCTATGTCCTTGTTCCAGTATCAGAGGCAGTATGCATATGTACACCAGCGGCTGGGGAACATGGGCAGGAGGGTGCTGTTGCACTCATGTCCTGCTTGTGGGATCTCGTGGGCAGCTGGTAGGTCACTGGGTGAACAGAATGCTGGACTAGTAGGACCCTTGGTCTGATCCAGCATGGCTCTTATGTTCTTATAAAGAAGAAAAAGAAAAAAACCCATTACACTGTGAATTATGGGAACTCTCTCTTTGTTTCTCATCCCTCCTGTCTCTCTCTCTCTGTGCTGTGTGTATAAATGATTGTCTTGGTTTTGCTAAATGGAAATATGTGTTCAATATAGAAATACAATTTTTTTCTTCTTTTTAACCCGTCCAAAAATAAAATATTTGTTAAAGAGCAGGGCTTTTTTTCTGGTGGAACTCACCGGAACTGAGTTCCAGCACCTTTCTTCTATTAATTGCATTACAATTTAATAATCGCCATCTACTCCCGAGGAAATGTAATCCAAGAGTTCCGGTACCCTTTTCTCCAGAAAAAAAGCACTGTTAAAGAGATTTGCAACTCAGGAACACTTAACTGAGAAAATCAAACCAGCCCTGCAATCCAGGAAGATGCTATCTAGCTCAATATTTCTCACTATGTATTAATTTAGGAGAAAAAAGCTTAACTACATTTATATCTCTTTGTTGCTTGAGCTTCAGCTCATGAATATGGCTCCATGCCTGCATTCATTTATATACTGAACAGTGTACATGGGTTTTGCAATAATAGTGAGAGTGTTGGACTGGGACTCAGGAGATCTGGGTTCTAGTCCCCGCTGAGTCATGAAACTCACTAGGTGACGTTGGGCCAGTCACTGACTCTCAGCCTAACCTACCTCACAGGGTTGTTGTGAGGATAAAATGGAGAGGAGGATTATGTAAGCCAGCTTGGGTTCCTTGAAGGAAAAAAAAAGGTGGGGTATAAATATAATAAATAAATGTTCGTATAAAGAAGAAAAGGAAAAAACCCATTACTGTACACTGTAAATTATGTGAACTCTCTCTTTCTCTATCCCTCCTGTGTGTGTGTGTGTGTGTGTGTGTGTATGAATGATTGTCTTGGTTTTGCTAAGTGGAATGATGTGTTCAATACAGACATACACATTTTTCTTCTTTTTAACACTTTCAAAAAATAAAATATTTGTTAAAGAGATTTGCAACTCAGGAACACTTAAATGAGAAAATCAAACCAGCCCTGTGATCTGGGAAGATGGTATCTAGCACAATATTTCTATGTATTAAGTTATGAGAAAAAGCTTGACTACATTTATATCTCTCTGTTGCTTGAGTTTCAGCACATAAATATGACTCCATGCCTGTATTTATTTACTGTATACAGTGCACCGTGTACATGGGTTTTCCAACATGAAATATGAGTTAAACTGTGATCAAGCATTGAAATAATATATCCCCTGTGTGAGTTCTTTGATGTTATGTGCAGCTTTTCCTCAAATCAACGTTCTTTTCATGATAAAAGCATTTATATGGTTTCTACCCTGTGTCAGTTCTTTGATGATAAGTGAGATGTATCTTCCGACTGAAGCTCTTTCCAAGCACTGATACTGTATGGTTTTTCTCCTGTGTGAATTGTTTGATGGTACATGAAGCTTTCCCTCCAATGAAAGTTCTTTCCACATCCCCAAGCATTCATATGGTTTCTCCTGTGTGTAAATTATTTGATGAGAAGTGAGCTTTGTCTTTGAACTGAACCACTTTCCACAGTCCATTGATATGGTTTCTCTTTTGTGTGAATTCTTTGATGGGAAGTGAGATTTGACTTTTTACTGAATCTCTTTCCGCACTCCAAGCATTGATGTGGTTTCTCTCCTGTATGAGTTCTTTGATGAGAAGTGAGATGTGTCTTCCAAGTGAATCTCTTTCCACACTCCAAGCATTGATGTGGTTTCTCCCCTGTGTGAAATCTTTCATGAGAGGTGAGATTTGTCTTTTTACGGAATCTGTTTCCACACTCCAAGCATTGATATGGTTTCTCACCTGTGTGAGTTCTTTGATGAGAAGTGAGATGTGTCTTCCAACTGAATCTCTTTCCACACTCCAAGCATTCATATTGTTTCTCCCCTGTGTGAGTTCTTTGATGATAAGTCAGATGTGTCTTCGAACTGAATCTGTTTCCACACTCCAAGCACTCATATGGTTTCTCCCCTGTGTGAATTCTTTCATGAGAAGTGAGATTTGTCTTTTTACTGAATCTCTTTCCGCACTCCAAGCATTGATGTGGTTTCTCCCCTGTGTGAGTTCTTTGATGAGAAGTGAGATTTGTCTTCTTACTGAATCTCTTTCCACACTCCAAGCATTGATGTGGTTTCTCCCCTGTGTGGGTTCTTTGATGAGAAGTGAGATGTGTCTTCCAACTGAATCTCTTTCCACACTCCAAGCATTGATGTGGTTTCTCCCCTGTGTGAGTTCTTTCATGAGAAGTGAGCAGTGTCTTCAAACGGAATCTCTTTCCACACTCCAAGCATCGATATGGTGTCTCCCCTGTGTGAGTTGTTTGATGAGAAGTGAGTAGTGTCTTCAAACGGAATCTCTTTCCACACTCCAAGCACTGATATGGTTTCTCCCCTGTGTGGATTTTGCAATGAACATTGAGGCTTGATTTAGACTTGAAGGTTTTCCCACACACAGAGCACACACAGTTTTCCTGTTTTTTAACCATTTTTTCTTCCATTGAGATATCATTGCAGTCACTGCCCTGAGAAGCAAAGGATTTATTCCTCCTCTTCTGATTTAGTTCACTTTCCCTTCTCTGAGGTTCCCTATTTTTACATCTGTTTGTTTTCGGTGGCATCCCGCATGCTTCTCTCTCATTCTCCATTTCACTCCTGTCACTTTCTAGAATGAAGACAAGAAATCGGCAAAAGCCTGAGTTAGAAATAGAGCTTCAAATCATTGAATGACTTCAGTTGACTATTGTGATAAAAGGAAGAACTCTCAACACCGAGACTGGAGGCAGTTCTTACTATGTGCGAAAAAAGCCTCTTTTGACTGGCATTGACTGAGAGCTGGTGTAGTCAAGAGCAATGGATTGGGACCAGAGAGTCCTGGGCTCTGCTCCCAGCTCAGACATGAATTTTTCTGGGTACTGTGGGAACAGTTACTCTCTCTCACCCTCGCCTAGTTGTGCAAATAAGCGGACAATCTGAGGCATGATGTTATGAGCTGTTTGGAGCAACAGTAGGATGCAAATACAGATAACAAGAGAAAGGAGAAGAGCCATCAAGAAGTGGCAGAGAACCTTTTCTTATTGGGTGCCCCATAAATTATGTACATAAGTTAAATAAGTTCATTTTATTTTTTTAAATAAATTTTATTTAGTTATTATAAACTACATACAAAAATATAAAACACAGACATACAACTAAAATAAATCATAAGGTGCACCCCCCACCTGCCTAGGGACCAACTAATATACGTACATAGAATCATAGAAAAGTAGAGTTGGAAGGGGCCTACAAGGCCATTGAGTCCATCGCGCTGCCCAATGCAGGAATCCAGGTCAAAGCATCCCTGACAGATGGTTATCTATCCCATTAACCAATTAAATTCCACATTCCAAAAATATAACGTATTCGGATAAAGCATACTCCCCTTTCCCTTTATTAATATATAGTCTAATACTTGATTCCATATATCCATAAAATTATTATTCTTTAACTGTCCCTTTTTGTATTTGATACTACAAGGTAATTTATCATTTAGAGCTATATCCCAAACTTCCTTACACTAATCAGTTATTAGAAAAACATGTTGTACTTTCCATTTCCTCACTATCATTGACCTAGCCGCAGTTAACAAGTTTCCTTTTCCACCCAATCCGATAATCTAATACAGTAATACCTTGGATTGCAAGTAACTTGGTCTGAGAGCGTTTTGCAAGACAAGCAATTTTTTTTAAAAAATGTTGACTTGATAAACGAGCAAGGTCTTGCAAAGTAGGGATGTAACCGCTCGCCTTGAGCGGGCGTAGCAGGCCGAAATCGGCCCTGCTCACACCCGGCAGAGACTCGCTTTGATATAAGAGTGTTTTGGATTACAAGCACGGCTCCAGAACGAATTATGCTCTCAATCCAAGGTATTACTGTAACCCTTTCTTCTCTGAACATACCCTCCAAATCCACTCTTAAATTTTCGGGAAAGTCATTCAGAGCCACCACTGGAGTTTCATAGATCATAGAGTTGGAAGGGGCCTACAAGGCCATCGAGTCCAACCCCCTGCTCAATGCAGGAATCCAGGTCAAAGCATCTCTGACAGATGTCTGTCCAGCCGCACCTTGAATGCCTCCAGACTGGGAGAGCCCACCACCTCCCTAGGTAGTTGATTCCATTGTCTTATTGCTCTGACAGTCAGGAAATTTTTCCTGATGTTTAGGTGGAACTTGAGCCCATTATTCCATGTCCTGCAAACTGGGATGATCGAGAAGAGATCCTGGCCCTCCTCTGTGTGACATCCCTTCAAATACTGGAAGAGTGCTATCATATCTCCCCTCAGTCTCCTCTTCTGAAGGCTAAACATGCCCAGTTCTTTCAGTCTCTCCTCATAGGGCCTTGTTTCCAGTCCCTTTATCATCCTTGTTGCCCTCCTCTGAACCCTCTCCAGTTTGTCTATGTCCTTGTTAAAGTGAGGTGCCCAGAACTGGACGCAGTACTCAAGATGAGGCCTAACCAGTGCCGAGTAAAGGGGAATTATCACTTCCCGCGATTTGGAAGCTATACTTCTATTAATACAGCCAAAATTGCATTTGCCTTCTTTGCAGCCACGTCGCATTGCTGGCTCATATTCAGTTTGTGATCTACAACAATTCCAAGATCCTTCTCACTTGTAGTATTGTTGAGCCAAGTGTCCCCCATTCTGTAACTCTGCATTTGGTTTCCTCTCCCTAGGTGCAGCACTTGGCATTTATCCCTGTTAAATTTCATTCTGTTGTTTTCGGCCCAGCGCTCCAGCCTATCGAGGTCACTTTGAATTTTGTTTCTGTCTTCCAGAGTATTAGCTGTTCCACCCAACTTTGTGTCATCTGCAAATTTGATAAGCATTCCCTGTACCTCCTGATCCAAGTCATTAATAAAAATGTTGAAGAGCACCGGGCCCAGGACCGAGCCCTGTGGTACCCCGCTCGTTACCTCTCTAACAAACTTCTTAAAAAGGGGTTGTCTATATTTTTTATCATTTTGTTATTCTTTTTACGAAAAAGTACGTATATTCTCCCAAGTATTTTGTAATTCAGATGTCTCTAACTTCAACCACATTATTTCTTTTGGCCGTGCTATAATATCCACTGTATGTCTTAACTGATTAGCTATAGAATACCATTTTAAGTTTGGAAGACCCAAACCCCCTGCTTTTTGCGCTTTATACCATCTTGTTTTAGTAATCCTAGACTTTTCTAGGACAACATGTTGAAACTGAACCCTGACAAGACCGAGGTACTTCTGGTGGGAGACAAGGGGAGGCTAGGGGATGTTGACCTGGTGCTGAATGGGGTACATCTTCCCCTGAAGGACCAGGTCCGCAGCTTGGGGGTCATTCTAGACTCCCAGCTGTCCATGGAGGCTCAGGTGTCGGCTGTGAGCCGGGCGGCGCTGTATCAACTCCATCTGATACGGCAGCTGCGCCCCTACCTTCCTAATCACCTGCTCCTATCAGTGGTTCATGCCTTGGTCTCCTCTCACCTAGACTACTTTAATGCGCTCTACATGGGGTTACCCTTGAAGATGGTTCAGAAGCTTCAGCTGGTACAAAACGCGGCTGATTAAGAGTAGCCGCCGGCGTGATCACATCACTCCAGTCCTTAAGGAGTTGCACTGGCTACCAGTTGCTTGCTGAGCCAAATTCAAGGTGTTGGCGTTGACCTTTAAAACCCTACACGGCTCCGGCCCAGTTTATCTCAAGGAGAGTCTCCAGCAGCATCAAGTAGGCCATTCAACAAGGTCTGCCACGGACGGCCGTCTCCTTATTTCATCAGCCAGAGCAGCCATGCTGGTGGGGACTAGGAAGGCCTTCTTTGTGGCGGCCCCCAAGTTATGGAACTCCCTCCCTTCGCCATGCCCCCTCCGTGATGAGCTTCTGTCACACATTAAAAACATGGTATTTCAGGCGGGAATATGGGGTGGGTTAGGATTTTAAAAGAATTTTTTATACTGTTTTAATTATCATGTTTTGTTGTGTTGTTTTGATTGTACATCGCCCAGGGTGTCCGGGTGACTGGCCAGATGGGCGATTAACAAACATAATAAATAAATAAATTCCCCTCCATTACAGTATGTGTTAATAATTGTTTGCCATTCTTTAAGTTACCGGTACTTATCTGATATCGCAATTGGTATCATCCTAAATAAAAAATTAATCTTGTGCAGAATCTTCATTTTAATCAAAGCTATTCTACCAAACCAGGAAAGCCCAATTTTTTTAATTCTCCTCTATTTTATTCTTAACCTCATTCTTTAATTTCCTAGAATTCTGTTCTCCCAATTTATCTATATCTTTTGGAATTACAATTCCTAAATATTTAATTACATTATTAATCTTAACATTACTTCCCCCCCCGACACATTTCCATCTCTTCTCTTTTACTATAATTAAACAACAAAATCTTAGACTTATCCCAGTTAATCTGTAGACCTGTTACTTCCCCAAAATCCTTTAAATAATTTCCCATCCTGTCCATATTTTCTATAGGATTTTCAATTGTTAAGAGTATCATCTGCAAAGAGATTTATTTTGGTCTTCTCCTTAATCCCTATCCCACAGATATTCCTATCTTTTCCAAGTACATTTGCTAAAATCTCCATTACTAATGCAAACAAAATAGGAGAAAGGGGACAACGTTGTTTGGTTCCTCGACTTACGGTAGATAAATTTGCTCTGTTAAACCGTCATTGACCACTACTGATGTAACATTTTGTGAATATAATTGATTGACTACTCCTCTAAATCTCTCTCCAAACCCCATAGTTTTTATTAAAGTTTTTAATGCTGGCCATTCCATGCAATCAAAGGCTTTGAAAATATCTAGCGCTAATACCCCAGCTCTCAATTTATTTCTCTTTATTAAATATATTATATTCAACACTATGGGGAAACTCACCTCATCCGTGGCCATTGAAGTATGATCAGATCCATGTGTGTCTACCCAAGATCCCTGGGATGGGGGTAAGACTAAAAGCTTCCCTGAACCACAGTGAGAGTTCAGCCGGATTGGGAGGGGGGATTTTGCATGTGGCCCCCGGGCACCAACCCAGCACCACATACGGCTTTTGGGGGCTCGGTGGATGGGTGGGTGGGTCTGAGCATGGCTGATGGGAGGCAGTCCCAGCCAGGATGCAGGAAGAAATGAGAAGCATTCAGAAAAGACCTGCTTTGAAAGGAAGAGCATGCCAACCTCAGGATGCTCTTTTCGAGAACGGGAGATGTGGGCCTACAGCACCACCCAGGGGCCAATGCAGGGAAACACTGGTAGCATCTCCAGCAAAGTGTATTTGAACAGAAGACAAGCGTGTCCTTTGGTGCTGCACCCCACAAAGCATTCTGGCTCAAAGGCAGGCCTTGCAGCAAGGCAGCCGGAGCAGGGCTGGCCGAGCTAGTCTCCAGGTGTTCTTGAGGCTTTGATTCCACATCGTGGGGGACAACCTGTCATGTCTTGTGTGCTCATAGCCCTTTCTCCCAGATTGGGAAAACGGCTGTGGCTTAACCTGGAAACAAAACAAAAAAAAAACCCAGACCTGGGGAATGGGCAGCACTGGAAGGCAAAAGAAATTCACATGAAGAAAGGTGTGGGATGCAGGACACGCAGGGACTGTGGTTTGCATCAAGCCTCCCAGCGGATCGAGGGCTCAGGTGGGAGTTGAACCCCAAAATGTCCCAGGCATAAACCCAGTCTCCCATTTACCGGACCACCCTAGCTCAACACCTCTTGATGACATAAGCACGTCCATCTGCTTTTGTACCCGTTCCGTCACTCTCCCAAATTAAGCTGTCAACACATTTGTCACTGATGAAGAGTCCAGCCCCACAGACAAAGCCCCAAGGTAAAAAGGAGTTAAGCACACACCCGAGGATGGGCTGCTTTGTGCCTGTGTGTGTCTGTTGGGTGGCAACATTTCGCTTTCTCTTTAGACCAGAACAAAACATCTGGGGGGCACCACGTTGGGGAAGGATTGCATAGGTTTTGCACTGGCACATTGGCTCATGTCTGTATTTGCATTCACTGCAGCTCTTAATATTTCCTGACGTTTTCAGGACCTGATGCTCACTGTTGTTTTGATTACGTTCTGTGTCTTTTTCCCATTCGGCATTGAAGTCTAACACTGTTCACTCCTTTGAGATTTTTTGTTTAATGGAAAGGCAGGATTATAAGCGTTTTAATAAATAAAAGTGGACAAATCCTGCTTGACCAAAAGGAAGGGATCCTGAGATGCTGAGATACACCATTGAATTGCACGCGGGCCCCTCCACGGCAGGCCTTCCAGTGTTGCTTAAAAGCTTGCCTGTCCTCGGCTGCCTTTCCCTAATCACGGTGGTTGTGCTGCTGGTTTTGGAGACTCCTGAGCTGTCTGAATGTGTCTCCTGGAAATGTTTCTGGTATGGCTAAGCCCGGTGTCTTGAAACTCCTGTTGTAACAGTGTCTAACAACTGGATTATCTTAATGCATCCTCCTTTGCCTGCGTATGCCACTTGTGAGGGGGATGCCCAAAAGGTAGGCTAAAAACACTTCAATGAATATAGTGAATGGGAAAAAAATTACTAACATTCCCACTACTACTACTACTACTACTACCACCACCACTGCATTTGTAAAGAGATATTATCGCCAGCCAGGGAAAGAGGGAGCCTTACCGAGAGAGGCCACGATCCCACGATTCTCCTCCATGATTTGCCTGTGCAGGGCTCTCTGGTCAGGATCCAGCAGTGCCCACTCCTCCTGGCTGAAGGACACAGCGATCTCCTCAAAGGGCACCAGACCCTGGACAGAAAAAAACATCAACATTTCCTCCTCACAGCTAACGTAAAGATTGTCATCCAACAAAATCAGAAAGGCTGCTACAACTGAGGCATTATATTGCACGATTTAAGGGTTCATGCATGTCCTTTACACCTTGCAACTGCAGAACAAGGCTCTCAAATGGCTACTAGTCCTGATGGCGAACTCCAGGATCTGGGGAAGCATGCCTCTCAAGACCAATTACAGGGGAAGAACAGCGTCCGAGGGCTATTGCGCTCATGCGCTGCTTGTGGGCTCCACAGGTATCGTCTGACTGGCCACTGTGGGAAACGGGATGCTGGACTAGATGGGCCTTTGGCCTGACCCAGCAGGGTGCTGCTTGTGTTCTGAGCTCTGCTGGAAGCAAAGAGAAGGAGAGAGTTCTGTTCAGTCCCAGCGAGGTGAGCAGGGGACAGGGGCACCCAAGGGATCCTTCTCCCGACCTGATTTGCTTCCACATCATCACAAAGAAGCAGCGGTGGCTGAGGATTGATTCCTGGCATCATTCCATCCCCTCTGAGAGAGAAAGGAAACTGGGAGCGTATGCTTGTCTTGGAGATTAAGATGGCAGTCCTAAGAACATAAGACCATAAGAAGGGCCATTCTGGATCAGGCCAAATGTCCATCCAGTTCACTCATCTGTTTACACCCTGGTCAACCAACTGCCCACGGAAACTCACAAGCAGGACATGAGTGCAACAACACCCTCCCGCCCATGTTCCCCAGCAACTGGTGTACATAGGCATACTGCCTCTGATACTGGAGAAAGTGTATAGCTATGTATGCCCATCACAAACACAGCTGTCCATGTGTCTACGGATCACATTTCCCACTAACAGGAGCTCCCCAGCCCCTGGATATATAGAACGCACTTACTAGGTAGTTAGCCCCTTTGAACACAACAGGACTTCCTTCTCAGGAAAATACACAGGACTGCAGTTTAAGTGATGCAAGTGTAAGAACACAGGCATGTCAGGAAATGTCTTATCCCTTATTTGCAGTTTGGATGCTTTAGGGCAATAGGGTGAAAATGCATCTCTCCCCAGTTGGGCGCTTGGCCAGAATTCTAACATCTTCAGTTATTGAATATCATTTTTTTAACTGAGAAAAAGGCTGGAGACAGGTCCTAAGAACCTGCGGCTGTAAGAAGGGCCACTGTGGATCAGGCCAAATGTCCATCTAGTCCACTCTTCTGTCTACACACTGGTCAACCAACTGCCCACGGAAACTCACAAGCAGGACATGAGTGCAACAACACCCTCCCGCCCATGTTCCCCAGCAACTGGTGTACATAGGCATACTGCCTCTGATACTGGAGAAAGTGTATAGCTGTGTATGCTCATCACAAACACGGCTGTCTATGTGTCTATGGATCACATTTCCCACTACCATGAGCCCCCTGGATATATGAATGAATGAACTTTTACGTTCAGCTGACCACCAAGAAGATACAAAAATACATAACATTAAAAAGTTTTCTTCTATATTTTTAAAATATTAAATCACAGTGCCAGAGAAGATCTGATCAGAATGGCAACATTCAGGAAAATAGCAACCTGCTCAGTGGTTAGTCTGTTAGATCCTTCAAGTAAAATACACAGAAGAGATTCTAAGGACCAACCTGGAAGCGATTGAGTAATTGGGAGTAATAATGCATCTCAAACCCCCGGATAATAACAGCAATTGAACAGAACGTGTGTTACAGATTCCACTTCAACGTTGTTACAGGGACAGCATCTCTCATCTACTGGTATGCTAGAGTACCTTCCGTCTAAAAGTTTAGACGGCAAGACATTGAACCTAGCCAGGGAGAACACTTTCCTTTAGTGGTTAGGGTGTTGGACTGGGACTCAGGAGATCTGGGTTCTAGTCCCCGCTCGGCCATGACACTCACTGGGTGACTTTGGGCCAGTCACTGCCTCTCAGCCTAACCTACCTCACAGGGTTGTTGTGAGGATAAAATGGAGAGGAGGAGGAGGATAATATACTGTAAGCCGCCTTGGGTTCCTTGCAGGGAAAAAGGCGGGGTATAAATATAATAAATAAAAAATAATAAATAAATTGATAACCCGTTTAAGTAAGCCGTTCTGTCATTAGAGAAGGGGCCTGACAGACCCAAGGAACTAGGAGAACACGGGCCCCGTGCTGCGCAATGAACCTCTTGAGATCAATGTCTCACAATCTCTGTTTAGCTAAAGATTTTGCGCTATCCCAGTCCAAGGAAAGTAGGTGGGACGTCGGGGAGAGCCCCACAGAACTAGCTTTGTACTCCACTTCTTTCCTCCAGGGAGACATACAGGGGTCAGTTACTGCTAAAAGTGCAAGGGAGGTGGAAGGGAGTAGAAGGCAGCAACGGAGCCAGAAATGGATGGCATATGTCCATGCCAGACTCTTGAGGGAATTGAGACCAGCCTCCAAATTAAGGGCAGTGCCAGCGACACATCTGGGCACACCAAAAATGAGCCTAAGGAAGTACAATTGTATACCTTCTAAAGAACATTTAACAGTTGGAAACCAGATTGGAGCCGCAAAAAGTGTCTTGAGAAACAGCTTTATAAACTTGGATGGCTGACGGAATGTGTTTTCCACCATTGGCGAAGAAAAAACGGGCAATATTTTGTTTGGCTTTGTTCTTAACAGCTTTCCCCTGCACCCTCCAGTTTATAGTTTCATGCTCAAATTTCGTGCTCAAATTTGTTATTATTCACAGTCCAGGAATGTCTAACCTTCCTTTTAGAGACGACCAGAACTTTGGATCTCACGTAATTAATAGTTAGAAGATTTTCCCGCCCAGACGTGTCTGAGAGATCAGTACTGCATCATCTGCATATAAGAGGGCAAAGATCCTAGAGGAACCAAGCTTGGGTGGATGGGAGGGTAATGAGCCTAACACAGTGGGAAGATCAGCCAAATATTAATTAAATAGAATAGGGGCAAGCACACAACCTTGCCTGACTCCGCGAGTAGAGACAATGTCCTTTGAGAGATGGCCAGCATTGCTGCATCGTACCTGAGGAGATGTATTATAGTACAATGAATTTATCAGAAACAGTAGCCTCTTATCAATAGAATATTGCTCCACTTTACCCCAAAGATGTTCACGGGAAATGGAGTCAAAGGCGGATTTTAAATCAATAAATGCCGTAAAAAGTTTGCCCCCTTTAGGTTTGGTGTACTTATAAGCAAGATGAGCCAGAACCAAACAGTGGTCTAGGGTAGAGTGGCCCAAACAGGACTGCAGCTTAAGTGATGCAAGTGTAAGAACACAGGCATGCCAGGAGATGTCTTATCCCTTATTTGCACTCTGGATGTTTTAGTAAGATTGGGTAAAAATGCACCTCTCCCCAGTTGGGCTCTTGGCCACAATTCAAAGTGCAGATTTCCATGTCTAACGTCTTCAAGAATTGAATATTAAAAAAGAATTTCTAATTGTGAAAAAGGCTGGAGACAGGTTTCTTCCCCCCCAAAAAAAAATAACTGAGGGGGGGAATAAAAGCAGCCCAAGATTTTCTTGAACGCTCCCCAACCCCGCAGCTAATCCTTACCCTGTGGGTTGGCACCTCCATCACTCTCCTGCTCGATCCCTGTTCGCAGGGGACTCTGCAGGGGGCAGGGAAATCAGGCCCCACTTCAGCACACAGATTCTCTACCTGAAACGGAATGTGGATCCAAGACATGCAATGAGAAGAGAATACAGAAATGAAACACTCTTGGGGCAGGGGGCATGGGTATGGGAGATCCCTATTTAGATGATTTCCAGAAAAGGGTGGGTAAATCATAGACTGAATTATGGGATGTCCCCCCCCTCACATGCTTGACCCCTTGGAGCTCCCAGGATGCAATGCACTCACCCGCTGCTCCTCCTGCTTCTCCTCCTCCTCCCGGCTCAAGAGGAAGCCTTCTGCAAGGGCCACCGCCTGGGAACTGGTCTCCGCCCCACATTCCCGCACCCAGCTCGACATCTCCAGGGGCAGGATGCTCAGGAACTGCTCCAGGATTACCAGGTCCACAATCTGATTTTTGGTGTGTCGCTCTGGCTTCAGCCACTGATGGGAGAGATGGTGGAGCTGGGTGCAGACCTCTCGGGGGCCCTGAGCCGCCTGGTAGTGGAGCTGCCTGAAATGCTGACGCCACACATCTGAGCTGACCATTTCCTGGCCCAGCATCTTCTGTCCCGTAGTTTCCCAGGTTCCACTGGCACTCCCAGTCCTGATGGCATCACGGCCTCTTCCTGCTTCAGGGGTAGCCGAGTCCTGCTCGTCCATCTTTGATCCGTGCAGCAAAGAGCGGTGCTAATGAAGCTCTGCAAAGCCAAGACCTGTAAAAGAATCATTACCCTGTCAGGGCAAGAAGGAATGGCAAGGACTCCAGGTGGCAAGCAGGTCCCATTCCAGAAGGAAAGGCAGGCACATGCCAGGACTCAAAGAGAAACCAGAGACTAGGTTGGGGAGGTTTCTTTGCCTGGCAGCCTTGAACCAAAACTCCTTTCATGGGCTTGCAAGTCAGAGGATGCAGCATCCTCCGCGCACCCCAACGTTCCTCCCCGTCCAAACCAGCTCCCACTCTCAGCCTCCCGTTGAGCCCCCTGCCCATTCTTCTTCCAAAGCCCCCACCACACCCCTCCCCCTCAGGCATCCTGCTACTGCTCTGTTCTCCTTCAGCCTCTCTTACATGAAACTACCTGGAAATTGTGTTAAAAACCAAATTTAATTACGACTCAAATGACTAAAAACAAGTTAATACAACACACCCTATTTAACAAGTTGACATCACCACCACCCATGTGCTATTTGGAGTTGTTCAATGCCCCTGCATAGAGGGCAGTTTTAAACAGGCACCGAAAGGATAGTAGAGTTGGCAGAGGGCGGGCCTCAGTAGGGAGCTTGTTCCAAAGTTGGGGGGCAACCACAGAAAAGGCCCTCCCTCTTGTTGCCATCCTCCAGGCATCCCTTGGAGGTGGCAAACAAATGAAGGCCCCAGATGTTGAGCGTAGTGTCCAGGGAGATTGCAGTGGGGAGAGGCGTTCGGTCAAGTATTGCGGTCCCAAGTCATGCAGGGCTTTATTGGTTAACACCAATACCTGGAAGCAGGCTCAGAAGCAAAGAGGCAGCCAGTTCAAGTGGGCCAGAACTGGTGTTATGTGTTTAGACCTTCTGGTCCTGGTTATTAGTCTGGCTGCTGCATTTTGCACAAGCTACAGCTTCTGAATAGTCTTCAAGGGCAGCCCTGTTGGAATATGGAGTTCTCATATTCAGGTTTGCCTTCGGGCAAAGAAGCAACAGAACCGGCAGACATGATCAAGGTCATGCCTGAGCTAAATGTCACCTTTGGCCCAGTGTAGTGGGTGTACAGTTTTTTGTCTTCAGGGAATCTGGAGCAGGGGTCATGATAGAGTGCTTTCAGCTGGGATGACATCATGCTATGGGTGCAGCTGGCATTGCATCATCTATTCATGTGACTGTACAGAACTGTATAAAAGGTGTGCAAAGTCTTTGTGTTCTTGTTGGGGGAATAAGGAGTTAATTGGAATAGGAGTTATTGATAGGAAAGCATTCTGTAAGTAAAGAGATAGTTTATGTATGTCTTGACTGTATCTGTTTTTGTCTGACATACTGTTCTCTTTCACTTTTGTATAATTAGCACTCTGTGTATGTTCTGTTCATATTTTGCAAGTCTTAGTTTAGTAAACCTTTGCGTTTAAAGAAACAGACTTGTTGTTTTGCTTTTTACCTACTGGCCTAGCACTCCCTTCTCACAATCTCTCTCCGCTGAAACTTCTGCAGCTGCTGGGACAAGGTTGTTTAACTTTGTTTTTCCCCCAGCGGCTGAGATTTCCAACAGGTTATGGGCCCAAAGGAACGTTGTTTTGATTGAGAACATGGTAAGTGTTGAGAAGTGGTAGTATTTTGTTTTTGGCTAAGGTCCAGAAAGGTTTTTTGTTTGGGTGCAGAGAAGTTTTAGATCGCTGCAAAGTTCCTGGCTAGGGCTTTGTATCGCTGGTCCTTCTCTAGCAGAAAACCCTGAAAAAGCTGGAGGAACAGACGGCTGAGGAGGTGAAGTCCGAGCCGGAGTTACAGAGTGATCCTCTGGAGAAAGAGGAAGGAAGAATTCCTGTGCCAGCTCCCACTGTGCAGCCTGTGGACAGCGTTCCGATGGCAGTGATGCAGCAGTATCCGGGAGTGGTGGTGGACAAGCTGACGGGAGAGAATTACCTAGCTTGGGAATTCAAGACAAGAATGCTACTGATGCGGGAGGATTTGTGGGACATTGCTATTGTCGATCCCCTGGACAACCCAACCCCTGAAGAGAGCCGGCGGCTGCAGAGAGCTCATGCTTTGATTGTTTTGTCTCTGACAGACTCACAGCTTATGCATGTGCGGTCTCTGGAGAATGCCGCTGAGTGCTGGAAAACTCTCAGGAAAGTACATGTTCGGGACTCTGCTAGCTCGAAGATATTGTTGGTGCGGCAACTGTACAAGAAACAGCTGCTGCCTGGTGAGAAGGTGTCTGACCACTTGCAAGTAATCCAAGAGTTGCTGATAAAACTTGCTGAGCTGGGTCAGAAATACCAAGAGATTCACCAAGTCCAGATTGTCTTGTCATCTCTGGATGAAAGCTGGGACTTGCTGGTACAGTGTTGCTTCGCTTCCAGAAGATGATTTAACGATGGATTATCTGGCTGGCCGGCTTCTCGAAGAGGAAGAGTGGAGAAAAGCAAAGCAACAGGAGAAGCAGACGACAGCTCCCTCCAACCGAAGGAATTCGAGCCGAGGAGGGACCGGAGTGTCGAGTTACGGAGCAGCAGAAAAGCCGAGGTTTGCCGGAGAAGAAACGGAGAGAGCTTCGTACGTGAAAAAATGCTACAAGTGCGGAAAACCAGGTCACATTAAAAGGCAATGTAAAGCGAACTTACAGAAAGGCTTTCAACAGAAGAAGAAGCATCAGGAAGATGGACAATGTAATAATTCTGTCAGCTACTGTAAGGGTGAATGTGAGTCAGCCCACGTCAAGGTGGATTCTTGACAGTGGGAGTTCTAAGACCATATCCAATTCGTCTTTACCATTTGTGTCTTTTAGTCAAGTGTCTAAGGAAAAAAGTAGTCATACTGTCACATTGGCAGATGGGAGTACATGTCCTATTGTGGGTGAGGGGAAATGTAGAGTACCCTATCTAGATACAGAATTTGAGAATGTTCTGTGTGTCCCCAATTTGGATTATAGCCTGTTGTCTGTGTCATGTCTTACCGGTGAAGGGTATGAAGTGTTGTTCACAAAATCTGGCTGTGAAATCCAGAAAGGTGGGAAGCTTGCAGCTAAAGCCTCCCTGGTTAATGGGCTATACGTGTTGTCTCCAAGCATTGCCATGGTTAAAAATACACCATTACACGAGAATTGTTTACACAAATTTCACAGGAGGTTGGGGCATTCCGGGTTCAGTGTAATACAGAAGACTGCTGAGTCTTGCACTGGTGTTACTTTGAAAGGGTGCAGAAAATTTCTCAACTATGCTGTGTGCAAACAAGCAAAGTCTCAGGTGCAGCCAATAAGCAGAAAATCAAACAGACAAGCGAGTGAACTGTTTGAGCTGGTGCATTCTGATGTGTGTGGTCCCTTCACCACCAGTGAAGGTGGTGCAAAATATGTTTTGCTGGTTATGGATCAATATTCAAGATTTACTTGGGTGTATCTTTTGAAAAATAAGGCTCAATGTTTTTCTGTCTTTCGAGATTGGGTTGCTTATGCAGAGAGACAATTTAACAAAAAGGTACAAACTCTACAAACAGACCGGGGTGGAGAGTACTTGAGCTGGGAGTTCCAAAGGTTTATGAGACAAAATGGTATAATGCACAAGGTCACAAATACTGGGGTTATATCTGAAAAATTCAGTGTGCTGCAACAGATAATGAGGTGTTTGTTGACTGATGCTGGTCTGGGTACAAACTCACATTTTTGGGGTGAGGCAATCCTGGCAGCCAATTATTTGTGCAACAGGACCTGGTCTGCAGTGATTGATGATATACCGTATACAAAACTGTTTGGGAGGACGCCTGATCTTGGCCACCTCCGAGTCTGGGGCAGTTTTGCATACGTGCATATTCCAAAATCATTGAGGAGGAAGGGAGACCCAAAATCACAAAAATTGCGTTTTGTTGGGTACGCAGGATCTGGGAAATCCTGGCGGTTTTCATGTGGTAATGCCAAGGTGGTAATTTCCCAGAACGCTGTTTTTGTTGAGGAAGGCTGGCAACAAATTCACGCAAACCCTGAGGTGTTAATTCCACTAGAAGCCTCTCTGCCAGAGCAGCCGGCGAGAGAGGGGGGTGAAAGAAGCCCAGGGAATTCAAAACAATATTCTTCGGAAGGAGCCGACACAATTGGGGAAGGGAAAAAGCCAGGGTAAGCCGAAGAAAGTACTGAAATGGAGATACGCAGATCTCAAAGAAGTACTAAAGGTGTTCCACCCCAGAGATTTGTTGTAGGCGGTGCCAGAGTCTGCAATGTGAATTATGTTGAGCCAGAAAACTTGGAACAAGTTAACAATTTGCCAAACGCAGAAAAACAAAGGTGGTTTGAGGCAATGAAAAATGAAATGGATTCTTTCAAAC
Organism: Shinisaurus crocodilurus; assembly: GCA_021292165.1. NCBI lineage: Eukaryota > Metazoa > Chordata > Lepidosauria > Squamata > Shinisauridae > Shinisaurus > Shinisaurus crocodilurus. The sequence goes on from CM037879.1 coordinate 10,002,556, forward strand.
AAAATGATGTATATTCAGAGGCTGTTGCACCAGCAGGGGTGAAAGTAACTGGCAGTAGGTGGATATTCAAACGAAAGGTGTCAATTTCGGGTGAATCTATTTTCAAATCAAGACTCGTGGCCAGGGGTTTTTCACAAAGGAAGGGGGAAAGCTATGATGAAACTTTCTCTCCAACTGCAAAGGCTGAAACAGTAAGGCTGCTACTGTCTTTAGCTGCAAAAAGAAATTTAATGGTGCACCATTTAGATTTCACCACGGCGTATCTAAATGCTCCTCTGGAGGAGGAAATATACATGGAGCCAGCTCCAGGTTTTGAGTGTGAGCAGGGAAAGGTCTGGTTTCTAAAGAAAGCGGTTTATGGTTTAAAGCAGTCTGCCAGAGCATGGAACATGTGTCTGAATGAAACACTTGTGCAAAGTGGGTTCAAACGTGATATAGCTGACCCGTGTGTGTATACTAAGGGTTCAGGAAATGATTTCATGGTGCTGATCACGTTTGTGGACGATCTTTTGTATGCTGGGTCAAACAGCAGTCAGATATCACAATTTGCACAGCAACTGGGACAAAAGTTTAAAGTTAAACTTTGGGTGAAGTGTCACAATATCTGGGTGTTCAGGTGGTTAGAACAAAGGAATCTATTTGTCTCAACCAAAAGCACAAGGTGTTGGCATTGCTAGAAAAATATGGTATGCTGGATTGTGCACCTGTACTGACACCAATGACTACAGAGTGCAACAGATAAAGTGTTTCCGGAGGTTGAAATGTATCAATCATTGATTGGCAGTTTGCTATATCTGGCACAATGGTCACGGCCAGATTTAGCAGCCAGTGTGGGAGTTTTGTGTAGGTTCACGTCACAACCCACTGTTCCAGCATGGAACGCAGCAAAGAGAATCTTAAGATATTTCAAAAGCACCCTGGATATTTGTTTACAGTTACCAGTTCAAGGTTCTGAAAATTTACAAATTTGGGTGGATTCTGACTGGGGAAATTGTATTTTAACCAGGAAATCAGTCAGTGGTATGGTTATGCAAATAGGAAATACAGTTGTAAACTGGGTATCAAAGAAACAGACGTGTGGCCACGTCTAGTTGCCAGGCAGAAATGGCAGCAGTTTCTTTGGCATGTGGAGAGACAACATGGTTTATACAATTACTCAAAGATATGGGAATAAATCAAAAGTTACCGGTTGAGGTCTTTCGTGATAGCACTTCGTGCATATCTTTGGCAAATTCAGAAAATCTAAAAGCTCAAACAAAACATGTAGCAGTGAAATTTTGCAATGTTAGAGACCACATACAAACAGGTGTAATAAAGCTGGTGTACTGTCCATCAGAGGGGAATTTGGCGGATGTGATGACAAAGGCTCTGCCCAGGCCAAAATTCCAGGAAATAATTACAAAGTTTGGTATGGCGTACTAATGTGGAATAAATGTTTAATGAATGTAAATAAAGCTTCTAGCCACTCAGGCAAGGAGGGGTGTTGGAATATGGAGTTCTCATATTCAGGTTTGCCTTTGGGCAAAGAAGCAACAGAACCGGCGGACATGATCAAGGTCATGCCTGAGCTAAATGTCACCTTTGGCCCGGTGTAGTGGGTGTACAGTTTTTTGTCTTCAGGGAATCTGGAGCAGGGGTCAAGATAGAGTGCTTTCAGCTGGGAGACATCATGCTATGGGTGCAGCTGGCATTGCATCATCTATTCATGTGACTGTACAGAATTGTATAAAAGGTGTGCAAAGTCTTTGTGTTCTTGTTGGGGGAATAAGGAGTTAATTGGATTAGGAGTTATTGATAGGAAAGCATTCTGTAAGTAAAGAGATAGTTTATGTATGTCTTGGCTGTATCTGTTTTTGTCTGACATACTGTTCTCTTTCACTTTTGTATAATTAGCACTCTGTGTATGTTCTGTTCATATTTTGCAAGTCTTAGTTTAGTAAACCTTTGTGTTTAAAGAAACAGACTTGTTGTTTTGCTTTTTACCTACTGGCCTAGCACTCCCTTCTCACGCCACAGTCTCTCTCCGCTGAAACTTCTGCAGCTGCTGGGACAAGTTTGTTTAACTTTGTTTTCCCTCCAGCGGCTGAGATTTCCAACAAGCCCCACGTGGACTGCATTTCAGTAGTCTGGTTTAGAGATTACCAGAGCAGAGATGACTGAAACCAGGCTATACCTGTCCAAATAGGAGCAAGCTGGGATACCAGCCAGAGCTGGTAGAAGGCACTCCGTGCCACTGAGGCCACTTGAGCCTCAACTCACAAAGATGGCCCAAGGAGGACCCCCAAGCTACAAACCTGCTCCTTCAAGGGGAGTGCAACCCCATCCAGAACAGGCTGAACACCCTCCATCTGGTCAGGGGAACCACCCTCTAACAGCATCTCAGTCTAGTCTGGATTGAGCCTCAGTTTGTTAGCCCTCATCCAGTCCATTGTCGTGGCCAGGCACCGGTTCAGCACATCCACAGCCTCACGTGCTGAAGATGAAAAGGAGAGGTAGGGCTGCGCGTCATAAGTGTCTTGATGGCAACATACTGCAAAACTCCGGATGACCCCACTCAGCAGTTTCATGTAGAAGTTAAATAGCATGGGGGATGAGACCGACCCCTGAGGGAACCCATACTGGAGAGTCCACGGGGCAAAGCAGTATCCCCCAAGCACCACCTTCTGGAGCCATCCATCCAAGTAGGAGCAGAACCACTGCAGTGCAGTGCCCCGCACTAGCACCTCAGACAGCCGCTCCAGAAGGATACCATGGGCGATGATATCAAAAGCCGCCAAGGGATACAGGAGAATCAACAAGGTCACACATCCCGTCTCTCTCCCAACATAGGTCATCATACAGGGTAACCAAAGCTGTTCCTGTGCCTGAACTAAAATGGATCCAGATAATCAGTCTCATCCAAGAGCGCCTGGAGTTGGTTGGCCACCACCCGCTCAAGGACCTTGCCCAGGAAAGGAACATTTGCCCCTGGCCTGAAGTTGTTAAAATCACCCGGGGCCAAGCAGGGTTTCTTCAAGAGTGGCCGCACTACATGTGTGGGGCCACTCCCTCTGGCAAGGAGGCATAGATCACCTCCCTGGCCCAGCAGGCTGCTTGCTCCCTGCTGGTTTTTAGGAATCAAGAGGGGCAAGGATCCAGTACAGATGTAGTTGCAGAAACCTGTCCAAACACCTTGTCAACATTCATGAGCTGTACCAACTAAAATTCATGCAAGAAAATTTGACCAGGCTGAGCTCTGGGTACCTCACCTGATTTAACTCCTATAACAGTGATGGCGAACCTATGGCACGGGTGCCACAGCTGGCACACAGGGACCTCTCTGTGGGCACTCGAGCCATTGGTCACCAGATCGTGAAAAGACCGTCCCCTTCTCCAAAACACTAATGATCTTGTTCTTTCTCACAGTGTGGAACAGAATGATTTTATTCTAGAATTCCTGTTACAGAATTCTTTTCTACATTGTTATCACATTTAAAAGATTTTGAAGAATGACGCACAGAGCACGGCTTGGATGTAAAGCCCTAACAGTTGACCTGACTGCTGCATGTGTTGCTCTCAAACTAACAGAGTATGAGCCAAGGTTTGACAAATTATCAGCATGCATGCAATAGCAAAAATCACATTGTGCAAAAGAATGCCCAATGCAAACTTTTACCTAATGCAGTGTTTGCAGTCCAAGACATAAAGTGTTTAAAATGTGTTAAGCACGTTTAGTTTTCTTGTTTATCTTGCTCATCCTAGTACAGGTTGACTTTTACTTTTACTAATCCGACACCTGTAGAAGCAGGGAAAGGACCCGGGGTAAAGCTTGCCCCATACAATTTCAGTCTGGCATATAATCATATTACAAGTTGAGAATCCCTTATCCAAAAATACATGTGCCTAATTATTTAAAAAGTTTGTATAAATTCCCTTCAGGCTATGTGTACAATGTAGTACTATAATAATTTTTTGAGTTGATTTTTTTCCCCAACAAAAAACTGTTTGTATCATTGAAAGCTCTGTTATTGTGTTTTTCTTTAAAGACAAAAATAGTTAATTAGTTCGGACAACTGTATGAGTTGTTTTTCTAAAACTAAAACCTTGGTATTCAGGTTTAATTGCAGTGTTGGCACTTTGAAATACATAAGTTGGTTTTGTGTTGCAGTTTGGGCACTCGGGCTCAAAAAGGTTCGCCATCACTGTCCAAGTCCTGGTGAATGCAAGAGATTTTTCCTGGAAGTTCTTAGCAAATATACTGTATTGTAGTGGGCCTCAGAGGGGTCCAGGATGTCCTTGGGGCCAGCATATAATAGTTCCCCCCCCCCGACAACCCAAAAGAGCTCTGCTGGGCGACAAATACAAGACTGAATAGAGACAGTTTCTTTGCCTCCTTCACTGCCCCTAAATACACCTGACTGTAGGCACATACCAGGGCTGGATTGAATCCACTACTTGGCGTTCCTCTCCATCTGCACTCAAGCCTGTCTCCTGTTTTTGTTTTGTTGCATAAATACAGAGCAATCCTGTCAGTCGCCAAGAACATCTCTGTATGTAACCACAACAAAATCCTTTTAAAAATTCCCTTTTTGCAATAATAATACTCTAGACCAGACTGCTCTCTCTCTGTTCAGGAGTGCATTAGGGCTGACACAAGACATGTTGCTCCCTGCCCTGCCAAAGCGCGTCTCCCCACATCCCTGGCAGGAGAAGAGCAAGAAGAGGGTGGGAAATACTCAGTTACTGGACTTTCAGGGCACCCCGAATCAGCTGCCGGGGGTGACACCTCCCTCTGCCCAATGGTGGGGCCAGCCCTGGGCGGGGGTGGGGGGCACCTCATCCGCCCCCCTCGGCCCAATTGGGTTTGCTTTGGGCAGTCCAGCCAAGCCAGCCCAGAACCAGGGGAGCACCTCGGCCACGCGCAGAAACCCCTCGGAGGAGCCGCGTTGGGGAGCCCGGAGCCACAGGGCCCGATTTGGGGGGGGCAATGATTTTAGCCGATGTCCCGATGCAGAGTCCACGAACCTGCTGAATTCCTCGCAGACCTCCTTTAATCCCCCCCCCCAAACCAAACGGTTCTCCTGGCTTTACGGGAGAGAAGAGAAAGAAATGGGGTGAAATGGGGGGGGGTTGTTCCAGCTTGCACCTCCCAGCCCCTCTGACACCAGCCCAAATCAGCAGATGCTCCCCCCCAATTCAAAAGGGGGGGGTCTCACCTGATCGCATGAGGGAGGCAGGCACCGAGGCAGTCGGTGGGAAAGAGCAGAGTCGCCGGGCAGGAAAAGGCAGGAGCCTCAAGAAAACCCATAAGCCATCAGGGTTTCTTCCCACTTTGTCCTGCAGAGTCGGGAACTCCCAGCCGCTTTTAAAGGGGCCTGGGGCAGTTTTAGGTCAGCTTGCAGTTTTAGCTTATCTGCAATTGAATTTTGCCCACGGCCCCTTTAAGAGTAGAGAGACGCTGCTAAGCTGGGAGGTGGAGGCGAGGGTGCGCGTGCCTGCGTGCGCGTGTGGGCGCCCTTAAGGGGAAGGGATAAGCTGGATGGAAAGAGGAGGCGGAGGAGGAGGAGAATGAGGGACTTGATCACATGATTCCCATCTTTATATTGCCAAAGATTTCATTTCCTGACAGAGCTGACTCGGTGCCTCTTAACAAGTGAGATGCAGTGTCAGAAGGAAATGCAAGAAACTTCTCCTTCTCTCTGAAGCTCCATGTTTGGGAGGTGGGGGCGAGTTAGCTTCACCTGTTGAATTTGTGCCAATCCTGACCATTTGGAGGCGGGGGGGGGGGGGAAGAGATTGTCTACTCCAAGTTGGCAGCCATGGCAACATCTTGTGGCAGTGAATTCCACAGTGTAACTATGCACTATGCAAATAAATATTACATTTTTGTTTGTCCCAAATGTGACACCATTTAGCTTTAGTGGATACCCCCAGGTTGTAGGGGGAGAAAATACTGCAGTTTTGTGTGTTTCCTAATCACTTTTGTACTTGACCATGCCCTTTGGTTGCCTGGGCATATCCTTGGCCACGCCCTCATGCTGCCTGGCCACACCCTCTTGATCTCACCTTCATGTTGCTTAACTATACCTCTAACGAATTCACGTGTGCGCCCCTATTTTCATCTGTGAAATGTTGGAGGGTCTGCAGGAGAGGAAGGGGGGACGTGCGGTGGGGGGGAGGAGGGCTATTTTATGACTTTGAGGCTAGGTGGAGGGAGGTGCCGTTGCCATGGAGACAGAGCCCTGCCCTGCCTCCCGAAATTGCCTCCCTCTCTAGGATTCTGGCACAGTTCCTTTAAATGGGGGCAGGGAGAGCACACCGTGGGGTCCTTTCTCGGAACCTACCAAGCAGAACCAGGGGACCGGGGTCAGCAATTGGCAGTGCTGCCTGGGAATGATGGGAATTGTAGTCCACCACATCTGGAGGGCACAGCGGCTCTACAGCAGTCTTACAAACATAAGAACAGCCCTGCTGGGTCAGACCAAGGGTCCATCTCGTCCAGCATTCTGTTCACACAGTGGCCAACCAGCTGCCGACAGGAAACTCACAAGCAGGACATTCGTGCAACATCAGCCTCCCACCCATGTTCCCCAGCAACTGGCATGCCTAGGCATACTGCCTCTGATACTATATAGCATATAGCAATGAGGACTAGAAGCCATGGATAGCCTTCTCCTTTGTCCCATCCCCTTTTAAAGCCCTCCAAATTGGGGGTCATGACTACATCTCGGGGAGGTAGATTCCATGGTTTAACTAAGCGCGGTGTGGGAAGGCTGCTGTAGCGGTTCAGTGGGCTTGCTCTCAGGTAAGCATGCATAGCGGGGGTGTGCAACTTCGAAGGGCCCCCGAGGGCCACGTGCAGTGCTGGGGTGGTGCCCAGGGGCCACGTGCAGACTCCCCCCTCCCAATCCTGCTGAACCCTCACTGGGGCACAGGGAAGCTTTTAGTCTCACCCCCATCCCAGGGATGCACGTGGAAGGTCCCAGGTTCGAACCCCGGCCTCCAGGTAGGGCTAGGAAAGAATCCTGCCTGAAACCCCGGAGAGCTGCTACTGCCTGTCACTGTCAACACAACTGGGCTAGAGGGACCAAGGGTCTGACTCAGTAGAAGGCAGCTTCTGATGTTCCTATGACACGAGCCTCCCTCCTCCTGAGAGGACAAATCGTGCTAGACCAAAAAGGAGGGATCCTGAGATGCTGGGATACACCACTGAATTGCACACGGGCCCCTCCACGGCAGGCCTTCCAGTGTTGCTTAAAAGCTTGCCTGTCCTCGGCTGCCTTTCCCTAATCACGGGGGTTGTGCTGCTAGTATCTGAGACTCCTGAGCTGTCTGAATGTGTCTTCTGGAAATGTTTCTGGTGTGGCTGAGCCCGGTGTCTTGAAGCTCCTGTTGTAACACTGTATAACGACTGGATTATTTTAATGCATCTTCCTTTGCTTGCGTATGCCACTTGTGAGGGGAATGACCAAAGGGTAGCATAAAAATACTTCAATGAACATAAGAGAACGGGGAAAAACTTACTAACATCCTCACTACTCCTACTATCATTGCATTTGTAAAGAGATATTATCGTCAGCCAGGGAAAGAGGGAGCCTTACCGAGAGAGGCCACGATCCCACGAATCTCCTCCATGAATTGCCTGTGCAGGGCTCTCTGGTCAGGATCCAGCAGTGCCCACTCCTCCTTGCTGAAGGACACAGCGATCTCCTCAAAGGGCACCAGACCCTGGACAGAAAAAACATCAACATTTCCTCCTCACACCTAACGTAAAGATCATCGAGTAACAAAATCCAAATGTCCACCTAGTCTACACTTCTGTTTACACACTGGTCAACCAACTGCCCACGGAAACTCACAAGCAGGACAGGAGTACAACAACTCCCTCCCACTCATGTTCCCCAGCAACTGGCGTACCTAGGCATACTGCCTCTGATACTATATAGCATAGAGCCATGAGGACTAGTAGCCATGGATAGCCTTCTCCTCTGTCCCATCCCTTTTTAAAGCCCACCAAATTGGGGGCCATGACTACATCTTGTGGAGGTAGATTCCATGGTTTAACTAAGCGCTGTGTGGGAAGGCTGCCTTAGCGGTTCAGTGGACTTGCTCTCAGGTAAGCATGCATAGCAGGGGTATGCAACTTCAAAGGGCCCCCGAGGGCCCCCATGAGTTGGACCCCCAAATCTCCCAGGCATAAAGCCAGTCTCCCATTTCCTGGACCACCCTAGCTCAACACCTCTGGATGACATAAGCACGTCCATCTGCTTTTGTTCCCGTTCCGTCACTCTCCCAAATTAAGCTGTCAACACATTTGTCACTGACGAAGAGTCCAGCCCCAATGACAAAGCCCCAACGTAAAAAGAAGTTGAGCTCACGCCCGAGGATGGGCTGCTTTGTGCCTGTGTGTGTCTGTTGGGTGGCAACATTTCACTTTCTCTTCAGACCAGAACAAAACATCTGGGGGGCACCAGGTTGGGGAAGGATTACATAGGATTGCAGCCCTAATTCTTATCGGTAGGTTGTAGTAGCTGTGATGGAACGTGCTGGAATTGGGCCCTAAAAATATACAGACACTGATGTCAAAAACACACACTTGAGAACAATATTTTAGAACTGAAACCCTTCCATTATACTTTTATTTACCCCTAAACACCCCAAAACCATTCCCAGAACGGCAACTTCTGAATAAACCACACCATTGTTTTATATTGTTTTAATGGTGTTTCATTGTATTTTATTCGGTTGTACATCGCCCAGGGTGGCCGGGTGGCCGGCCAGACGGGCAATTTAAAAATATAATAATTAAAAGTCCAAACTAACCGGCCCCACGTGACTAGGTGGAGGGTGGGGGGATTGATTCAATAAGCCACAAAAAATCCACACAACTCTGTATTCATGACTGCGCATGTCCCTGTCCAGAAACCATGGGGTGCCCTGCCAAAAAAAAAAAACCTTTTAAAAGGAGCTGGAGTTTGACAGCTAGCTCACCCTTTTCCACGTTCCCAAGCACCTAGATTCTCAGGAACAAGTGGAAAAGAGAGAGCACCCTTAGGACAGTGCAGTCCCCCCACCCAAAAAAACCCCATGAGGATCTTGCCGAGAAGGGGATGTCAATCCCACCACCCCCTTTTCATGAGCAAAGATCCCTTGCACCTTTGTTCTGGCTTGACAGCTCACCTTCTGACAGCTGCCAAACCAAAACCACAGGAGAAAAAATGGGTATTTGGAGCCGCCCTGGAACAATGACCTGGGTTGGTACCTGCTGCACTTTGGCAGCAGGGGCTTACCTGGAGATTGCCCAGGTGAGGATGCCCATTCTTGGACCTCTGCAAGTGCTCCCCTCGACACTTGCGCAAGTCCTAAAAATATTTTTTAAAATGAGTGCAAATTACATTAGGTGATCTAGAAAAAAAGAGGGGTCTGCAGCCACTGACAGCACAGAGCAACAAAGCCACTGTAGCTTATTGCCAGGGTGGGTTGCCGTGATGGGCGAATCTTCCCGGTGCTAGCCTTCCCCTGGCCAAGAAGTGGGAAGAATTGGGACCAGGACTCCTGCTGCCTCCCCAAATTTGCTGTGTATATCACGTCAGTTAGCCAAGTTTTCCTGAACGGTTGCCGGCCAGATGGGCGATAAATATAAATAATAATAATTTGGCTAAGCTGACTGTGAGTTTGCTGCCGCCACAGAAGTTAGTAGATTTATGAGTCAGATTCACAATCTGCTTTTTAGAACAGAGTATGCTACTCTAAGCAATATTCCAACATTATTTGCTATTTTCATCGCCATGATTTTACATCTTGTCGAAGGGGAAACTTCCCACTGGTGTGGGAATTATATCTCGAACAGGTGGAAAGCTTTTTAATCTCAGTAGGCTGAAAGCAAAAAGTAAGGTAATTACAACCTCCGTTGTGAAACTTCAGCATGCTGATGATAATGCGGTCTCCGCACAGTCAGAGGATGATCTCCAAACTATCCTAAATGGTTTTGCAGAACCATACGAAAAACTTGGTCTCTCACTTAACATAAAAAACCCCAAAGTGCTTCATCAGCAAGTGCAAGTTAACCCTTTGGTGATGCCACCTATCCAGTTTGGCGCAGCAATACTGGAAAATGTCGATCACTTTCTCTATCTTGGCAGCTATCTTTCTGTTACAGCTAACACTGACAGTGAAATCCAGCATCGTCAGAGCTCCACAAGTGCCGCATTTTCTCGAATGAAATATAGAGTGTTCGAGGATCGGGATATCTGTAAGGAGACCAAAATGCTGGTTTATGAAGCCATTGTATTACCAACTTTATTGTATGCCTGCGAAACATGGACTATCTATAAACGTCATTTCCACCTCCTTGAAAGATTTCATCAACGTTGCCTCCGGAAAATCCTGCGAATTACTTGGGAAGATAGGGAAACAAATGTCAGTGTACTGGAAGAAGCAAAGACTACTCGCGTTGAAAAAATGATCCTTCAACGCCAACTTCAATGGACCAGTCATGTTGTTCGAATGTCTGACTGCTGTCTCCGAAAGCAGTTACTTTATTCCCAACTCAAGGATGGAAAGCGGAATATCGGTGGTCAGTATTAAGAGGTTTAAAGATGTTCTTAAGACTAATCTAAAAAAAATGCAATATAAACATGGAAAACTGGGAAGCTCTGGCCCATGAACAATCTAACTGGAGGTTGGCCTTTCACAAAGGTTCCATGGACTTTGAAGAAGCCCGAGTGCAAGGTGAAAGGGAGAAACGTGCTAAGCGAAAAGCACGTCAAATGAATCCTTTACAGGACCATCTTCCATCTGGTAACCTGTGTCCTCACTGTGGGAAGCTGTGTGGATCTAGAATTGGCCTCCACAGTCACTTACGGACCCATCGCTAGAGTCTACACAATTTTTAAGAATTTCCTCCTTTTATAATTTTATTTTTGTAATTTTTATCCTGGAAGACAATCTTACTCATTCACGAGTGATCGCCTCCTCCTCCTCCTCCTCCTCCTCCTCCTCCTCCTCCTCCAAGCAGGCTAGTCATACTAGCTCTAGTTGTATGTTACATGGCACAGTCCCATGTGATTGGTTGGTTTCCAATGTCCCCTTTTTGTACTTGGGAGTTGAGTTCTTTTCGGGTCTTTAAGAGGAAGTAAGCCCTGTAACTCTGGGAAGGAAACAGGGGGTTTTTGCCGGCCTCGGTCCGTGGATTTTAATTATGCAACTGCATTCAACTGTGAATCTCTACTTCTAAGAATGTGAACACCTTTGTACAATCCGTTCTGTGTATGTTTAGAACTGCTGAATAAAGTCCGTACTTAAGGAAGAAGCTGTGTTGAACTGACTTGCAAAGAAATGTTTTACACTCTCCGGCCAAGTGTCGTGAGTGTGGACAGGAAGAAAGGCGTTTGTGGGCATTGCCCTTTTCTGTGAAATTAGGAAGCGTGCTGTGGACGAGAAAGTGTGTGTGAATAAAAGCAGACAGAGTCTCTGTGCTCTCTCTCCCTACCACATGCATATAGAGAAGTATTGTGGAACCGCTTCCAAGTACTTGAGGACGAGAGCAGAGGACAGCCTGCAGAGGACGAATTAGCGGGCACCCAACGTGACAGCGAGCAAGAGGCTGAGGGTCAGTCCAGTGGAGGCAATCAAACCAAGGCCTACAGCAAGAGTAAGAGAAGAGTGCTAGTAGTGGGAGACTCCCTCCTGTGGGGGATCGAAGCCAAAGTATGTTGTGAAGACCCATGGACTCGCCAGGTGTGCTGTCTCCCCGCGGCACGGATTAAGGATGTGACAGAGCAGCTGCCGAGGCTCATACAGCCCACCGACACATACCCCTTTCTTCTCTTCCACATGGGTACAAATGATACTGGCAAGCAGAGTTACAAAGAAATCACGGCAGACTTTGAAGAGTTGGGAAGGGAAGTCAAGAACTTTGGGGCCCAGATAAGTTTTCTCATCCATCCTTCCAGTACTTGGAAGAGGCATAGAAAGAGAAAGAAAAATATTCCAAGTGAATGACTGGCTACGAAGGTGGTGCCGACGTGAGGGATTTGGATTCTGGGACCACGGGCTACACTTCCTGGAAGATGGACTGCTGGCAAAGGATGGGTTGCACCTCACAAGGACTGGGAAGAATGTGTTTGGACACAGCATGAGGAACTTAATCAGGAGGGCTTTAAACTGAATCCAACAGGGGAGGGAAACATAAACTCGGGGGTACCAATGGAAGAAGGCCTCTATGCCACAATGGAGAGAACAGCTCCAGCGGTGCCCATTGATAGTCTACCACAAAATGTAGGGAAAAAGTCGGACTATAAAGCACATAGTCTTCCATGTCTCTATACTAATGCCCAGAGTATGGGCAACAAACAGGACGAATTTGAACTCTTGATACATGAGGGCAAATACGACGTGATAGGGATAACTGAAACCTGGTGGGATGACTCCCATGGCTGGAATACAGCGATTGAAGGGTATAACTTGTTCAAAAGGAACAGAAGCAACAGAAAGGGAGGTGGAGTTGTGCTGTATGTTAAAGAGACGTATCTCTGCACAGATACAGGAAGAGGAGCTTGGCAGCCCCATTGAGAGCATCTGGGTTAAAATAAAGGGGGCAGAGGATAAGACGAACATGGCGGTTGGAGTCTACTACCGACCACCCAATCAAGGAGAAGACGAGGATGAAACTCTTGAAAAGCAAATTGCAAATGTTTCAAGGAGGCGCGATGTGGTAGTAATGGGGGACTTCAATTTCCCTGATATCTGTTGGGAGACTTATTCAGCCAAGCATGGCCCCTCCAAGAAATTCCTGAGTTGTGCTGCTGAAAACTTCCTCCTACAGAAAGTGGAGGAAGGAACTAGAGGAGCAGCTATCCTTGACCTGATTCTAACCAACAGAGACAACTTAGTGGATAAAGTGGCAGTTTCGGGAACTCTGGGAGAAAGTGACCATGTTATACTTGAGTTCTTGATTCTAAGGGGAGCAAAAGCTGAGTGTAGCCAAACACGTATCCTGGATTTTAGGAAAGCCAATTTTAACAAACTCAGAACAATGATAAGTAAGGTCCCATGGCAAGCGACTCTAATGAGAAAAGGAACCCAGGATGGGTGGGAGTTTTTAAAAAAGGAAATTTTAAAGGCACAATTGCAAACCATTCCCACAAGGAAAAAAGGCAGAGGGCAACAGAAGAAGCCAATGTGGCTTCACAATAAACTCAAAGATGGCCTGAAAACAAAAAAGGACACATATAGGAAGTGGAAGGAAGGACAGGCTACAAGGGAAGAGTACAGGCAGGTAGCGCAGAACTGCAGGAATAGTGTCAGGAACTAAAGCTGAGAATGAGCTAAGGTTAACAAGGGATGCTAAAAACAACAAGAAAGCTTTCTTCAGATACATGCACAGTAAAAGACAGAGGAAAGAAGTGGTAGTTCAACTATGCAATGAGGATGGCAAATTGATAACAGAAGACAAGGAAAAGGCAGAAGTGTTCAATTCCTACTTCGGCTCGGTCTTCTCCCAAAAGAGGGTCTATGACTCCCCCGGGGAAACCTGAAGTGCAGGCTGAAGGGGCAGGATTGCAGTTTGAGCACCTGATTACTCTGAATGAGTTTAAATCTCCAGAGCCAGATGAACTGCATCCTAGAGTAATAAAGGAACTGGCAGAAGAACTCTCAGAACCACTGTCTATTATCTTTCAGAAATCATGGAGGACAGGTGAAGTGCCAGATGACTGGAGGAGGGCAAATGTTGTTCCCATCTTCAAAAAGGGCAAGAAGGAAGAACCTGGGAACTATAGGCCAGTCAGTCTGACATCAATCCCGGGGAAATTTTTCGAGCAGATTATAAAGAAGTCAGTCTGCAAGCACTTTGAAAACAATGCAGTGATTACTAGAAGCCAGCATGGATTTGTCAAGAACAAATCCTGCCAGACTAATCTGATCTCATTTTTTGATCGGGTAACCTCCCTTGTGGACTGTGGGAATGCTGTGGACATAATATATCTGGACTTCAGCAAAGCTTTCAACAAAGTGCCTCATGATATCCTGATTAACAAGCTAGCTAAAAGTGGGCTGGATGGAACAACTATCAGGTGGATCCACAATTGGCTACAGAATCGGACTCAAAGAGTGCTTATTTATGGTTCCTTCTCAAACTGGGGAGAGGTAACGAGTGGGGTACCGCAGGGCTCGGTCCCGGGGCCCGGTGCTCTTCAACATTTTTATTAATGACTTGGATGAGGAGGTACAGGGAATGCTTATCAAATTTGCAGATGACACAAAGTTGGGTGGAACAGCTAATACTCTGGAAGACAGAAACAAAATTCAAAGTGACCTCGATAGGCTGGAGCGCTGGGCCGAAAACAGAATGAAATTTAATAGGGATAAATGCCAAGTGCTGCACCTAGGGAGAGGAAACCAAATGCAGAGTTACAGAATGGGGGACACTTGGCTCAACAATACTACAAGTGAGAAGGATCTTGGAATTGTGGTAGATCACAAACTGAATATGAGCCAGCAATGCGATGTGGCTGCAAAGAAGGCAAATGCTATTTTGGGCTGCATTAATAGAAGTATAGCTTCCAAATCAAATCACAGTAAGTGATAATTCCCCTTTACTCGGCACTGGTTAGGCCTCATCTTGAGTACTGCGTCCAGTTCTGGGCACCACACTTTAAGAAGGACATAGACAAACTGGAGAGGGTTCAGAGGAGGGCAACAAGGATGATAAAGGGACTGGAAACAAGGCCCTATGAGGAGAGACTAAAAGAACTGGGCATGTTTAGCCTTCAGAAGAGGAGGCTGAGGGGAGATATGATCGCACTCTTCCAGTACTTGAAGGGATGTCACACAGAGGAGGGCTGGGATCTCTTCTCGATCATCCCAGTTTGCAGGACACGGAATAATGGGCTCAAGTGACCGGAACCTAGATTCCACCTAAACATCAGGAAAAATTTCCTGACTGTCAGAGCAATAAGACAATGGAATCAACTACCTAGGGAGGTGGTGGGCTCTCTCAGTCTGGAGGCATTCAAGGTGCAACTGGACAATCATCTGTCAGGGATGCTTTGACCTGGATTCCTGCACTGAGCAGGGGGTTGGACTCAATGGCCTTGTAGGCCCCTTCCAACTCTACTTTTCTATAATTCTATAGTGCAACTGCACTTAGAATACTGGGTACAGTTCTGGGTCACACCTAAAAAAAGGACATTGTAGAGCTGAAAAAAGTGCAGAAAATGATGGAAATTGTAATATTGCCTGCTTAAGTCAACGAGGTAATGTAACTACTAGTCAGAGTGGGAAGGTTAATTGAACAATCCCCAGGGTGCATGTTTTCAAACCCCTTCTCCCTACTTCCGGCCTCTCTGTGGCCAGCTCTCTCTCTCCCTCCAACCTGATGGATGCACGGTCTGAGCTGGCTTCCAGCCAGTGATCTCCAATGAAGCGGACCTTTAACACTAAAGACTCTAGTCAGCCTATATGCATCCTGCATATATGAATAAACAGACTGTAAGTAAAACTAATATGTCTTTATTAGTTTTAAACCTTGTATGGACAATCTGTTCCTTTTTAGAGCCTTTCAGCAGGGTTTAGCAACCCACGTGGTGATAACAAGTTTCAATAAGAAGGCTGTGCATAAGGGGTGGAAATCTGCTTCATCCTAACCAGTGTGGCGTAGTGGTTAAGAGTGTTGGACTGGGACTCGGGAGATCCGGGTTCAAATCCCCGCTTGGCCATAAAACTCACTGGGTGACTTTGGGCCAGTCATTGCCTCTCAGCCTAACCCTCTCAGGGTTGTTGTGAGGATAAAATAGAGAGGAGGAGGATTATGTAAGCCGCCTTGGGTTCCTTGCATGAAAAAAGGCGGGGTATAAATATAATAAACAAAATAAATACATAAAAGAGATTTGCAACACAGGAACACTTACCGGTAAGTGATAAAATCAAACCAGCCATGTGATCTAGGAAGATACTATCTAGTTCAATATATCTCTCTATGCATTAATTTACGAGAAACAAAGCATAACTACATTAATATTTCTTTGTTGCTTTAGCTTCAGCACATAAATATGGCTCCATGCCTGCATTCATTTACTGTATAGAGTGCACCGCGTACATGGGGTTTTCAACATGAAATATGAGTTACATTGTGATCACGAATTGATATATCTCCCCTATGTGAGTTCCTTGATGTTACGTGTAGCTTTTCCTCAAATCAAAGTTCTTTTCATGATCCAAGCATTTATATGGTTTCACAACTGTGTAACTTCTTTGATGAGAAGTCAAATGTGTCTTCCGAATGAAGCTCTTTCCACACTCCAAGCACTGATATGGTTTCTCCCTTGTGTGAATTCTTTGATGAAAAGTCAGACTTATCTTTTGATTGAAGCTCTTTCCACACTCCAAGCACTGATATGGTTTCTCCCCTGAGTGAATTCTTTGATGAGTAGTCAGACTTATCTTTTGATTGAAGCTCTTTCCACACTCCAAGCATTGATATGGTTTCTCTCCTGTGTGAGTTCTTTGATGAGTAGTGAGATGTGTCTTCCAACTGAATCTCTTTCCGCACTCCAAGCATTCATATGGTTTCTCCCCTGTGTGAGTTCTTTGATGATAAGTCAGATGTGTCTTCGAACTGAATCTCTTTCCACACTCCAAGCATTGATGTGGTTTCTCCCCTGTGTGAGTTCTTTGATGAGAAGTGAGAGTTGTCTTCTTACTGAACCTCTTTCCGCACTCCAAGCATTGATGTGGTTTCTCCCCTGTGTGAGTTCTTTGATGAGAAGTGAGAGTTGTCTTCTTACTGAATCTCTTTCCACACTCCAGGCATTCATATGGCTTCTCCCCTGTGTGAGTTCTTTGATGAGAAGTGAGCTGTGTCTTTCTACTGAATCTCTTTCTGCACTCCAAGCATTGATGTGGTTTCTCCCCTGTGTGAGTTCTTTCATGAGAAGTGAGATGTGTCTTCTGACTGAATCTCCTTCCACACTCCAAGCATTCATGTGGTTTCTCACCTGTGTGAATTCTTTCATGAGAAGTAAGATGTTTCTTCTCACTAAAGCTCTTTCCACAGTCCAAGCATTGATATGGTTTCTCCCCTGTGTGAATTCTTTGATGGGAAGTCACACATGTTTTCCGACTGAACCTCTTTCCACACTCCAAGCATTGATATGGTTTCTCCCCTGTGTGAATACTTTGATGAGAAGTGAGCTGTGTCTTCCGAATGAATCTCTTTCCACACTCCAAGCATTGATGTGGTTTCTCCCCTGTGTGAATTCTTTCATGAGAAGTGAGCTGTGTCTTCGACCTGAATCTCTTTCCACACTCCAAGCATTCATGTGGTTTCTCAACTGTGTGAATTCTTTGATGAGAAGAGAGTTGTGACTTCCAACTGAATCTGTTTCTACACTCTAAACATTGATATGGTTTCTCCCCTGTGTGAATTCTTTCATGAGTAGTGAGATTTGTCTTTTTACTGAAACTGTTTCCACACTCCAAGCACTGATGTGGTTTCTCCCCTGTGTGGATTTTACAATGAACATTGAGGCTTGATTTAGACTTGAAGGTTTTCCCACACACAGAGCACACATAATTTTCCTGTTTTTTAGCCAGTTTTTCTTCCACTGAGATATCATCATAATCAGTGCCCTGAGAAACAAAGGATTTATTCCTCCTCTTCTGATTTAGTTCACTTTCCCTTCTCTGAGGTTCCCTATTGTTACATCTGTTTGTTTTCGGGGACATCCCAAATGGTTCTCTCTCATTCTCCATTTCACACCAGTCACTTTCTAGAATGAAGACAAGAATTCGGTAAAAGCCTGAGTTAGAAATAGAGCTTCAAATCATTGAATGATTTCAGTTGACTATTGTGATAGAAGGAAGAACTCTCAACACCGAGACTGGAGGCAGTTCTTACTATGTGCCTAACCGCCTCTTTTGACTGGCATTGACTGAGAGCTGGTGTAGTCAAGAGCAATGGATTGGGACCAGAGAGTCCTGGGCTCTGCTCCCAGCTCAGACATGAATTTTTCTGGATGCTGCGGGACCGGTTACTCTCTCTTATCCTCGCCTACCTCACAGGGTTGTTGTGCAGGTAAGTGTGCAGGTAAGTGTGAGGCATGATGTTATGAGCTATTTGGAGCAACATTAGGATGCAAATCCAGATAAAAAGAGAAAGGAGAAGAGCCATCAAGAGTGGCAGAGAACCTTTTCTTCTTCGGTGCCCCATAAATTATGTACATAAGTTAAATATGCTCATTTTAACGTCTGAGCTATGGTGGTGTTGGTGGCAAAGATAGCATATTTCTCTCCTACCGTTATGGACTCAGCACCATCCAGTGGGGCCTGCGGTATCCAAACCCACCATGGGGCCTGAGGATTGAAGGTACCCTCCCCACTGGAGCCCACTCCCCACATGGATCAACTTGCTCAGCATTTTACGGATAAAGCTGCTCCTGTCCATTCTAAGCTGGTTGCCACGTTAATCACAGCTTGAGTCTACAGCTCCCGGCCTTTCCTGACCCAGCCCCAAAGGCTGATGTTCAACAGTCAATTCTGATGCTGCCCAGAGTTTCTTACTCATTTGGGAATGCATATTCCCAGAGACATCTCTCACATGACAAAGTTAAAACTTGAATAAGTTGATCACTGAATCTCATGGGCTGTAGGTTTCCGTGTCTATGCCAGAATCATCAATGAATTTATTGTAAGTGCTTTATTTAAATTTATATAAGAACATTATATTTCTTTCCCTTTTCTTTCTTTTTTTCCCTTTTATGGTTTTGCTCTGTTGAAAGTCAGAATAAAAAATAAATTTAAAAAAGTTCCTCACTCTTTATGGATAAAGTCGATTGAATCCATTCCAACTTTGTCTTGAAACAGGAAGGACCAGTCCCAGCTGAGCCTCTCAACACGTGAACATCTTGCTTGGCTGCCCGGCTCTGCTTTCTCACTCTGCCTATGATGTGTGGCACGGGACCTTCTGAGTAGCGGACATCTGAACAGCCCTGAACAGCCTGATCTCGTCTGATCTCGAAAGCTAAGCAGGGTTGGGCCTAGTCAGTGCTTGGGTGGGTGACTGCCTAGGAAGACCAGGTGCTGTAGAGAGGGGCCACATCTCAGTGGGACAGAGCACATGCTTTGCACGTGGAAGGTCCCAGGTTCCAGCCCCGGCCTCCAGGTCGGGCTAGGAAAGAATCCTGCCTGAAACCCCGGAGAGCTGCTACTGCCTGTCACTGTCAACACTACTGGGCTAGAGGGACCAAGGGCCTGACTCAGTAGAAGGCAGCTTCTGATGTTCCTATGACACGAGCCTCCCTCCTCCTGAGAGGACAAATCGTGCTAGACCGAAAAGAAGGGATCCTGAGATGCTGGGATACACCATCGAATTGCACACGGGGCCCTCCACTGCAGGCCTTCCAGTGTTGCTTAAAAGCTTGCCTGTCCTCGGCTGCCTTTCCCTAATCACGGTGGTTGGCTGCTGGTTTTTGAGACTCCTGAGAGGTCTGAATGTGTCTCCTGGAAATGTTTCTGGTATGGCTGAGCCCGGTGTCCTGAGGCTCCTGTTGTAACAGTGTATAATGACTGGATTATTTTAATGCATCCTCCTTTGCTTGCATATGCCACTTTTGAGGGACATGACCGAAAGGTAGCCTAAAAATGCTTCAATGAATATAGAGAATGGGGAAAAAATTACTAACATTCCTACTACTACTACTACTACCACCACCATCACTGCATTTGTAAAGAGATATTATTGTCAGCCAGGGAAAGAGGGAGTCTTACCGAGAGAGGCCACGATCCCACGATTCTCCTCCATGATTTGCCTGTGCAGGGCTCTCTGGTCAGGATCCAGCAGTGCCCACTCCTCCTTGCTGAAGGACACAGCGATCTCCTCAAAGGGCACCAGACCCTGGAGAGAAAAAAACATCAACATTTCCTCCTCACACCTAACGTAAATATAATCTAGTAACAAAATCCAAAAGGCTGCTTCAAGTGATTTGGCTGGGCATTTATAGTGGATGATTTAAGCATCCAGGAGTAGCATTTACAGCTTTCCTTTTGGAGGACAAGGCTACCAAAGGGCTACTAGTCCTGATGGTGACCTCCAGGATCTGGGGAAGCACGCCTCTCAAGACCAGTTACAGGGGAAGAACAGCATCCGAGGGCTATTGCCCAGCGAGGTGAGCGGGGGACAGGGGCACCCAAGGGATCTTTATCCCGACCTGATCCGCTCCCACACCATCACAAAGAAGAGGCGGTGGCGGAGGATTGATTCCTGACATCATTCCATCCCCTCTGAGAGAGAAAGGAAACCGGGAGTGTATGCTTGTCTTGGAGATTAAGATGACAGTCCTACGAACGTATGACCATAAGAAGGGCCATTCTGGATCAGGCCAAATGTCCATCACTCTTCTGTTTACACAGGTCAACCAACTGCAGATGGAAACTCACAAGCAGGACATGAGTGCAACAACACCCTCCCGCCCATGTTCCCCAGCAACTGCCTCTGATCCTGGAGATCGTGTATAGCTATGTAAGCCCATCACAAACACAGCTGTCTAAGGATCACTTTTCCCACTACCACAAGCCCCCCCTCCCGGCCCCTGGAGGCACATCCTCGGCAAAAGAAGACATCCTGGACACACTTACTAGCTAATAAGCCCCTTTGAACACAACAGGACTTCCTTCTCAGGAAAATACACAGGACTTCAGCTTAAGTGATGCAAGTGTAAGAACACAGGCATGTGCATTCGGAGGTGTCTTATCCTTTATTTGCAGTCTGGATGTTTTAGTAAGATTGGGTAAAAATGCATCTCTCCCCAGTTGGGCTCTTGGCCACAATTCAAAGTGCAGATTTCCATGTTTAACGTCTTGAGTTATTGAATAACTGTGAAAAAGGCTGGAGACAGGTTTCTTCCCCCCACCCACCAAAAATACCTGAGGGGGGGGGGGAAATAAAAGCAGCCCAAGGATTTCTTGCACGCTTCCCAACCCCGCAGCTAATCCTTACCCTGTGAGGCGGCACCTCCATCACTCTCCTGCTCGATGCCCGTTCGCAGGGGACTCTGCAGGGGGCAGGGAAATCGGGCCCCACTTCGGCACACAGATTCTCTACCTGAAACATAATGTGGATCCAAGACATGCCATGAGAAGAGAATACAGAAATGATGGGGCAGGGAGCGTGGGAGATCCCTCCTCAGAGGATTTCCAGAAAAGGTCGGGTAATACATAGATCAAGTTTTGGGATGTCCCCCCTCACATGCTTGACCCCTTGCAGCTCCCAGGATGCCATGCTCTCACCCGCTGCTCCTCCTGCTTCTTCTCCTCCTCCCGGCTCAGGAGGAAGCCTTCTGCCAGGGCCACCGCCTGGGAACTGGTCTCCGCCCCACATTCCCTCACCCAGCTCGACATCTCCAGGGGCAGGATGCTCAGGAACTGCTCCAGGACTACCAGGTCCACGATCTGAGTTTTGGTGTGTCGCTCTGGCTTCAGCCACTGACGGGAGAGATGGTGGAGCTGGGTGCAGACCTCTCGGGGGGCCTGAGTCGCGCAGTAGCGGAGCTGCCTGAAATGCTGGCGCCACACATCTGAGCTGACCATTTCCTGGCCCAGCATCTTCTGTCCCGTAGTTTCCCAGGTTTCACTGGCACTCCCAGTCCTGATGGCATCGCGGCCTCCTCCTGCTTCAGAGGTAGCCGAGTCCTGCTCGTCCATCTTTGATCTGTGCAGCAAAGAGCGGTGCTAATGAAGCTCTGCAAAGCCAAGACCTGTAAAAGAATTATTACCCTGTCAAGGCAAGAAGGGCAAGGACTCCAGGTAGCAACCAGGTCCCGTTACAGAAGGAAAGGCAGGCACATGCCAAGACTCAAAGAGAAAATGGAGACGTGGGTTGGGGAGATTTCTTTGCCTGGGAGCCACCAACCAAAACTCCTTTCATGGGTTTAAAAGTCAGAGGATGCAGCATCCTCCGCGCACCCCAACGTTCCTCCCAGTCCAAACCAGCTCCCACTCCCAGCCTTCCGTTGAGCCCCCTGCCCATTCCTCTTCCAAAGCCCCCACCGCACCCCTCCCCAACAGGCATCCTGCTACTGCTCTGTTCTCCTTCAGCCTCTCTTACACGAAATTACCTGGAAATTGTTTTAAAAACCAAATGTAAATATGACTCAAATGACTAAAAAACAGTTAATACAACACGCCCTGTTTAACCAGTTGATATAACCACCACCACCCCATTGCTATTTAGAGTTGTTCACTGCCTCTACAGAGGAGGCAGGTATAACAAGGCCCCTAAAGGATAGTAGAGCTGGCACCACCTCAGTGTGGAGCTCGTTGCACAGTTGGGGGCTACCACAGAAAAGGCCCCCTTTGTTACCGCCCTCCAGGCCTCCCTGGAGGTGGCAATTAAAGGAAGGACTCAGATGTTGGACGCGGGACAAAGCAACTGGAATCGGGCATGGAAGCAAATGGGCCAGAACTGGTGTTATATGTTTAGACCTACTAGTCCTGCCTATTAGTTTGGCTACTGCATTTTGGACAAGCTGCAGCTTCTGAATAGTCTTCAAGGGCAGCCCCACGTAGAGTGCATTGCAGTAGTCTAATTTAGAGATTCCCAGAACATAGATTATTGAATCCAGGCTATCCCTGTCCAAATATGGGCAACCTGGGATACCAGCCAGAGCTGGTAGAAGGCACTCTGTGCCACTGAGGCCACTTGATCCTCAAGTGACAAAGATGGCCCAAGGAGGACCCCCAAGCTACGAACCTGCTCCTTCAAGGGGAGTGCCACCCCATCCAGAACAGGTTGAACACCCTCCATCCGGTCAGGGGAACCACCCACTAACTGCATCTCAGTCCAGTCTGGATTGAGCCTCAGTTTGTTAGCCCTCATCCAGTCCATTGTCGTGGCCAGGCACCGGTTTAGCACATCAACGGCCTCAGCTGCTGAAGATGAAAAGGAGAGAAAGGGCTGTGCGTCATCAGCGTATTGATGGCAATACACTGTCAGCTCTAACATTGGAGTCCAAGTCCCGGGGGATGCAAGAGATTTTTTCTGTCAGTGCCTAGCAAATATATTGTAGCGGGCCTCAGCGGGGTCCAGGATGACCTTGGGGCCAGCATATAATAGGCTCCAGACAACCCAAAAGAGCTCTGCTGGGCAACAAAAAAAAAGATTGAATAGAGGCAGTTTCTTTGCCTCCTTCACTGCCCCTAAATATAAAGGACTGTAGGCACATACCAGGGCTTGGTGGCATTCACTACTAGGAGTTCCTCTCCATCTGCACTCAAGCTGTCTCCTGTTTGTTTTTGGCGTACCACAAATACAGAGTAATCCTTTCAATCACCAAGAACAGCTCTGTATGTAACCACAACAAATACCCTTTTTAAAAAATCCCTTTTTGCAATAATAATAATAATAATTGTGGAGAAAGCCTGACACGAGTATACATGTACACGCACACACCAGTCTCTGTCCTCCAGGGGAGGGGGGCGAGAAGGGGAGATTGGGTTACAGGGAAGCAGCCAGACAGACCGGCATTCCAGCAATGGAGGATCTCGCTTGTAATCCACAAAACCCAGGAAAGGACCATCAAGACCATCAACCTAACAGGGCAGTCTCAAAGAGCTGTAAAAGTATCCAATATGTCACCTTCTTCCCGGGCAGGAATAAGCCCACCTGACACGAAGGGGCAGGCAATAGCCCCACCTGACCTAAGGGGTGGGAGAGCGGAAAACAGAGTTAGAAAACCCCTCTCCCCTCCTTTTGTTGGTTGTTGGGGACCCAGGGTGCTTTTGAGTATGAACCACCCTCCAGCAGCGGCTGGAGTAAGCTGTTTCCTTCCCCGGATCGGACAGACCCGGAGTTAGGCTGAAACTGACTAGCGTGACGTCTCTGATCTAAGGTAACTGACTAATTAACTGACTGCACCGGCAGTCAAACGTTCGTTGCCGCCTCCCCCGGCTCCGGTTAAGGAGGATGGCCAAGGGGGGTTCGCCCCAATGGCCCAAGATTTTGGGACTCAAAAGGCTTTCCAGGAAGAACAGCGGCATGACCCGTCCCTCCAAGAATGCTGGGATCGGGCCGGCCAAGCATGTGGGGCAGTAGACCTGTCAGAGAGGTTCTTGTGGGAAGCGGGGGCCCTTTACAGGGAGTTTAGCCCAAAAACGGAACTTGGTCTCCAGTCACGAAAGAGGCAATTAGTTGTGCCCTCCAGGTATCGCCAGGCTGTACTGCAGTTAGCCCATGATGTAGCCTGGGGAGGGCACTTGGGACAAAAGCGGACACTTGCCAGAGTGACAGAAGGTTTTTACTGGCCCATGGTGGCGAACGAAGTCAACGAGTACTGTCGGTCCTGTGATGTCTGTCAGCGGGTGGGACACAACCGGGACCACCCGAAAGCCTGGGAGCCTGTCATTGATAAACTTAAAGGTCATGTCAGGTCTTATTGATGTTGTAGTATTTCCTAGAAAGCTGTTAGTTCCGCTCCATATCCTGTGTAAATAAAATAAAAGCCTTGTTTGGCAGTTCAAAGGCTGAGTTTCCTTTTGTTTGTGAGAAGGCCTCTTAGGTGGTTTCTTTCGCTTGTACGGGCTGTAACGCTGCACCGGTTAACCCGTTAAGCGCCGAACTCACGCAAAGGACCCAGGTGCTGGTCCTTCACATGGTGGCAGACGACGGGACAATTGGAAACTATAGCTAACGGACGGAACTAACAGGGTCTAGGGCAGGCTAGCGGATTGCTGGGAAGTAGTCAGGAAAAAGCAAAATGAATAGCCTTAGCCAGGAACAACTAGAGCTAGGGAGCAGTCCAGAGACCCCAAGAAGAGAGGGGAGCCAGGTCTCCACAATGGAGTGGACTGTGCGGCCGAAGACTAAACACCAAGAGGGGGAGGGAGCCCCCTCATCCTTGCTGGCGGGGCAGGGACCCAAACAGTGGGGCCGCCCCAGCTTAACAAGCAGCCTCAGGAGAGGCGACAGGATAGACCCCGGGTTGGAGGAGGACCTCGACGGAGGGGTTGCTGGTGGAGCCATAGGAGGGGAAGATTTGGATGCTCTCTTCCCCAACCTGAATTGGCAACAGACCAGGGAGGTGATGCGACATCAGCAGGAGATGATCAAGCATCAGCAAGCGGCGCTGCAGATGCAGCTGGAATTAGCGAGGCTGACTGCGGGCACCGGAGGGGGGGGGATCCACTGCACCCCAGAGCAGGAGCACTCCGACCCCCAAATGGGACAGGAAACAGTTTCCCACCTACAAACCTGGGCAGGATGTGTTGATCTTTTTCACACTGTTTGAAGCCGCCTGCCAGGAACAAAGGGTGCCAGACAATTTAAGGATGTCTGCCTTGCGGACACAGGTCAGCGGGGAGCTGGCCGATCTCTTAGGCATTCATACCCAAACTGCCCCCTTGGACTATGCTGCATTCAAGGAAGCTGTGAGGGAGCGTTTTGCCCTCACAGCCGAACACTGTCGCCGTAAATTTCGTTACGGGCAGCCCTCCCCAGGGGACACGTATGCCTCCTGGATGGCGCATCTGGGGCAGGCTTGGGATGCGTGGATCGGGGCTACCGGGAGGACCACCTTGGCAGAGGTACGGGAGCTCCTGATCCAGGAACAGTTCTGTGCCACTATTCCGGAGGATTTGGCCACGGCTGTGCGAGACCGGGATCCCCCAAACTGTCGGGAAATGGGCAAACTGGCAGATCAGATGGGGCTGTATCGGCAGCCCAAGGGAGGCAAGGGCGGCAATCCCAGTCGGAACGGGGCCAGAGGGGGTGCGGAGAAGGGCAACCCCAGACTTCGGGAGGGAGTCCCAAGTAAGCCCAAGGAGAGCCCCAGCACCAGCACCGGTGGCTGTTTTTATTGTAATGAATTGGGTCACCTCAAGAGAAGTTGCCCCAAACTCCTCGCGAAGAACCGCAACCCCAAAACAAACCCGGGCAAAGTGGGAAGGGTGCTCGCTCCCGAGACCCGGCAGCCGGAGGAACAGGAGGAGGACCAGCAGTCGGTCTCATCCCTGGAGGAAGAAACGGAGGATGCGACACCGCCCCGGTTAAGCGGAGGACAGCATTCCCTTGGGGCCATCTCACAAGCGTCTCTGATGAAAATTGCGTCACCAGAGCAACTGCGTTGGAGCCAGAACAAATTCTGTGAGTCCATCTCTGTGAACAATGTTTCCCATGTGGGGTATAGGGACACCGGGGCGGACATTACTGCTTTACCTCGGAGTAAGGTAAAGAAGAGCCAGATGCTAAAAGGGCGCACCTGCGCCATAAAACCTTATAATTCTCCCAACATAGCTGTACCCCTCGCCCGGGTTTGGGTCAAGTACAGGGGATGGGAGGAGAGGTGGATGTCATCGTGCATGGGAAGCAAGAGTGGGGGATCATTATTGGGAACGACATAGCGTTCCGGGCTGCCCAGGTCAAGGTGGGGGTAGTGACACGTCGTCAAGCCAGACAAGCCCCTGCCCCGCAGCCTCCCAGTTCCCCGACTCTCAAACCCAGTCGCGCTAAAGCGGCACCGGCAGTCAAACGTTCGTTGCCGCCTGCCCCGGCTCCGGTTAAGGAGGATGGCCAAGGGGGGTTCGCCCCAATGGCCCAAGATTTTGGGACTCAAAAGGCTTTCCAGGAAGAACAGCGGCATGACCCGTCCCTCCAAGAATGCCGGGATCGGGCCGGCCAAGCATGTGGGGCAGTAGACCTGTCAGAGAGGTTCTTTTGGGAAGCGGGGGCCCTTTACAGGGAGTTTAGCCCAAAATGGAACTTGGTCTCCAGTCACGAAAGAGGCAATTAGTTGTGCCCTCCAGGTATCGCCAGGCTGTACTGCAGTTAGCCCATGATGTAGCCTGGGGGGGCCACTTGGGACAAAAGCGGACACTTGCCAGAGTGACAGAAGGTTTTTACTGGCCCATGGTGGCGAACGAAGTCAACGAGTACTGTCGGTCCTGTGATGTCTGTCAGCGGGTGGGACACAACCGGGACCACCCGAAAGCCCCCCTTCA
Organism: Shinisaurus crocodilurus; assembly: GCA_021292165.1. Lineage (NCBI taxonomy): Eukaryota > Metazoa > Chordata > Lepidosauria > Squamata > Shinisauridae > Shinisaurus > Shinisaurus crocodilurus. Next base: position 10,029,523 of record CM037879.1, read on the forward strand.
ACCCCTACCCATAGTGGGCACCCCCTTTGAGAGAATAGGGTTGGACATTGTGGGACCCTTGAATCCCCCCACCAAGACGGGGAAGAAGTTCATACTGACTGTCGTTGACTTTGCCACTCGTTATGCCCAGGCTTTTGCCCTAGCCTCCATCTCTGCTACTAGCCTGGCTAAGACTCTCCTCTCTCTTTTTGCCCGCTTAGGAATGCCCCGCACAGTGGTTTCGGACTGTGGCACGGGATTCGTGTCCAAATTGTTTAAAAAGATGTGGGAATTGGGGGGGGGGGTGGAGCACCTAACTTCGGTGCCCTATCATCATGAGACTAATGGGCTGGTGGAGCGGTTCAACCAGACTTTGGAAAAAATGATCCGTGCCTACGCGGCTAAGCATCCCGGGACTTGGGATCAAGCGCTCCCCTACCTGTTGTTTGCATACCAGGACTCCCCCCAGGAGAGCCTGGGATTCTCCCCCAACGAGCTGATGTTTGGGAGGGAACTAAGGGGACCTTTTGCGGGCGGAATGGGAGGGGGTTGCAGCAGAACCTTCCATGCCGGTTCATGCCTTCATGCAACATCTTCAAACTGTCCTTCGGGAGGTGCGAGAGGCGGCGCAGCAGCACCTCGGAGCAGCGCAACAACGGCAGAGCGCGTGGTACAACCGGACGGCCGTGCCACGGACTTTTGAAGTGGGGGACCAAGTGCTGGTACTGCGCCCCCTGAAAACGGACAAATTGTGTTTAAAATGGGAGGGCCCGGGGACCGTGATTGGAAGGTCGGGGAGGGTTAATTATCAAGTGGCTTTCCCGGGACAGCCAGGAAAGCAAAAAGTATTTCATGTAAATATGTTAAAATTGTATGTGGGACGGGGAACGAAGGTAGGGGGCATATACGGATGTGTAGAACAAGAAACCTCTGACAGGGACTTGTTGGCAGAATGGGGGATAGGGGGAGGGTTGGATGAGATCCAATTGTCGCCCTCCCTGTCCGAACAGCAACAGAGACAAATTACCCAGGTCCTAGAAGACTTCCAGCCCATGTTTTCCGACCGCCCGGGATGCACTACTCTCGTGCAACACACCATCGAGACGGGGAATAGCCCCCCTATACAGTCCCTACCCTACCGGGCGGTGGGGCCCCATGCCCAGGTCATTGTGGACGAAATCCAAGCCATGTTAGATCTTGGAGTCATTGTACCCAGCTCTAGCCCCTGGTTCTCTCCGATAGTGTTAGTAGCCAAGAAGGATGGGGGGGTTCAGTTCTGTGTAGATTATCGGAAGATTAACAAAGTGACTGTCCCTGATCCCTACCCCATCCCAAACATGGATGTGTTGTTGGAACGGTTAGGGGGGGCCAAGTACATCACTACCCTGAATCTGACCAAAGGTTATTGGCAAGTTCCCCTCGATCCGGATGCTGTGTTGAAATCCGCATTTGTGACCCATCTAGGGTTGTTTCAGTTCACCACCCTGCCATTCGGGGTCCGGAATGGTCCGGCTACCTTCCAAAGGCTGGTAAACGGGATGCTAAATGGGTTGGGGGAGTTCGCCTGTGCGTACTTGGATGATATCGCCATTTTCAGCTCCACCTGGGAACAGCATTTGCAGCATGTCTGCCACGTATTTCAGAGGATTCAGGAAGCGGGGCTGACTGTGAAGGCTAAGAAGTGTCAGGTTGGGCGGGGGGAGGTAGAGTATCTAGGGCATAGGGTGGGGGGAGGTAGTGTCAAGCCCCTGGAGGCAAAGATCGAGTCAATCCGCACCTGGCCCCAGCCCCAGACGAAGAAACAGGTGCAAGCTTTTTTAGGGCTGGCTGGCTACTATCGTAAATTTGTGCCCCACTTTAGCCAGCTAGCCGCCCCTCTGACGGATTTGTGTAAAAAGCGGCAGCCCGTCAAAGTCCAGTGGTCAGCCGCTTGCCAGGCAGCATTCGAAGGATTGAAGGCCAGCTTGATGGCAGCCCCTGTGCTGCAAGCGCCTGACTTTGAAGCCCCCTTTGTCCTGCAGACGGATGCCTCAGAAGTGGGAATGGGGGCCGTCTTGCTGCAGGAACAGCCAGGGCAAGGGCTATGCCCTGTCGCCTACTTGAGTAAAAAGCTTTTGCCCCGGGAGCGGAACTTGGCCACTGTCGAAAAGGAATGTTTGGCAATAGTGTGGGCAGTGACCAAGCTTCGCCCCTATCTTTGGGGACGCCGGTTCTTGTTGCAGACCGACCATTCCCCCTTGTGTTGGTTGGACAGGGTGAAAGGATCCTACCAGAAGTTACTGCGGTGGAGCTTAGCCCTGCAAGATTTTGATTTTTCAGTGGAACACATCAAGGGCAAGGACAACATCGTGGCAGATGGGTTGTCCCGGGCTTTCTCAGTGGGAGACAGTTAGATAGGGATTGGGGGGGTGGGCCCCAATGCCATCTTTCTTCAAAGGGAAGGGTGTGGAGAAAGCCTGACACGAGTATACATGTACACGCACACACCAGTCTCCGTCCTCCAGGGGAGGGGGGCGAGAAGGGGAGATTGGGTTACAGGGAAGCAGCCAGACAGACCGGCATTCCAGCAATGGAGGATCTCGCTTGTAATCCACAAAACCCAGGAAAGGACCATCAAGACCATCAACCTAACAGGGCAGTCTCAAAGAGCTGTAAAGTATCCAATAAGTCACCTTCTTCCCGGGCAGGAATAAGCCCACCTGACACGAAGGGGCAGGCAATAGCCCCACCTGACCTAAGGGGTGGGAGAGCGGAAAACAGAGTTAGAAAACCCCTCTCCCCTCCTTTTGTTGGTTGTTGGGAACCCAGGGTGCTTTTGAGTACGAACCACCCTCCAGCAGCAGCTGGAGTAAGCTGTTTCCTTCCCCGGATTGGACAGACCTGGAGTTAGGCTGAAACTGACTAGCGTGACGTCTCTGATCTAAGGTAACTGACTAATCCAAATGCGCTAGCCTGGGAGCCTGTCATTGATAAACTTAAAGGTCACGTCAGGTCTTATTGACGTTGCAGTATTTCCTAGAAAGCTGTTAGTTCCACTCCATATCCTGTGTAAATAAATAAAAGCCTTATTTGGCAGTTCAAAGGCTGAGTTTCCTTTTGTTTGTGAGAAAACCTCTTAGGTGGTTTCTTTCGCTTGTACCGGCTGTAACACTGCATTGGTTAACCCGTTAAGCGCCGAACTCACGCAAAGGATCCAGGTGCTGATCCTTCACAATAATCTTAATAACAATCTCGACCAGACTGCTCTCTTTCTGTTCAGGAATGCATGAGGGCTGACAGAAGACATGTTGCTCCCTGCCCTGACAAAGCGCATCTCCCCACATCCCCGCAGGAGAAGAGCAAGAAGAGGGTGGGAAAAACTCAGTTACTGGACTTTCAGGGCACCCCGAATCAGCTGCCAGAGGCAACACCTCCCTCTGCCCAATGGTGGGGCCAGCCCAGGGCGGGGGTGGGGGGCACCTCATCCGTCCCCCTCGGCCCAATTGGGTTTGCTTTGGGCGGTCCAGCCAGGCCAGCCCAGAACCAGGGGAGCATCTCGGCCACGCGCAGAAATCCCTCGGAGCCGCGTTGGGGAGCCCGGAGCCACGGGGCCCGATTTGGGTGGGTGGGTGGCAATGATTTTAGCTGATGTCCGGGTGCAGAGTCCACGAACCTGCTGGATTCCTCGCAGACCTCCTTTAATTCCCCCCCCCCCAAACCAAAAGGTTCTCCTGTCTTTACGGAGGAGGAGAGAAAGAAAGAAGCGCCCGAACTTGGGGGGAAACCTCAAACGGATCAGCCTGTGGGTTCCAGCTTGCAGCCCAGGGCCTCCCCCTACCCAAATACACATGGCGGAGGGTCTCACCGAATCGCAGTGGGTGGGAAAGAGCAAAGTCGCCTTGCAGGAAAAGGCAGGAGCAAAGTCTCCAGCTGCCGTGAAAATGGCGCGACCGTCAGGAAAACCCATCAGCCATCAGGGCTTTTTCTCCCAGCTACTTCAAGCTGCTTTTAAAGGGGCCACGGAAAGTTGTAGCTCAGCTTGCAGTTTTAGCTTAGCTGCAATTGAATTTTGCCCACGGCCCCTTTAAGAGTAGAGAGACGCTGCTGAGCTGTGAGGTGGGGGCGAGGGGTGCGCGCAGAGGCGTAGCGTGGGGGGTGCAGGGGGGGCCGGCCGCACCGGGCGCAACATCTGGGGGGGGCGCGCTCGCAGTGGCGTAGCGTGGGTTGTCTGCCCAGACCTGTCCCCGCCGCCGCCCCAGCGCGCGCGCTCCTGCCCCGCCCCGGTGGTCAGAGCGCGGCCGGCGAGCGAGCGAGCGAGCGACCAACCAGCCCCGCCGGAGCTCCCTCGCGCGCTCCTTCCTACCTTGCCCACGACAGGACTGCGGCAGCGCCCGCCCCCGTGGCCACCTACCCCCGCCTCGCCCATTGGCTCGCCTCCCCTCGGCCCCGCCTCTCTCATTGGCTGCCGGGGATGTCCTGCATGCCCGCCCACCCACCCACCCCCTCGGAAGGTGGTCCTGCCGGGCGGCCGCCGCGAGCTTGTGAGGATAAAATGGAGAGGAGGAGGAGGATTCTGTAAGCCGCCTTGAGTTCCTTGAAGGAAAAACGACGGGGTATAAATGTAATAAATAAGGAAACTAGTGAATTTAGGCACCAGTTGTTAAAGTTATGTAGTACTTCTCAGTGACCAGCAGGAATGGAAACAGTTAAAGGAGGGAGATGCCCAATGGAGCTGGTCTTTCAGCAGAGTCATGCAGTGATCCTGCTTCCCATCCCTCCCTGTAGAAGTGCTCTGGACAGTGAAGTGTACCATATAAAGGCTTCTTCTTAAGGCTGCAAGGTTTAGGCTGCAATCCTATACCCAGTTTCCTGGGAGTAAGCCCCACTGAATTCAGGAGGACCTACGTGCTCTTGAGTAGACATGTATAGAATTACACTGTTTGCCAATTACTTGCTTAGATAAATTGATCCCAATACATTTTTAATTGCCTAAAATGTGTCTCTGAATCATTCGCAGATTTTAAAATATTTTAGAAATTATTTCCAATACAACCGCAGATGGCAAGCGCCATCTTAAAAGAGGCATTCTCTCCCCCCCCTCCGTGAATCATATCAGAAGAGGAATGCCTCTTCTGATATGATGTCTTTTGTGATGCCCCCCCCCCCCCCCCCGTGAATCATCTCAAAACAAAGGAAGTATCATTTTCTCCATTTACAACAGTAGTTTCTTTTTCTCATAGCAGCCATTCCACCAGGCTGCAGCAGAGGGAGACTTGAGTGCTAAAATCCATGGGTTAGGGGGCGCAAATTACTTGCCTTGCCCCGGGTGCTGACAACCCACGCTACGCCACTGGGTGCGCGTGCCTGCCTGCCTGCGTGCGCGTGCAGGGGTGGGCGCCGTTTGGGGAAGGGATTAGCTGGACGGAAAGAGGAGGAGGCGGAGAGGGAGGGAGAGGAGAATGAGGGACTTGATCACATGATTCCTTTCTTTATATTGCCAAAGGTTTCATTTCCTAACAGAGCTGACTCTCTGCCTCTAACAGGTGAGATGCAGTGTCAGAAGGAAATGTAAGAAACTTCTCCTTCTCTCTGAAGCTCCATGTTTGGGTGGGTGGGGGGGGCAGGTAAGCTTCACCTGTTGAATTTGTGCCAATCCTGACAATTTTTTTGTGGGGCGGGAAAGAGATTGTCTACTCCAGGTTGGCAGCCATGGCTACATCTTGTGGCAGTGAATTCCACAGTGTAACTATGCACTATGCAAATAAATATTTCATTTTGTTTGTCCCAAATGTGCCACCATTTAGCTTTAGTGGATAAGCCCAGGTTCAAGGTGAGAGGGAGAAAATACTACAGTTTTGTGTGTTTCCTCTGATCACTTTTGTACTTGACCATGCCCTTTGCTTGCCTGGCCACACCTCCTTGATCACACCTTCATGTTGCTTAACCATACCTCGACCAATTTTCATCCGTGAAATGTTGGAGGGTCTGCAGGAGAGGAAGAAGGGATGTCATCATCATCAGGCGATCACTCGTGACCGAGTAAGATTGTCTTCCGGGATAAAAGGAGGAAATTCTAAAGAAGATTGTGTAGACTCTAGCAATGGGTCCGTAAGTGACTGTGGAGGCCAATTCTAGATCCACACAGCTTCCCACAGTGAGGACACAGGCTACCAGATAGAAGATGGTCCTGTAAAGGATTCATTTGACGTGCTTTTCGCTTAGCACGTTTCTCCCTTTCACCTTGCACTCGGGCTTCTTCAAAGTCCATGGAACCTTTGTGAAAGGCCAACCTCCATTTAGATCGTTCATGGGCCAGAGCTTCCCAGTTTTCGATGTTTATATTGCATTTTTTTAGATTAGCCTTATGAACATCTTTAAACCTCTTATATTGACCACCGATATTCCGCTTTCCATCCTTGAGTTGGGAGTAAAGTAACTGCTTTGGGAGACGGCAGTCAGGCATTCGAACAACATGACCGGTCCACTGAAGTTGGCGTTGAAGGATCATTTTTTCAATGCTAGTAGTCTTTGCTTCTTCCAGTACACTGACATTTGTTCGCCTATCTTCCCAAGTAATTTGCAGGATTTTCCGGAGGCAACGTTGATGAAACCTTTCAAGGAGGTGGAAGTGACGTTTATAGATAGTCCATGTTTCGCAGGCATACAATAAAGTTGGTAATACAATGGCTTCATAAACCAGTGTTTTGGTCTTCTTACAAATATCCCGATCCTCGAACACTCTATGTTTCATTCGAGAAAATGCGGCACTTGCGGAGCTCAGACGATGCTGGATTTCACTGTCGATGTTAGCTGTAACAGAAAGATAGCTGCCAAGATAGAGAAAATGATCGACATTTTCCAGTATTGTCCCGCCAAGCTGGATAGATGGCATCACCAAAGGATTGGCTTGCACTTGCTGATGAAGCACTTTGGTTTTTTTGATGTTAAGTGAGAGACCAAGTTTTTCGTATGCTTCTGCAAAAGCATTTAGGATAGTTTGGAGATCATCCTCTGAATGTGCGGAGACCACATTATCATCAGCATACTGAAGTTCCACAACGGAGGTTGTAATTACCTTACTTTTTGCTTTCAGCCTGCTGAGATTAAAAAGCTTTCCATCTGTTCGATATATAATTCCCACACCGGTGGGAAGTTTCCCCTTGACAAGATGTAAAACCATGGCGATGAAAATGGCAAATAATGTTGGGGCGATAACACATCCCTGTTTAACACCTGATCCCACTTTAAATGGAGCACCATGAGAGCCGTTGTTGTCCAAAACCGTTGCCGTCATGTTGTCATGGAGAAGTCGCAAGATATTCACAAATTTATTGGGGCATCCAATTTTCATAAGGATAGTCCAGAGAGCTGTACGGTCTACAGTATCAAAGGCCTTAGCCAAATCGATAAATGCCATATAAAGGGGTTGATTTTGCTCCCGGCATTTTTCTTGGAGCTGACGTGCAGTAAAAATCATGTCTACTGTCCCTCTAGAGGGGCGGAAACCATATTGAGTTTCAGGGAGGATCTCTTCTGAAATAGATAGAAGACGGTTTGCGAGAATCCTAGCAAATATTTTACCTGCGGTTGCTAAGAGAGAAATGCCCCGATAGTTTCCACAGTCTGTTCTATCACCCTTCTTAAAGAGGGTGATAAAGCACTTTGCAGCAGAGTGACTCTTATGTTAGTTATAGCAGATATAAAAAGGAAGTATAGATTAAATCTTCATAATGTACATCTGGGCCTACTAAAAATCAGAGTATCCACATGCAGTATGACAGAAGTGGGGGAAGAATAGATAGTGGGGCAAGGGGGGAGAGGTGAGCTGTAAAGAAACAATAATTTGCTATTCCAGATAATCAACAGAAAATGCCTTGAGCTCTCTCCAAGAGCAAGACAAAACTTTTCACTATAGCTAGCCCTTTAAAGACATTTTACAGAAGCTCCAAACACACTCCAAAGTATATACTAGAGGTATCTTCTACCTATAATCAACTTTGTGATTGTTTACACAGTTAAGCTGCATTGTGTAGCAATTCTGGTTGCAATAACAAGTTCATTGATTATAGGTTAAGGGTGGTGAGGCTTTGTCACTTAGAGCATAACTTCTAAAAGTTATCCATACCTAAGCTTCTCCTCAGTCATCCTGGAAAATGTACTGTTTTCCCTTTCCTTTCATTTAAAAGACATTCAAGTACAATTAAAACCTCATGCAAAGGTAGAGAATCATCTTGGAGGTCTGTGTCCCAAAGTGTTGCATCTCCTTCTAACTGAAGGAGATGCAGGTGTGTAACTGCACTCTGTGCCAGTCCCAAAGTATAGAAATGGTAAGGGAAGAACTTTATCCGAATTCACTAGAAACTTTCAGACTTCATTGTTAAGACTGGGAGGCAGCACAGAGATTACTGAATTATAGAAGGAGGGCGGAAATGGATGCAGTCCATTAAAAGAATAAAATAATACATCTCGAGGCAGGCGTTACGCTTTTAAATCGTGGAAATATATTTGAGAAAGAGCGGGGGTGGGGGTGGGGTGGGAATGTTATCTGAAGATCTGGTGCTGTAGAAGAGTTTTCTTTGGCCGGAGGGAGGGGGCAACGCGCGAGGGAGTGGGTTGTGTTGGAAGTTAGAAAGCAAAGTTGCCCGAACTCTTAAGTCGCAGTTTCCCGGCATGTGTAGCATTGGCGTCAGGCACATAACACTTCAGATTCCGAGTACTGCAATCAGGAGACCTGGGGAGGCGCGAGGTGGGTTGGGATCACATCAGAAATTAATTTCAACCCACGAGGAACTTGGCTGCGGTGCAAACAAAAGGGATCGAGCAACTTTCTGCAGAAAGCAACTCCCTTCCCCACCTCCTCTTTCCTCGGGCAGGACGTTGCAAACCCAACTTCCCAAAGGAAACAACCCCAGGCGAATGTGACACCCGAGCAAGTGACAAGGCGCGTTAAAGTCAGCCAGGAAGGCAGATCTGCGTTGGGATTGCCCTTCTGAGCCTCCTCCAGGAGCTGAGCGGGAGGTGCGGTGGCTGCACTGCACTCCAAGGATCCCGAACTGTGTCGTGCACGAGAGTAACGGAAAGGACCGTAATGCAGGAACTGCTGCAGCGGCAGGAGCAGCCCGGAGCTCCAGCCAGGAGCGCAATGTGGATTACTTAAAGCTCTAGCTATCCGTCAAAGGCCGGTGCAATGTATAGAAGGGCAAGATCTAGGCATAGGTGCAATGCATCTCTACAGCCTCCGCCTGGGACTAAAACACTGAGAGTGAGCCTCTCACAGGCAAAAGCTGAAGCCACACAAACACAACGCTGCTGAACAAAAAAGTGTGCGAGGAGTTTAGGGAAAATGAATCTAAAGAGCTTCTTACCTGGGTAAGACAGAGAGGAGAATACATGATTGCTGTGGGGGGTTTTGTGGCTTGGAGGTGTGTGAGTGAGAGGGAGGGAGAGAGAGGGAGGGAGGGGAGAGAGAGAGAGAGAGAGAGAGAGAGAAAAGAAAGAGGGGGGAAGAATCGAGCCTGCTTCTTGCTTTCACATTTCCAACTCTGCTAAACTGCAGCCAGCGCTGATCAGCTCCATGAGCTGAACTTTAACCCCGCCTAGAGTTTCCCTACACTACACACTATACATGTCTACTGTACCCAGGCGTTAAAGGCATAGTGCACACTTCCACCACCCCCCACCCACCCCCGCCCCGTGCTCCCAGCTACAGCGGCAGAGAGCCCCGGGCTCGAGCTTCTCCGGGAACCTGCCAGAGTGCTTCCAGCCTGCTTCTGCTCTGCACTGCTCCGCCAGAAGCAGCAGCAGCAGCAGCAGCTCGCTCGCTCGCTCGCTGCCTTGCCCGGGGGAGGGGGGGCTGCGAGTGCGAGCGCGCCCCCCCAGATGTTGCGCCCGGTGCGGCCGGCCCCCCCTGCACCCCCCACGCTACGCCTCTGTGTGTGGGGGGGGGCAGGGACAGTTTATGATTTTGAGGCTAGGTGGAGGGAGGTGCCGTTGCCATGGAGACGGGCCCGCCCTGCCTCCCCAAATTGCCTTCCTCTCCAGGATTCCGTCACAGTTCCTTTAACGCGGGGGGGGGGCACACCGCAGGGTCCTTCCTCGGGACCTCCCAAGCAGAACCAGGGGACCGGCTGGGCTCCTCTGGGCCGACTGGGTGGGGACGGGCTAGTTTGTGCACGAGTCTGGTGTGTGGTAAACATTTGCTTTCTCTCTGAACAAGCCTCCCCCAACCTGGGGGGCAATTGGCACTTGGCAGTGCTGCCTGGGAATGATGGGAATTGTAGTCCAGCACATCCGGAGGGCACAAAGGCTCCACAGCTGCCTTAAGAACATAAGAACAGCCCTGCTGGATCAGACCAAGAGTCCATCTGCTGGGAGACCTGGGGCCGGATCCACCATCGCCTCTGCTGGGAGAGGACCAAGCCAGGCAAGTAGCTCAGCCCCGCTGCTGCTGCCGCCTGTGTCCAACTGGCGGCACCACCTGTGGGACTGCTGGCTGCCCCTTTGCAGGACCGGGCCCAGCCAGGAGCCACCCCGCCCCACCTGCAACTGAAGATTCCACCCCAGTGGGGGCGGGTCCACCGCCGCCGGTGGGGTTGCTTCCAAAGGGGTGACTCCAAAGGGGTGACTCCAAAGGGGTCACCCCTTTGGGGGAGCCACTTCGGGGGTGGCACGAGGGCGAGGGCCTGTCCCCCTGCTGATGGGGATATAGATGAGGCTGGGAGTTTTAAGAGGCCCTTCCTTTTTTGAAGGGCTGGCAGTTTTTAGGGGTTGGTTTTAGGGGTGGGTCTCCCGCCTGATTGGCGGAAGCAAGGGGGCATGTGTCTCTCCCAGGGAGATAATGGGGGGAGTTCTGGGGGGCAAAACGTACAATTGTTGAGCGGCAGATCCAGGCAGAGCACTGGGGGCAGGCCACGCCGCTCAAGGGGAACAAGGGATCGATGCTTAATACCTCCCCCACACTAGGGTGCAATTCGCACTGCTGCCTGGGAATGATGGGAATTGTAGTCCAAGACATCCGGAGGGCACAAAGGCTCTACAGCAGCCGTACGAACATAAGAACAGCCCTGCTGGGTCAAACCAAGGGTCCATCTCGTCCAGCATTCTGTTCACACAGTGGCCAACCAGCTGCCGACGGGAAACCCACAAGCAGGACATTCGTGCAACATCAGCCTCCCACCCATGTTCCCCAGCAACTGGCGTACCTAGGCATACTGCCTCCGATACTATATAGCATAGAGCCATGAGGACTAGTAGCCATGGATAGCCTTCTCCTCTGTCCCATCCCCTTTTAAAGCCCTCCAAATTGGGGGTCATGACTACATCTCGGGGAGGTAGATTCCATGGTTTAACTAAGCGCGGTGTGGGAAGGCTGCTGTAGCGGTTCAGTGGGCTTGCTCTCAGGTAAGCATGCATAGCGGGGGTGTGCAACTTCGAAGGGCCCCCGAGGGCCACATGCGGTGCTGGGTTGGCACCAAGGGGCCACGTGCAGACTCCCCCCTCCCAATCCTGCTGAACCCTCACTGGGGCACAGGGAAGCTTTTAGTCTCACCCCCATCCCAGGGATCTTGGGTACCATCACCGGGGTGTGACCGGGACGAGATCCTCCTCCCATCTGCAGGTGGCCGGGGGGGGGGAGCAGGGGCTTCGCCTCCATCCCCCTCACAGAGATGTGGGCATAGAGTGGCCCTCCAACGGACCTCTTTTCTTCCTGAAACTCCTGGCCCCGACTCACAGGACTCTACAACGCAGGAGGGGCAGGCAACCTGGAGCCCTCCAGATGTTTGGGACTACAGCTCCTCAAATCCCTGAACGTTGGCCATCCTGGCTGGGGATGATGGGAGTTCTAGTCCAAAACATCTGGAGGGCACGGGGTTGGGGACAGCTGCTGTATGAGGCTGCAGCCCTCGTTCATATGCGGAGGCTGTGAGAGCCATAATGGAACATTCCACAACAATACTCCAAAACACAGGGATGTGTTACTGTGAAGAAAAGAGCCTTTGGGGGGTTCACACACACACACACACCTCATGTGTGAACCGGCTGGGGTGGTGTGTGCATAGTTAGCGTGTGGAGAAAGAGGCCTTGGGGGTTCCTGCATGCATGCACACACACATACGCACACGCCTCCTCATGTGTAAACCAAGTGGGGCCAGTTGAGGGGGCTGTCATATGTAAATAGTTCAAGTCATGAGTTCCCTTCCCCCTGCCTGGCCAGGTGAGGTGTATGGTGATTGGCTAAGAGGCAGCAGAGGAGGGGAGGGGGAAAAAAGGTATATTTCCCCACGTGTAGCCTGTGTGTCTTTGGTCTTGGTCCCCTTAGCCTGTGTGTCTTTGGTCTTGGTATGGCTACCTGGCTGTGGTAATGGCAGTAAGCCGAGGACCCCAGGCAGCTCCTGGTGAAATTAGCTGGTTTGAGGGCTCTGGTAAAGGCAAGCCTTGTGGGAGTTTTACCCATCTCGGACCTGCGGGTAGATGGAGTAGTTCTCCTCGGGCAGCGAGGCTGTGCTGGATCTAATTCTTATCTGGTGGTTGTAGTAGCTGTAATGGAACGTGCTGGAATTGGGCCCTAAATATATACACACACTGATGTAGTTTCCTTCTCAAACTGGGGAGAGGTAACGAGTGGGGCACCACAGGGCTCGGTCCTGGGCCCAGTGCTCTTCAACATTTTTATTAATGACTTGGATGAGGAGGTGCAGGGAATGCTTATCAAATTTGCAGATGACACAAAGTTGGGTGGAACAGCTAATACTCTGGAAGACAGAAACAAAATTCAAGGAGATCTCGATAGGCTGGAACGCTGGGCTGAAAACAACAGAATGAAATTTAATAGGGATAAATGCCAAGTGCTGCACCTAGGGAAAGGAAACCAAATGCAGAGTTACAGAATGGGGGACACTTGGCTCAACAATACCACAAGTGAGAAGGATCTTGGAATTGTTGTAGATCACAAACTGAATATGAGCCAGTAATGCGATGTGGCTGCAAAGAAGGCAAATGCTATGTTGGGCTGCATTAATAGAAGTATTGCTTCCAAATCACGGGAAGTGATAATTCCCCTTTACTCGGCACTGGTTAGGCCTCATCTTGAGTACTGCATCCAGTTCTGGGCACCACACTTTCAGAAGGACGTAGACAAACTGGGGAGGGTTCAGAGGAGGGCAACAAGGATGAGAAAGGGACTGGAAACAAGGCCCTATGAGGAGAGACTGAAAGAACTGGGCATGTTTAGCTTCAGAAGAGGAGACTGAGGGGAGATATGATCGCACTCTTCCAGTACTTGAAGGGATGTCACACAGAGGAGGGCCAGGATCTCTTCTCGATCATCCCAGTTTGCAGGACACGGAATAATGGGCTCAAGATACAGGAACCCAGATTCCACCTAAATATCAGGAAAATTTCCTGACTGTCAGAGCAATAAGACAATGGAACCTACTACCTAGGGAGGTGGTGAGCTCTCCCACTCTGGAGGCATTCAAAGTGCGGCTGGACAGCCATCTGTCAGGGATGCTTTGACCTGGATTCCTGCATTGAGCAGGGGGTTGAACTGTGTGAGTTCTTTGATGTTACGTGTAGCTTTTCCTCAAATCAAAATTCTTTTCATGATCCAAGCATTTATATGGTTTCACAACTGTGTAACTTCTTTGATGAGAAGTCAAATATGTCTTCCGACTGAAACTCTTTCCACACTCCAAGCATTGATATGGTTTCTCTCCTGTGTGAATACTTTGATGAGTAGTGAGATGTGACTTCAGAATGAATCTCTTTCCACACTCCAAGCATTCATAAGGTTTCTCCTGTGTGAATTCTTTGATGAGAAGTCAGACTTATCTTTTGATTGAAGCTCTTTCCACACTCCAAGCATTGATATGGTTTCTCCCCTGTGTGAATTCTTTGATGAGAAGTGAGCTGTGTCTTCCAAGTGAATCTCTTTCCACACTCCAAGCATTGATATGGTTTCTCCCCTGTGTGAATTCTTTCATGAGAAGTGAGCTGTGTCTTCCGAATGAATCTCTTTCCACACTCCAAGCATTCATGTGGTTTCTCACCTGTGTGAATTTTATGATGAGAAGTGAGCTGTATCTTCCAAGTGAATCTCTTTCCACACTCCAAGCATTCATGTGGTTTCTCCCCTGTGTGAATTCTTTGATGAGAAGTCAGATTTATCTTTTGATTGAAGCTCTTTCCACACTCCAAGCATTGATATGGTTTCTCCCCTGTATGAATTCTTTGATGAGAAGTGAGATGTGTCTTCCAAATGAATCTCTTTCCACACTCCAAGCATTGATGTGGTTTCTCACCTGTGTGAATACTTTGATGAGAAGTGAGCTGTGTCTTCCGAATGAATCTCTTTCCACACTCCAAGCATTCATAAGGTGTCTCCCCTGTGTGAACTCTTTGATGAGAAGTGAGCTGTGTCTTCCGAATGAATCTCTTTCCACACTCCAAGCATTGATATGGTTTCTCCCCTGTGTGAATTCTTTCATGAGAAGTGAGCTGTGTCTTCGAACTGAATCTCTTTCCACACTCCAAGCATTGATATGGTTTCTCCCCTGTGTGAATTCTTTCATGAGAAGTAAGATTTTTCTTCTGACTAAAGCTCTTTCCACAGTCCAAGCATTGATATGGTTTCTCTCCTGTGTGGATTCTTTGATGAGAAGTGAGATGTATCTTCAAACTGAATCTCTTTCCACACTCCAAGCATTCATGTGGTTTCTCCCCTGTGTGAATTCTTTGATGGGAAGTCACACGTGTTTTCAGACTGAAGCTCTTTCCACACTCCAAGCATTGATATGGTTTCTCCCCTGTGTGCATTCTTTGATGAGAAGTGAGCTGTAACTTCCAACTGAATCTCCTTCCGCATTCCAAGCATTGATGTGGTTTCTCCCCTGTGTGAATTCTTTGATGGGAAGTCACACATGATTTCCGACTGAACCTCTTTCCACACTCCAAGCATTGATATGGTTTCTCCCCTGTGTGAACTCTTTGATGAGAAGTGAGCTGTGACTTCCAACTGAATCTCCTTCCGCATTCCAAGCATTGATGTGGTTTCTCCCCTGTGTGGATTTTACGATGAACATTGAGGCTTGATTGAGACTTGATGGTTTTCCCACACACAGAGCACACATAGTTTTCCTGTTTTTTAGCCAGTTTTTCTTCCATTGAGATATCATTGTAGTCACTGCCCTGAGAAACAAAGGATTTATTCCTCCTCTTCGGATTTACTTCAGTTTCCTTTCTCCACCTTTCTCTATTTTTACATCTGTTTGTTTTCGGTGGCATCCCACATGGTTCTCTCTCATTCTCCATTTCACACCAGTCACTTTCTAGAATCAAGACAAGAAATCGGTAAAAGCCTGAGTTAGAAATAGAGCTTCAAATCATTGAATGACTTCAGTTGACTATTGTGAGAAAAGGAAGAACTCTCAACACCGAGACTGGAGGCAGATCTTACTATGTGCGAAACAGCCTCTTTCGCCTGGCATTGACTTAAGAGTTGGTGTAGTCAAGAGCAATGGATTGGGACCAGAGAGTCCTGGGCTCTGCTCCCAGCTCAGACATGAATTTTTCTGGATGCTGCGGGTCCGGTTACTCTCTCTTATCCTCGCCTACCCCACAGGGTTGTTGTGCAGGTAAGTGGACAATCTGAGGCATGATGTTATGAGCTATTTGGAGCAACATTAGGATGCAAATCCAGATAAAAAGAGAAAGGAGAAGAGCCATCAAGAAGTGGCAGAGAACCTTTTCTTCTTCGGTGTCCCATAAATTATGTACATAAGTTAAATATGCTCATTTTAACATCTGAGCTATGGTGGTGTTGGTGGCAAAGATAGCATATTTCTCTCCTACTGTTATGGACTCAGCACCATCCAGTGGGGCCTGTGGTATCCAAACCCACCATGGGACCTGAGGAATGAAGGTACCCTCCCTACCGGAGCCAACTCCCCACTGGAATCAACTTGCTCAGCATTTTACGGATAAAGTTGCTCCCGTCCATTCTAACCTGGTTGCCACGTTAATCACAAGTTGAGTCTGCGGCTATCGGCCTTTCCTGACCCAGCCCAAAAGGCTGATGTTCAACAGTCAATTCTGATGCTGCCCAGAGTTTATTACTCATTTGGGAATGCATATTCCCAGAGACATCTCTCACATGACAAAGTTAAAACTTGAATAAGTTGATCACCGAATCTCACGGGATGTAGGTTTCCGTGTCTATGCCAGAATCATCAATGGATTTATAGTAAGTGCTTTATTTAAATTTATATAAGAACATTATATTTCTTTCCCTTTTCTTTCTGTTTTTTCCTTTTCTGGTTTTGCTCTGTTGAAATTCAGAATAAAAAATAATTTTTAAAAAGTTCCTCACTCTTTATGGATGAAGTCAATTGTATCCATTTCAACTTTGTTTTGACACTAATGACATCTTCTTGCTCCTGCTCCACCCACCATCAGCAGCTGCCCCCAATTGACTTCCCCTGTGGGTCAACAGACATCCACAGGAAAAGTTTCCTCACCCCTGGCCCTAAAGGGTCAGCATTCCTGATACAGGAAGGACCAGTCCCAGGTGAGCCTCTCAACACGTGAACATCTTCCTTGCCTGCCCGGCTCTGCTTTCCTACTCTGCCTATGGTGTGTGGCACGGGATCTTCTGAGTAGCGGACATCTGAACAGCCCGATCTCGTCTGATCTCGAAAGCTAAGCAGGGTGGGTGACTGCCTGAGAAGACCAGGTGCTGTAGAGAGGGACCACAGCTCAGTGGGACAGAGCACAGGCTTGCACGTGGAAGGTCCCAGGTTCGAACCCCGGCCTCCAGGTAGGGCTAGGAAAGAATCCTGCCTGAAACCCCGGAGAGCTGCTACT
Organism: Shinisaurus crocodilurus; assembly: GCA_021292165.1. NCBI lineage: Eukaryota > Metazoa > Chordata > Lepidosauria > Squamata > Shinisauridae > Shinisaurus > Shinisaurus crocodilurus. The sequence goes on from CM037879.1 coordinate 10,046,341, forward strand.
GCCTGTCACTGTCAACACTACTGGGCTAGAGAGACCAAGGGTCTGACTCAGTAGAAGGCAGCTTCTGATGTTCCTATGACACGAGCCTACCTCCTCCTGAGAGGACAAATCGTGCTAGACCAAAAAGGAGGGATCCTGAGATGCTGGGATACACCATCGAATGGCACACGGGCCCCTCCACGGCAGGCCTTCCAGTGTTGCTTAAAAGCTTGCCTGTCCTCGGCTGCCTTTCCCTAATCACGGTGGTTGTGCTGCTGGTTTTTGAGACTCCTGAGCTGTCTGAATGTGTCTCCTGGAAATGTTTCTGGTATGGCTGAGCCCAGTGTCTTGAGGCTCCTGTTGTAACAGTGTAGAACGACTGGATTATCTTAATGCATCCTCCTTGGCTTGCGTATGCCACTTTTGAGGGGCATGACCGAAAGGTAGCCTAAAAATGATTCAACGAATATAGAGAATGGTAAAGAAATTACTAACACTACTACTACTACTACCATCATTGCATTTGTAAAGAGACATTATCACCAGTCAGGGAAAGAGGGCGCCTTACCGAGAGAGGCCACGATCCCACAATTCTCCTCCATGATCTGCCTGTGTAGGGCTCTCTGGTCAGGATCCAGCAGTGCCCATTCCTCCTTGCTGAAGGACACAGCGATGTCCTCAAAGGGCACCAGAACCTGGACAGAAGAAACATCAACATTTCCTCCTCACACCTAACGTAAAGATAATCGAGTAACAAAATCCAAATGTCCACCTAGTCCACACATCTGTTTACACACTGGTCAACCAACTGCATACAGAAACTCACAAGCAGGACATGAGTGCAACAACACCCTCCCACCCATGTTCCCCAACAACTGGTGTACATAGGCATACTGCCTCTGATATTGGAGATCGTGTATAGCTATGTATGCACATCACAAACACAGCTGTCTATGTGTCTAAGGATCACATTTCCCACTACCACGAGCCCCCCGCCCCCTGGATATATTTAACACACTTACTAGCTAGTAAGCTCCTTTGAACACAACAAGACTTCCTTCTCAGGAAAATACACAGGACCGCAGCTTAAGTGATGCAAGTGCAAGAACACAGGCCTGTCCGGAGGTGTCTTATCATAGAAAAGTAGAGTTGGAAGGGGCCTACAAGGCCATCGAGTCCAACTCCCTGCTCAATGCAGGAATCCAGGTCAAAGCATCCCTGACAGATGGCTGTCCAGCTGCACCTTGAATCCCTCCAGACTGGGAGAGCCCACCACCTCCCTAGGTAGTTGATTCCATTGTCTTATTGCTCTGACAGTCAGGAAATTTTTCCTGATGTTTAGGTGCAATCTAGGCAATCCCCTCAGTCTCCTCTTCTGAAGGCTAAACATGCCCAGTTCTTTCAGTCTCTCCTCATAGGGCCGTTTCCAGTCCCTTTATCATCCTTGTTGCCCTCCTCTGAACCCTCTCCAGTTTGTCTCTGTCCTTCTTAAAGTGAGGTGCCCAGAACTGGACGCAGTACTCAAGAGGAGGCCTAACCAGTGCCGAGTAAAGGGGAATTATCACTTCCCGCGATTTGGAAGCTATACTTCTATTAATGCAGCCCAAAATAGCATTTGCCTTCTTTGCAGCCACATCACATTGCTGGCTCATATTTAGTTTGTGATCTACCACAATTCCAAGATCCTTATCACTTGTAGTATTGCTGAGCCAAGTGTCCCCCATTCTGTAACTCTGCATTTGGTTTCCTCTCCCTAGGTGCAGCACTTGGCATTTATCCCTATTAAATTTCATTCTGTTGTTTTCGGCCCAGCACTCCAGTCTATGAAGGTCACTTTGAATTTTGTTTCTGTCTTCCAAAGTATTAGCTGTTCCACCCAACTTTGTGTCATCTGCAAATTTGATAAGCATTCCCTGTACCTCCTCATCCAAATCATTAATAAAAATGTTGAAGATCACTGGGCCCAGGACCGAACCCTGTGGTACTCCGCTCGTTACCTCTCCCCAGTTTGAGAAGGAACCATTGATAAGCACTCTTTGAGTCCGATTCTGGATCTTGACAAATCCATGCTGGCTTCTAGTAATGACGGCATTGTTTTAAAGGTACTTGCAAACTGACTTTTTTATAATCTGCTCAAAAAATTTCCCAGGGATTGATGTCAGGCTGACTAGTCTATAGTTCCAAGGTTCCTCCTTTATTTATTTTTATTTATTATATTTATACCCCACCTTTTTTCCTGCAAGGAACCCAAGGCGGCTTACATGATCCTCATCCTCCTCTCCATTTTACCCTCACAACAACCCTGTGAGGTAGGTTAGGCTTCTTGCCCTTTTTGAAGATGGGAACAACATTTGCCCTCCTCCAGTCATCTGGCACTTCACCTGTCCTCCATGATTTCTCAAAGATAATAGACAGTGGTTCTGAGAGTTCTTCTGCCAGTTCCTTTATTACTCTAGGATGCAGCTCGTCAGGCCCTGGAGATTTAAACTCGAGTAGTCAGGTGCTCCTTGACCATTTGCCTATCAATCTCAAGCTGCAATCCTGCCCCTTCAATCTGTTCTTCAGGTTTGCCAGGGGGGGTCATAGACCCTCTTTTGGGAGAAGACCGAGCCGAAGTATGAATTAAACACTTCTGCCTTTTCCTTGTCTTCTGTTATCAATTTGCCATCCTCAATTTTTTAGTTGAACCACCATTTCTTTCCTCTGTCTTTTACTATGCACATATCTGAAGAAAGCTTTCTTGTTGTTTTAACATCCCTCGCTAACCTTAGCTCATTCTCAGCTTTAGCCTTCGTGACACTATTCCTGCAGCTCTGTGCTACCTGCCTGTACTCTTCCCTTGTAGCCTGTCCTTCCCTCCACTTCCTATACGTGTCCTTTTTTGTTTTCAGGTCATCTTTGAGTTTATTGTGAAGCCACATTGGCTTCTTCTGTTCCCCTCTGCCTTTTTCCCTTGTGGGAATTGTTTGCAATTGTGTCTTTAACATTTCCTTTTTAAAAAACTCCCACCCCTCCTGGGCTCCTTTTCTCATGAGTCGCTTGCCATGGGATCTTACTAATCATTGTTCTGAGTTTGTTAAAATTGGCTTTCCTAAAATCCAGGGTACGTGTTTGGCTACACTCAGCTTTTGCTCCCCTTAGAATCAAGAACTCAAGTATAACATGGTCACTTTCCCCCAGAGTTCCCGAAACTGCCACTTTATCCACGAACTCGTCTCCGTTGGTTAGAATCAGGTCAAGGATAGCCGCTCCTCTAGTTCAGTGATGGCAAACTTATGGCACGCGTGCCACAGCTGGCACGTGGGGACCGCTCTGCTGTCACGCGAGCCATAGGTCGCCAGGGGCACAGAGCTCGAGAGCAGGGGGGCGAAGCGGCCGCTCCTGCCTGCTGCGTGTCGCCCGGCATCCCGCAGGCCGCCTCCTCTGCCGGGGAAGGGCCAAGAAGGTCCTCCCGGGGTGGGGCGGGGCGGGGTCGCCGGGAGGCAGCGTCACGCCACGCGCACGTGCTCCCTCCCAACGAGGCGCTGGTGCTGTTTGTTTGCAGACAGCAAAGGAGGAGGAGGAAGAAGAGAAGGGAGGAGCCACAGCCCAGCCGGAGGACCCGAGGCAGACAGGCAGGCCGGGGGTTCTTTCTGCAGGAGGAGGAGATGCACTGATGCAGGAGAAGGGAGGCATTTCACCGCGGCAGGCTTCCCTTCTTCTCTCTTGGCGACCCCCACATTCTCCCTGGCTTCATCATGATCCCCCGCACTCTTTCCCCCTCTCTTTCCACCAAATGCTTGAGGTCTTCTTTCCCCTCCAGTTTCCTTCCCTCCCCCCCCCATGTTTTGTATCTCAATATTGCTTCCCTTCTCTTCCCGTGCTTCCCCCGCTCCCTCATTTCTCCCCGTTTGCCTTTGCATCAGTCGCTTCTCCCCCTCCCCCCGCACTGCCTTCTTCCGATGAGCCTCCCCTTATCGATATTGCTTCCCTTCCCTTCCCGTGCTCCTCACCCCTCCCTCATTTCTCCCCGTTTACATCGGCTTCATAATTACTTCCCCCTCCCCATAGCGCTTCCTCCTCTTCCCTCCTTTTATTTCACTGCAGCAGGCTTCCCTTCTCGATATTGCGTCCCTTCCCTTCTCTTCTCTTCCCCCCTCCCTCATTTCTCCCCGTTTCCATCATCTTAATAATTACTTCTGGCTCCCCGCTCCGCACCCCAGTAGTTTCTTCATCCTCTCAGGACTGGCCAATGTGATCATATTATGCCAGTACTTTCCCATCTACACTGGCATAATATGAATATGATCACATTGGCCTGTCCTGTTAACAATCTTAGAGCCTGCAAGGAACCCAAGGCAGCTTACATAATCCTCCTCCTCTCCATTTTATCCTCACAACATCCAGCCTAACCTACCTCACAGGGTTGTTGTGAGGATAAAGTGGAGAGGAGGAGGATTGTGTAAGCCGCCTTGGGTTCCTTGCAAGTGCTTCATCTGTCTTTTTAAATAAATTTTGTGTTTTTGTAGACTCCAAGACTTGAACAACAACAACAACAAAAACACGAGTTCAGCTCTTTTCAGCTTTGAATTATATCAAATCTGATACCAGAAACAGATTAACAGATGAGCTGAGTGCTGCATGTGTTGCTCTCAAACTGAGTATGAGCCAAAGTTTGACAAATTATCAGCATGCATGCAACAGCAAAAATCACATTAATCATATTACAAGTTGAGAATCCCTTATCCAAAAATACATATGCCTAATTATTTAAATTACCTTAAGGCTACAATGTAGTTCTAGAAAAAAAATTGAGTTGATTTTTTTTCAATAAAAAACTGTTTGTATCATTGAAAGCCCTGTTATTGTGTTTTTCTTTTAAGACAAAAGATGTTAATTAGTTCGGACAACTGTATGAGTTGTTTTTACTAAACTAAAACCCCGGTATTCAGGTTTAATTGCAGTGTTGGCACTTTGAAACAAAAAAGTTGGTTTTGTGTTGCGGTTTGGGCACTCGGGCTCAAAAAGGTTTGCCATCACTGCTCTAGTTCCTTCCTCCACTTTTGGTAGGAGGAAGTTATCAGCAGCACAACTCAGGAATTTCTTGGAGGGGCCATGCTTGGCTGAATAAGACTCCCAACAGATATCGGGGAAATTGAAGTCCCCCATTACTACCACATCATGCCTCCTTGAAACATTTGCAATTTGCTTTTCAAAAGTTTCAACCTTGTCTTCTCCTTGATTGGGTGGTCGGTAGTAGACTTCAACCGCCATGTTCGTCTTATCCTTTGCCCCTTTTATTTTATCCTTTATTTGCAGTCTGGATGTTTTAGTATGATTGGGTGAAAATGCATCTCCCCCCAGTTGGGCTCTTGGACACAATTCAAAGTGCAGATTTCCATGGTTAACGTCTTCAGTTATTGAATATGATTTTTTAAAACTGAGAAAATGGCTGGAGACAGGTTTCTTCCCCCCACCCACCCCAAATGACTTGGGGGGGGAGGGAATAAAAGCAGCCCAAGGATTACTTGCACGCTCCCCAACCCCGCAGCTAATCCTTACCCTGTGAGGTGGAACCTCCATCACTCTCCTACTCGATGCCCGTTCGCAGGGGACTCTGCAGGGGGCGGGGAAATCAGGCCCCACTTCGGCACACAGATTCTCTGCCTGAAATGCAATGTGGATCCAAGACATGCCATGAGAAGAGAATACAGAAATGATACACTCTTGGGACAGGGGGCATGGGACATCCCTCCTCAGAGGATTTCCAGAAAAGGTCGGGTAATTCATAGACTGAGTTTTGGGATGTCCCCCCCTTACATGCTTGACCCCTAGGAGCTCCCAGGATGCCATGCTCTCACCCGCTGCTCCTCCTGCTTCTTCTCCTCCTCCTGGTTCAGGAGGAAGCCTTCTGCCAGGGCCACCGCCTGGGAACTGGTCTCTGCCCCACATTCCCTCACCCAGCTCGACACCTCCAGGGGCAGGATGCTCAGGAACTGCTCCAGGATTACCAGGTCCACGATCTGATTTTTGGTGTGTCGCTCTGGCTTCAGCCACTGACGGGAGAGATGGTGGAGCTGGGTGCAGACCTCTCGGGGGCCCTGAGCTGCCCGGTAGCAGAGCTGTCTGAAACGCTGGCACCACACATCTGAGCTGACCATTTCCTGGCCCAGCATCTTCTGTCCCGTTGTTTCCCAGGTTTCACTGGCACTCCCAGTCCTGATGGCATCGCGGCCTCTTCCTGCATCAGCGGTATCAGAGTCCTGCTCGTCCATCTTTGATCCGTGCAGCAAAGAACGGTGCTACTGAAGCTCTGCAAAGCCAAGACCTGTAAAAGAATTATTACCCTGTCAGGGCAAGAAGGAACAGTGAGGACTCCAGGTAGCAACCAGGTCCCATTCCAAAAGGAAAGGCAGGCACATGGCAAGACTCAAAGAGAAAACCTAGACATGGGTTCGGGAGGTGCCTTTGCCTGGGAGCCATGAACCAAAACTCCTTTCATGGGCTTGAAAGTCAGAGGATGCAGCATCCTCCGCGCACCCCAACGTTCCTCCCCGTCCAAACCAGCTCCCACTCTCAGCCTCCCATTGAGCCCCCTACCATTCTTCTTCCAAAGCCCCCACCACACCCCTCCCCATCAGGCATCCTGCTACTGCTCTGTTCTCCTTCAGCCTCTCTTAGGCAAAACTACCTGGAAATTGTTTTAAAAACCAAATTTAACTACGACTCAAATGACTAACAGGGTGTAACAAGGCACCTAAAGGATAGCAGAGCTGGCGCCACCTCCGTGTGGCGCTCGTTGCACAGTTGGGGGCTTCCACAGAAAAGCACCCCCTTTGTTACCGCCCTCCAGGCCTCCCTCGGAGGTGGCAGTTGGGGGAAGGACTCAGATGTTGAACGTAGTGTCAGGGGAGATTGCAGTTGGCAGAGGTGTTTGGTCAAGAATTGCGGGACCAAGCAACTGGAATCAGGCACGGAAGCAGATGGGCCAGAACTGGTGTTATGTGTTTTGACCTACTGGTCCTGCCTATTAGTCTGGCTGCTGCATTTTGGACAAGCTGCAGCTTCTGAATAGTCTTCAAGGGCAGCCCCACGTAGAGTGCATTGCAGTAGTCTAATTTAGAGATTACCAGAGCATAGATTACTGAAACCAGACTATCCCTGCCAAGATAGGGTCATAGCTGGGATATCAGCCGGACTGGTAGGTGGCACTCCGTGGCCACTGAGGCCACTTGAGCCTCAAGTGACAAAGATGGCTCCAGGAGCACCCCCAAGCTACGAACCTTCTCCTTCAAGGGGAGTGCCACCCCATCCATTACAGGTTGAACACCCTCCATCCGGTCAAGGGAACCACCCACAAACAGCATCTCAGTCTAGTCTGGATTGAGCCGCAGTTTGTAAGCCCTCATCCAGTCCATTGTCGTGGCCAGGCACCGGTTTAGCACATCCACAGCCTCAGCTGCTTAAGAGGAAAGGGAGAGATAGGGCTGCGTGTCATCAGCATATTGATGGCAACACATTGCAAAACTCTGGATGACCCCACTCAGAGATTTCATGTAGATGTTAAATAGCATGGGGGATAAGACCGACCCCTGAGGGACCCCATACTGGAGAGTCTACGGCGGGGGGGGGGGCAAGAGCGCCCGAAGCTGGTTGGCCACCACCCGTTCATGGACCTTGCCCAGGAAAGGAACATTTCTTACTGGCCCGAAGTTGTTAAGACCATCCAGAACCAAGAGCCAACAAGGGCAAGGATCCAGTACAGAGGGGCTTACATGAACCTGTCCAAGCACCTTGTCAACATCCTCGAGCTGTACCAACTAAAACTCATGCAAGAAAATTTGACCAGGCTGAGCTCTGGGTACCTCACCTGATTCAACCGCTATAACATTGGAGTCCAAGTCCCGGCGGATGCAAGAGATTTTTCCTGGAAGTGCCTAGCAAATATACTGTATTGTAGCAGGCCTCAGAGGGGTCCAGGATGTCCTTGGGGCCAGCATATAATAGGCCCCAGACAACCCAAAAGACCTCTGCTGGGTGACAAATAGAAGACTGAATAGAGGCAGTTTCTTTGCCTCCCTCACTGCCCCTAAATATACCTGGCTGCAGGCACATACCAGGGCTGGATTGAATCCACTACTAGGAGTTCCTCTCCATCTGCACTCAAGCCTGTCTCCTGTTTTTGTTTTGTTGCATAAATACAGAGCAATCCTGTCAGTCGCCACGAACTGTGTGGTATGTAACCACAACAAATATCCTTTTTTAAAAATCCCTTTTTGTAATAATATTAATCTTAATAATCTCGAAAAGACAGGTCTCTCTGTGGTCAGGAGTGCATTTGGGCTGACACAAGACATGTTGCTCCCCGCCCTGCCAAAGCGCGTCTCCCCACATCCCTGGCAGGAGAAGAGCAAGAAGAGGGTGGGAAATACTCAGTTACTGGACTTTCAGGACGCCCCAAATGGTGGGGCCAGCCCTGGGCGGGGGTGGGGGGCACCTCATCCGTCCCCCTCGGCCCAATTGTGTTTGCTGTGGGCGGTCCAGCCAAGCCAGCCCAGAACCAGGGGAGCATCTCGGCCACGCGCAGAAATCCCTCGGAGGAGCCAAGTTGGGGAGCCCGGAGCCACAGGGCCCGATTGGGGGCGGCGGGGGGGGGCAACGATTTTAGCCGATGTCCAGGTGCAGAGTCCACGAACCTACTGGATTCCTCGCAGACCTCCTTTAATCCCCCCCCTCCCCAAACCAAAAGGTTTTCCTGGCTTTACGGAGGAGAGAAAGAAAGAAGCGCCCGAGCTTTTGGGGAAACCTTAAACGGATCAGCCTGTGGGTTGAAATGGGGGTGGGGGTGTTCCAGCTTGCACCTTACCCCCGCCATGCCCCCCTCCCCTACTACAGCGCAGGGCCTCTCCCTCCCCAAATTCACAAGCGGGGGTCTCACCGGATCGCAGAGTCGCCGGGCAGGAAAAGGCAGGAGCAGAGTCTCCAGTTGCCAGGAAAATGGCGCGACCCTCAGGAAAACCCATCTGCCATCCGGGCTTCTCCTCGCTTTGTCCTGCAGAGTCGGGAACTCCCAGCTACTTCAAGCTGCTTCTAAAGGGGCCACGTGAGCAGTGGCGGCTCAGCTTGGAGGCTTAGCTTAGCTGCAGTTGACTTTGCCCACGGCCCCTTTAAGAGTAGAGAGAGGCTGCTAAGCTGGGAGGTGGAGGTGAGGGGTGCGCGTGTCTGTGCGTGCGCGTGCACGGGTGGGCGCCCGCTTGGGGAAGGGATCAGCTGGGCGGAAAGAGGAGGCGCGGGGGGGGGGCTGCACCGGGTGGCCTGGACCGAGGGAGGGAGAGGAGAATGAGGGGATTGATCACATGGTTCCTATCTTTATATTGCCAAAGATTTCATTTCCTAACAGAGCTGACTCGGTCCCTCTACAGGTGAGATACAGTGTCAGAAGGAAATGCAAGAAACTTCTCCTTCTCTCTGAAGCTCCATGTTGGGGGGGGGGGTAAGCTTCACCTGTTGAATTTGTGCCAATCCTGACCATTGGGGGGGGGGGGGGGAGATTGTCTACTCCAGGTTGGCAGCCATGGTTACATCTTGTGGCAGTGACTTCCACAGTTCAACTATGCACTAGGCAAATAAATATTTCATTTTGTTTGTCCCAAATGTGCTACCATTTAGCTTTAGTGGATAACCCCAGGTTCTAGGTGAGAGGGAGAAAATATGGCAGTTTTGTGTGTTTCCTCTGATCACTTTTGTACTTGGCCACGCCCTCATGCTGCCTGGCCACGCCCTCTTGATCACGCCTTCATGTTGCTTAACCATACCTCTAACGAATTGACGTGTGTGCCCCTATTTCATCTGTGAAATGTTGGAGGGTCTGCAGGAGAGGAAGGGGGGACGTGGGCGGGGCATGGACATTTTATGATTTTTAGGCGGGGTGGAGGGAGGTGCTGTTGCCATGGAAACATGGCCCCGCCCTGCCTCCCCAAATTGCCTTCCTCTCCAGGATTCCATCAACAGTTCCTTTAACCCCCCCCCGGGAGGGGGCACACCGCAGGGTCCTTCCTCGGGACCTACCAAGCAGAACCAGGGGACCAGCTGGGCTCCTCTGGGCCGACTGGGTGGGGACGGGCTAGTTTGTGCACCTGTCTGGTGGGTGGTCAACATTTGCTTTCTCTTTGAACCAGCTTCCCCCAACCTGGGGGGCAATTGGCAGTGCTGCCTGGGAATGATGGGAATTGTAGTCCAGCACATCCGGAGGGCACAAAGGCTCCACAGCTGCCTTAAGAACATAAGAACAGCCCTGCTGGATCAGACCAAGAGTCCATCTGCTGGGAGACCTGGGGCCGGATCCACCATCGCCTCTGCTGGGAGAGGACCAAGCCAGGCAAGTAGCTCAGCCCCGCTGCTGCTGCTGCCGCCTGTGTCCAACCGGTGGCACCACCTGTGGGACTGCTGGCTGCCCCTTTGCAGGACCGGGCCCAGCCAGGAGCCACCCCGCCCCACCTGCAACTGAAGATCCAGCCCCAGTGGGGGCGGGTCCGCCGCCGGTGGGGTTGCTACCAAAGGGGTCGCCCCTTTGGGGGTGGCACGAGGGCGAGGGCCTGTCCCCCTGCTGATGGGGATATAGATGAGGCTGGGAGTTTTAAGAGGCCCTTCCTATTTTGAAGGGCTGGCGGTTTTTAGGAGTTGGTTTTAGGGGTGGGTCTCCCGCCTGATTGGCGGAAGCAAGGGGGCATGTGTCTCTCCCAGGGAGATAATGGGGGGAGTTCTGGGGGGCAAAACGTACGATTGTTGAGTGGCAGATGCTGGCAGAGCACTGGGGGCAGGCCACGCCGATTAAGGGGAACAAGGGATCGATGCTTAATACCTATCCCCTGTTCTGGGCCTGCCCAGAGCCAAGGGATGACTGGGGGATGTGTGGCTCCGTTACCCAAAAAACATGTCTCATCCGTGACTTGATCTTGGATGAGGGTGCGGACCTGGCATGTATTACGGAGACCTGGCTGGACGAGGCCTCTGCTCCAACTCTGGCGGCCTTGTGTCTGGCTGGTTTCTCGTATGCCCGGCAGCCAAGGGTTGGGGGACGGGGACGGGGAGTGGCTGTTATCTACCGGGAGTCCTTACCAGACCCCCTCTCCGGGAGACCAAGTTTATTGAGTGCGTGTACTGGAGGTTGGGTCCAAAGGGCAGCCTGGGGATTCTGCTCATGTACCGTCCTCGCCGCTGCATGACAGACTCCCTGGCCGAGGTGCCGGAGGTGGTCTCTGATGTGCGTGTGCGGTCCCCCAGGCTATTGGTGCTGGGGGACTTCAACGTGCATTTGGGGGCTGCCCTCACGGGGGCACCTCGGGACTTCATGGGGACCATGGCTTCCTGGGAGCTGCACCCTGTATTAACTGGGCCTACCCATGTAGCCGGTCAGGCACTAGACTTGGGTTTTGTATCTGGAGAGGGGGGAAATGATCTGGAAATCGGGAGTACTGTATATCCACCACCCCCTTGTCATGGTCTGATCACAATCTGGTGGGGTTGGATTTCTCGGTGTCACAACCCCTCTGCAGGGGTGAGGGACCTATTAGGATGGTCCACCCCAGGCGTCTTATGGATCCGGATGGATTCCTGAACGCGCTTGGGGAACTGGAGCACGCAAACGGTATCTTGGTCGAGACCCTGGTGGACGACTGGAATGCTGCAATCACCAGGGCATTAGACCGAGTTGCCCCGAAATGCCCTCTTCACCTAAACAGAGCTCGCACGGCACCTTGGTTCACTCCATCGCTGCAAGCTCAGAAAGAGAGGTGAGAAGGCTAGAGCGCTGATGGCGTAAATCCCGTTCTGAAGACGATCGAACACAGGTCAGAGCTGCATCTTCAGCCTACCAGGTGGCAGTGGAGGCAGCAAAAAAGAATTTGTATGCTGCCTCCATTGTGTCTGCGGAGTGCTGCCCCAGGAGGCTGTTCCAAGTGGTCTGGAGTCTGGACAGTCCAGCCGCTTCGGACTTGATGGAACAGTCTAAAGCCTCCTGCGAAGCACTTCACAGATAAAATTGATCAGATTAGGAGTGGAATTTCGTGCATCGTGGACACAGGGAGTGAGCGGGAGGAGGCCAATGGCAGACCGGTTTTGTGGGATCGGTTCCAGCTTCTTCCTTCTGATGAAGTGGACAAGGTGCTTTCATCTGTGAGGCCGACCACCTGCTTGCTTGATCCTTGCCCGTCCTGGCTCATCCTGAGCTGTAGGGAGAGACTGGGTGAGGGGATCAAGGCAGAGGTGAATGCCTCCCTCGAGGAGGGAGTGATGGCATCAGCCCACAAGGAGGCAGTAATAAGACCACTTCTGAAGAAGCCCTCCTTGGATCCCCAGGATCTGAACAACTTCTGCCCAGTCTCCAATTTGCCATTTCTGGGCAAGGTGATTGAGCGAGTGGTGGGGGCTCAGTTGAAGGCACACTTGGATGAAGCCAATGATTTAGATCCATGCCAGTTGGGTTTCAGGCCTGGACATGGGACGGAAACAGCCTTGGTCCCCTTGGTGGATGATATGAGGAGGGCCTTGGATAGGGGTGAATGCTCCTTTCTAGTCCTCCTCGATCTTTCAGCGGTTGGGCGTGGGAGGCACTGTATTGCAGTGGTTCCGGTCCTTCCTCTCTGGAAGGTAACAGAGGGTGGTTCTTGGGGAGGAGGCTTCGGACCCGTCTGGCCCTTTCATCCGGCCCGGCGGCCTATCTAGCCTACTCTAGAGGAGAAAAGAATTGCCTCGGGCAAAAGTTGCTGCCGCTTCGCCACAGGAGTAGCGCCTCAGCCTGACGGAGGAGAATGGGGAGGGGGCATGAGATCAGCCGGAGCCCACGTGGGCGACTTGAGGAGGAGGAGGAGGAGGAGGAGGGGCCCAGGCTGTGGTGGCGGCGGCAGCAGCAGGCAGCAGCTCTAATTCGAGAAAGTCATTCGTTGATCATTAGCCAGGCAGGCAGAGTTTTCGGAGGATCATGCGGAGTACCTGCTTCCAGGGCCTTGATGCCTGCTTTCTGCCCCGCCTCCATTCACGTGCTCCGGCCAGAGGGGCATCCTTTTTTTCTCCCTCACGACGATTTGGGCGCCAGGCAAGGGAGTCGCCTTCCCCGCCCACCGGAGCAAGGCGCGCAGGCAAGGCTTTGGGTTATCCCCCCCCCCACCTCCTTCCAAAGGGAGGAAGCAGCCGCCAGCCACCCTCCGCCCCTCTCCCGGCTCGTCCGGGGCCTCGCTCCGCCACTCTGAGGGAGACCCCTGCGTGCTGCTCAAGCAGCTGGTGGTGGCCAGGGCGGGAGCCCCGCTCGCTGCTTCCGCTCCCTCGCCTGTCTACGCCGCGCGCCTCCTTGGCGCCCCTGAAGCGCAGCAGAGCCGGCTAGCCGCTGTGTGCCCCCCCCCCCACGGCGGCTTCCCCTCCAGAGCGCGGTGTCGTGCGCCGTGGGCTTATTGGGGAGCTTCCGAAAAGGTTTTGGGGGACGGGGAGGAGCAGTTTCGAGCAAAGCAGACTGGTAGATAACGGTGGTGTTGTTTGCTGCCCCCTCCCCTGAAATGTATTGATGCTTGGCCCCCATCTGCTTTGGGGGGGCTACCGGGATTGCGCAACGCTTGGGAAACCGAAAGGAGTTTCTAGAGTTCCAAACAGCTTCGCTTACGTTGAGCTTCCTAAAAGTTAGCGGGGGAGCGGGGGGCTTCTTGAAGCAAACCACTGGGGTGTTTTTCTTTCTCTGTAATGTGATCGTGTCTCCCCCCCCCCCCCATGGGACTACTCATGAAAAGCAGCATGCGCCTTCAAAAAGCCAGGCGTTCAGATTGATAGATGACGTATCCAGCGCAAAAAAAAAAGTATGCTAGTCACCCATGACTTTAAGACGCGGCTGCGGTTTACTTTTTAGTGGTTTGACAGTGCAATCCTATGCTTGCCTGCTCTGGAATAAAGACTACTGTGTTCAGTATTTATTTATTTATACCCCGCCTTTTTTCCTCCAAGGAACCCAAGGCGGCTTACATAATAATCCTCCTCTCCATTTTATCCTCACAACAACCCTGTGAGGTAGGTTAGGCTTTTCTCTGAGGAAAGTGCCTAGGATTGCAACTTAAGTCAGTAATGAAACTATGCAAGATGGTTCCATCTCTCGGTATAACTGCATTGTGTTGTCCACTTTAGTGCAATCCTATACTTGTCTACGCAGAAGTAAGTCCTACTGAATTCAATGGGGCCTACTCCCAGGTAGGTGGGCATAGGATTTATTTTTATTTATTTTATTTATGCCCCACCTTTCTTCCTGCAAGGAATCCAAGGCGGTTTACATAATCCTCATCCTCCTCTCCATTTTATCCTCAGAACAACCCCCCTGTGAGGTAGGTTAAGCTGAGAGTCAGTGATTGGCCCAAAATCACCCAGTGAGTTTCATGGCCGAGCGGGGAATAGAACCTGGATCTCCCGAGTCCCAGTCCAACACTCTCACCACTAAGGATTGTAGCCTTAATCCTGCTGTGATATTTGGGAGTTCATCTAACTTTCAGCTGTTAGGTAGTTTTATGGCTTAAAAAGATTAAAATTGCATATACTTCCAAACTGCCTAGAGAATTTGATTTCTGCCTCTGTATTTGTGTTTGGGTCCTTTTTTTTTTACTTGATCCATTTGTTCATATTTTTTTCAAACTATAGTCCGGCCCCCCAACAGTCTGAGGGACAATGAACTGGCCCGCTGTTTAAAAAGGTTGAGGACCCCTGGGCTAGATGGAACAACTATCAGGTGGATCCACAACTGGCTACAGAATCGGACTCAAAGAGTGCTCATCAATGGTTCCTTTTCAAACTGGGGAGAAGTAACGAGCGGGGTACCACAGGGCTCGGTCCTGGGCCCAGTGCTCTTCAACATTTTTATTAATGACTTGGATGAGGAGGTATGCTTATCAAATTTGCAGATGACACAAAGTTGGGTGGAATAGCTAATACTCTGGAAGACAGAAACAAAATTCAAAGTGACCTCGATAGGCTGGAGCGCTGGGCCGAAAACAACAGAATGAAATTTAATAGGGATAAATGCCAAGTGCTGCACCTAGGGAAAGGAAACCAAATGCACAGTTACAGAATGGGGGACACTTGGCTCAACAATACTACAAGTGAGAAGGATCTTCGAATTGTGGTAGATCACAAACTGAATATGAGCCAGCAATGCGATGTGGCTGCAAAGGAGGCAAATGCTATTTTGGGCTGCATTAATAGAAGTATAGCTTCCAAATCACAGTAAGTGATAATTCCCTTTTACTCAGCACTGGTTAGGCCTCATCTTGAGTACTGCGTCCAGTTCTGGGCACCACACTTTCAGAAGGACGTAGACAAACTGGAGAGGGTTCAGAGGAGGGCAACAAGGAGGATAAAGGGACTGGAAACAAGGCCCTATGAGCAGAGACTGAAAGAACTGGGCATGTTTAGCCTTCAGAAGAGGAGACTGAGGGGAGATATGATCGCACTCTTCCAGTACTTGGATGTCACACAGAGGAGGGCCAGGATCTCTTCTCGATCATCCCAGTTTGCAGGGCACGGAATAATGGGCTCAAGTTACAGGAACCTAGATTCCACCTAAACATCAGGAAAAATTTCCTGACTGTTAGAGCAACAAAGCCAATGGAATCAACTACCTAGGGAGGTGGTGGGCTCTCCCAGTCTGGAGGCATTCAAGGTGCAAATGGACAATAATCTGTCAGGGATGCTTTGACCTGGATTCCTGCACTGAGCAGGGGGTTGGACTCGACGGCCTTGTAGGCCCCTTCCAACTCTACTTTTCTATGATTCTATAGTGCAACTGCACTTAGAATACTGTGTACAGTTCTGGGTCACACCTAAAAAAGGACATTGTAGAGCTGAAAAAAGTGCAGAAAATGATGGAAATTGTAATATTGCCTGCTTAAGTCAACGAAGTAATGCAACTACTAGTCAGTGGGAGGGAAGGTTAATTGAACAGTCCCCAGGGTGCATGTTTTCAAGTCCCTCCTCCCTACTTCCGGCCTCTCTGTGGCCAGCTCTTTCTCTCCCTCCAACCTGATGGATGCACGGTCTGAGCTGCCTTCCAGCCAGTGATCTCCAATGAAGCGGACCTTTAACACCAAAGACTCTAGTCAGTCTATATGCATCCTGCATATATGAATAAACAGACTGTAAGTAAAACTAATATATGTCTTTATTAGTTTTAAACCTTGTATGGACAATCTGTTCCTTTTAAGAGCCTTTCAGCAGGGTTTAGCAACCCACGTGGTGATAACAAGTTTCAATAAGAAGGCTGTGCATAAGGGGTGGAAATCTGCTTCATCCTAACCAGTGTGGCGTAGTGGTTAAGAGTGTTGGACTGGGACTCAGGAGATCCGGGTTCAAATCCCCGCTCGGCCATAAAACTCACTGGGTGACTTTGGGCCAGTCATTGCCTCTCAGCCTAACCTACCTCTCAGGGTTGTTGTGAGGATAAAATGGAGAGGAGGAGGAGGAGGATTATGTAAGCCGCCTTGGGTTCCTTGCATGAAAAAAGGCGGGGTATAAATATAATAAACAAAATAAATACATAAAGAGATTTGCAACTCAGGAACACTTAAGTGATAAAATCAAACCAGCCATGTGATATAGGAAGATACTATCTAGTTCAATGTATCTATCTATGCATTAATTTACGAGAAACAAAGCATAACTACATTAATATTTCTTTGTTGCTTTAGCTTCAGCACATAAATATGGCTCCATGCCCGCATTCATTTACTGTATAGAGTGCACCGCGTACATGGGTTTTTCAACATGAAATATGAGTTACATTGTGATCACAAATTGATATAATATCTCCCCTATGTGAGTTCCTTGATGTTACATGTAGCTTTTCCTCAAATCAAAGTTCTTTTCATGATCCAAGCATTTATATGGTTTCACAACTGTGTAACTTCTTTGATGAGAAGTCAAATGTGTCTTCCAAATGAAGCGCTTTCCACACTCCAAGCATTGATATGCTTTCTCCCCTGTGTGAATTCTTTGATGAAAAGTCAGACTTATCTTTTGATTGAAGCTCTTTCCACACTCCAAGCACTGATATGGTTTCTCCCCTGTGTGAATTCTTTGATGAAAAGTCAGACTTATCATTTGATTGAAGCTCTTTCCACACTCCAAGCATTGATGTGGTTTCTCCCCTGTGTGAGTTCTTTGATGAGAAGTGAGAGTTGTCTTCTTACTGAATCTCTTTCCGCACTCCAAGCATTCATGTGGTTTCTCACCTGTGTGAATACTTTGATGAGAAGTGAGCTGTATCTTCCGAATGAATCTCTTTCCGCACTCCAAAGATTTGTATGGTTTCTCCCCTGTGTGAGTTCTTTGATGATAAGTCAGATGTGTCTTCGAAATGTATCTCTTTCCACACTCCAAGCATTGATGTGGTTTCTCCCCTGTGTGAGTTCTTTGATGAGAAGTGCGAGTTGTCTTATTACTGAATCTCTTTCTGTGCTCCAAGCATTCATATGGTTTCTCCCCTGTGTGAGTTCTTTGATGAGAAGTGAGAGTTGTCTTCTTACTGAATCTCTTTCCGCACTCCAAGCATTGATGTGGTTTCTCCCCTGTGTGAGTTCTTTCATGAGAAGTGAGATGTGTCTTCTGACTGAATCTCCTTCCACACTCCAAGCATTCATGTGGTTTCTCACCTGTGTGAATACTTTGATGAGAAGTGAGATGTGTCTTCCGAATGAATCTCTTTCTGCACTCCAAGCATTCATATGGTTTCTCCCGTATGAATACTTTGATGAGAAGTGAGCTGTGTTTTCCGAATGAATCTCTTTCCACACTCCAAGGATTCATGTGGTTTCTCCACTGTGTGAATTCTTTCATGAGAAGTGAGTTGTGACTTCCAACTGAATCTGTTTCTACACTCCAAGCATTCATATGGTTTCTCCCCTGTGTGAGTTCTTTGATGAGAAGTGCGAGTTGTCTTTGTACTGAAACTCTTTCCACACTCCAAGCATTCATATGGTTTCTCCCCTGTGTGAGTTCTTTGATGAGAAGTGAGAGTTGTCTTCCTACTGAATCTCTTTCCACACTCCAAGCATTCATATGGTTTCTCACCTGTGTGAGTTCTTTGATGACAAGTGAGATGCGTCTTTCTACTGAATCTCTTTCTGCACTCCAAGCATTCATATGGTTTCTCCCCTGTGTGAGTTCTTTGATGAGAAGTGAGAGTTGTCTTCTTACAGAATCTCTTTCCGCACTCCAAGCATTGATGTGGTTTCTCCCCTGTGTGAGTTCTTTGATGAGAAGTGAGATGTGACTTCAGAATGAATCTCTTTCCACACTCCAAGCATTCATAAGATTTCTCCCCTCTGTGAATTCTTTGATGAGAAGTCAGACTTATCTTTTGATTGAAGCTCTTTCCACACTCCAAGCATTGATATGGTTTCTCCCCTGTGTGAATTCTTTGATGAGAAGTGAGCTGTGTCTTCCGAATGAATCTCTTTCCACACTCCAAGCATTGATGTGGTTTCTCACCTGTGTGAATACTTTGATGAGAAGTGAGCTGTGTCTTCTGAATGAATCTCTTTCCACACTCCAAGCATTCATAAGGTTTCTCCCCTGTGTGAATTCTTTGATGAGAAGTGAGCAGTGTCTTCCGAATGAATCTATTTCCACACTCCAAGCATTGATATGCTTTCTCCCCTGTGTGAATTCTTTGATGAAAAGTCAGACTTATCTTTTGATTGAAGCTCTTTCCACACTCCAAGCACTGATATGGTTTCTCCCCTGTGTGAATTCTTTGATGAAAAGTCAGATTTATCTTTTGATTGAAGCTCTTTCCACACTCCAAGCATTGATATGGTTTCTCACCTGTGTGAGTTCTTTGATGAGAAGTGAGCTGTGACTTCCGACTGAATCTCCTTCCGCATTCCAAGCATTGATGTGGTTTCTCCCCTGTGTGAATTCTTTGATGGGAAGTCACACATGTTTTCCGACTGAACCTCTTTCCACACTCCAAGCATTGATATGGTCTCTCCCCTGTGTGCATTCTTTGATGAGAAGTGAGCTGTGACTTCCAACTGAATCTCCTTCCGCATTCCAAGCACTGATGTGGTTTCTCCCCTGTGTGGTTTTTACAATGAACACTGAGGCTTGATTTAGCCTTGAAGGTTTCCCACACACAGAGCACACATAGTTTTCCAGTTTTTTAGCCAGTTTTTCTTCCATTGAGATATCATCATAATCGGTGCCCTGAGAAGCAAAGGATTTATTCCTCCTCTTCCGATTTAGTTCACTTTCCCTTCTCTGAGCGTCCCTATTTTTACATCTGTTTGTTTTCGGGGACATCCCAAATGGTTCTCTCTCATTCTCCATTTCACACCAGTCACTTTCTAGAATGAAGACAAGAAATCGGCAAAAGCCCGAGTTAGAAATAGAGCTTCAAATCATTGAATGACTTCAGTTGACTATTGTGATAGGAGGAGGAACTCTGAACACCGAGACTGGTGGCAGTTCTTACTATGTGCCTAACAGCCTCTTTTGCCTGGCATTGACTTAAGAGCTGGTGTAGTCAAGAGCAATGGATTGGGACCAGAGAGTCCTGGGCTCTGCTCCCAGCTCAGACATGAATTTTTCTGGATGCTGCGGGACCGGTTACTCTCTCTTATCCTCGCCTACCCAACAGGGTTGTTGTGCAGGTAAGTGGACAATCTGAGGCATGATGTTATGAGCTATTTGGAGCAACATTAGGATGCAAATCCAGATAAAAAGAGAAAGAAGAGCCATCAAGAGTGGCAGAGAACCTTTTCTTCTTCGGTGTCCCATAAATTATATACATAAGTTAAATATGCTCATTTTAACGTCTGAGCTATGGCGGTGTTGGTGGCAAAGATAGCATATTTCTCTCCTACTGTTATGGACTCAGCACCATCCAGTGGAGCCTGTGGTATCCAAACCCACCATGGGACCTGAGGAATGAAGGTACCCTCCCCACTGGAGCCCACTCCCCACATGGATCAACTTGCTCAGCATTTTACGGATAAAGCTGCTCCCGTCCATTCTAAGCTGGTTGCCACGTTAATCACAGCTTGAGTCTACGGCTCCCGGCCTTTCCTGACCCAGCCCAAAAGGCTGATGTTCAACAGTCAATTCTGATGCTGCCCAGAGTTTATTACTCATTTGGGAATGCATATTCCCAGAGACATATCTCACATGACAAAGTTAAAACTTGAATAAATTGATCACTGAATCTCACGGGATGTAGGTTTCCGTGTCTATGCCAGAATCATCAATGGATTTATTTATATAATAAGTGCTTTATTTAAATTTATATAAGAACATTATATTTCTTTCCCTTTTCTTTCTTTTTTTTCCTTTTATGGTTTTGCTCTGTTGAAATTCAGAATAAAAAATAATGTTAAAAAAGTTCCTCACTCTTTATGGATAAAGTCGATGGAATCCATTCCAACTTTGTCTTGACACAGGAAGGACCAGTCCCAGGTGAGCCTCTCAACACGTGAACATCATCCTTGGCTGCCCGGCTCTGCTTTCTCACTCTGCCTATGGTGTGTGGCACGGGACCTTCTGAGCAGCGGACATCTGAACAGCCTGATCTCATCTGATCTCGAAAGCTAAGCAGGGTTGGGCCTAGTCAGTACTTGGGTGGGTGACTGCCTAGGAAGACCCGGTGCTGTAGAGAGGGGCCACATCTCAGTGGGATAGAGCTCATGCTTTGCACGTGGAAGGTCGCAGGTTCGATCCCTGGCTTCTCCAGGTCGGGCTAGGAAAGAATCCTGCAAGAAACCCCGGAGAGCGGCTGCTGCCTGTCACTGTCAACAATACTGGGCTAGAGGGACCAAGGGTCTGACTCAGTGTAAGGCAGCTTCCGAGGTTCCTTTGACACGAGCCTCCCTCCTCCTTAGTGGACAAATCCTGCTAGACCGAAAAGAAGGGATCCTGAGATGCTGGGATACACCATCGAATTGCACCCGGGCCCCTCCACTGCAGTCCTTCCAGTGTTGCTTAAAAGCTTGCCTATTCTCAGCTGCCTTTCCCTAATCACAGTGGTTATGCTGCTGGTTTTTGAGACTCCTGAGCTGTCTCAATGTGTCTCCTGGAAATGTTTCTGGCATGGCTGAACATGTCTTGAAGCTCCTGTTGTAACAGTGTATAACGACTGGATTATCTTAATGCATCCTCCTTTGCTTGCGTATGCCACTTGCGAGGGGGATGCCCAAAAGGTAGCCTAAAAACACTTCAATGTACATAGAGAATGGGGAAAAATTTCTAACATTCCCACTACTACGACGACTACTACCATCACTGCATTTGTAAAGAGATATTATCGCCAGCCAGGGAAAGAGGGAGCCTTACCAAGAGAGGCCACGATCCCACAATTCTCCTCCATGATTTGCCTGTGCAGGGCTCTCTGGTCAGGATCCAGCAGTGCCCACTCCTCCTTGCTGAAGGACACAGCGATCTCCTCAAAGGGCACCAGACCCTGGAGAGAAAAAAACATCAACATCTCCTCCTCACACCTAACGTAAAGATTGTGTACAGTAATACCTCGGATTACGAGTAACTCACGAGCAAAATTTTAGCATTTATTTGCATTCGAAAGACGAGCAAGTCTCGCAACACGAGCCACATGCTGTGCCCGCGACTAGCATTTAAAGTGCCAGCTCCCCGGCTTTGCCTAGCCAGCAGGGAGCCCCATGAAGGCAAGGCACGGCCGCTCGCACCACTGCACCTTGCACCGCTGCGCCGGCTCCCTGCCTGGGAGCCAGCAAAGCACAGTGCCAGCAAAGCCAAGCAAAAGAAGAGCGGCCTCCAAAAGGAGCCCCCAACCCGGCAGCTTCCTTCTCTACCGGCCCCGAAGACTTCTCAGCAGGGAATGAAGCAGCAGCGCACCAGCTGAGATCCCGAGCGCGGGGGGAGGGCAGCTCACTCGGCGGCTGCGAGAAGCGTCGTTTGCCGGGGAGCGCAGGAATGTGGCCGCTTCCTCCGAAGGGCCAGGCTGGGCAGCTCGCGGGGGAAGAAGGAAGGGAGAGCAAGGATCAGGGCTGCGGCCAAGTTGGGCTCCTCCTGCCGAACGGCAACTTTCTCGGCAACTTCCCGCTGTGGGAAGGGGGCGGGGAGGCGGCCCGCGGTGGCAAAGCCCACTGGAATGTGCGTGCCGGGTGTGTGGCTGCTGGCTCGCGCTCTCTCCCTGCCTCCCCCCCTCATTTGGTTGTGCTTCCTCTCCTCCCTCTGGTCGCCCTGCCTGCGCCTCCGCCTCCCTCGCTTTCGCTCTCTCTCTCTCTCTCTCTCTCTCTCGGCCCCTGCTTCGCTCCAGGGAGCTGTCAAAGCGGCTCTCTTCCTTCCTGCCCCCTCCCTCCGCGGGAAAGGAGGCTTGGATTCCTGACGGGGCCGGATGTGAGGTGCTGGGACAGCCGCCGCTTGCAAAAGTAGGGAGACGCGCCACTTGCAAAAAAGTGTAGGGAGAGGCGGGGGCAGGGAGATGTGTGGAGACACGCCGCGGCCGCTCGCTCTGCGGGCGCCTCGCGCTGCCATGCCGCTTCCCTGCCCGGGAGCCGACATGGCAGCGTGCGAGGCGCTAGCAGAGAGAGTGGAGGCGAGGCGAGGCCAGGAGCCGGCACATCAAAGTGAGTTTCCCCATTAGCCCCACAACCATTTAATCACTGCTTTGTCGGCTCCCTCCATGGGGCTCCCTGCCAGGGAGCCGGCAAAGCAGTGATTAAATGGTTGTGGAACGAATCATCTGAGTTCCCATTATTTCTAATGGGGAAACTCACTTTGATGTACGAGTATTTTGGATTACGAGCATGGTCCCGGAACGAATTATGCTCGTAATCCAAGGTATTACTGTAGTAACAAAATCCAAAAGGCTGCTTCAAGTGAGTTGGCTGGGCATTTATAGTGGGCGATTTAAGCATCTAGGAGTGGCATTTGCAGCCTTCCTTTTGGAGGACAAGACTACCAAAGGGCTACTGGTCCTGATGGCGACCTCCAGGATCTGGGGAAGCATGCCTCTCAAGACCAATTACAGGGGAAGAACAGCGTCCGAGGGCTATTGCCCAGCGAGGTGAGCGGGGGACAAGGGCACCCAAGGGATCCTTCTCCCGACCTGATCCGCTCCCACACCATCACAAAGAAGAAGCGCTGGCTGAGGATTGATTCCTGGCATCATTCCATCCCCTCTGAGAAAGGAAATTGGGAGTGTATGCTTGTCTTGGAGATTAAGATGACAGTCCTAAGAACATAAGACCATAAGAAGGGCCATTCTGGATCAGGCCAAATGTCCATCTAGGCCACTATTCTGTTTACACACTGGTCAACCAATTGCCCACAGAAACTCACAAGCAGGACATGAGTGCAACAACCCCCTCCCACCCATGTTCCCCAGCAACTGCCTCTGATCCTGGAGATCGTGTATAGCTATGTATGCCCATCACAAACACAGCTGTCTAAGGATCACTTTTCCCACTAACACAAAGGAAGACACACTTACTAGCTAATAAGCCCCTTTGAACACAACTGGACTTCCTTCTCAGGAAAATACACAGGACTTCAGCTTAAGTGATGCAAGTGTAAGAACACAGGCATGTCAGGAGATGTCTTATCCTTTATTTGCAGTCTGGATGTTTTAGGACAATTGGGTGAAAATGCATCTCTCCCCAGTTGGGCTCTTGGCCACAATTCAAAGTGCAGATTTCCATGTCTAACATCTCCCGTTAAGCTAATCCTTACCCTGTGAGGCGGCACCTCCATCACTCTCCTGCTCGATGCCCGTTCACAGGGGACTCTGCAGGGGGCAGGGAAATCAGGCCCCACTTCGGCACACAGATTCTCTACCTGAAACGTAATGTGGATCCAAGACATGCCATGAGAAGAGAATACAGAAGTGATAGACTCATGGGACAGGGGGCATGGGTATGGGAGATCCCTCCTCAGAGGATTTCCAGAAAAGGTCGGCTAATTCGCAGAGCGAGTTTTGGGATGTCCCTCCCTCACATGCTTGACCCCTTGGAGCTCCCACAATGCAATGCTCTCACCCGCTGCTCCTCCTGCTTCTTCTCCTCCTCCCGGCCCAGGAGGAAGCCTTCTGCCAGGGCCACCGCCTGGGAACTGGTCTCCGCCCCACATTCCCTCACCCAGCTCGACATCTCCAGGGGCAGGATGCTCAGGAACTGCTCCAGGATTACCAGGTCCACCATCTGATTTTTGGTGTGTCGCTCTGGCTTCAGCCACTGACGGGAGAGATGGTGGAGCTGGGTGCAGACCTCTCGGGGGCCCTGAGCCTCCTGGTAGCGGAGATGCCTGAAACGCTGTTGCCACACATCTGAGCTGACCATTTCCTGGCCCAGCATCTTCTGTCCCGTAGTTTCCCAGGTTTCCCTGGCACTCCCAGTCCTGATGGCATCGCGGCCTCTTCCTGCTTCGGCGGTAGCCGAGTCCTGCTCATCCATCTTTGATCTGTGCAGCAAAGAGCGGTGCTACTGAAGCTCTGCAAAGCCAAGACCTGTAAAAGAATTATTACCCTGTCAAGGCAAGAAGGAACAGTGCGGACTCCAGGTAGCAACCAGGTCCCATTCCAGAAGGAAAGGCAGGCACATGCCAAGACTCAAAGAGAAAATGGAGACATGGGTTGGGGAGGTTTCTTTGCCTGGGAGCCACGAACCAAAACTTCTTTCATGGGCTTGCAAGTCAGAGGATGCAGCATCCTCCGCGCACCCCAACGTTCCTCCCCGTCCAAACCAGCTCCCACTCTCAGCCTTCAATTGAGCCCCCTGCCCATTCTTCTTCCAAAGCCCCCACCACACCCCTCCCCAACAGGCATCCTGCTACTGCTCTGTTCTCCTTCAGCCTCTCTTACACGAGATTACCTGGAAATTGTTTAAAAACCAAATGTAAATATGACTCAAATGACTAAAATACAGTTAATACGACACACCCTGTTTAACCAGTTGATATAACCACCACCACCCCATGTGTTATTTAGAGTTGTTCACTGCCTCTACAGAGGGGGCAGGTATAACAAGGCCCCTAAAGGATAGTAGAGCTGGCGCCACCACAGTGTGGAGCTCGTTGCACAGTTGGGGGCAACCACAGAAAAGGCCCCCCCTTTGTTACCTCCCTCCAGGCCTCCCTGGAGGTGGCAAGCAAAGGAAAGACTCAGATGTTGGACGCGGGACAAAGCAACTGGAATCGGGCACGGAAGCAAATAGGCCAGAACTGGTGTTATATGTTTAGACCTACTAGTCCTGCCTATTAGTTTGGCTACTGCATTTTGGACAAGCTGCAGCTTCTGAATAGTCTTCAAGGGCAGCCCCACATAGAGTGCATTGCAGTAGTCTAATTTAGAGATTCCCAGAACATAGATTATTGAATCCAGGCTATCCCTGTCCAAATATGGGCAACCTGGGATACCAGCCAGAGCTGGTAGAAGGCACTCTGTGCCACTGAGGCCACTTGATCCTCAAGTGACAAAGATGGCCCAAGGAGGACCCCCAAGCTACGAACCTGCTCCTTCAAGGGGAGTGCCACCCCATCCATTACAGGTTGAACACCCTCCATCCGGTCAGGGGAACCACCCACTAACTGCATCTCAGTCTAGTCTGGATTGAGCCTCAGTTTGTTAGCCCTTATCCAGTCCATTGTCGTGGCCAGGCACCGGTTTAGCACATCCACGGCCTCAGCTGCTGAAGATGAAAAGGAGAGAAAGGGCTGTGCGTCATCAGCGTATTGATGGCAACACACTGTCAGCTATAACATTGGAGTCCAAGTCCCGGGGGATGCAAGAGATTTTTTCTGTCAGTGCCTAGCAAATATATTGTAGCGGGCCTCAGCGGGGTCCAGTGTGTCCTTGGGGCCAGCATATAATAGGCTCCAGACAACCCAAAAGAGCTCTGCTGGGCAACAAAAAAAGACTGAATAGAGGCAGTTTCTTTGCCTCCTTCACTGCCCCTAAATATAAAGGACTATAGGCACATACCAGGGCTTGATGGCATCCACTACTAGGAGTTCCTCTCCATCTGCACTCAAGCCGTCTCCTGTTTGTTTGTTTTTGGCGTACCACGAATACAGAGTAATCCTGTCAATCACCAAGAACAGCTCTGTATGTAACCACAACAAATACCCTTTTTTAAAAATCCCTTTTTGCAACAATAATAATAATCTTATGACACCTCCCTCTGCCCTATGGTGGGGCCAGCGCTGGGCGGGGGTGGGGGGCACCTCATCCGTGCCCCTCGGCCCAATTGTGTTCGCTTTGGACGGTCCAGCCCAGAACCAGGGGAGCATCTCGGCCACGCGCAGAAATCCCTCGGGGGAGCCGTGTTGGGGAGCCGGGAGCCACAGGGCCCGATTCGGGGGTGGGCGGGTGGGGGGGGGCAATGATTTTAGCCGGTGTTCAGGTGCAGAGTCTACGAACCTGCTGGATTCCTCGCAGACCTCCTTTAATTCCCCCCAAAACCAAAAGGTTCTCCTGGCTTTACGGAGGAGGAGAGAAAGAAAGAAAGAAGCGCCCGAGCTTGTAGGAAAACCTCAAACGGATCAGCCTGTGGGTTCCAGCGTGCAGCCCAGGGCCTCCCCCTACCCAAATACACATGGCGGAGGGTCTCACCGAACCGCAGTCGGTGGGAAAGAGCAGAGTCGCCTTGCAGGAGAAGGCAGGAGCAAAGTCTCCAGCTGCCGTGAAAATGGCGCGACCGTCAGGATAACCCACAAGCCATCGCGGCTTCTCCTCGCTTCGCCCTGCAGAGTCGGGAGCTCCCAGCTACTTCAAGCTGCTTTTAAAGGGGCCGCGGGCAGTTGCAGCTCAGCTTGGAGGTTTAGCTTAGCTGGATGTAATTGACTTTTGCCCACGGCCCCTTTAAGAGGAGAGAGGCTGCTAAGCTGGGAGGCGGAGGCGAGGGGTGCGCGTGCCTGTTAGTGCGCGTGCACGGGTGGACGCCCCATGGGGAAGGGATTAGCTGGGCGGAAAGAGGAGGAGGTGGAGAGGGAGGAAGAGGAGAATGAGGGACTTGATCACATGATTCCTTTCTTTATATGGCCAAAGATTTCATTTCCTAACAGAGCTGACTCGGTGCCTATACAGGTGAGATACAGTGTCAGAAGGAAAGGCAAGAAACTTCTCCTTCTCTCTGAAGCTCCATGTTTGGGAGGGGGAGGCAGGTAAGCTTCACCTGTTGAATTTGTGCCAATCCTGACCATTTTCTTGTGGGGTGGGAAAGAGATTGTCTACTCCAAGTTGGCAGCTCTGGCTACATCTTGCAGCAGTGAATTCCACAGTGCAACTATGCACTATGCAAAGAAATATTTCATTTTGTTTGTCCCAAATGTGCCACCATTTAGCTTTAGTGGATAACCCCAGGTTCTAGGTGAGAGGGAGAAAATACTGCAGTTTTGCGTGTTTCCTCTGATCTCTTTTGTACTTGACCATGCCCTTTGCTGGCCTGGCCACTCCCTTATGCTGCCTGGCCACACCCTCTTGATCACACCTTCATGTTGCTTAACCATACCTCTAACCAATTCACAGGTGTGCCCCTATTTTCATCCGTGAAATGTTGGAGGGTCTGCAGGAGAGGAAGGAGGGACGTGGGGGGGCTGGCAGGGACAGTTTATGATTTTGAGGCGGGGTGGAGGGAGGTGCCGTTGCCATGGAGACGGCCCTGCCCTGCCTCACCAAATTGCCTTCCTCTCCAGGATTCCGTCACAGTTCCTTTTGGGGGGGGGGGCACCGCGGGATCCTTCCTCGGGACCTCCCAAGCAGAACCAGGGGACCAGCTGGGCTCCTCTGGGCAGACTGGGTGGGGCCAGGCTAGTTTGTGCACGCGTCTGGTGTGTGGTAAACATTTGCTTTCTCTTTGAACCAGCTTCCCCCAACCTGGGGGGCAATTGGCAGTGCTGCCCGGGAATGATGGGAATTGTAGTCCAGCACATCCGGAGGGCACAAAGGCTCTACAGCTGCCTTAAGAACATAAGAACAGCCCTGCTGGATCAGACCAAGAGTCCATCTGCTGGGAGACCTGGGGCCGGATCCACCATCGCCTCTGCTGGGAGAGGACCAAGCCAGGCAAGTAGCTCAGCCCCGCTGCTGCTGCTGCCGCCTGTGTCCAAGCGGAGGCACCACCTGTGGGACTGCTGGCTGCCCCTTTGCAGGACCGGGCCCAGCCGGGAGCCACCCTGCCCCACCTGCAACTGTGGGGCTATAAAGATCCGGCCCCAGCGGGGGTGGGTCCACCGCCGGCGGGGTTGTCACCAAAGGGGTGACCCCAAAGGGGTCGCCCCTTTGGGGGTAGGGCGAGGGCCTCTCCCCCTGCTGATGGGGATATAGGTGAGGCTGGGAGTTTTAAGTGGCCCTTCCTTTTTTGAAGGGCTGGGGTTTTTTAGGGGTTGGTTTATAGGGGTGGGTCTCCCGCCTGATTGGCGGAAGCAAGGGGGCATGTGTCTCCCAGGGAGATAATGGGGGGAGTTCTGGGGGGCAAAACGTACGATTGTTGAGCGGCAGATCCGGGCAGAGCACTGGGGGCAGGCCAAGCCGATTAAGGGGAACAAGGGATCGATGCTTAATACCTCCCCCACACTAGGGTGCAATTGGCACTGCTGCCTGGGAATGATGGGAATTGTAGTCCAAGACATCCAGAGGGCACAAAGGCTCTACAGCAGCCGTACGAACATAAGAACAGCCCTGCTGGGTCAAACCAAGGGTCCATCTCGTCCAGCATTCTGTTCACACAGTGGCCAACTAGCTGCCGACGGGAAACCCACAAGCAGGACATTCGTGCAACATCAGCCTCCCACCCATGTTCCCCTGCAACTGGCGTACCTAGGCATACTGCCTCCGATACTATATAGCATAGAGCCATGAGGACTAGTAGCCATGGATAGCCTTCTCCTCTGTCCCATCCCTTTAAAGCCCTCCCAATCGGGGGCCGTGACTACATCTCGGGGAGGTAGATTCCATGGTTTAACTAAGCGCGGTGTGGGAAGGCTGCTGTAGCGGTTCAGTGGGCTTGCTCTCACGTAAGCATGCATAGCGGGGGTATGCAACTTCAAAGGGCCCCCGAGGGCCACATGCGGTGTTGGGGTGGTGCCCAGGGGCCACGTGCAGACTCCCCCCTCCCAATCCTGCTGAACCCTCACTGGGGCACAGGGAAGCTTTTAGTCTCACCCCCATCCCAGGGATCTTGGGTACCATCACCGGGATGTGGCCGGGACGAGATCCTCCTCCCATCTGCAGGTGGCCGGAGGGGGGGGGAGCAGAGCAGGGGCTTCGCCTCCATCCCCCTCACAGAGATGTGGGCATAGAGTGGCCCTCCAACTGACCTCTTTTCTTCCTGAAACTCCTGGCCCCGACTCACAGGACTCTATAACGCAGGAGGGGCAGGCAACCTGGAGCCCTCCAGATGTTTGGGACTACAGCTCCTCAAATCCCTGAACGTTGGCCATCCTGGCTGGGGATGATGGGAGTTCTAGTCCAAAACATCTGGAGGGCACGGGGTTGGGGACAGCTGCTGTATGAGGCTGCAGCCCTCGTTCATATGGGGAGGCTGTGAGAGCCATAATGGAACATTCCACAATACTCCAAAACACAGGGATGTGTTACACACACTGGAGAACAACATTTCAGAACGGAAACCCTCCCAGTATCATATTTTTATTTACCCCTAAACACCCCAAGCAGAGCCAGGGGACCGGGTGTCAGGCACCGCACCCCAGGGAGGCTGGGCTCCTCCGGGGCGGGTGGGGACAGGCTACTTTGTGCACGTGTCTGGTGGGGTGGTAAACATTTGCTTTCTCTTTGGACCAGCCTCCCCCAACCTGGGGGGGCAATTGGCTGCCTGGGAATGATGGGAATTGTATTTCAGCACATCCAGAGGGAACAGAAGGAATTCCCGGAACTGCAACTTCTGAGTAAGCCACACTGACCCTGCAATGGATTCCTGCATTGAGCAGGGGGTTGGACTCGATCTAGAATTGGCCTCCACAGTCACTTACGGACCCATCGCTAGAGTCTACACTATCTTCTTTAGAATTTCCTCCTTTTATCCCGGAAGACAATCTTACTCGGTCACGAGTGATCGCCTGATGATGATGATGGACTCGATGGCCTTGTAGGCCCCTTCCAACTCTACTTTTCTATGATTCTATGACCCATATTACACAGCTTTTATATATGTCCCCGCTTCACTTTCCTTTCTTGTAATCATTCCAGCACAAAGGCAGGCCTACCAACAAGGCAGCCGTGGCTGGCTGAGCAAATCTCCAGGTGTTCCTGGCGCTTTAATTCCATTCCAGAATGGGAGGGAAAGCAGACAAATATACCACGGGGACAAGTCCCCAACCATTGTGGGGACAACCTCTCATGTCTTCATTGCTTATCCCTCTCCCTCTTGCCGGATCGTCACCTTGAAGTGGTGAGTGGGCTTGCGTGTTCCAATGAACCCTGTGAGCAATGCCATCGGGAGCTATGTACTCCCAGTAGGGTCACCCATGGCGGTAAGGTCCAGGGAGAGGAACCAGACAAAGAACGATCCAAAACATAAAGTCCTCAACGGCAGAACAGGCGGAAGATAATTAAACCTAAATTACAATGGCTGTGAAGGCGGATGAAGGCTGCAGCAGAGTATGGTTTTCCAATCGTCAGGGTAAACAGGCCATTGGATCATTGCCGTACTCTGTCAAGTTTGTGTGGTGATCCGTTGTGCACCGATCTCCCCACATAAAACAGCTTCATGCACAGGCGTCTTCCAACCCAACCCAACCAACCAGACAACACAATTTTCTTTAGAATTTCCTCCTTTTAAAATTTCTTTTGTTATTTTTTTATCCTGGAAGACAATCTTACTCGGTCACGAGTGATCGCCTGATGATGATGGCTTATCCCTCTTTCTCCCGGATTGGAATAAAAGTTTAGGATTAGCCTGGAAACAAAAAAATCCCGACTTTGAAAATGGGCAGCACTGGAAGGCAAAGGAAGTTCATGAGAAGAAAGGTGTGGGGTGCAGGACACGCAGGGACTGTGACTTGCATCAAGCCTTCCAGTGGATCTAGGGCTCAGGTGGGAGTTGGACCCCAAAATGTCCCAGGCATAAACCCAGACTCGCATTTCCTGGACCACCCTAGCTCAACACCAATTGATGACATAAGCACGTCCATCTGCTTTTGTTCCCATTCCATCACTCTCCCAAATTAAGCTGTCAACACATTTGTCACTGACAAGGAGTCTCAGCCCCACGGACAAAGCCCCAAGATAAAAAGAAGTTGAGCACACACCCGAGGATGGGCTGCTTTGTGCCTGTGTGTGTCTGTTGGGTGGTAAAATTTCGCTTTCTCTTCAGACCAGAACAAAACATATCGTGGGGCAGCAGGTTGAGGAAGGATTGCAGCCCTAATTCTTATCTGGTGGTTGTAGTAACTGTAATGGAACGTGCTGGAATTGGGCCCTAAATATATACACACACTGATGTAGTTTCCTTCTCAAACTGGGGAGAGGTAACGAGTGGGGCACCACAGGGCTCGGTCCTGGGCCCAGTGCTCTTCAACATTTTTATTAATGACTTGGATGAGGAGGTGCAGGGAATGCTTATCAAATTTGCAGATGACACAAAGTTGGGTGGAACAGCTAATACTCTGGAAGACAGAAACAAAATTCAAGGAGATCTCGATAGGCTGGAACGCTGGGCTGAAAACAACAGAATGATATTTAATAGGGATAAATGCCAAGTGCTGCACCTAGGGAAAGGAAACCAAATGCAGAGTTACAGAATGGGGGACACTTGGCTCAACAATACCACAAGTGAGAAGGATCTTGGAATTGTTGTAGATCACAAACTGAATGAGCCAGTAATGCGATGTGGCTGCAAAGAAGGCAAATGCTATTTTGGGCTGCATTAATAGAAGTATTGCTTCCAAATCACGGGAAGTGATAATTCCCCTTTACTCGGCACTGGTTAGGCCTCATCTTGAGTACTGCTTCCAGTTCTGGGCACCACACTTTCAGAAGGACGTAGACAAACTGGAGAGGGTTCAGAGGAGGGCAACAAGGATGAGAAAGGGACTGGAAACAAGGCCCTATGAGGAGAGACTGAAAGAACTGGGCATGTTTAGCTTCAGAAGAGGAGACTGAGGGGAGATATGATCGCACCCTTCCAGTACTTGAAGGGATGTCACACAGAGGAGGGCCAGGATCTCTTCTCGATCATCCCAGTTTGCAGGACACGGAATAATGGGCTCAAGATACAGGAACCCAGATTCCACCTAAATATCAGGAAAAATTTCCTGACTGTCAGAGCAATAAGACAATGGAACCTACTACCTAGGGAGGTGGTGAGCTCTCCCACTCTGGAGGCATTCAAAGTGCGGCTGGACAGCCATCTGTCAGGGATGCTTTGACCTGGATTCCTGCATTGAGCAGGGGGTTGAACTGTGTGAGTTCTTTGATGTTACATGTAGCTTTTCCTCAAATCAAAATTCTTTTCATGACCCAAGCATTTATATGGTTTCACAACTGTGTAACTTCTTTGATGAGAAGTCAAATACGTCTTCCGACTGAAACACTTTCCACAGACCAAGCATTGATATGGTTTTTCCCCTGTGTGAATTCTTTGATGAGTAGTCAGACTTATCTTTTGATTGAAGCTCTTTCCACACTCCAAGCATTGATATGGTTTCTCTCCTGTGTGAATACTTTGATGAGTAGTGAGCTGTGTCTTCCAAATGAATCTCTTTCCACACTCCAAGCATTCATAAGGTTTCTCCTGTGTGAATTCTTTGATGAGAAGTCAGACTTATCTTTTGATTGAAGCTCTTTCCACACTCCAAGCATTGATATGGTTTCTCCCCTGTGTGAATTCTTTGATGAGAAGTGAGCTGTGTCTTCCAAATGAATCTCTTTCCACACTCCAAGCATTGATGTGGTTTCTCACCTGTGTGAATACTTTGATGAGAAGTGAGCTGTGTCTTCCGAATGAATCTCTTTCCACACTCCAAGCATTCATAAGGTTTCTCCCCTGTGTGAACTCTTTGATGAGAAGTGAGCTGTGTCTTCCGAATGAATCTCTTTCCACACTCCAAGCATTCATGTGGTTTCTCACCTGTGTGAATTTTATGATGAGAAGTGAGCTGTATCTTCCAAGTGAATCTCTTTCCACACTCCAAGCATTGATATGGTTTCTCCCCTGTGTGAATTCTTTCATGAGAAGTGAGCTGTGTCTTCCGAATGAATCTCTTTCCACACTCCAAGCATTCATGTGGTTTCTCACCTGTGTGAATTTTATGATGAGAAGTGAGCTGTATCTTCCAAGTGAATCTCTTTCCACACTCCAAGCATTGATATGGTTTCTCCCCTGTGTGAATTCTTTCATGAGAAGTGAGCTGTGTCTTCGAACTGAATCTCTTTCCACACTCCAAGCATTGATATGGTTTCTCCCCTGTGTGAATTCTTTCATGAGAAGTAAGATTTTTCTTCTGACTAAAGCTCTTTCCACAGTCCAAGCATTGATATGGTTTCTCTCCTGTGTGGATTCTTTGATGAGAAGTGAGATGTATCTTCAAACTGAATCTCTTTCCACACTCCAAGCATTCATGTGGTTTCTCCCCTGTGTGAATTCTTTGATGGGAAGTCACACGTGTTTTCAGACTGAAGCTCTTTCCACACTCCAAGCATTGATATGGTTTCTCCCCTGTGTGCATTCTTTGATGAGAAGTGAGCTGTGACTTCCAACTGAATCTCCTTCCGCATTCCAAGCATTGATGTGGTTTCTCCCCTGTGTGAATTCTTTGATGGGAAGTCACACATGTTTTCCGACTGAACCTCTTTCCACACTCCAAGCATTGATATGGTTTCTCCCCTGTGTGAACTCTTTGATGAGAAGTGAGCTGTGACTTCCAACTGAATCTCCTTCCGCATTCCAAGCATTGATGTGGTTTCTCCCCTGTGTGGATTTTACGATGAACATTGAGGCTTGATTGAGACTTGATGGTTTTCCCACACACAGAGCACACATAGTTTTCCTGTTTTTTAGCCAGTTTTTCTTCCATTGAGATATCATTGTAGTCACTGCCCTGAGAAGCAAAGCATTTATTCCTCCTCTTCGGATTTACTTCAGTTTCCTTTCTCCACCTTTCTCTATTTTTACATCTGTTTGTTTTCGGTGGCATCCCACATGGTTCTCTCTCATTCTCCATTTCACACCAGTCACTTTCTAGAATCAAGACAAGAAATCGGTAAAATCCTGAGTTAGAAATAGAGCTTCAAATCATTGAATGACTTCAGTTGACTATTGTGAGAAAAGGAAAAACTCTCAACACCGAGACTGGAGAGAAGATCTTACTATGTGCCAAACAGCCTCTTTCGCCTGGCATTGACTTAAGAGTTGGTGTAGTCAAGAGCAATGGATTGGGACCAGAGAGTCCTGGGCTCTGCTCCCAGCTCGGACATGAATTTTTCTGGATGCTGCGGGTCCGGTTACTCTCTCTTATCCTCGCCTACCCCACAGGGTTGTTGTGCAGGTAAGTGGACAATCTGAGGCATGATATGAGCTATTTGGAGCAACATTAGGATGCAAATCCAGATAAAAAGAGAAAGGAGAAGAGCCATCAAGAGTGGCAGAGAACCTTTTCTTCTTCGGTGTCCCATAAATTATGTACATAAGTTAAATATGCTCATTTTAACATCTGAGCTATGGTGGTGTTGGTGGCAAAGATAGCATATTTCTCTCCTACTGTTATGGACTCAGCTCCATCCAGTGGTGGTATCCAAACCCACCATGGGACCTGAGTAATGAAGGTACCCTCCTTACCGGAGCCCACTCTCCACTGGAATCAACTTGCTCAGCATTTTACGGATAAAGTTGCTCCCGTCCATCCTAAGCTTGTTGCCACATTAATAACAAGTTGAGTCTGCGGCTCCCGGCCTTTCCTGACCCAGCCCAAAAGGCTGATGTTCAACAGTCAATTCTGAGGCTGCCCATAGTTTATTACTCATTTGGGAATGCATATTCCCAGAGACATCTCTCACATGACAAAGTTAAAACTTGAATAAGTTGATCACTGAATCTCACGGGATGTAGGTTTCCGTGTCTATGCCAGAATCATCAATGGATTTATAGTAAGTGCTTTATTTAAATTTATATAAGAACATTATATTTCTTTCCCTTTTCTTTCTGTTTTTTCCTTTTCTGGTTTTGCTCTGTTGAAATTCAGAATAAAAAATAATTTTTAAAAAGTTCCTCACTCTTTATGGATGAAGTCAATTGAATCCATTTCAACTTTGTTTTGACACTAATGACATCTTCTTGCTCCTGCTCCACCCACTATCAGCAGCTCCCCCCAATCGACTTCCCCTGTGGGTCAACGGACATTCACAGGAAAAGTTTCCTCACCCCTGGCCCTAAAGGGTCAGCATTCCTGATACATGAAGGACCAGTCCCAGGTGAGCCTCTCAACACGTGAACATCTTGCTTGGCTGCCCAGCTCTGCTTTCTCACTCTGCCTATGGTGTGTGGCACGGGATCTTCTGACTAGCGGACATCTGAACAGCCCTGAACAGCCCGATCTCGTCTGATCTCGAAAGCTAAGCAGGGTGGGTGACTGCCTGAGAAGACCAGGTGCTGTAGAGAGGGACCATCGCTCAGTGGGACAGAGAACAGGCTTTGCACGTGGAAGGTCCCAGGTTCGAACCCCGGCCTCCAGGTAGGGCTAGGAAAGAATCCTGCCTGAAACCCCGGAGAGCTGCTACTGCCTGTCACTGTCAACACAACTGGGCTAGAGGGACCAAGGGTCTGACTCAGTAGAAGGCAGCTTCTGATGTTCCTATGACACGAGCCTCCCTCCTCCTTAGTGGACAAATCCTGCTAGACTGAAAAGGAGGGATCCTGAGATGCTGGGATACACCACTGAATTGCACACGGGCCCCTCCACTGCAGGCCTTCCAGTGTTGCTTAAAAGCTTGCCTGTCCTCGGCTGCCTTTCCCTAATCACGGTGGTTGTGCTGCTGGTTTTTGAGACTCCTGAGCTGTCTGAATGTGTCTCCTGGAAATGTTTCTGGTATGGCTGAGCCCAGTGTCTTGAGGCTCCTGTTGTAACAGTGTAGAACGACTGGATTATCTTAATGCATCCTCCTTGGCTTGCGTAAGCCACTTTTGAGGGGCATGACCGAAAGGTAGCCTAAAAATGATTCAACGAATATAGAGAATGGTAAAGAAATTACTAACACTCCTACTACTACTACTACTACCATCATTGCATTTGTAAAGAGACATTATCACCAGTCAGGGAAAGAGGGCGCCTTACCGAGAGAGGCCACGATCCCACAATTCTCCTCCATGATCTGCCTGTGCAGGGCTCTCTGGTCAGGATCCAGCAGTGCCCACTCCTCCTCGCTGAAGGACACAGAGATGTCCTCAAAGGGCACCAGAACCTGGACAGAAAAAACATCAACACTTCCTCCTCACACCTAACGTAAAGATAATCGAGTAACAAAATCCAAATGTCCACCTAGTCCACACATCTGTTTACACACTGGTCAACCAACTGCATACAGAAACTCACAAGCAGGACATGAGTGCAACAACACCCTCCCACCCATGTTCCCCAACAACTGGTGTACATAGGCATACTGCCTCTGATATTGGAGATCGTGTATAGCTATGTATGCACATCACAAACACAGCTGTCTATGTGTCTAAGGATCACATTTCCCACTACCACGAGCCCCCCGCCCCCTGGATATATTTAACACACTTACTAGCTAGTAAGCTCCTTTGAACACAACAAGACTTCCTTCTCAGGAAAATACACAGGACCGCAGCTTAAGTGATGCAAGTGCAAGAACACCTGTCCGGAGGTGTCTTATCATAGAATCATAGAAAAGTAGAGTTGGAAGGGGCCTACAAGGCCATCGAGTCCAACCCCCTGCTCAATGCAGGAATCCAGGTCAAAGCATCCCTGACAGATGGCTGTCCAGCTGCACCTTGAATCCCTCCAGACTGGGAGAGCCCACCACCTCCCTAGGTAGTTGATTCCATTGTCTTATTGCTCTGACAGTCAGGAAATTTTTCCTGATGTTTAGGTGCAATCTAGGCAATCCCCTCAGTCTCCTCTTCTGAAGGCTAAACATGCCCAGTTCTTTCAGTCTCTCTTCATAGGGCCGTTTCCAGTCCCTTTATCATCCTTGTTGCCCTCCTCTGAACCCTCTCCAGTTTGTCTCTGTCCTTCTTAAAGTGAGGTGCCCAGAACTGGACGCAGTACTCAAGAGGAGGCCTAACCAGTGCCAAGTAAAGGGGAATTACGGTATCACTTCATGCGATTTGGAAGCTATACTTTTATTAATGCAGCCCAAAATAGCATTTGCCTTCTTTGCAGCCACATCACATTGCTGGCTCATATTTAGTTTGTGATCTACCACAATTCCAAGATCCTTATCACTTGTAGTATTGCTGAGCCAAGTGTCCCCCATTCTGTAACTCTGCATTTGGTTTCCTCTCCCTAGGTGCAGCACTTGGCATTTATCCCTATTAAATTTCATTCTGTTGTTTTCGGCCCAGCACTCCAGTCTATGAAGGTCACTTTGAATTTTGTTTCTGTCTTCCAAAGTATTAGCTGTTCCACCCAACTTTGTGTCATCTGCAAATTTGATAAGCATTCCCTGTACCTCCTCATCCAAATCATTAATAAAAATGTTGAAGATCACTGGGCCCAGGACCGAACCCTGTGGTACTCCGCTCGTTACCTCTCCCCAGTTTGAGAAGGAACCATTGATAAGCACTCTTTGAGTCCGATTCTGGATCTTGACAAATCCATGCTGGCTTCTAGTAATGACGGCATTGTTTTAAAGGTACTTGCAAACTGACTTTTTTATAATCTGCTCAAAAAATTTCCCAGGGATTGATGTCAGGCTGACTAGTCTATAGTTCCAAGGTTCCTCCTTTATTTTTTTTTATTTATTATATTTATACCCCGCCTTTTTTCCTGCAAGGAACCCAAGGCGGCTTACATGATCCTCATCCTCCTCTCCATTTTATCCTCACAACAACCCTGTGAGGTAGGTTAGGCTTCTTGCCCTTTTTGAAGATGGGAACAACATTTGCCCTCCTCCAGTCATCTGGCACTTCACCTGTCCTCCATGATTTCTCAAAGATAATAGACAGTGGTTCTGAGAGTTCTTCTGCCAGTTCCTTTATTACTCTAGGATGCAGCTCGTCAGGCCCTGGAGATTTAAACTCGAGTAGTCAGGTGCTCCTTGACCATTTGCCTATCAATCTCAAGCTGCAATCCTGCCCCTTCAATCTGTTCTTCAGGTTTGCCAGGGGGGTCATAGACCCTCTTTTGGGAGAAGACCGAGCCGAAGTATGAATTAAACACTTCTGCCTTTTCCTTGTCTTCTGTTATCAATTTGCCATCCTCAATTTTTTAGTTGAACCACCATTTCTTTCCTCTGTCTTTTACTATGCACATATCTGAAGAAAGCTTTCTTGTTGTTTTTAGCATCCCTCGCTAACCTTAGCTCATTCTCAGCTTTAGCCTTCGTGACACTATTCCTGCAGCTCTGTGCTACCTGCCTGTACTCTTCCCTTGTAGCCTGTCCTTCCCTCCACTTCCTATACGTGTCCTTTTTTGTTTTCAGGTCATCTTTGAGTTTATTGTGAAGCCACATTGGCTTCTTCTGTTCCCCTCTGCCTTTTTCCCTTGTGGGAATTGTTTGCAATTGTGTCTTTAACATTTCCTTTTTAAAAAACTCCCACCCCTCCTGGGCTCCTTTTCTCATGAGAGTCGCTTGCCATGGGATCTTACTAATCATTGTTCTGAGTTTGTTAAAATTGGCTTTCCTAAAATCCAGGGTACGTGTTTGGCTACACTCAGCTTTTGCTCCCCTTAGAATCAAGAACTCAAGTATAACATGGTCACTTTCCCCCAGAGTTCCCGAAACTGCCACTTTATCCACGAACTCGTCTCCGTTGGTTAGAATCAGGTCAAGGATAGCCGCTCCTCTAGTTCAGTGATGGCGAACTTATGGCACGCGTGCTGTCACGCGAGCCATAGGTCGCCAGGGGCACAGAGCTCGAGAGCAGGGGGGCGAAGCCGGGGAAGGGGCGAAGCCGGGGAAGGGCCAAGAAGGTCCTCCCGGGGTGGGGTGGGGCTGGGCGGGGTCGCCGGGAGGCAGCGTCACGCCACGCGCACGTGCTCCCTCCCAACGAGGCGCTGGTGCTGTTTGTTTGCAGACAGCAAAGGAGGAGGAGGAAGAGAAGGGAGGAGCCACAGCCCAGCCGGAGGACCCGAGGCAGACAGGCAGGCCAGGGGTTCTTTCTGCAGAAGGAGGAGATGCACTGATGCAGGAGAAGGGAGGCATTTCACCGCGGCAGGCTTCCCTTCTTCTCTCTTGGCGACCCCCACATTCTCCCTGGCTTCATCATGATCCCCCGCACTCTTTCCCCCTCTCGTTCCACCAAATGCTTGAGGTCTTCTTTCCCCTCCAGTTTCCTTCCCTCCCCCCCCATGTTTTGTATCTCAATATTGCTTCCCTTCCCTTCTCGTGCTCCTCACCCCTCCCTCATTTCTCTGTTTGCATCGGCTTCATAATTACTTCCCCCTCCCCATAGCGCTTCCTCCTCTTCCCTCCTTTTATTTCACTGCAGCAGGCTTCCCTTCTCGATATTGCGTCCCTTCCCTTCCCTTCCCTTCCCTTCCCTTCTCTTCCCCCCTCCCTCATTTCTCCCCGTTTCCATCATCTTAATAATTACTTCTGGCTCCCCGCTCCGCACCCCAGTAGTTTCTTCATCCTCTCAGGACTGGCCAATGTGATCATATTATGCCAGTACTTTCCCATCTACACTGGCATAATATGAATATGATCACACTGGCCTGTCCTGTTAACAATCTTAGAGCCTGCAAGGAACCCAAGGCGGCTTACATAATCCTCCTCCTCTCCATTTTATCCTCACAACATCCAGCCTAACCTACCTCACAGGGTTGTTGTGAGGATAAAGTGGAGAGGAGGAGGATTATGTAAGCCGCCTTGGGTTCCTTGCAGGTGCTTCATCTATCTTTTTAAATAAATTTTGTGTTTTTGTAGACTCCAAGACTTGAACAACAACAACAACAACAAAACATGAGTTCAGCTCTTTTCAGCTTTGAATTATATCAAATCTGATACCAGAAACAGATTAACAGATGAGCTGAGTGCTGCATGTGTTGCTCTCAAACTGAGTATGAGCCAAAGTTTGACAAATTATCAGCATGCATGCAACAGCAAAAATCACATTAATCATATTACAAGTTGAGAATCCCTTATCCAAAAATACATATGCCTAATTATTTAAATTACCGTAAGGCTACAATGTAGTACTAGAAAAAAAATTGAGTTGATTTTTTTTCAACAAAAAACTGTTTGTATCATTGAAATTATTATTGTGTTTTTCTTTTAAGACAAAAGATGTTAATTAGTTCGGACAACTGTATGAGTTGTTTTTACTAAACTAAAACCTAGGTTTTAATTGCAGTGTTGGCACTTTGAAATAAATAAGTTGGTTTTGTGTTGCAGTTTGGGCACTCGGGCTCAAAAAGGTTTGCCATCACTGCTCTAGTTCCTTCCTCCACTTTCTGTAGGAGGAAGTTATCAGCAGCACAACTCAGGAATTTCTTGGAGGGGCCATGCTTGGCTGAATAAGACTCCCAACAGATATCGGGGAAATTGAAGTCCCCCATTACTACCACATCATGCCTCCTTGAAACATTTGCAATTTGCTTTTCAAAAGTTTCATCCTCGTCTTCTCCTTGATTGGGTGGTCGGTAGTAGACTCCAACCGCCATGTTCGTCTTATCCTTTGCCCCTTTTATTTTATCCTTTATTTGCAGTCTGGATGTTTTAGTATGATTGGGTGAAAATGCATCTCCCCCCAGTTGGGCTCTTGGACACAATTCAAAGTGCAGATTTCCATGGTTAACGTCTTCAGTTATTGAAT
This sequence comes from Shinisaurus crocodilurus, assembly GCA_021292165.1. Lineage (NCBI taxonomy): Eukaryota > Metazoa > Chordata > Lepidosauria > Squamata > Shinisauridae > Shinisaurus > Shinisaurus crocodilurus. Next base: position 10,087,239 of record CM037879.1, read on the forward strand.
ATGATTTTTTTAAACTGAGAAAATGGCTGGAGACAGGTTTCTTCCCCCCACCCACCCCAAATGACTTGGCGGGGGAGGGAATAAAAGCAGCCCAAGGATTTCTTGCATGCTCCCCAACCCCGCAGCAAATCCTTACCCTGTGAGGCGGCACCTCCATCACTCTCCTACTCGATGCCCGTTCGCAGGGGACTCTGCAGGGGGCAGGGAAATCAGGCCCCACTTCGGCACACAGATTCTCTGCCTGAAATGCAATGTGGATCCAAGACATGCCATGAGAAGAGAATACAGAAATGATACACTCTTGGGACAGGGGGCATGGGACATCCCTCCTCAGAGGATTTCCAGAAAAGGTCGGGTAATTCATAGACTGAGTTTTGGGATGTCCCCCCCTCACATGCTTGACCCCTAGGAGCTCCCAGGATGCAATGCTCTCACCCGCTGCTCCTCCTGCTTCTTCTCCTCCTCCTGGCTCAGGAGGAAGCCTTCTGCCAGGGCCACCACCTGGGAACTGGTCTCCGCCCCACATTCCCTCACCCAGCTCGACATCTCCAGGGGCAGGATGCTCAGGAACTGCTCCAGGATTACCAGGTCCACGATCTGATTTTTGGTGTGTCGCTCTGGCTTCAGCCACTGACGGGAGAGATGGTGGAGCTGGGTGCAGACCTCTCGGGGGCCCTGAGCCGCCCGGTAGCGGAGCTGCCTGAAACGCTGGCGCCGCACATCTGAGCTGACCATTTCCTGGCCCAGCATCTTCTGTCCCGTCGTTTCCCAGGTTTCACTGGCACTCCCAGTCCTGATGGCATCGCGGCCTCTTCCTGCTTCAGCAGTAGCAGAGTCCTGGTTGTCCATCTTTGATCCGTGCAGCAAAGAGCGGTGCTAATGAAGCTCTGCAAAGCCAAGACCTGTAAAAGAATTATTACCCTGTCAGGGCAAGAAGGAACAGTGAGGACTCCAGGTAGCAACCAGGTCCCATTCCAAAAGGAAAGGCAGGCACATGGCAAGACTCAAAGAGAAAACCTAGACATGGGTTCGGGAGGTGTCTTTGCCTGGGAGCCACGAACCAAAACTCCTTTCATGGGCTTGCAAGTCAGAGGATGCAGCATCCTCCGCACACCCCAACGTTCCTCCCCGTCCAAACCAGCTCCCACTCTCAGCCTCCCGTTGAGCCCATTCCTCTTCCAAAGCCCCCACCACACCCCTCCCCATCAGGCATCCTGCTACTGCTCTGTTCTCCTTCAGCCTCTCTTAGGCAAAACTACCTGGAAATTGTTTTAAAAACCAAATTTAACTACGACTCAAATGACTAACAGGGAATAACAAGGCACCTAAAGGATAGTAGAGCTGGCACCACCTCAGTGTAGAGCTCGTTGCACAGTTGGGGGCTTCCACAGAAAAGCCCCCCCTTTGTTACCGCCCTCCAGGCCTCCCTCGGAGGTGGCAGTTGGGGGAAAGACTCAGATGTTGAACCTAGTGTCAGGGGAGATTGCAGTTGGGAGAGGTGTTTGGTCAAGAATTGCGGTACCAAGCAACTGGAATCAGGCATGGAAGCAAATGGGCCAGAACTGGTGTTATGTGTTTTGACCTACTGGCCCTGCCTATTAGTCTGGCTGCTGCATTTTGGACAAGCTGCAGCTTCTGAATAGTCTTCAAGGGCAGCCCCACGTAGAGTGCATTGCAGTAGTCTAATTTAGAGATTACCAGAGCATAGATTACTGAAACCAGACTATCCCTGCCAAGATAGGGTCATAGCTGGGAGATCAGTCGGAGCTGGTAGGTGGCACTCCGTGCCACTGAGGCCACTTGAGCCTCAAGTGACAAAGATGGCTCCAGGAGCACCCCCAAGCTATGAACCTTCTCCTTCAAGGGGAGTGCCACCCCATCCATTACAGGTTGAACACCCTCCATCCGGTCAGGGGAACCACCCACAAACAGCATCTCAGTCTAGTCTGGATTGAGCCTCAGTCTGTAAGCCCTCATCCAGTCCATTGTCGTGGCCAGGCACCGGTTTAGCACATCCACAGCCTCAGCTGCTTAAGAGGAAAGGGAAAGATAGGGCTGTGTGTCATCGGCGTATTGATGGCAACACACAGCAAAACTCTGGATGACCCCACTCAAAGATTTCATGTGGATGTTAAATAGCATAGGGGATAAGACCGACCCCTGAGGGACCCCATACTGGAGAGTCCACGGGGGGGGGGCAAGAGCGCCCGAAGCTGGTTGGCCACCACCCGTTCATGGACCTTGCCCAGGAAAGGAACATTTCTTACTGGCCCGAAGTTGTTAAGACCATCCAGAACCAAGAGCCAACAAGGGCAAGGATCCAGTACAGAGGGGCATACATGAACCTGTCCAAGCACCTTGTCAACATCCTAGAGCTGTACCAACTAAAACTCATGCAAGCAAATTTGACCAGCAGGCTGAGCTCTGGGTACCTGATTCAACTGCTATAACATTGGAGTGCAAGTCCCGGCGGATGCAAGAGATTTTTCCTGGAAGTGCCTAGCAAATATACTGTATTGTAGCGGGCCTCAGAGGGGTCCAGGATGTCCTTGGGGCCAGCATATCATAGGCCCCGGACAACCCAAAAGAGCTCTGCTGGGCGACAAATACAAGACTGAATAGAGGCAGTTTCTTTGCCTCCCTCACTGCCCCTAAATATACCTGACTGTAGGCACATACCAGGGCTGGATTGAATCCACTACTAGGCGTTCCTCTCCATCTGCACTCAAGCCTGTCTCCTGTTTTTGTTTTGTTGCATAAATACAGAGCAATCCTGTCAGTCGCCACGAACTGTGTGGTATGTAACCACAACAAATATTCTTTTTTAAAAATCCCTTTTTGTAATAATATTAATCTTAATAATCTTGAAAAGACAGCTCTCTCTGTGGTCAGGAGTGCATTTGGGCTGACACAAGACATGTTGCTCCCCGCCCTGCCAAAGCGCATCTCCCCACATCCCCGGCAGGAGAAGAGCAAGAAGAGGGTGGGAAATACTCAGTTACTGGACTTTCAGGACGCCCCAAATGGTGGGGCCGGCCCTGGGCGGGGGTGGGGGGCACCTCATCCGTCCCCCTCGGCCCAATTGTGTTTGCTGTGGGCGGTCCAGCCAAGCCAGGCCAGAACCTGGGGAGCATCTCGGCCACGCGCAGAAATCCCTCGGGGGAGCCAAGTTGGGGAGCCCGGACCCACAGGGCCCGATTGGGGGGGGGCGGGGGGGGCAACGATTTTAGCCGATGTCCAGGTGCAGAGTCCACGAACCTACTGGATTCCTCGCAGACCTCCTTTAATCCGCCCCCCCCCCAACCAAAAGGTTCTCCTGGCTTTACGGAAGAAAGAAGCGCCCGAGCTTTTGGGGAAACCTTAAACGGATCAGCCTGTGGGTTGAAATGGGGGTGGGGGTGTTCCAGCTTGCACCTTACCCCCGCCATGCCCCCTCCCCTACTACAGCGCAGGGCCTCCCCCTACCCAAATTCACAAGCGGGGGTCTCACCGGATCGCAGAGTCGCCGGGGAGGAAAACCCATCAGCCATCAGGGCTTCTCCTCGCTTTGTCCTGCAGAGTCGGGAACTCCCAGCTACTTTAAGCTGCTTTTAAAGGGGCCACGTGGGCAGTTGCGGCTCAGCTTGTAGTTTTAGCTTAGCTGCAATTGACTTTTGCCCACGGCCCCTTTAAGAGGAGAGAGAGGCTGCTAAGCTAGGAGGCGGAGGCGAGGGGTGCGCGTGTCCGTGCGTGCGCGTGCACGGGTGGGCGCCCGCTTGGGGAAGGGATCAGCTGGGCGGAAAGAGGAGGCGGGGGGGGGGCTGCACCGGGTGGCCTGGACCGAGGGAGGGAGAGGAGAATGAGGGACCTGATCACTTGATTCCTATCTTTATATTGCCAAAGATTTCATTTCCTAACAGAGCTAACTCAGTGCCTCTAGCAGGTGAGATACAGTGTCAGAAGGAAAGGCAAGAAACTTCTCCTTCTCTCTGAAGCTCCATGTTTGGGGGGGTGGGGGGGTGGGTAAGCTTCACCTGTTGAATTTGTGCCAATCCTGACCATTGGGGGGGGGGGGAGATTGTCTACTCCAGGTTGGCAGCCATGGCTACATCTTGTGGCAGTGACTTCCACAGTTCAACTATGCACTAAGCAAATAAATATTTCATTTTGTTTGTCCCAAATGTGCTACCATTTAGCTTTAGTGGATAACCCCAGGTTCTAGGTGAGAGGGAGAAAATATGGCAGTTTTGCGTGTTTCCTCTGATCACTTTTGTACTTGGCCACGCCCTTTGCTTGCCTGGCCATACCCTTGGCCACGCCCTCATGCTGGCTGGCCACGCCCTCTTGATCACGCCTTCATGTTGCTTAACCATACCTCTAACGAATTGACGTGTGTGCCCCTATTTCATCTGTGAAATGTTGGAGGGTCTGCAGGAGAGGAAGGGGGGACGTGGGCGGGGCAGGGACATTTTATGATTTTTAGGCAGGGTGGAGGGAGGTGCTGTTGCCATGGAAACATGGCCCCGCCCTGCCTCCCCAAATTGCCTTCCTCTCCAGGATTCCGTCACAGTTCCTTTAACGCGGGGGGGGGGGCACACCGCAGGGTCCTTCCTCGGGACCTACCGAGCAGAACCAGGGGACCGGCTGGGCTCCTCTGGGCCGACTGGGTGGGGACGGGCTAGTTTGTGCACGTGTCTGGTGGGTGGTAAGCATTTGCTTTCTCTCTGAACAAGCCTCCCCCAACCTGGGGGGCAATTGGCAGCAGGGATGGGGACTCGGACTCGACTCGTGAGTCTGACTGAGTCCCCCCTCTGACTCAACTCGGACCCGAGTCCCAATATTTTTAATGGGAGACTCGGGACTCGAGACCAAGGACTCTTCAACATCCCTGGGCTGTGCCAGAAGGAGTGGAGAGGAGCATGATTATCGGCGAAGAGCGCATGGAAGCGAGGTGTGTCGCTGCTCGGCCACTATGGACGGCTACTAGGAGTGCAGCCCCAACAGTGTGTCAAGATTTATTTTGATTGATGTGTTGCGTACTTGGGAGAGGCAGAAGAATGACCTGAGATTACTCTGTGTGGCTGCTCTGAGTGTGTTTCTGGTTCCAGCAAGTTCATCACCAGTGGAGCGGGTGTTCAGTGAGGGTGGAATTGTGATGAGACCTCACCGTTCCAGAATGGGGGCCAAACATTTAGAAAAAATCATGTTCCTCAAATGCAACATGGATAAGTTTTAGGAAGTACAGCAAGTTTATTTTTTTAAAATCATTTTCCTAAAATGCAACCTTTCAGACATTTTGGGTTTGGCTGCCTCTGCCTGCCTGTCTGGGGTTCCCAGCCTCCTCTGCCTGCCTGGTCTCTTCTTGACCAATTCAACAGTTGAATTGTCCAAGACAAAGGCCTCTGCCTGCCTGTTTGGGGTTCCCAGCTTCCTCTGCCTGCCTGGTTATTTTGGGTTTGTCTGCCTGGTCTGTTCTTGCCAAAATCAGTGGCAGAGTTTTGAAATAAAAAGGCACACTTGTGCCTAGAATTTATTTTAGCCACACATCTGAAGTAGCCTTATTTTGTTGGGGAAACCCCCCATTGGTTTTAATAGGGACTTGTGGAGTCAGCTTTGGGAGTGACTCGTGAGTCACCATTTTGGACCAAGGACTCGGACTCGGAAGAGACTCGGGTCCAAAGACTCGTGACTCGACTCGTGACTCGAGACCAAGGACTCTTCAACATCCCTGATTGGCAGTGCTGCCTGGGAATGATGGGAATTGTAGTCCAGCACATCTGGAGGGCACAAGGGCTCTACAGCTGCCTTAAGAACATAAGAACAGCCCTGCTGGATCAGACCAAGAGTCCATCTGCTGGGAGACCTGGGGCCGGATCCACCATCGCCTCTGCTGGGAGAGGACCAAGCCAGGCAAGTAGCTCAGCCCCGCTGCTGCTGCTGCCGCCTGTGTCCAACTGGCGGCACCACCTGTGGGACTGCTGGCTGCCCCTTTGCAGGACCGGGCCCAGCCAGGAGCCACCCCGCCCCATCTGCAACTGTGGGGCTATAAAGATCCGGCCCCAGTGGGGGCGGGTCCACCACCGGTGGGGTTGCTACCAAAGGGGTGACTCCAAAGGGGTCGCCCCTTTGGGGGGGCCACTTCGGGGGTGGCACGAGGGCGAGGGCCTGTCCCCGTGCTGATGGGGATATAGATGAGGCTGGGAGTTTTAAGAGGCCCTTCCTTTTTTGAAGGGCTGGTGGTTTTCAGGGGTTGGTTTTAGGGGTGGGTCTCCCACCTGATTGGCGGAAGCAAGGGGGCATGTGTCTCTCCCGTGTTCTGGGGGGCAAAACGTACAATTGTTGAGTGGCAGATGCTGACAGAGCACTAGGGGCAGGCCACGCCGATTTCGGGGAACAAGGGATCGATGCTTAATACCTGTCCCTTGTTCTGGGCCTGCCCAGAGCCAAGGGATAACCGGGGGATGTGTGGCTCCGTTACCCAAAAAAACAGAAATTCTTGTACTCGTCGTGAATTTCAGTTCTCCACGAGTGGAGGAGGGCAGCAAGCTTGGGGTAAGCCCCGCCTCCGGGGCCGGGAAGGCAGACTTTGATCTGAGCTTCCCAGAGGAGGCGGGGCCTCCCCCAGGAAACTCCAGTTGAGACTTCCAAGGAACCAATTATTGCAGACGCCCTTGCTATCTTGAACAGAGGGACTGTCGGGTCCGTCGGCTGCGGCCTGTGGAAACAAAAGGAGAGACTCCCTCCCACGGCCCAGAATAGTATGCGCCCCAGAGGAGGCCGACCCAGGGCGGGCCTTGCTGGCCTCCTCCACTCGTGGAGAACTGAAATTCACGGTGAGTAGAAGATTTTCCGTTTCTCCTAGAGTGTCGGAGGCCAGCAAGCTTGGGGATGTAAAAAAGCAGTGCACCCCCCCGGGTGGGCCAAACACCCTCGGCCGGCCTCCTACTGGGGCGAAATGACCTTCTGCAGCACGCGCCTTCCAAAGGCGCCCTCTGTTTAGGCCATAAGGTCGATTGTGTAGTGCCTGCTTAATGTGTGGACAGAAGACCAGATGGCAGCTCTACCAATTTCATCTAGACGTGCCCTTTCACTGAAAGCTGCTGATGTGGCCATTCCCGTGACTGAATGGGCTCTGATGCCCTCTGGGACCTGCAGGCCACTGGAGGAGGATGCCATCGCGTAGCCATCGTGCCAGGGAGGCTACCGACACCTTCTTTCCTCAGGAGGAGTCTCTAAGGGAGACAACAGTGAACTGTGCTGTCGGGATGGCTTTGTTCTATCTAGATAAAACTTGACCGCTCTCATGGCGTCGAGTGTGTGCCACTCCTTCTCCCACGGAGAGGAGGGAGGAGGGCAGAAGGAAGGGACCACTTCGTCTTGGGACCTGTGAAATGGGGAGTTGACCTTTGGAATGAAGGCTGGGTCCATGCGCAGGATTAGTTTGCCTTTGTGGAAGATGCCCAGGTCCCTACTGCGCGACAGTGCGCCTAGTTCTGAGACCCTCCTGGCGGAAGTGACCACTGTTAGAAATACAGTATTCAAGGTCAGCCCTTGAGTGAGGCTGCCCCTAATGGCTCACGGGGTGCTTTGTTAATGCTTTGAGCACAACATGGAGGCTTCAGGTGGGGAACCTGTGGACTTGGGGGGCCTTATCAGGGCGGCCGCCCTGAGAATTTTCTTACTGAGTGGGTGTGCCCCGAGGGGCGAGCCCTTGGAGTCTCCCAGCACTGAGCCCAGTGCCGCTACCTGGCACCTGAGTGTGTTTGTGCTAACTCCCCCCTTCTTGGAGGAACTCGAGAATGTCTGTTGTTTCCGCTCCTACCGGGTCTCTCCCCGCGGTTTGTGACCAGTGGAGAAAGGCCCGCCGGGTGCGGTCCTATGTCTTACGTGTGGAGGGCCTCCTGGAGGCTAGGAGTGTATTGATTACTTTATCGGAGTAACCACGGCTGGTTAGGAGGCTCCGTTCAGTCTCCAGGCGGTCAGCTTCAGGGACCCTGGGTCTTGGTGAAGGATCAGGCCCTGGCTGGGGTCGTGCTTGAGAGGAAGGGTCTCCCGACTGCCAGGTTTACTAGGTCGGGGAACTTCGGACGTCTTGGCCAATGAGGGGCCACTAAAATGACTTGTGCTTGTAGGCCCCCGATCTTCTGAACTACTTTGTCAATTAGTGGACGTGGAGGGAAGGCGTATAGCAGTCCCTCTGGCCAGTGGCTGGTGCGCGCCTCCGCGAACTCTGCCCTTCTCGTTTGGTAGCGTTCTGTGCGTTCATGAAGAGGTCCAGACATGGGTGACCCAGGTTCTTGACTAGGAGGCTGAAAACATCTGGGTGTAAAGACCATTCTCCTTGGTCCAGAGTTGTATTGCTGAGCCAATCGGCCTGTATGTTCATGATGCCACTCAGGTGCTCGGCCCTGATGGGGCTGGGGTTGCGTTGTGCCCAATTGAAGAGGGCCGTGGCTTCTTTCCGCAGAGCTTTGGATCTTGTGCCCCCTTGTTTGTTGACATAGGCTTTGCTACTACACTGTCTGTCCTCACTAGGACATGGTGTCCTGTCATAGTGTTGGGGCAAATTCTTTTGGCGCCAGCTTCACTGCTCTCCATTCCAGGAGGCTGATGGATAGCCGAGTCTCTTGTACTGACCAGAGCCCTTGCGCATGCCACACTTGGCAGACCGCCCCCCAGCCTGTTAGGCATGCGCCCGTTGTTAGCGTGACGCGTGTGGGAGCTTGGATTGGGACTCCCTGAGAGAGGTGTGCTGGGTGGCATCACCACTCCAGTGCCTTGGTCACTGGGAGGGGAAGGGACAGACGCAGGTTTAGGTTTCGGCCGATATCGAGCTGGTAGTCTAGGAGGAAGGTCTGTAGGGACCTGGAGTGGAACCTGGCCCAATGTACAGAGCCCTGGCAAGACACCGTCATCCCTAGGAGTTTGGCAAGTTCCTTGAGAGGGACTGTGTCCCTGGAAGAAGGTGTGCTGCCAGCCGGCTCGTTGATGTCTGCCTGTTGGGGGACAGGAACATCATATCCCTTGCAGTGTTTAGGGAAGCCCCTAGGTTTGTGAGTACCTGGGAAGGGGTGAGGGATCTCTTCTCCGTGTTGATGTGGAACCCGTGGCTTCGAAGCGTTGACACGGCCAGGTTTGTGTCCCTGATGCTCTGCCTGTGAGAATGAGAGCGAATCAGGTTGTCCTCTAGGTAAGGGTGTAGCTGGGCTCCCTTCGGACGTAGTAGTGCAACTGGGGCCAGCAACACCTTCGAGAAGACCCTCGGAGCTGTTGACAAGCCGAAGGGAAGAGCTCTGGATTGGAATTGCTTGCTGCCATAGCTGAAACGCAGGAACCCGCAATGGGCAGGGCGCATGGGAATGTGGAGATATGCCTCTGTCAGGTCTATCGAGGAGAGGAAGTCTCCTTTCCACGGGCACTCTGATGGACTTGAGAGTCTCCATCCTGAATTTCTGCTTCTTCAGGAAGCGGTTGGCTTAGTTAAGGCTTAGGATGGGCCAGGCTCTCCCGTTCCTCTTTGATACAGTGAAGACTGAGAATATCCCTCGGTTCCTCTGTGTCTTCGGGACTTTCTCGATTGCTCGGATCCGTAGGAGGTGTCGGATGGCTGCTACGGTACTCAGAAGCTTGACCGGGTCTCTGAGCCGGTGGGTCTTGAAAAAACATCCTTTGGCTTCTTCTTGAATTCTAAGGAGTAGCCCTCTTGGATTATTTCCAGAAGCCAGCAGTCGGAGAAGAGTCGTTTCGAGGGAAGCCGCGAAGTCTCCCTCCCACTGGGGGAGGGGAGCAGTCAGGCGGAGTTGGGCTTCTTGTTCTGGCTCGGGGCACCTTTCCGCGATCTTCCTTTCGTGTTGTTGCTCTTGTGCCATCGAGGCTTGTGACCTCATGTTAAGAAGTTGGCTATCGAGTCCAACCCCCTGCTCAATGCAGGAAACCAGAGGAGGGGTCTCCCATCCGAGTTATAACCAGGCCTGACCCTGCTTAGCTTTCCACACTCAGACAAGCTGAGCCAGCGTAAGCCACAGGCTGGTTGGTGGTGGAGGAGGAGGGGTAAATGAGGAGTTGCTCCTAGTGGAGCGAAAGGAGCCATAGTTCTGGGGCTGGCGCTTGGAGTCCTTATTCTGGGAATTCAGTACGGCTTTCTTCTTGTCCTTTGTCTCTACAAGGACGTGTTCTAATGGGTCGCCAAAGAGCCGTTACCCTGCGAAGGGCACACTAGCTAGGCTAGACTTGGTCTTACCCTCGACCCCCATAGTTGTGCAGCCATAGGTTCCTCCTGGCCACTACGCTGGAGACAGCTGCCCTTGCTCCTAGTCGAAAGGAGTCTAGGGAGGCATTTGCTAGGAATGATGCTGCAGTATGAGTATCTCTAATGAACTCTTTGATGCCTCTAGAGCTGGGCTTCTTTAGTATCCCGTCTGCTCGCAGACGTAGTGCACGTGCCACTATGGTGGCTGTGTTGGCGGCTCTCCCGGAGGTAGTGGCAGCCTCAAAGCCCTTGTGGAGCGCTGTGTCGGCCCTCTTGTCGTGGCTGTCTGGGAGCTCATCCCTTTCCACAGGCACCGGACATTTAGATGTCAGGGCGGAGACGGGGTCGTCTACCTTGGGTACCGCCAGTTGCGCCATGTCCTTTCATTCCATGCGGTACAGCCTACTGCCGGCTCTTGCGCAGGTTCCACGAGATTAGAACCTCAGGGTGCGATGGCAGTTCTTCTGGCGGGAATACTGATAGGTTTCCCACGCTTTCTGGAACTTCATCGGTTGGTCTACTGCCTTCGCTTGACAGGTCAACCTCGATGAGAACCCTGGCTATCAACCTGGGGAAGGCTTCTGTCGCAAAGAGGCGCCCTTTGGGTGGGGTGTCGTTTGCTTCGTCACTGTCATCAGAAATTTCACTGTCTTTGCTGTCTGAGATGGATGCTGCGCTCGATCGTGAGGAGTGGCTGGACCAGCACCAGGTGCTTACGGAGGCAGAAGGGGGGGACCTCTCTCTTCTCCTGGAGATGTTTCTCAGCTTCGCTGCGTGGGTTACCGGACTGCGAGGTTGTGCGCCCATCCCAGGGCCTAGGCAGATTTTCGTCTTGGTTGGCACCTGTATCAATGGTTGAGGCTGGCAAAGGCGACTGTCACCTCCGAAGTGGTTTTTTTGGGGGTGGGGGGGTGGGAGGGGGACTCTGCCCCCCTCTCACCCCCCCTACATGTATGCCCTGCCCAGTTGGCTGGGGGAGGTGCCTGTTATAGGCTGCAGCTGGGCTCATGGCAGCGCCTGCTTGCCTCTCCGCTGTAGCGGCGACCGCATGGGCGGTTCAATGCGGCTACAAGATGGCCACCTTCTGCAGCCGCCCACGTGGTCTGACCGGGAGGTCCGGCTGGCTGGCCGGCCGCCAGTCCGCGCAGCTGCTGCACCTCTGGCCCACCGAAGGCAGCCCGGTCTGGGCCGGGAACAGTGCTTGCTGCGGGGGCCGCTGCTGCCGTGCTGGTGGATACGGCGCGGTTCCAGCCGCCGGCGCGAGGCTTGGGCGTGGCAGCCCTGCCCGGGTTAGGGCTCCCGCTGCCGCGAAGGGCGCCTGCGATACACGGCGATTGTCGGGAGGACTGGCTTGCCGCGCCAGTGGCCCGCCTCTGGCTCGGGGGGGGGGGGAGAGAACAGGCTTGCCGCGCCAGCGGCCTGCCTCCGGCTCGAGATCAGCCGAGCCACCATGGCGGCCACGCCAGGGCCAAGCCTGCGCTCCCACTACTTGTGCCCGGCGCCGGGCGGGGGGGGGGGAAGGGGGGAGCTCGATTTCCCTGACTCCCTCAGTGATGGGGGAGGGGAGGGGGGGAAAGGGCCGGGGCAAGAGGAGGGAAGAATTGCCTCAGGCAAAAGTTGCTGCCGCTTCGCTACAGGAGCAGCGCCTCAGCCGAGCCCACGTGGGCCACTTGAGGAGGAGGAGGGGCCCAGGTTGTGGTGGCGGCGGCCGATCTAGCCTACTCTAGAGGAGAAAAGAATTGCCTCTGGCAAAAGTTGCTGCCGCTTCGCCACAGGAGTAGCGCCTCAGCCTGACGGAGGAGAATGGGGAGGGGGCATGAGATCAGCCGGAGCCCACGTGGGCGACTTGAGGAGAAGGAGGAGGAGGGGCCCAGGTTGTGGTGGCGGCGGCAGCAGCAGGCAGCAGCTCTAATTTGAGAAAGTCATTCGTTGATCATTAGCCAGGCAGGCAGAGTTTTCGGAGGAGGAGCGGCAGCCGATCGTGCGGAGAACCTGCTTCCAGGGCCTTGATGCCTGCTTTCTGCCCCGCCTCCATTCACGTGCTCTGGCCAGTGGGTTTCCGAGGGGCATCCTTTTTTCTCCCTCACGACGATTTGGGCGCCAGGCAAGGGAGTCACCTTCCCCGCCCTCCAGAGCAAGGCGCGCAGGCAAGGCTTTGGGTTCTCCCCCACCTCCTTCCAAAGGGAGGAAGCAGCCGCCAGTCACCCTCCGCCCCTCTCTCGGCTCGTCCGGGGCCTCGCTCCGCCACTCTGAGGGAGACCCCTGCGTGCTGCTCAAGCAGCTGGTGGTGGCCAGGGCGGGAGCCCCGCTCGCTGCTCCCCCTCCCTCGCCTGTCTACGCCGCGCGCCTCCTTGGCGCCCCTGAAGCGCAGCAGAGCCGGCTAGCCGCTGTGTGTGTGCGTGCGTGTGTGTGTGTCCCCACGGCGGCTTCCCCTCCAGAGCGCGGTGTCGTGCGCCGTGGGCTTATTGGGGAGCTTCCGAAAAGGTTTTGGGGGACGGGGAGGAGCAGTTTCGAGCAAAGCAGACTGGTAGATAACGGTGTTGTTGTTTGCTGCCCCCTCCCCTGAAATGTATTGATGCTTGGCCCCCATCTGCTTTGGGGGGGCTACCGGGATTGCACAACGCTTGGGAAACCGAAAGGAGTTTCGAGTGTTCCAAACAGCATCGCTTACGTTGAGTTTCCTAAAAGTTAGCGGGGGAGCGGGGGGCTTCTTGAAGCAAACCACTGGGGTGTTTTTCTTTCTCTGTAATGTGATCGTGTCTCCCCCCCCCCCCCCATGGGACTACTCATGAAAAGCAGCATGCGCCTTCAAAAAGCCAGGCGTTCAGATTGATAGATAAGGTATCCAGCGCAAAAAAAAGTATGCTAGTCACCCATGACTTTAAGACGCGGCTGCAGTTTACTTTCTTAGTGGTTTGACAGTGCAATCCTATGCTTGCCTGCTCTGGAATAAAGACTACTGTGTTCAGTATTTTTATTTATACCCCGCCTTTTTTCCTCCAAGGAACCCAAGGCGGCTTACATAATAATCCTCTCCATTTTATCCTCACAACAACCCTGTGAGGTAGGTTAGGCTTTTCTCTGAGGAAAGTGCCTAGGATTGCAACTTAAGTCAGTAATGAAACTATGCAAGATGGTTCCATCTCTCGGTATAACTGCATTGTGTTGTCCACTTTAATGCAATCCTATACTTGTCTACGCAGAAGTAAGTCCTATTGAATTCAATGGGGCCTACTCCCAGGTAGGTGGGCATAGGATTTATTTTTATTTATGCCCCACCTTTCTTCCTACAAGGAATCCAAGGCAGCTTACATAATCCTCCTCCTCCTCTACATTTTATCCTCACAACAACCCTGTGAGGTAGGTTAGGCTGAGAGTCAGTGACTGGCCCAAAGTCACCCAGTGAGTTTCATGGCCGAGCGGGGAATAGAACCTGGATCTCCCGAGTCCCAGTCCAACACTCTCACCACTAAGGATTGTAGCCTTAATCCTGCTGTGATATTTGGGAGTTCATCTAACTTTGAGATGTTAGGTAGTGTTTTATGGCTTAAAAAGATTAAAGTTGCATATACTTCCAAACTGCCTAGAGAATTTGATTTCTGCCTCTGTATTTGTGTTTGGGTCCTTTTTTTTTTACTTGATCCATTTGCTCATATTTTTTTCAAACTATAGTCCGGCCCCCCAACAGTCTGAGGGACAATGAACTGGCCCCCTGTTTAAAAAGGTTGAGGACCCCTGTGCTAGATGGAACAACTATCAGGTGGATCCACGACTGGCTACAGAATCGGACTCAAAGAGTGCTCATCAATGGTTCCTTTTCAAACTGGGGAGAAGTAACGAGCGGGGTACCACAGGGCTCGGTCCTGGGGTCAGTGCTCTTCAACATTTTTATTAATGACTTGGATGAGGAGGTATGCTTATCAGATTTGCAGATGACACACAGTTGGGTGGAATAGCTCATACTCTGGAAGACAGAAACAAAATTCAAAGTGACCTCGATAGGCTGGAGCGCTGGGCCGAAAACAACAGAATGAAATTTAATAGGGATAAATGCCAAGTGCTGCACCTAGGGAAAGGAAACCAAATGCACAGTTACAGAATGGGGGACACTTGGCTCAACAATACTACAAGTGAGAAGGATCTCGGAATTGTGGTAGATCACAAACTGAATATGAGCCAGCAATGCGATGTGGCTGCAAAGGAGGCAAATGCTATTTTGGGCTGCATTAATAGAAGTATAGCTTCCAAATCACAGTAAGTGATAATTCCCTTTTACTCAGCACTGGTTAGGCCTCATCTTGAGTACTGCGTCCAGTTCTGGGCACCACACTTTCAGAAGGACGTAGACAAACTGGAGAGGGTTCAGAGGAGGGCAACAAGGAGGATAAAGGGACTGGAAACAAGGCCCTATGAGGAGAGACTGAAAGAACTGAGCATGTTTAGCCTTCAGAAGAGGAGACTGAGGGGAGAGATGATCGCACTCTTCCAGTACTTGAAGGGATGTCACACAGAGGAGGGCCAGGATCTCTTCTCGATCATCCCAGTTTGCAGGGCACGGAATAATGGGCTCAAGTTACAGGAACGTAGATTCCACCTAAACATCAGGAAAAATTTCCTGACTGTTAGAGCAACAAAGCCAATGGAATCAACTACCTAGGGAGGTGGTGGGCTCTCCCAGTCTGGAGGCATTGAAGGTGCATATGGACAATCATCTGTCAGGGATGCTTTGACCTGGATTCCTGCACTGAGCAGGGGGTTGGACTCAATGGCCTTGTAGGCCCCTTCCAACTCTACTTTTCTATGATTCTATAGTGCAACTGCACTTAGAATACTGTGTACAGTTCTGGGTCACACCTAAAAAGGACATTGTAGAGCTGAAAAAAGTGCAGAAAATGATGGAAATTGTAATATTGCCTGCTTAAGTCAACGAAGTAATGCAACTACTCGTCAGAGTGGGAGGGAAGGTTAATTGAACAGTCCCCAGGGTGCATGTTTTCAAGCCCCTCCTCCCTACTTCCGGCCTCTCTGTGGCCAGCTATCTCTCTCCCTCCAACCTGATGGATGCACGGTCTGAGCTGGCTTCCAGCCAGTGATCTCCAATGAAGCGGACCTTTAACACCAAAGACTCTAGTCAGTCTATATGCATCCTGCATATATGAATAAACGGACTGTAAGTAAAACTAATATATGTCTTTATTAGTTTTAAACCTTGTATGGACAATCTGTTCCTTTTAAGAGCCTTTCAGCAGGGTTTAGGAACCCACTTGGTGATAACAAGTTTCAATAAGAAGGCTGTGCATAAGGGGTGGAGATCTGCTTCATCCTAACCAGTGTGGCGTAGTGGTTAAGAGTGTTGGACTGGGACTCGGGAGATCCGGGTTCAAATCCCCGCTCGGCCATAAAACTCACTGGGTGACTTTGGGCCAGTCATTGCCTCTCAGCCTAACCTACCTCTCAGGGTTGTTATGAGGATAAAATGGAGAGGAGGAGGAGGATTATGTAAGCCGCCTTGGGTTCCTTGCATGAAAAAAGGCGGGGTATAAATATAATAAACAAAAATACATAAAGAGATTTACAACTCAGGAACACTTAAGTGATAAAATCAAACCAGCCATGTGATATAGGAAGATGCTATCTAGTTCAATGTATCTATCTATGCATTAATTTACGAGAAACAAAGCATAACTACATTAATATTTCTTTGTTGCTTTAGCTTCAGCACATAAATATGGCTCCATGCCCGCATTCATTTACTGTATAGAGTGCACCGCGTACATGGGTTTTTCAACATGAAATATGAGTTAAATTGTGATCATGAATTGATATAATATCTCCCCTATGTGAGTTCCTTGATGTTACGCGTAGCTTTTCCTCAAATCAAAGTTCTTTTCATGATCCAAGCATTTATATGGTTTCACAACTGTGTAACTTCTTTGATGAGAAATCAAACGTGTCTTCCGAATAAAGCGCTTTCCACACTGCAAGCACTGATATGGTTTCTCCCCTGTGTGAATGCTTTGATGAAAAGTCAGACTTATCTTTTGACTGAAGCTCTTTCCACACTCCAAGCATTCATATGGTTTCTCCCCTGTGTGAGTTCTTTGATGATAAGTCAGATGTGTCTTCGAAATGAATCTCTTTCCACACTCCAAGCATTGATGTGGTTTCTCCCCTGTGTGAGTTCTTTGATGAGAAATGAGAGTTGTCTTATTACTGAATCTCTTTCCGCACTCCAAGCATTCATATGGTTTCTCCCCTTTGTGAGTTCTTTGATGAGAAGTGAGATGTGGCTTCCAACTGAATCTCTTTCCGCACTCCAAGCATTCATATGGTTTCTCCCCTGTGTGAGTTCTTTGATGATAAGTCAGATGTGTCTTCGAAATGAATCTCTTTCCACACTCCAAGCATTGATGTGGTTTCTCCCCTGTGTGAGTTCTTTGATGAGAAATGAGAGTTGTCTTATTACTGAATCTCTTTCCGCACTCCAAGCATTCATATGGTTTCTCCCCTGTGTGAGTTCTTTGATGAGAAGTGAGGTGTGTCTTCTTACTGAATCTCTTTCCGCACTCCAAGCATTGATGTGGTTTCTCCCCTGTGTGAGTTCTTTGATGAGAAGTGAGCTGTATCTTTGCACTGAATCTCTTTCTGCACTCCAAGCATTCATATGGTTTCTCCCCTGTGTGAGTTCTTTGATGAGAAGTGAGGTGTGTCTTCTTACTGAATCTCTTTCCGCACTCCAAGCATTGATGTGGTTTCTCCCCTGTGTGAGTTCTTTGATGAGAAGTGAGAGTTGTCTTCTTACTGAATCTCTTTCCACACTCCAAGCATTCATATGGTTTCTCACCTGTGTGAGTTCTTTGATGAGAAGTGAGGTGTGTCTTCTTACTGAATCTCTTTCCGCACTCCAAGCATTGATGTGGTTTCTCCCCTGTGTGAGTTCTTTGATGAGAAGTGAGAGTTGTCTTCAAACTGAATGTCTTTCCACACTCCAAGCATTCATATGGTTTCTCCCCTGTGTGAGTTCTTTGATGAGAAGTGAGATGTGTCTTTCTACTGAATCTCCTTCCACACTCCAAGCATTCATGTGGTTTCTCCCCTGTGTGAGTTCTTTGATGAGAAGTGAGCTGTGTCTTCCGAATGAATCTCTTTCCACACTGCAAGCATTCATGTGGTTTCTCCACTGTGTGAATTCTTTGATGAGAAGTGAGATGTGTCTTTCTACTGAATCTCCTTCCACACTCCAAGCATTCATGTGGTTTCTCACCTGTGTGAATACTTTGATGAGAAGTGAGCTGTGTCTTCCGAATGAATCTCTTTCCACACTCCAAGCATTCATGTGGTTTCTCCACTGTGTGAATTCTTTGATGAGAAGTGAGATGTGTCTTTCTACTGAATCTCTTTCTGCACTCCAAACATTGATATGGTTTCTCCCCTGTGTGAGTTCTTTCATGACAAGTGAGATGTGTCTTCTGACAGAATCTCCTTCCACACTCCAAGCATTCATGTGGTTTCTCCACTGTGTGAATTCTTTGATGAGAAGTGAGATGTGTCTTCGAACTGAATCTCTTTCCACACTCCAAGCATTGATGTGGTTTCTCCCCTGTGTGGATTTTACAATGAACACTGAGGCTTGATTTAGCCTTGAAGGTTTTCCCACACACAGAGCACACATAGTTTTCCTGTTTTTTAGCCAGTTTTTCTTCCATTGAGATATCATCATAATCAGTGACCTGAGAAGCAAAGGATTTATTCCTCCTCTTCTGATTTAGTTCACTTTCCCTTCTCTGAGGTTCCCTATTTTTACATCTGTTTGTTTTCGGTGGCATCCCGCATGCTTCTCTCTCATTCTCCATTTCACTCCTGTCACTTTCTAGAATGAAGACAAGAAATCGGTAAAAGCCTGAGTTAGAAATAGAGCTTCA
Organism: Shinisaurus crocodilurus; assembly: GCA_021292165.1. Taxonomy (NCBI): domain Eukaryota; kingdom Metazoa; phylum Chordata; class Lepidosauria; order Squamata; family Shinisauridae; genus Shinisaurus; species Shinisaurus crocodilurus. Next base: position 10,105,389 of record CM037879.1, read on the forward strand.
AATCATTGAATGACTTCAGTTGACTATTGTGATAGAAGGAAGAACTCTGAACACCGAGACTGGAGGCAGTTCTTACTATGTGCCTAACAGCCTCTTTCGCCTGGCATTGACTGAGAGCTGGTGGTGCAGTCAAGAGCAATGGATTGGGACCAGAGAGTCCTGGGCTCTGCTCCCAGCTCAGACATGAATTTTTCTGGATGCTGCGGGACCGGTTACTCTCTCTTATCCTCGCCTACCCCACAGGGTTGTTGTGCAGGTAAGTGGACAATCTGAGGCATGATGTTATGAGTTATTTGGAGCAACATTAGATTGCAAATCCAGATAAAAAGAGAAAGGAGAAGAGCCATCAAGGAATGATGGAGCGCCACTGGAGCCTTTTCTTAATGGGTGCCCCATAAATTATGTACATACCGTATTTTTCGCTCCATAACCCGCACTTCCCCCCCCCCCCCCTAAAATAGGGGGAAATGTCTGTGCATGTTATGGAGTGAATATTGTAAAAGATAAGTTTATTTTTTTTACATAGTACCTCCTTCTGCGGACCTCCAACCGGTCCGGGGGAGAGCAAAGGGCTCCTGGGCAGAGCGGGGCAAGCCCCCGCCTCTCAGCTGATTCGGCTGCGGCGGCCCGCCCAGCAGCAGGGACCTCCGGAGCCCACCGGCTGGCGGAAGAGAGCAAAGGGCACTGGCAGCAAAGGGAGCAGAGCTGGCCCTTTACCTGCCTGCCCGCCCGCGTCCCTGCCGCCAGAGCCGCCCGGCCGTGCGGAGCGGGGCAAGGCCACCCGCACCCACCACAAACCCCAGCGTGGCGATGGCGGCGCAGCAATGGTGGTGGCGTGGCGAAGATGGTGCGGCAATGGCGGCAGCGCGGCGATGTTGGGTCCCCCAGCCCGCTGGCGGGGGTTTGTGGTGGGCGCGGGTGGCCCCGTCCCGCTCCGCACAGCCGGGCGGCTCCGGCAGCAGGGACGGGGGCGGGCGGGTGCAGGGCCAAAATGGCGCGCGGCTGGGCAGGCGGTGGCGGCAGAGCAGCTCATGAGCCCCAATCCCGGCAGCGGGGGCGGCCCGATTTCGCTCTTCTGAGCGGCGCAGAGCGTTCTCCGCGCCACTGGAGCCGCCGATGCTGCCGCCGCCGATGCTGCTGCTGCCGCCGCTGAAGCCGCCGCCGCCGTGTCACGTCCAGCCCGATCCCGTTGTTCTCCCCACCACCACCAAAGGAGAGCTGCTCTCCAGAACAGGCAACAGGTGCTACCGAACGCCATGTTAGGTGAAAGCTGCACTTGTTGAATTGATGCCTGTCACACGGACAATAAAAGCAAAGGTTCTCTATGAAAGGGGGGGGGAAGGGAAAGCACGAGCCGGCGAGGAGGCAGGTAGGCCCACGTGAAAGTACGGTAATGGTTATCAGAAAACAAGAAAAAAAATATTCATGTGCAAATTATTGGAAAACTAATAATTTCCAATATTTCCAATAACAAGAGAACAAAATAATTTGAGTTTTATTCTTTATAACCTGTTTTGGATTGTTTTTAAGAAATGCAGGGTTAAAAAAGCAATAAATAAATAAATAAATGTATGGAGATACATTTTTGTTCTCTTGTTATTAGTTTTCCAATAATTTGCACATGATTATTTTTTTTCCTGTTTTCTTCTTCTAAAATCTAAGTGCGTGTTATGGCCAGGTGCGTGTTATGGAGCGAAAAATACGGTAAGTTAAATATGCTCATTTTAACGTCTGAGCTATGGTGGTGTTGGTGGCAAAGATAGCATATTTCTCTCCTACCATTATGGGCTCAGCACCATCCAGTGGAGCCTGTGGTATCCAAACCCACCATGGGACCTGAGGAATGAAGGTACCCTCCCCACTGGAGCCCACTCCCCACTGGGATCAACTTGCTCAGCATTTTACAGATAAAGCTGCTCCTGTCCATTCTAAGCTGGTTGCCACGTTAATCACAGGTTGAGTCTACGGCTCCCGGCCTTTCCTGACCCAGCCCAAAAGGCTGATGTTCAACAGTCAATTCTGATGCTGCCCAGAGTTTATTACTCATTTGGGAATGCATATTCCCAGAGACATCTCTCACATGACAAAGTTAAACTTGAATAAGTTGATCACTGAATCTCACGGGATGTAGGTTTCCGTGTCTATGCCAGAATCATCAATGGATTTATTGTAAGTGCTTTATTTAAATTTATATAAGAACATTATATTTCTTTCCCTTTTCTTTCTGTTTCTTCCTTTTATGGTTTTGCTCTGTTGAAATTCAGAATAAAAAATAATGTTAAAAAAGTTCCTCACTCTTTATGGATAAAGTCGATGGAATCCATTCCAACTTTGTCTTGACACAGGAAGGACCAGTCCCAGGTGAGCCTCTCAACACGTGAACATCATCCTTGGCTGCCCGGCTCTGCTTTCTCACTCTGCCTATGGTGTGTGGCACGGGACCTTCGGAGTAGCGGACATCTGAACAGCCCTGAACAGCCTGATCTCATCTGATCTCGAAAGCTAAGCAGGGTTGGGCCTAGTCAGTACTTGGGTGGGTGACTGCCTAGGAAGACCCGGTGCTGTAGAGAGGGGCCACATCTCAGTGGGATAGAGCTCATGCTTTGCACGTGGAAGGTCGCAGGTTCGATCCCTGGCTTCTCCAGGTCGGGCTAGGAAAGAATCCTGCAAGAAACCCCGGAGAGCGGCTGCTGCCTGTCACTGTCGACAATACTGGGCTAGAGGGACCAAGGGTCTGACTCAGTGTAAGGCAGCTTCCGAGGTTCCTATGACACGAGCCTCCCTCCTCCTTAGTGGACAAATCCTGCTAGACCGAAAAGAAGGGATCCTGAGATGCTGGGATACACCATCGAATTGCACATGGGCCCCTCCACTGCAGTCCTTCCAGTGTTGCTTAAAAGCTTGCCTATTCTCAGCTGCCTTTCCCTAATCACGGTGGTTATGCTGCTGGTTTTTGAGACTCCTGAGCTGTCTGAATGTGTCTCCTGGAAATGTTTCTGGCATGGCTGAACATGTCTTGAAGCTCCTGTTGTAACAGTGTATAACGACTGGATTATCTTAATGCATCCTCCTTTGCTTGCGTTTGCCACTTGCGAGGGGGATGCCCAAAAGGTAGCCTAAAAACACTTCAATGTACATAGAGAATGGGGAAAAATTTCTAACATTCCCACTACTACGACTACTACTACTATCACTGCATTTGTAAAGTGATATTATCGCCAGCCAGGGAAAGAGGGAGCCTTACCGAGAGAGGCCACGATCCCACAGTTCTCCTCCATGATTTGCCTGTGCAGTGCTCTCTGGTCAGCATCCAGCAGCGCCCACTCCTCCTTGCTGAAGGACACAGCGATCTCCTCAAAGGGCACCAGACCCTGGAGAGAAAAAAACATCAACATCTCCTCCTCACACCTAACGTAAAGATCGTGTACAGTAATACCTCGGATTACGAGTAACTCACGAGCAAAATTTTAGCATTTATTTGCATTCGAAAGACGAGCAAGTCTCGCAACACGAGCCACATGCTGTGCCCGCGACTAGCATTTAAAGTGCCAGCTCCCCGGCTTTGCCTAGCCGGCAGGGAGCCCCATGAAGGCAAGGCACGGCCGCTCGCGCCGCTGCACCTTGCACCGGCTCCCTGCCTGGGAGCCAGCAAAGCACAGTGCCAGCAAAGCCAGCAAAGCCAAGCAAAAGAAGAGCGGCCTCCAAAAGGAGCCCCCAACCCGGCAGCTTCCTTCCCTACCGGCCCCGAAGACTTCTCAGCAGGGAATGAAGCAGCAGCGCACCAGCCGAGATCCCGAGCGCGGGGGGAGGGCAGCTCACTCGGCGGCTGCGAGAAGCGTCGTTTGCCGGGGAGCGCAGGAATGTGGCCGCTTCCTCCGAAGGGCCAGGCCGGGCAGCTCGCGGGGGAAGAAGGAAGGGAGAGCAAGGATCAGGGCTGCGGCCAAGTTGGGCTCCTCCTGCTGAACGGCAACTTTCTCGGCAACTTCCCGCTGCGGGAAGAGGGCGGGGAGGCGGCCCGCGGTGGCAAGGCCCACTGGAATGTGCGTGCGGGGTGTGTGGCTGCTGGCTCGCGCTCTCTCCCTGCCTCCCCCCCTCATTTGGTTGTGCTTCCTCTCCTCCCTCTGGTCGCCCTGCCTGCGCCTCCGCCTCCCTCGCTTTCGCTCTCTCTCTCTCTCTCTCTCTCTCTCGGCCCATGCTTCGCTCCAGGGAGCTGTCAAAGCGGCAGCGCGAGGCACAGGGAGATGAGCGGAATGGACAGGCAGCCGAATGGAGCCGGCAATGGCAGGGAGCCGGCAAAGCGGCAGCGCGAGGCGCAGGCAAAGCGAGCAGCCGCGCCACGCCTCCATTCGGCTTCGTGACAGGCTCTCACCTGATGCCTCCATTCGGCTCTCTCTTCCTTCCTGCCCCCTCCCTCCGCGGGAAAGGAGGCTTGGATTCCCAACAGGGCCGGATGTGAGGTGCTGGGACAGCCGCCGCTTGCAAAAGTAGAGAGAAGCGCCGGTTGCAAAAGTGTAGGGAGAGGCGGGGGCGGCTCCACGTGTCTCCCTGCCAGGGAGCCGACATGAGGAACTTAATCAGGAGGGCTTTAAACTGAATCCAACAGTGGAGGGAGACATAAACTCGGGGGTACCAATGGAAGAAGGCCTCTATGCCACAATGGAGAGAACAGCTCCAGCGGTGCCCATTGATAGTCTACCACAAAATGTAGGGGGAAAGTCGGACTATAAAGCACATAGTCTTCAATGTCTCTATACTAATGCCCAGAGTATGGGCAATAAACAAGACGAACTTGAACTCTTGATACATGAGGGCAAGTACAACTTGATAGGGATAACTGAAACCTGGTGGGATGACTCCCATGACTGGAATACAGCAATTGAAGGGTATAACTTGTTCAAAAGGAACAGAAGCAACAGAAAGAGAGGTGGAGTTGCACTGTATGTTAAAAATACGTATCTCTGCACAGAGATACAGGAAGAGGAGCTTGGCAGCCCCATTGAGAGCATCTGGGTTAAAATAAAGGGGGCAAAGAATAAAACGAACATGGCGGTTGGGGTCTACTACCGACCACCCAATCAAGGAGAAGACGAGGATGGAACTTTCGAAAAGCAAATTGCAATTGTTTCAAGGAGGCACGATGTGGTAGTAATGGGGGACTTCAATTTCCCTGATATCTGTTGGGAGACTTATTCAGCCAAGCATGGCCCCTCCAAGAAATTCCTGAGCTGTGCTGCTGATAACTTCCTCCTACAGAAAGTGGAGGAAGGAACTAGAGGATCGGCTATCCTTGACCTGATTCTAACCAACAGAGACGAGTTAGTGAATAAAGTGGCAGTTTCGGGAACTCTGGGGGAAAGTGACCATGTTATACTTGAGTTCTTGATTCTAACGGAAGCAAAAGATGAGTGTAGCCAAACACGTACCCTGGATTTTAGGAAAGCCAATTTTAACAAACTCAGAACAATGATTAGTAAGATCCCATGGCAAGTGACTCTCACGAGAAAGGGAGCCCAGGAGGGGTGGGAGTTTTTAAAAAAGGAAATTTTAAAGGCACAATTGCAAACAATTCCCAAAAGGAAAAAAGGCAGAGGGCAACAGAAGAAGCCAATGTGGCTTCACAATAAACTCAAAGATGACCTGAAAACAAAAAAGGACACGTATAGGAAGTGGAAGGAAGGACAGGCTACAGGGGAAGAGTACAGGCAGGTAGCACAGAACTGCAGGAATAGTGTCAGGAAGGCTAAAGCTGAGAATGAGCTAAGGTTAGCGAGGAATGCTAAAAGCAACAAAAAAGCTTTCTTCAGATACATGCACAGTAAAAGACAGAAGAAAGAACTGGTGGTTCAACTACGCAATGAGGATGGCAAATTGATAACAGAAGACAAAGAAAAGGCAGAAGTGTTCAATTCCTACTTTGGCTCGGTCTTCTCCCAAAAGAGGGTCTATGACCCCCCTGGCAAACCTGAAGTGCAGACTGAAGGGGCAGAATTGCAGCTTGAGATTGATAGGCAAATGGTCAAGGAGCACCTGATTACTCTGAACGAGTTTAAATCTCCAGGGCCTGATGAGCTGCATCCTAGAGTAATAAAGGAACTGGCAGAAGTACTCTCAGAACCACTGTCTATTATCTTTGAGAAATCATGGAGGACAGGTGAAGTGCCAGACGACTGGAGGAGGGCAAATGTTGTTCCCATCTTCAAAAAGGGCAAGAAGGAGGAACCTGGGAACTATAGGCCAGTCAGTCTGACATCAATCCCCGGGAAGATTTTTGAGCAGATTATAAAGAAGTCAGTCTGCAAGCACCTTGAAAACAATGCAGTGATTACTAGAAGCCAGCATGGATTTGTCAAGAACAAATCCTGTCAGACTAATCTGATCTCATTTTTTGATCGGGTCACCTCCCTTGTGGACTGTGGGAATGCTGTGGACATTATATATCTGGACTTCAGCAAAGCTTTCGACAAAGTGCCTCATGATATCCTGATTAGTAAGCTAGCTAAGAGTGGGCTAGATGGAACAACTATCAGGTGGATCCACAATTGGCTAAAGAATCGGACTCAAACAGTGCTTATCAATGGTTCCTTCTCAAACTGGGGAGAGGTAACGAGCGGGATACCACAGGGCTCGGTCCTGGGCCCGGTGCTCTTCAACATTTTTATTAATGACTTGGATCAGGAGGTACAGGGAATGCTTATCAAATTTGCAGATGACACAAAGTTGGGTGGAACAGCTAATACTCTGGAAGACAGAAACAAAATTCAAAGTGACCTCGATAGGCTGGAGCGCTGGGCCGAAAACAACAGAATGAAATTTAATAGGGATAAATGCCAAGTGCTGCACCTAGGGAGAGGAAACCAAATGCAGAGTTACAGAATGGGGAACACTTGGCTCAACAATACTACAAGTGAGAAGGATCTTGGAATTGTGGTAGATCACAAACTGAATATGAGCCAGCAATGCGATGTGGCTGCAAAGAAGGCAAATGCAATTTTGGGCTGTATTAATAGAAGTATAGCTTCCAAATCGCGGGAAGTGATAATTCCCCTTTACTCGGCACTGGTTAGGCCTCATCTTGAGTACTGCGTCCAGTTCTGGGCACCTCACTTTAAGAAGGACATAGACAAACTGGAGAGGGTTCAGAGGAGGGCAACAAGGATGATAAAGGGACTGGAAACAAGGCCCTATGAGGAGAGACTGAAAGAACTGGGCATGTTTAGCCTTCGGAAGAGGAGACTGAGGGGAGATATGATCGCACTCTTCCAGTATTTGAAGGGATGTCACACAGAGGAGGGCAAAGATCTCTTCTCGTTCATCCCAGTTTGCAGGACACGGAATAATGGGCTCAAGTTACAGGAACCTAGATTCCACCTAAACATCAGGAAAAATTTCCTGACTGTCAGAGCAATAAGACAATGGAATCAACTACCTAGGGAGGTCGTGGGCTCTCCCACTCTGGAGGCATTCAAGGTGCAGCTGGACAGACATCTGTCAGAGATGCTTTGACCTAGATTCCTGCATTGAGCAGGGGGTTGGACTCGATGGCCTTGTAGGCCCCTTCCAACTCTACTTTTCTATGATTCTATGATTCTATGGCAGCGTGCGAGGCGCTAGCAGAGAGAGTGGAGGCAAGGCGAGGCCAGGAGCCGGCACATCAAAGTGAGTTTCCCCATTAGCCCCACAACCATTTAATCACTGCTTTGTCGGCTCCCTCCATGGGGCTCCCTGCCAGGGAGCCGGCAAAGCAGTGATTAAATGGTTGTGGAACGAATAATCTGAGTTCCCATTATTTCTAATGGGGAAACTTGCTTTGATGTAGGAGTATTTTGGATTACGAGCATGGTCCCGGAACGAATTACGCTCGTAATCCAAGGTATTACTGTAGTAACAAAATCCAAAAGGCTGCTTCAAGTGAGTTGGCTGGGCATTTATAGTGGACGATTTAAGCATCTAGGAGTGGCATTTGCAGCCTTCCTTTTGGAGGACAAGGCTACCAAAGGGCTACTGGTCCTGATGGTGACCTCCAGGATCTGGGGAAGCACGCCTCTCACGACCAATTACAGGGGAAGAACAGCGTCCGAGGGCTATTGCCCAGCGAGGTGAGCGGGGGATCCTTCTCTTGACCTGATCCGCTCCCACACCATCACAAAGAAGAAGCGCTGGCTGAGGATTGATTCCTGGCATCATTCCATCCCCTCTGAGAAAGGAAATTGGAGTGTATGCTTGTCTTGGAGATTAAGATGACAGTCCTAAGAACATAAGACCATAAGAAGGGCCATTCTGGATCAGGCCAAATGTCCATCTAGGCCACTCTTCTGTTTACACACTGGTCAACCAACTGCCCACGGAAACTCACAAGCAGGACATGAGTGCAACAACCCCCTCCCACCCATGTTCCCCAGCAAATGGTATACATAGGCATACTATCTCTGGTACTGGAGATCGTGTATAGCTATGTATGCCCATCACAAACACAGCTGTCTAAGGATCACTTTTCCCACTAACACAAAAGAGGACATCCTGAACACACTTACTAGCTAATAAGCCCCTTTGAACACAACTGGACTTCCTTCTCAGGAAATTACACAGGACTTCAGCTTAAGCTGTGCAAGTGTAAGAACACAGGCATGTCAGGAGATGTCTTATCCTTTATTTCCAGTCTGGATGTTTTAGGACGATTGGGTGAAAATGCATCTCTCCCCAGTTGGGCTCTTGGCCACAATTCAAAGTGCAGATTTCCATGTCTAACATCTTCAGTTAAGCTAATCCTTACCCTGTGAGGCGGCACCTCCATCACTCTCCTGCTCGATGCCCGTTTACAGGGGACTCTGCAGGGGGCAGGGAAATCAGGCCCCACTTCGGCACACAGATTCTCTACCTGAAACGTAATGTGGATCCAAGACATGCCATGAGAAGAGAATACAGAAATGATAGACTCATGGGACAGGGGGCATGGGTATGGGAGATCCCTCCTCAGAGGATTTCCAGAAAAGGTCGGCTAATTCGCAGAGCGAGTTTTGGGATGGCCCTGCTCACATGCTTGACCCCTTGCAGCTCCCAGGATGCAATACTCTCACCCGCTGCTCCTCCTGCTTCTTCTCCTCCTCCCAGCTCAGGAGGAAGCCTTCTGCCAGGGCCACCGCCTGGGAACTGGTCTCCGCCCCACATTCCCTCACCCAGCTCGACATCTCCAGGGGCAGGATGCTCAGGAACTGCTCCAGGATTACCAGGTCCACGATCTGAGTTTTGGTGTGTCGCTCTGGCTTCAGCCACTGACGGGAGAGATGGTGGAGCTGGGTGCAGACCTCTCGGGGGCCCTGAGCCGCCCGGTAGTGGAGATGCCTGAAACGATGTTGCCGCACATCTGAGCAGACCATTTCCTGGCCCAGCATCTTCTGTCCCGTAGTTTCCCAGGTTTCACTGGCACTCCCAGTCCTGATGGCATCGCGGCCTCTTCCAGCTTCGGCGGTAGCCGGGTCCTGCTCGTCCATCTTTGATCCGTGCAGCAAAGAGCGGTGCTAATGAAGCTCTGCAAAGCCAAGACCTGTAAAAGAATCATTACCCTGTCAGGGCAAGAAGGAACAGTGCGGACTCCAGGTAGCAACCAGGTCCCGTTCCAGAAGGAAAGGCAGGCACATGCCAAGACTCAAAGAGAAAATGGAGACGTGGGTTGGGGAGGTTTCTTTGCCTGGGAGTCACGAACCAAAACTCCTTTCAAGTCAGAATATGCAGCATCCTCCGCGCACCCCAACGTTCCTCCCCGTCCAAACCAGCTCCCACTCTCAGCCTCCCGTTGAGCCCCCTGCCCATTCTTCTTCCAAAGCCCCCACCACACCCCTCCCCATCAGGCATCCTGCTACTGCTCTGTTCTCCTTCAGCCTCTCTTAAACGAAATTACCTGGAAATTGTTTTAAAAACCAAATGTAAATATGACTCAAATGACTAAAATACAGTTAATATGACACGCCCTGTTTAACCAGTTGATATAACCACCACCACCCCATGTACTATTTAGAGTTGTTCACTGCCTCTACAGAGGGGGCAGGTATAACAAGGCCCCTAAAGGATAGTAGAGCTGGTGCCACCTCAGTGTGGAGCTCGTTGCACAGTTGGGGGCTACCACAGAAAAGGCCCCCCCTTTGTTACCGCCCTCCAGGCCTCCCTGGAGGTGGCAAGCAAAGGAAGGACTCAGATGTTGGACGCGGGACCAAGCAACTGGAAACGGGAACGGAAGTAAATGGGCCAGAACTGGTGTTATATGTTTAGACCTACTAGTCCTGCCTATTAGTTTGGCTACTGCATTTTGGACAAGCTGCAGCTTCTGAATAGTCTTCAAGGGCAGCCCCACATAGAGTGCATTGCAGTAGTCTAATTTAGAGATTCCCAGAACATAGATTATTGAATCCAGGCTATCCCTGTCCAAATATGGGCAACCTGGGATACCAGCCAGAGCTGGTAGAAGGCACTCCGTGCCACTGAGGCCACTTGATCCTCAAGTGACAAAGATGGCCCAAGGAGGACCCCCAAGCTACGAACCTGCTCCTTCAAGGGGAGTGCCACCCCATCCATTACAGATTGAACACCCTCCATCCGGTCAGGGGAACCATCCACTGACTGCATCTCAGTCCAGTCTGGATTGAGCCTCAGTTTGTTAGCCCTCATCCAGTCCATTGTCGTGGCCAGGCACCGGTTTAGCACATCCACGGCCTCAGCTGCTGAAGATGAAAAGGAGAGAAAGGGCTGTGCGTCATCAGCGTATTGATGGCAACAAACTGTCAGCTATAACATTGGAGTCCATGTCCCGGGGGATGCAAGAGATTTTTTCTGTCAGTGCCTAGCAAATATATTGTAGCGGGCCTCAGCGGGGTCCAGGATGTCCTTGGGGCCAGCATATAATAGGCTCCAGACAACCCAAAAGAGCTCTGCTGGGCAACAAAAAAAAAAGACTGAATAGAGGCAGTTTCTTTGCCTTCTTCACTGCCCCTAAATATAAAGGACTGTAGGCACATACAAGGGCTCGATGGCATCCACTACTAGGAGTTCCTCTCCATCTGCACTCAAGCCGTTTCCTGTTTGTTTTTGGCGTACCACGAATAGAGTAATCCTGTCAATCACCAAGAACAGCTCTGTATGGAACCACAACAAACACCCTTTTTTAAAAAAATCCCTTTTTGCAATAATAATAATAATCTTAATAATAATCTCGACCAGACTGCTCTCTCTCTGTTCAGGAGTGCATGAGGGCTGACACAAGACACTTTGCTCCCCGCCCTGCCAAAGCGCGTCTCCCCACATCCCTGGCAGGAGAAGAGCAAGAAGAGGGTGGGAAATACTCAGTCACTGGACTTTCTGGGCACCCCGAATCAGCTGCCGGGGGCGACCCCTCCCTCTGCCCCATGGTGGGGCCATCCCTGGGCGCGGGTGGGGGGCACCTCATCCGTCCCCCTCGGCCCAACTGGGTTTGCTTCGGACGGTCCCGCCAAGCCAGCCCAGAACCAGGGGAGCATCTCGGCCACGCGCAGAAATCCCTCGGAGGAGCCGCGTTGGGGAGCCCGGAGCCACAGGGCCCGATTTGGGGGGTGGGTGGGGGGCAACGATTTTTGCCGATGTCCGGGTGCAGTCCACGAACCTACTGGCTTCCTCGCAGACCTCCTTTAATTCCCCCCCCCAAAGCAAAAGGTTTTCCTGGCTTTAAGGAGGAGGAGAGGAAGGAAGACGTGCCCGAGTTGAAATGGGGGGGGGGGTGCTCCAGCTTGCACCTTACCCCCGCCATGCCCCCTCCCCTACTACAGCCCAGGGCCGCCCCCTATCCAAGTTCACAAGGGGGGGGGGTCTCACCTGATCGCGGGAGGGAGGGAGGCACCAGGGCAGTCGGTGGGAAAGAGCAGAGTCGCCGGGCAAGAAAAGGCAGGAGCAAAGTCTCCTGTTGCCTGGAAAATGGCGGAACCCTTAGAAAAACCCATAAGCCATCAAGGCTTCTTCTCACACCTACTTCAAGCTGCTTTTAAAGGGGCCACGGGCAGTTGCAGGTCAACTTGCAGTTTCAGCTTAGCTACAATTGTATTTTGCCCATGGCCCCTTTAAGAGTAGAGAGACGCTGCCAAGCTGGGAGGCGGGGGCGAGGGGTGCCTCTACAGGTGAGATGCAGTGTCAGAAAGAAATGCAAGAAACTTCTCCTTCTCTCTGAAGCTCCATGTTTGGGAGGGGGAGGCAGGTAAGCTTCACCTGTTGAATTTGTGCCAATCCTGACCATTTTCTTTTGGGTTGGGGAAGAGATTGTCTACTCCAAGTTGGCAGCTCTGGCTACATCTTGCAGCAGTGAATTCCACAGTGTAATTATGCACTATGCAAAGAAATATTTCATTTTGTTTGTCCCAAATGTGCCACCATTTAGCTTTAGTGGATAACCCCAGGTTCTAGGTGAGAGGGAGAAAATACTGCAGTTTTGCGTGTTTCCTCTGATCTCTTTTGTACTTGACCATGCCCTTTGCTTGCCTGGCCACACCTTCTTGATCACACCTTCATGTTGCTTAACCATACCTCTAACCAATTCACAGGTGTGCCCCTATTTTCATCCGTGAAATGTTGGAGGGTCTGCAGGAGAGGAAGGAGGGACGTGGGGGGGGGGGCGGGCAGGGACAGTTTATGATTTTGAGGCTAGGTGGAGGGAGGTGCCGTTGCCATGGAGACAGGGCCCTGCCCTGCCTCCCCAAATTGCCTTCCTCTCCAAGATTCTGTCACAGTTCCTTTAACGGGGGGGGGGGGCACCGCGGGGTCCTTCGTCGGGACCTCCCGAGCAGAACCAGGGGACCAGCTGGGCTCCTCTGGGCAGACTGGGTGGGGACAGGCTAGTTTGTGCGCGCGTCTGGTGTGTGGTAAACATTTGCTTTCTCTTTGAACCAGCTTTCCCCAACCTGGGGGGCAATTGGCAGTGCTGCCTTTGAATGATGGGAATTGTAGTCCAGCACATCCAGAGGGCTCTACAGCTGCCTTAAGAAAATAAGAACAGCCCTGCTGGATCAGACCAAGAGTCCATCTGCTGGGAGACCTGGTGCCGGATCCACCATCGCCTCTACTGGGAAAGGACCAAGCCAGGCAAGTAGCTCAGCCCCGCTGCTGCTGCTTCTGCCTGTGTCCAACCGGCGGCACCACCTGTGGGACTGCTGGCTTCCCCTTTGCAGGACCGGGCCCAGCCAGGAGCCACCCTGCCCCACCTGCAACTGTGGGGCTATAAAGATCCAGCCCTAGTGGGGGCGGATCCGCCGCTAGTGGGGTTGCCACCAAAGGGGTGACTACAAAGGGGTCGCCCCTTCGGGGGGTGGCACGAGGGTGAGGGCCTGTCCCCCGCTGATGGGGATATTGGTGAGGCTGGGAGTTTTAAGAGGCCCTTCCTTTTTTGAAGGGCTGGGGGTTTTCAGGGGTTGGTTTTAGGGGTGGGTCTCCCACCTGATTGGCGGAAGCAAGGGGGCATGTGTCTCTCCCAGGGAGATAATGGGGGGGGGGAGTTCTGGGGGGCAAAATGTATGATTGTTGAGCAGCAGATCCGGGCAGAGCACTGGGGGCAGGCCACGCCAATTAAGGGGAACAAGGGATCGATGCTTAATACCTCCCGCACACTAGGGTGCAATTGGCACTGCTGCCTGGGAATGATGGGAATTGTAGTCCAAGACATCCGGAGGGCACAAAGGCTCTACAGCAGCCGTACGAACATAAGAACAGCCCTGCTGGGTCAAACCAAGGGTCCATCTCGTCCAGCATTCTGTTCACACAGTGGCCAACCAGCTGCCCACGGGAAACCCACAAGCAGGACATTCGTGCAACATCAGCCTCCCACCCATGTTCCCCAGCAACTGGCATGCCTAGGCATACTGCCTCTGATACTATATAGCATATAGCAATGAGGACTAGTAGCCATGGATAGCCTTCTCCTCTGTCCCATCCCCTTTTAAAGCCCTCCAAATTGGGGGGCCGTGACTACATCTCGGGGAGGTAGATTCCATGGTTTAACTAAGTGCTGTGTGGGAAGGCTGCTGTAGCGGTTCAGTGGGCTTGCTCTCAGGTGAGCATGCATAGCGAGGGTGTGCAACTTTGAAGGGCCCCCGAGGGCCACATGCGGTGCTGGGTTGGTGCCCGAGGGCCACGTGCAGACTCTCCCCTCCCAATCCTGCTGAACCCTCACTGGGGCACAGGGAAGCTTTTAGTCTCAAGCCCATCCTAGGGATCTTGGGTACCATCACCGGGATGTGACCGGGACGAGATCCTCCTCCCATCTGCAGGTGGCCGGGGGGGGGGGGGGGGAGCAGAGCAGGGGCTTCGCCTCCATCCCCATCACAGAGATGTGGTCATAGCGTGGCCCTCCAACTCACCTCTTTTCTTCCTGAAACTCCTGCCCCCGACTCACAGAACGCAGGAGGGGCAGGCAACCTGGAGCCCTCCAGATGTTTGGGACTACAGCTCCTCAAATCCCTGAACGTTGGCCATCCTGGCTGGGGATGATGGGAGTTCTAGTCCAAAACATCTGGAGGGCACGGGGTTGGGGACAGCTGCTGTATGAGGCTGCAGCCCTCGTTCATATGCGGAGGCTGTGAGAGCCATGATGGAACATTCCACAACAATACTCCAAAACACAGGGATGTGTTACACACACTGGAGAACATTTCAGAACTGAAACCCTCCCACTATTATATTTTTATTTACCCCTAAACACCCCAAGCAGAGCCAGGGGACCGGGTGTCAGGCACAGCACCCCAGGGAGGCTGGGCTCCTCCGGGCCGGGTGGGGACAGGCTAGTTTGTGCACGTGTCTGGTGGGGTGGTAAACATTTGCTTTCTCTTTGGACCAGCCTCCCCCAACCTGGGGGACAATTGGCTGCCTGGGAATGATGGGAATTGTATTTCAGCACATCCAGAGGGCACAAAGGCTCTAGAGAAGGAATTCTGTAGAGCCTGGAACAGAAGGAATTCCCGGAACTGCAACTTCTGAGTAAGCCACACTGACCCTGCAACGGATTCCTGCATTGAGCAGGGGGTTGGACTCGATGGCCTTGTAGGCCCCTTCCAACTCTACTTTTCTATGATTCTATGACCCATATTACACAGCTCTCTATATGTCCCCGCTTCACTTTCCTTTCTTGTAATCATTCCAGCACAAAGGCAGGCCTACCAACAAGGCAGCCGGGGCTGGCTGAGCAAGTCTCCAGGTGTTCTTGGGGCTTTAATTCCATTCCAGAATGGGAGGGAAAGCAGACAAATATACCACGGGGACAAGTCCCCAACCATTGTGGGGACAACCTCTCATGTCTTCATTGCTCTCCCTCTTGCCGGATCGTCACCTTGAAGTGGTGAGTGGGCTTGCGTGTTCCAATGAACCCTGTGAGCAATGCCGTCAGGAGCTATGTACTCCCAGTAGGGTCACCCATGGCGGTAAGGTCCAGGGGGAGGAACCAGACAAAGAACGATCCAAAACATAAAGTCCTCAATGGCAGAACAGGCGGAAGATAATTTAAACCTAAATTACAACGGCTGTGAAGGCTGCAGCAGAGAATGGTTTTCCAATCGTCAGGGTAACCGTGCCATTGGATCATTGCCGTCCTCTGTCAAGTTTGTGTGGTGATCCGTTGTGCACCGATCTCCCCACATAAAACAGCTTCACGCACAGGCGTCTTCCAACCCAACCCAACCAACCAGACAACACAATTTTCTTTAGAATTTCCTCCTTTTAAAATTTCCTTTTTGTAATTTTTTTATCCTGGAAGACAATCTTACTCGGTCACGAGTGATCGCCTGATGATGATGAGGGCTTATCCCTCTTTCTCCCGGATTGGGATAAAAGTTTAGGATTAGCCTGGAAACAAAAAAATCCCGACTTTGAAAATGGGCAGCACTGGAAGGCAAAGGAAGTTCATGAGAAGAAAGGTGTGGGGTGCAGGACACGCAGGGACTGTGACTTGCGTCAAGCCTCCCAGTGGATCTAGGGCTCAGGTGGGAGTTGGACTCCAAAACGTCCCAGGCATAAACCCAGTCTCCCATTTCCTGGACCACCCTAGTTCAACACCACTTGATGACATAAGCACGTCCATCTGCTTTTGTTCCCGTTCCATCACTCTCCCAAATTAAGCTGTCAACACATTTGTCACTGACAAGGAGTCTCAGCCCCACGGACAAAGCCCCAAGGTAAAAAGAAGTTGAGCACACACCCGAGGATGGGCTGCTTTGTGCCTGTGTGTGTCTGTCGGGTGGTAAAATTTCGCTTTCTCTTCAGACCAGAACAAAACATCTCGTGGGGCAGCAGGTTGAGGAAGGATTGCAGCCCTAATTCTTATCTGGTGGTTGTAGTAACTGTAATGGAATGGGCTGGAATTGGGCCCTAAAAAAACACACACACTGATGTAGTTTCCTTCTCAAACTGGGGAGAGGTAACAAGCGGGGTACCACAGGGCTCGGTTCTGGGCTCAGTGCTCTTCAACATTTTTATTAATGACTTGGATAAGGAGGTGCAGGGAATGCTTATCAAATTTGCAGATAACACAAAGTTGGGTGGAACAGCTAATACTCTGGAAGAAAGAAACAAAATTCAAGGAGATCTTGATAGGCTGGAGCGCTGGGCCGAAAACAACAGAATGAAATTTAATAGAGATAAATGCCAAGTGCTGCATCTAGGGAAAGGAAACCAAATGCAGAGTTACAGAATGGGGGACACTTGGCTCAACAATACTACAAGTGAGAAGGATCTTGGAATTGTGGTGGATCACAAACTGAATATGAGCCAGCAATGCGATGTGGTTGCAAAGAAGGCAAATGCTATTTTGGGCTGCATTAATAGAAGTATTGCTTCTAAATCACGGGAAGTGATAATTCCCCTTTACTCGGCACTGGTTAGGCCTCATCTTGAGTATTGCGTCCAGTTCTGGGCACCACACTTTCAGAAGGACGTAGACAAACTGGAGAGGGTTCAGAGGAGGGCAACAAAGATGATAAAGGGAATGGAAACAAGGCCCTATGAGGAGAGACTGAAAGAACTGGGCATGTTTAGGCTTCAGAAGAGGAAACTGAGGGGAGATATGATCGACTCTTCCAGTACTTGAAGGGTTGTCACACAGAGGAGGGCCAGAATCTCTTCTCCATCATCCCAGTTTGCACGACACGGAATAATGGGCTCAAATTACAGGAACCCAGATTCCACCTAGACATCAGGACAAATTTCCTGACGGTCAGAGCAATAAGACAATGGAATCAACTACCTAGGGAGGTGGTGGGTTCTCCAAATCTGGAGGCATTCAAGGTGCAGCTGGACAGTCATCTGTCAGGGATGCTTTGACCTGGATTCCTGCATTGAGCAGGGGGTTGAACTGTGTGAGTTCTTTGATGTTACATGTAGCTTTTCCTCAAATCAAAATTCTTTTCATGATCCAAGCATTTATATGGTTTCACAACTGTGGAACTTCTTTGATGAGAAGTCAAATATGTCTTCCGACTGAAGCTCTTTCCACACACCAAGCACTGATATGGTTTCTCCCCTGTGTGAATTCTTTGATGAGTAGTCAGACTTATCTTTTGATTGAAGCTCTTTCCACATTTCAAGCATTGATATGGTTTCTCCCCTGTGTGAATTCTTTGATGAGTAGTGAGATGTGACTTCAGAATGAATCTCTTTCCACACTCCAAGCATTCATAAGGTTTCTCCCCTCTGTGAATTCTTTGATGAGAAGTCAGACTTATCTTTTGATTGAAGCTCTTTCCACACTCCAAGCATTGATATGGTTTCTCCCTTGTGTGAATTCTTTGATGAGAAGTGAGATGTGTCTTCCGAATGAATCTCTTTCCACACTCCAAGCATTGATGTGGTTTCTCCCCTCTGTGAATTCTTTGATGAGAAGTGAGCTGTGTCTTCTGACTGAATCTCTTTCCACACTCCAAGCATTCATAAGGTTTCTCCCCTGTGTGAATTCTTTGATGAGAAGTGAGCAGTGTCTTCCGAATGAATCTCTTCCCACACTCCAAGCATTGATGTGGTTTCTCACCTGTGTGAATTCTTTCATGAGAAGTAAGATGTTTCTTCTGACTAAATCTCTTTCCACACTCCAAGCATTGATATGGTTTCTCTCCTGTGTGGATTCTTTGATGATAAGTGAGATGTGTCTTCAAACTGAATCTCTTTCCACACTCCAAGCATTGATATGGTTTCTCCCCCGTGTGCATTCTTTGATGAGAAGTGAGTTGTGACTTCCAACTGAATCTCCTTCCGCATTCCAAGCATTGATGTGGTTTCTCCCCTGTGTGAATTCTTTGATGGGAAGTCACATGTGTTTTCCGACTGAACCTCTTTCCACACTCCAAGCATTGATATGGTTTCTCCCCTGTGTGCATTCTTTGATGAGAAGTGAGCTGTGACTTCCAACTGAATCTCCTTCCGCATTCCAAGCATTGATGTGGTTTCTCCCCTGTGTGGATTTTACAATGAACATTGAGGCTTGATTGAGACTTGACGGTTTTCCCACACACAGAGCACACATAGTTTTCCTGTTTTTTAGCCAGTTTTTCTTCCATTGAGATATCATTGCAGTCACAGCCCTGAGAAGCAAAGCATTTATTCCTCCTCTTCGGATTTACTTCAGTTTCCTTTCTCCACCTTTCTCTATTTTTACATCTGTTTGTTTTCGGTGGCATCCCACATGGTTTTCTCTCATTCTCCATTTCACACCAGTCACTTTCTAGAATCAAGACAAGAAATCGGTAAAAGCCTGAGTTAGAAATAGAGCTTCAAATCATGGAATGACTTCAGTTGACTATTGTGAGAAAAGGAAGAACTCTCAACACCGAGACTAGAGGCAGTTCTTACTATATGCCTAACAGCCTCTTTCGCCTGGCATTGACTTAGAGTTGGTGTAGTCAAGAGCAATGGATTGGGACCAGAGTCTCCTGGGCTCTGCTCCCAGCTCAGACATGAATTTTTCTGGATGCTGCGGGACCGGTTACTCTCTCTTATCATCGCCTACCCCACAGGGTTGTTGTGCAGGTAAGTGGACAATCTGAGGCATGACGTTATGAGCTATTTGGAGCAACATTAGGATGCAAATCCAGATAAAAAGAGAAAGGAAAAGAGCCATCAAGGAATGGCAGAGAACCTTTTCTTAATGGGTGCCCCATAAATTATGTACATAAGTTAAATATGCTCATTTTAACGTCTGAGCTATGGTGGTGTTGGTGGCAAAGATAGCATATTTCTCTCCTACTGTTATGGACTCAGCACCATCCAGTGGAGCCTGTGGTATCCAAACCCACCATGGGACCTGAGTAATGAAGGTACCCTCCCTACCGGAGCCCACTCGCCACTGGAATCAACGTGCTCAGCATTTTACGGATAAAGTTGCTCCCGTCCATTCTAACCTGGTTGCCACGTTAATCACAAGTTGAGTCTGCGGCTCCCGGCCTTTCTGACCCAGCCCAAAAGGCTGATGTTCAACAGTCAATTCTGATGCTGCCCAGAATTTATTACTCATTTTGGAATGCATATTCCAAGAGACATATCTCACATGACAAAGTTAAAACTTGAATAAGTTGATCACTGAATCTCACAGGATGTAGGTTTTCGTGTCTATGCCAGAATCATCAATGGATTTATTGTAAGTGCTTTATTTAAATTTATATGAGAACATTATATTTTCCCCCTTTTTTTCTTTTTTTTCCTTTTATGGTTTTGCTCTGTTGAAATTCAGAATAAAAAATGTAAAAAAAGTTCCTCACTCTTTATTGATGAAATCAATTGAATCTGTTCCAACTTTGTTTTGACACTAATGACATCATCTTGCTCCTGCTCCACCCACCATCAGCAGCTGCCCCCAATCGACTTCCCCTGTGGGTCAACGGACATTCACAGGAAAAGTTTCCTCACCCCTGGCCCTAAAGGGTCAGCATTCCTGATACAGGAAGGACCAGTCCCAGGTGAGCCTCTCAACACGTGAACATCTTGCTTGGCTGCCCAGCTCTACTTTCTCACTCTGTCTATCATGTGTGGCAAGGGATCTTCTGAGTAGCGGACATCTGAACAGCCCTGAACAGCCTGATCTCATCTGATCTCGAAAGCTAAGCAGGTTTGGGCCTAGTCAGTGCTTGGGTGGGTGACTGCCTGAGAAGACCAGGTGCTGTAGAGAGGGACCACAGCTCAGTCGGATAGAGCACAGGCTTTGCACATGGAAGGTCCCCGGTTCGAACCCCGGCCTCCAGGTAGGGCTAGGAAAGAATCCTGCCTGAAACCCCGGAGAGCTGCTACTGCCTGTCACTGTCAACACAACTGGGCTAGAAGGACCAAGGGTCTGACTCAGTAGAAGGCAGCTTCTGAAGTTCCTATGACACGAGCCTTCCTCCTCCTGAGAGGACAAATCGTGCTAGACCGAAAAGGAGGGATCCTAAGATGCTGAGATACACCATCGAATGGCACACGGGCCCCTCCACTGCAGGCCTTCCAGTGTTGCTTAAAAGCTTGCCTGTCCTCGGCTGCCTTTCCCTAATCACGGTGGTTGTGCTGCTGGTTTTTGAGACTCCTGAGCTGTCTGAATGTGTCTCCTGGAAATGTTTCTGGTATGGCTGAGCCCAGAGTCTTGAGGCTCCTGTTGTAACAGTGTATAACGACTGGATTATCTTAATGCATCCTCCTTTGCTTGCGTATGCCACTTTTGAGGGGCACGACCGACAGGTAGCCTAAAAATGCTTCAATGTATATAGAGAATGGGGAAAAAATTACTAACATTCCTACTAGTACTACTACTACCATCATTGCATTAGTAAAGAGAAATTATCACCAGTCGGGGAAAGAGGGCGCCTTACCGAGAGAGGCCACGATCCCACAATTCTCCTCCATGATCTGCCTGTGTAGGGCTTTCTGGTCAGGATCCAGCAGTGCCCACTCCTCCTGGCTGAAGGACACAGCGATCTCCTCAAAGGGAACCAGAACCTGGACAGAAAAAACATCAACACTTCCTCCTCACACCTACCGTAAAGATAATCGAGTAACAAAAGCCAAATGTCCACCTAGTCCAAACATCTGTTTACACACTGGTCAACCAACTGCCCACAGAAACTCACAAGCAGGACATGAGTGCAACAACACCCTCCCGCCCATGTTCCCCAACAACTGGTGTACATAGGCATACTGCCTCTGATACGGAAGATCGTGTATAGCTATGTATGCCCATCACAAACACAGCTGTCTATGTGTCTAAGGATGACATTTCCCACTAACACAAGCCCCCCGGCCCCTAGATAGATTTAACACACTTACTACCTAGTAAGCCCCTTTGAACACAACAGGACTTCCTTCTCAGGAATATACACAGGACCGCAGCTTAAGTGATGCAAGTGCAAGAATACAGGCCTGTCCGGAGGTGTCTTATCATACAATCATAGAAAAGTAGAGTTGGAAGGGGCCTACAAGGCCATCGAGTCCAACCCCCTGCTCAATGCAGGAATCCAGGTCAAAGCATCCCCGACAGATGGCTGTCCAGCCGCACCTTGGATGCCTCCAGAGTGGGAGAGCCCACCACCTCCCTAGGTAGTTGGTTCCATTGTCTTATTGCTCTGACAGTCAGGACATTTTTCCTGATGTTTAGGTGGAATCTTGGTTCCTGTAACTTGAACCCATTATTCCGTGTCCTGCAAACTGGGATGATCGAGAAGAGATACTGGCCCTCCTCTGTGTGACAACCCTTTAAGTACTGGAAGAGTGCGATCATATCTCCCCTCAGTCTCCTCTTCTGAAGGCTAAACATGCTCAGTTCTTTCAGTCCTCATAGGGCCTTGTTTCCATTCCCTTTATCATCCTTGTTGCCCTCCTCTGAACCCTCTCCAGTTTGTCTACGTCCTTCTGGGAGTGTGGTGCCCAGAACTGAACGCAGTACTCAAGATGAGGCCTAACCAGTGCAGAGTAAAGGGGAATTATCACTTCACGTGATTTGGAAGCAATAGAATCATAGAATCATAGAAAAGTAGAGTTGGAAGGGGCCTACAAAGCCATCGAGTCCAACCCCCTGCTCAATGCAGGAATCCAGGTCAAAGCATCTCTGACAGATGTCTGTCCAGCCGCACCTTGAATGCCTCCAGACTGGGAGAGCCCACCACCTCCCTAGGTAGTTGATTCCATTGTCTTATTGCTCTGACAGTCAGGAAATTTTTCCTGATGTTTAGGTGGAATCTAGGTTCCTGTAACTTGAGCCCATTATTCCGTGTCCTGCAAACTGGGATGAACGAGAAGAGATCTTTGCCCTCCTCTGTGTGACATCCCTTCAAATACTGGAAGAGTGCGATCATATCTCCCCTCAGTCTCCTCTTCTGAAGGCTAAACATGCCCAGTTCTTTCAGTCTCTCCTCATAGGGCCTTGTTTCCAGTCCCTTTATCATCCTTGTTGCCCTCCTCTGAACCCTCTCCAGTTTGTCTATGTCCTTCTTAAAGTGAGGTGCCCAGAACTGGACGCAGTACTCAAGATGAGGCCTAACCAGTGCCGAGTAAAGGGGAATTATCACTTCCCGCGATTTGGAAGCTATACTTCTATTAATACAGCCCAAAATTGCATTTGCCTTCTTTGCAGCCACGTCGCATTGCTGGCTCATATTCAGTTTGTGATCTACCACAATTCCAAGATCCTTCTCACTTGTAGTATTGTTGAGCCAAGTGTCCCCCATTCTGTAACTCTGCATTTGGTTTCCTCTCCCTAGGTGCAGCACTTGGCATTTATCCCTATTAAATTTCATTCTGTTGTTTTCGGCCCAGCGCTCCAGCCTATCGAGGTCACTTTGAATTTTGTTTCTGTCTTCCAGAGTATTAGCTGTTCCACCCAACTTTGTGTCATCTGCAAATTTGATAAGTATTCCCTGTACCTCCTGATCCAAGTCATTAATAAAAATGTTGAAGAGCACCGGGCCCAGGACCGAGCCCTGTGGTACCCCGCTCGTTACCTCTCCCCAGTTTGAGAAGGAACCATTGATAAGCACTCTTTGAGTCCGATTCTGTAGCCAATTGTGGATCCACCTGATAGTTGTTCCATCTAGCCTACTCTTAGCTAGCTTACTAATCAGGATATCATGAGGCACTTTGTCGAAAGCTTTGCTGAAGTCCAGATATATAATGTCCACAGCATTCCCACAGTCCACAAGGGAGGTTACCCGATCAAAAAATGAGATCAGATTAGTCTGACAGGATTTGTTCTTGACAAATCCATGCTGGCTTCTAGTAATCACTGCATTGTTTTCAAGGTGCTTGCAGACTGACTTCTTTATAATCTGCTCAAAAATCTTCCCGGGGATTGATGTCAGACTGACTGGCCTATAGTTCCCAGGTTCCTCCTTCTTGCCCTTTTTGAAGATGGGAACAACATTTGCCCTCCTCCAGTCGTCTGGCACTTCACCTGTCCTCCATGATTTCTCAAAGATAATAGACAGTGGTTCTGAGAGTTCTTCTGCCAGTTCCTTTATTACTCTAGGGTGCAGCTCATCAGGCCCTGGAGATTTAAACTCGTTCAGAGTAATCAGGTGCTCCTTGACCATTTGCCTATCAATCTCAAGCTGCAATTCTGCCCCTGCAGTCTGCACTTCAGGTTTGCCAGGGGGGTCATAGACCCTCTTTTGGGAGAAGACCGAGCCAAAGTAGGAATTGAACACTTCTGCCTTTTCTTTGTCTTCTGTTATCAATTTGCCATCCTCATTGCGTAGTTGAACCACCAGTTCTTTCTTCTGTCTTTTACTGTGCATGTATCTGTAGAAAGCTTTTTTGTTGCTTTTAGCATTCCTCGCTAACCGTAGCTCATTCTCAGCTTTAGCCTTCCTGACACTATTCCTGCAGTTCTGTGCTACCTGCCTGTACTCTTCCCCTGTAGCCTGTCCCTCCTTCCACTTCCTATACGTGTCCTTTTTTGTTTTCAGGTCATCTTTGAGTTTATTGTGAAGCCACATTGGCTTCTTCTGTTGCCCTCTGCCTTTTTTCCTTGTGGGAATTGTTTGCAATTGTGCCTTTAAAATTTCCTTTTTTAAAAACTCCCACCCCTCCTGGGCTCCCTTTCTCGTGAGAGTCACTTGCCATGGGATCTTACTAATCATTGTTCTGAGTTTGTTAAAATTGGCTTTCCTAAAATCCAGGGTACGTGTTTGGCTACACTCAGCTTTTGCTTCCGTTAGAATCAAGAACTCAAGTATAACATGGTCACTTTCCCCCAGAGTTCCCGAAACTGCCACTTTATCCACTAACTTCTATTAACTAATCCACTAATACTTCTATTAATGCAGCCCAAAATAGCATTTGCCTTCTTTGCAGCCACATCACATTGCTGGCTCATATTCAATTTGTGATCTACCACAATTCCGAGATCCTTCTCACTTGTAGTATTGTTGAGCCAAGTGTCCACCATTCTGTAACTCTGTTCCAACTTAGCTGTTCCACCCAACTTTGTGTCATCTGCAAATTTGATAAGCATTCCCTGTACCTCCTCCTCCAAATAATTAATAAAAATGTTGAAGAGCACTGGGCCCAGAACCGAGCCCTGTGGTACCCCGCTCGTTACCTCTCCCCAGTTTGAGAAGGAACCATTGATAAGCACTGTTTGAGTAAGATTCTGTAGCCAATTGTGGATCCACCTGATAGTTGTTCCATCTAGCCCACTTTTAGCTAGCTTGCTAATCAGGATATCATGAGGCACTTTGTCGAAAGCTTTGCTGAAGTCCAGATATATTATGTTCACCGCATTCCAACAGTCCACAAGGGAGGTTACCCAATCAAAAAATGAGATCAGATTAGTCTGGCAGGATTTGTTCTTGACAAATCCATGCTGGCTTCTAGTAATCACTGCATTGTTTTAAAGGTACTTGCAGACTGACTTTTTTAATAATCTGCTCAAAAATTTTCCCAGGGATTGATGTCAGACTGACTAGTCTATAGTTCCCAGGTTCCTCCTTCATTTATTTATTAGATTTATACCCCGCCTTTTTCCCGCAATGGAACCCAAGGCGGCTTACATGATCCTCATCCTCCTCTACATTTTATCCTCACAACAACCCTGTGAGGTAGGTTAGGCTTCTTGCCCTTTTTGAAGATGGGAACAACATTTGCCCTCCTCCAGTCATCTGACACTTCACTTTTCCTCCATGATTTCTGAAAGATAATAGACAGTGGTTCTGAGAGTTCTTCTGCCAGTTCCTTTATTACTCTAGGATGTAGCTCATCTGGCCCTGGAGATTTAAAGTCGTTCAGAGTAATCGGGTGCTCCTTGACCATTTGCCTATCAATCTCAAGCTGCAATCCTGCCCCTGCAGTCTGCACTTCAAGTTTGCCAGTGGGGTCATAGACCCTCTTTTGGGAGAAGACCGAGCCAAAGTAGGAATTGAACACTTCTGCCTTTTCTTTGTCTTCTGTTATCAATTTGCCATCCTCATTGCATAGTTGAACCACCATTTCTTTCTTCTGTCTTTTATTGTGCATGTATCTGAAGAAAGCTTTCTTGTTTTTAGTATCCCTCGCTAACCTTAGCTCATTCTCAGCTTTAGCCTTCCTGACACTATTCCTGCAGTTCTGTGCTGCCTGCCTGTACTCTTCCCTTGTAGCCTGTCCTTCTTTCCATTTCTTATACGTGTCCTTTTTTGTTTTCAGGTCATCTTTGAGTTTATTGTGAAGCCACATTGGCTTCTTCTGTCGCCCTCTGCCTTTTTTCCTTGTGGGAATTGTTTGCAATTGTGCCTTTAAAATTTCCTTTTTTAAATACTCCCACCCATCCTGGGCTCCTTTTCTCATGAGAGTCGCTTGCCATGGGATCTTACCTATCATTGCTCTGAATTTGTTAAAATTGGCTTTCCTAAAATCCAGGGTACATGTTTGGCTACACTCAGCTTTTGCTTCTTTTCGAATCAAGATCTCAAGTATAACATGGTCACTTTCCCCCAGAGTTCCCGAAACTGCCACTTTATCCACTAACTCGTCTCTGTTGGTTAGAATCAGGTCAAGGATAGCCGATCCTCTAGTTCAGTGATGGCGAACCTTTTTGAGCCCGAGTGCCCAAACTGCAACACAAAACCAACTTATTTATTTCAAAGTGCCAACACTGCAATTAAACCTGAATACCGAGGTTTTAGTTTTAGAAAAACAACTCATACAGTTGTCCGAACTAATTAACATCTTTTGTCTTAAAAGAAAAACACAATAACAGAGCTTTCAATGATACAAACAGTTTTTGGTTGGGAAAAAATCAACTCAAAAAATTATTATAGTACTACATTGTACACATAGCCTGAAGGGAATTTATACAAACTTTTTAAATAATTAGGCACATGTATTTTTGGATAAGGGATTCTCAACTTGTAATATGATTACCGGTATATGCCAGACTGAAATTGTATGGGGCAAGCTTTACCCCGGGTCCTTTCCCTGCTTCTACAGGTGTCGGATTAGTAAAAGTAAAAGTCAACCTGTACTAGGATGAGCAAGATAAACAAGAAAACTATATGTGCTTAACACATTTTAAACACTTTATGTCTTGGACTGCAAACACTGCATTAGGTAAAAGTTTGCATTGGGCATGCTTTTGCACAGTTAATGTGGTTTTTGCTATTGCAAGCACGCTGATAATTTGTCAAACCTTGGCTCATACTCCGTTAGTTGGAGAGCAACACATGCAGCACTCAGGTCAACTGTTAGGGCTTTACATCCAAGCCATGCTCTGTGCATCATTCTTCAAAATCTTTTAAATGTGATATAACAATGTAGAAAAGAATTCTGTAACAGGAATTCTAGAATAAAATCATTCTGTTCCACACTGTGAGAAAGAACAAGATCATTAGTGTTTTGCAGAAGGGGACGGTCTTTTCGGGATCTGGTGACCAATGGTTCGAGTGCCCACAGAGAGGTCCCTGCGTGCCAGCTGTGGCACCCGTGCCATAGGTTCGCCATCACTGCTCTAGTTCCTTCCTCTACTTTCTGTAGGAGGAAGTTATCAGCAACACAACTCAGGAATTTTCTTGGAGGGGCCATGCTTGGCTGAGTAAGTCTCCCAACAGATATCAGGGAAATTGAAGTCCCCCATTACTACCACATCATGCCTCCTTGAAACATTTGCAATTTGCTTTTCAAAAGTTTCAACCTCGTCTTCTCCTTGATTGGGTGGTCGGTAGTAGACTCCAACCGCCATGTTCGTCTTATCCTTTGCCCCTTTTATTTTATCCTTTATTTGCAGTCTGGATGTTTTAGTATGATTGGGTGAAAATGCATCTCCCCCCAGTTGGGCTCTTGGACACAATTCAAAGTGCAGATTTCCATGGTTAACGTCTTCAGTTATTGAATATGATTTTTTTTAACTGAGAAAATGGCTGGAGATAGGTTTCTTCCCCCCACCCACCCCAAATATCTGAGGGGGGGGGAAATAAAAGCAGCCCAAGGATTTCTTGCATGCTCCCCAACCCCGCAGCTAATCCTTACCCTGTGAGATGGCACCTCCATCACTCTCCTGCTCGATGCCTGTTCGCAGGGGACTCTGCAGGGGGCAGGGAAATCAGGCCCCACTTCGGCACACAGATTCTCTGCCTGAAATGTAATGTGGATCCAAGACATGCCATGAGAAGAGTATACAGAAATGATACACTCTTGGGGCAGGGGGCATGGGAGATCCCTCCTCCTCAGATTTACAGAAAAGGTCGGGTAATTTGCAGAGAGAGTTTTGGGATGTCCCCCCTCACATGCTTGACCCCTTGGAGCTCCCAGGATGCCATGCTCTCACCCGCTGCTCCTCCTGCTTCTTCTCCTCCTGCCGGCTCAGGAGGAAGCCTTCTGCCAGGGCCACCGCCTGGGAACTGGTCTCCGCCCCACATTCCCTCACCCAGCTCGACATCTCCAGGGGCAGGATGCTCAGGAACTGCTCCAGGATTACCAGGTCCACAATCTGATTTTTGGTGTGTCGCTCTGGCTTCAGCCACTGCCGGGAGAGATGGTGGAGCTGGGTGCAGACCTCTCGGGGGCCCTGAGCCGCCCGGTAGCGGAGCTGCCTGAAACGCTGGCGCCGCACATCTGAGCTGACCATTTCCTGGCCCAGCATCTTCTGTCCCGTAGTTTCCCAGGGTTCACTGGCACTCCCAGTCCTGATGGCATCACGGCCTCTTCCTGCTTCAGGGGTAGCCGAGTCCTGCTCGTCCATCTTCGTTCTGTGCAGCAAAGAGCGGTGCTAATGAAGCTCTGCAAAGCCAAGACCTGTAAAAGAATCATTACCGTGTCAGGGCAAGAAGAAGGGCAAGGACTCCAGGTAGCAAGCAGGTCCCATTCCAGAAGGAAAGGCAGGCACATGCCAAGACTCAAAGAGAAAATGTAGACATGGGTTCGGGCGGTGTCTTCGCCTGGGAGCCACGAACCAAAACTCCTTTCGTGGGCTTGAAAGTTAGAGGACGCAGCATCCTCTGCGCACCCCAACGTTCCTCCCCGTCCAAACCAGCTCCCACTCTCAGCCTCCCGTTGAGCCCCCTGCCCATTCTTCTTCCAAAGCCCCCACCACACCCCTCCCCATCAGGCATCCTGCTACTGCTCTGTTCTCCTTCAGCCTCTCTTAGGCAAAACTACCTGGAAATTGTTTTAAAAACTGAATTTAACTACGACTCAAATGACTAACAGGGTGTAACAAGGCACCTAAAGGATAGCAAAGCTAGCGCCACCTCAGTGTGGAGCTCGTTGCACAGTTGGGGGCTTCCACAGAAAAGCCCCCCCCCCTTTGTTACCGCCCTCCAGGCCTCCCTCGTAGGTGGCAGTTGGGGGAAGGACTCAGATGTTGAATGTAGTGTCAGGGGAGATTGCAGTTGGGAGAGGTGTTTGGTCACGAATTGCGGTACCAAGCAACTGGAATCAGGCACGGAAGCAGATGGGCCAGAACTGGTGTTATGTGTTTTGACCTACTGGTCCTGCCTATTAGTCTGGCTGCTGCATTTTGGACAAGCTGCAGCTTCTGAATAGTCTTCAAGGGCAGCCCCACGTAGAGTGCATTGCAGTAGTCTAATTTAGAGATTACCAGAGCATAGATTACTGAAACCAGACTATCCCTGCCAAGATAGGGTCATAGCTGGGATATCAGCCGGAGCTGGTAGAAGGCACTCTGTGCCACTGAGGCCACTTGAGCCTCAAGTTACAAAGATGGCCCAAAGAGGACCCCCAAGCTACGAACCTGCTCCTTCAAGGGGAGTGCCACCCCATCCAGAACAGGTGGAACACCCTCCATCCGGTCAGGGGAACCTCCCACTAACTGCATCTCAGTCTTGTCTGGATTGAGCCTCAGTTTGTAAGCCCTCATCCAGTTCATTGTCGTGGCCAGGCACTGGTTTAGCACATCCACAGCCTCAGCTGCTGAATAGGAAAGGGAGAGATAGGGCTGTGTGTCATCAGCATATTGAAGGCAACACACTGCAAAACTCTGGATGACCCCACTCAAAGATTTCATGTAGATGTTAAATAGCATGGGGGATAAGACCGACCCCTGAGTGACCCCATACTGGAGAGTCCACGGGGGTGGGGCAAGAGCACCCGAAGCTGGTTGGCCGCCACCCGTTCATGGACCTTGCCCAGGAAAGGAACATTTCTTACTGGCCTGAAGTTGTTAAGACCATCCAGAACCAAGAGCCAAGAGGGGCAAGGATCCAGTACAGAGGGGCATACATGAACCTGCCCAAGCACCTTGTCAACATCCTCAAGCTGTACCAACTAAAACTCATGCAAGAAAATTTGACCAGGCTGAGCTCTGGGTACCTCACCTGATTCAACTGCTATAACATTGGAGTCCAAGTCCTGGTGGATGCAAGTGATTTTTCCTGGAAGTGCCTAGCAAATATACTGTATTGTAGCAGGCCTCAGAGGGGTCCAGGATATCCTTGGGGCCAGCATATAATAGGCCCCAGACAACCCAAATGAGCTCTGCTGGGCGACAAATACAAGACTGAATAGAGGCAGTTTCTTTGCCTCCCTCACTGCCCCTAAATACACCTGACTGCAGGCACATACCAGGGCTGGATGGCATCCACTACTAGGAGTTCCTCTCCATCTGCACTCAAGCCTGTCTCCTGTTTCTGTTTTGTTGCATAATGTGAAGAAAAGAGCCTTTGGGGGTTCCTACATGTACACATGTACACACACACACACACACACACACACACGCACCCTCATGTGTGAACCGCACGCACCCTCATGTGTGAACAGGCTCAAGGCTGGGAGGGCGGGGTGTGCATAGTTCCTCTGGAATGGATGGCCCCTGGAAGTCCGGAGAAGCTGGTCTAGGGCTTTCATATGCAAATGTAGTTCAGGCCCAGCAAGTCATGAGTCCCCCCTCCCTTGCCTGGCCAGGTGAAGTTCATTCTAATTGGCTGGAGGCAGGAAAGCTACAGAAAGGGGGAGGGGGGAAGAGCTATATTCCAAGGTGGGAGTTTTGTTTCTTTGTCTGTCTTTTGGGTCACCGCATGGTGGCTGTTGGAGCAATGGCGGTAAGCCAAGGAGAGGCCCAAGCCTTCGGGGCGGGGGGGGGGCATCAGACTCCGACCCCAGGTAACTCCTGGTGAAATTAGCTGAATGAGGGCTCTGGTAAAGGCAGGCCCTGTGGAGGGCTACCCATCTCGGACCTTCGGGTAGATGGAATAGATCCCCCCCCCCCGGGCGGCGGGGCTATGCTGGATCGAACCCCGGAAGAGAACTGACCCCCAGGTAACAGAGTTGTGTGCCTGGGAGATAGAAAGAATCAGGTTTTGTTATTTTGTAGCTCTATTTCTGTGTACCAAAGTGTCTCTCTCTCTCTAATTTTTTGTGCTTCCCTCATTTCCCACCTTTTGTTGTAAAATGCTACCAGAATAAACCTTTTCTTAGTTTTACCCCACATGGTGTTTGTGGATTGCTCTGCTTGGTTCAGTATCTAAATCCAGGTTACAGAATTAAAGGCGAGTCCCTGAACAGAGATTCAAGTAGGATTGCAGGGAGCTGAGGCTTGGCAGTCTGGTACCTTGAGATCTCTGGGGGTCTTGGTTCCTTTGGGGTAGGAAAGGGTGGGGGGTGCCGGGTCAGCCAGCCCCCCCTTCCTCCACACATAAATAGAGAGCAATCCTGTCAGTCGCCAAGAACAGCTCTGTATGTAGCCACAACAAATATCCTTTTTTAAAAATCCCTTTTTGCAATGATATTAATCTTAATAATCTTGAAAAGACAGCTCTCTCTGTGGTCAGGAGTGCATTTGGGCTGACACAAGACATGTTGCTCCCCGCCCTGCCAAAGCGCATCTCTCCACATCCCAGGCAGGAGAAGAGCAAGAAGAGGGTGGGAAATACTCAGTTACTGGACTTTCAGGACGCCCCAAATGGTGGGGCCAGCCCTGGGCGGGGGTGGGGGGCACCTCATCCGTCCCCCTCGGCCCAATTGTGTTTGCTGTGGGCGGTCCAGCCAAGCCAGCCCAGAACCAGGGGAGCATCTCGGCCACGCGCAGAAATGCCTCGGAGGAGCCAAGTTGGGGAGCCCGGACCCACAGGGCCCGATTGGGGGGTGGGCGGGGGGGCAACGATTTTAGCCGATGTCCAGGTGCAGAGTCCACGAACCTACTGGATTCCTCGCAGACCTCCTTTAATCCGCCCTCCCCAACCAAAAGGTTCTCCTGGCTTTACGGAGGAGGAGAGAAAGAAAGCAGCGCCCGAGCTTTTGGGGAAACCTCAAACGGATCAGCCTGTGGGTTGAAATGGGAGTGGGGGTGTTCCAGCTTGCACCTTACCCCCGCCATGCCCCCCTCCCCTACTACAGCGCAGGGCCCCCCCTACCCAAATTCACAAGCGGGGGTCTCACCTGATCGCGGGAGGGAGGGAGGCACCGAGGCAGTCGGCGGGAAAGAGCAGAGTCGCCGGGCAGGAAAAGGCAGGAGCAGAGTCCTCAGTTGCCCGGAAAATGGCGGGACCCTTAGAAAAACCCATCAGCCATCAGGGCTTCTTCTCACACCTACTTCAAGCTGCTTTTAAAGGGGCCACGGACAGTGGCAGCTCAGCTTGCAGTTTTAGCTTAGCTGCAACTGACTTTTGCCCTCGGCCCCTTTAAGAGGAGAGAGAGGCTGCTAAGCAGGGAGGTGGAGGCGAGGGGTGCGCGTGCCTGTGCCTGTGCGTGCGCGTGCATAGATGTGCGCCCCATGGGGAAGGGATCAGCTGGGCGGAAAGAGGAGGCGCGGGGTGGGGGGGCTGCCCCAGGTGGCCTGGGCGGAGGGAGGGAGAGGAGAAGGAGGGAATTGATCATACGATTCCCATCTTTATATTGCCAAAGATTTCATTTCCTAACAGAGCTGACTACTCTGTGCCTCTTATCTGGTGAGATACAGTGTCAGAAGGAAAGGCAAGAAACTTCCCCTTCTCTCTGAAGCTCCATGTTTGGGGGGGGTGGGGGGTAAGCTTCACCTGTTGAATTTGAGCCAATCCTGACAATTGGGGGGGGGAGATTGTCTACTCCAGGTTGGCAGCCATGGCTACATCTTGTGGCAGTGACTTCCACAGTTCAACTATGCACTAAGCAAATAAATATTTCATTTTGTTTGTCCCAAATGTGCTACCATTTAGCTTTAGTGGATAACGCCTGGTTCTAGGTGAGAGGGAGAAAATACTGCAGTTTTGTGTGTTTCCTCTGATCACTTTTGTACTTGGCCATGCCCTTTGCTTGCCTGGCCATACCCTTGGCCACGCCCTCATGCTGCCTGGCCACACCCTCTTGATCACGCTTTCATGTTGCTTAACCATACCTCTAACCAATTCACATGTGCGTCCCTATTTTCATCTGTGAAATGTTGGAGGGTCTGCAGGAGAGGAAGGGGGGACGTGGGGGGGCAGGGACATTTTATGATTTTTAGGCGGGGTGGAGGGAGGTGCTGTTGCCATGGAAACAAGGCCCCACCCTGCCGCCCCAAATTGCCTTCCTCTCCAGGATTCCGTCACACTTCCTTTAACGCGGGGGGGGCACACCGCGGGGTCCTTCCTCGGGACCTCCCAAGCAGAACCAGGGGACCGGCTGGGCTCCTCCGGGCCGACTGGGCGGGGACGGGCTAGTTTGTGCACGTGTCTGGTGGGTGGTAAGCATTTGCTTTCTCTCTGAACCAGCCTACCCCAACCTGGGGGGCAATTGGCAGTGCTGCTGGGAATGATGGGAATTGTAGTCCAGCACATCCGGAGGGCACAAAGGCTCTACAGCTGCCTTATGAAGATAAGAACAGCCGTGCTGGATCCGACCAAGAGTCCATCTGCTGGGAGACCTGGGGCCGGATCCACCATCGCCTCTGCTGGGAGAGGACCAAGCCAGGCAAGTAGCTCAGCCCCGCTGCTGCTTCTGCCTGTGTCCAACCGGTGGCACCACCTGTGGGACTGCTGGCTGCCCCTTTGCAGAACCGTGCCCAGCCAGGAGCCACCCCGCCCCACCTGCAACTGAAGATCCAGCCCCAGTGGGGGCGGGTCCGCAGCTGGTGGGGTTGCTACCAAAGGGGTGACTCCAAAGGGGTCGCCCCTTTGGGGGTGGCACGAGGGCGAGGGCCTGTCCCCCTGCTGATGGGGATATAGATGAGGCTGGGAGTTTTAAGAGGCCCTTCCTATTTTGAAGGGCTGGCGGTTTTTAGGAGTTGGTTTTAGGGGTGGGTCTCCCGCCTGATTGGCGGAAGCAAGGGGGCATGTGTCTCTCCCAGGGAGATAATGGGGGGGAGTTCTGGGGGGCAAAACGTACGATTGTTGAGCGGCAGATGCTGGCAGAGCACTAGGGGCAGGCCACGCCGATTAAGGGGAACAAGGGGTCGATGCTTAATACCTATCCCTTGTTCTGGGCCTGCCCAGAGCCAAGGGATAACTGGGGGATGTGTGGCTCCGTTACCCCAAAAACATGTCTCATCCATGACTTGGTCCTGGATGAGGGTGCGGACCTGGCATGTATTACGGAGACCTGGCTGGACGAGGCCGCTGCTCCAACTCTAGCGGCCTTGTGTCCGGCTGGTTTCTCGTATGCCCAGCAGCCAAGGGTTGGGGGACGGAGAGGGGGAGTGGCAGTTATCTCCCGGGAGTCCTTGGTCCTTACCAGACTCCCTCTCCGCGAGACCAAGTTTACTGAGTGCGTGTACTGGAGGTTGGGTCCAAAGGGCAGCCTGGGGATTCTGCTCGTGTACCGTCCACCCCGCTGCACAACAGACTCCCTGGCCGAGGTGCTGGAGGTGGTCTCCGATGTGCGTGTGTTGTCCCCCAGGCTAGTGGTGCTGGGGGACTTCAACGTGCATTCGGGGGCTGCCCTCACAGGGGCACCTCGGGACTTCATGGAGACCATGGCTTCCTGGGAGCTGCACCCTGTATTAACTGGGCCTACCCATGTAGCCGGTCAGGCACTAGACTTGGTTTTTGTATCTGGAGAGGGGGGAAATGATCTGGAAATCAGGAGTACTGTATATCCACACACACACACACACACCCTGTCATGGTCAGATCGCAATCTGGTGTGGTTGGATTTCTCGGTGCCACAACCCCTCTGCAGGGGTGAGGGACCTATTAGGATGGTCCACCCCAGGCGTCTTGTGGATCCGGATGGATTCCTGAACGCGCTTGGGGAACTGGAGCACGCAAACGGTATCTTGGTCGAGACCCTGGTGGACGACTGGAATGCTGCAATCACCAGGGCATTAGACCGAGTTGCCCCGAAATGCCCTCTTCACCTAAACAGAGCTCGCACGGCACCTTGGTTCACTCCATCGCTGCAAGCTCGGAAAGAGAGGTGAGAAGGCTAGAGCGCTGATGGCGTAAATCCCGTTCTGAAGACGATCGAACACAGGTCAGAGCTGCATCTTCAGCCTACCAGGTGGCAGTGGAGGCAGCAAAAAAGAATGTCTATGCTGCCTCCATTGTGTCTGCGGAGTGCTGCCCCAGGAGGCTGTTCCAAGTGGTCTGGAGTCTGGACAGTCCAGCCGCTTCGGACTTGATGGAACAGTCTAAAGCCTCCTGCGAAGCACTTCACAGATAAAATTGATCAGATTAGGAGTGGGATATCGTGTGCCGTGGACACAGGGAGTGAGCGGGAGGAGGCCAATGGCAGACCGGTTTTGTGGGATCGGTTCCAGCTTCTTCCTTCTGATGAAGTGGACAAGGTGCTTTCATCTGTGAGGCCGACCACCTGCTTGCTTGATCCTTGCCCGTCCTGGCTCATCCTGAGCTGTAGGGAGAGACTGGGTGAGGGGATCAAGGCAGAGGTGAAAGCCTCCCTCGAGGAGGGAGTGATGCCATCAGCCCTCAAGGAGGCAGTAATAAGACCACTTCTGAAGAAGCCCTCCTTGGATCCCCAGGATCTGAACAACTTCCGCCCAGTCTCCAATTTGCCATTTCTGGGCAAGGTGATTGAGCGAGTGGTGGGGGCTCAGTTGAAGGCACACTTGGATGAAGCCGATTATTTAGATCCATGCCAGTCGGGCTTCAGGCCTGGACATGGGATGGAAACGGCCTTGGTCGCCTTGGTGGATGATATGAGGAGGGCCTTGGATAGGGGTGAATGCTCCTTCCTAGTCCTCCTCGATCTTTCAGCGGCTTTTGATACCGTTGACCACGGTATCCTCCTGGACTGCCTAGAGTGGTTGGGCGTGGGAGGCACTGTATTGCAGTGTTTCCAGTCCTTCCTCTCTGGAAGGTACCAGAGGGCGGTTCTAGGGGAGGAAGCTTCGGACCCTCGGCTGCTCACTTGTGGGGTGCTGCAGGGTTCCATCCTCTCCCCAATGTTATTCAACATCTACCTCAAGCCGCTGGGAGCTATCATCAGGAGGTTTGGGGTGCAGTGTCATCAGTATGCGGATGACACGCAGCTCTACCTCTCCTTCAAGTCCTCATCAAGGTTGGCCGTTGAGAACCTGTCCAAGTGCCTGGAGTCAGTGGGTGGCTGGATGGGAAGGAACATGCTGAAGCTGAACCCCGACAAGACCGAGGTACTTCTGGTGGGGGACAAGGGAGGTTAGGGGATGTTGACCTGGTGCTGAATGGGGTACATCTTCCCCTGAAGGACCAGGTCCACAGCTTGGGGGTCATTCTAGACTCCTGGCTGTCCATGGAGGCTCAGGTGTTAGCTGTGAGCTGGGCGGCGCTGTATCAACTCCATCTGATATGGCAGCTGCGCCCCCTACCTTCCTAATCATCTGCTTCCATCAGTGGTTCATGCCTTGGTCTCCTCTCGCCTAGACTACAGTAATGCGCTCTACGTGGGGTTACCCTTGAAGACGGTTCGGAAGCTACAGCTGGTACAGAACACAGCAGCTCACCTGGTTAAAGCCAGCTGCCGGCAGGATCACATCACTCCAGCGCTGAAGGAGCTGCACTGGCTACCAGTCGCTTGCCGAGCCGAATTGGTTTTGATCTTTAAAACCCTATATGGCTCTGGTCCAGTGTATCTCAAGGAGCGTCTCCAGCAACACCAAGTAGGCTGCTCAACAAGATCTGCCACAGACGGCCTTCTCCTTGTCCCTTTAGCCAGAGCAGCTAGATTGGTGGGGACTAGGAAGAGGGCCTTTTCTGTGGTGGCCCCGTACTGTGGAACTCTCCCCCGAGTGACCTCCGCCATGCC
Source organism: Shinisaurus crocodilurus (assembly GCA_021292165.1). Lineage (NCBI taxonomy): Eukaryota > Metazoa > Chordata > Lepidosauria > Squamata > Shinisauridae > Shinisaurus > Shinisaurus crocodilurus. Next base: position 10,141,953 of record CM037879.1, read on the forward strand.
CCCTCTCTGCTGAGCTTCCGCCGCTCACTAAAAACATGGCTGTTCAAGTGGGAATATGGGGTGGGCTAAGATTTTAAAATTTTATACTGTTTTAAATGTATTTTATCCTGTATTTTATCTTGTGTACATCGCCCAGGGTGGCCAGTTTACCGGCCAGATGCCCAGAGGGGCGATAAATTAATGTAAATAAATAAATAAATAAATCTGGTCCAGCGTTGTGTTCACACAGTGGCCAACCTGCTGCCCACGGGAAACCCACAAGCAGGACATTAGTGCCACATCACCCTCCCACCCACGTTCCCCAGCAACTGGCATACCTAGGCATACTTCCTCTGATCTATATATCATAGAGCCATGAGGACTAGTAGCCACGGATAGCCTTCTCCTCTATTAATCTGTCCCATCCCCTTTTAAAGCCCTCCAAATCGGTGGCCACCACTAAATCTTTTGGAGGTGGATTCCATAGTTTGACTAAGCGCTGTGTGACAAGGCTGCCATAGAGGTTCAGTGGGCTTGCTCTCAGGTAAGCATGCATAACAGGGATGTGCAACTTTGAAGGACCCCCGAGGGCCACATGCGGTGCTGGGAACAGAGGCTATAGACCAGCAAGGTGGGCAGAGTTTTAGCCTCTGCCCAAGATGAAAGCAGGAAGAGGGGCAATCCGCCTCCTCACAAGAGGACAAGCCCGAAGACCGGACCAGGACCAACTCGCGTGCCGGGGAGCCCGCGGTCGACACCAGAGCTGCACTGCAAGCATCCCTCTTGACTCAAGGATCGTGCCCAAGGAGCAGATTCATTGGAGCCAGCGCAAATTCTGTGAGTCCATCTCTCAAGTGGGGTATTGGGATACGGGGGTGGAAGTGACAGCTCTGCCCCGTGGCAGTGTGCAAGCCTCTCAGCTCTTAAAGGGAGAGGCTTGTACTGTCACGCCCTACAACTCCCCAGATACAGAGGTGTCCCTTGCTCGAGTCTGGGTAAAATAGCAGGGATGGGAAGGAGAGATAGACCTGCTGGTGCATGGCCAAAAACTGGTGGATCATCACAGGCCATGACTTGGCGTATCAGGCAGCTAAAATGGGCATTGTCACCCGCCACCAAGCAAAGCAGCAAGCAGTAGGACAGGGTGCACCCACAGAGCACCCCCTAACTCCGCACCAGAACCTGACCCGTCTGGGGGGAGCGAGACCCTTCCCCCTGTTCTAGCCGTGGCACCAGGCGATCTAAGCCTTACTCAGGGTGAGGAGTCAGGGCCAGGTCCACTAGCCCGAGACTCATTCTGCCTTCCAAGCCGCGCAGAGGGAGGGTCCTACCTTACAGGGATGTCATACAGAGGTGACCCAGCCTTAGTCCCCTGATCCAAAGGTGCAGTCAGCACAGTTTCTGTGGGACAATGGGACACCGTACTGGGAGTGTGAAGAGAAAGCCAGAAACCGCGCCCGCGCACGCACACCTCGGGACAGCATCTTAGGCAGGCACCTTTCACCTGGGGTATGGTACCTGCAGCAGCCACCTTGCACTTCAAAGGCAGCCACGCTAGATTCATCAGCATGCCCCCTGGCAGTTTTCCCAGTCGAGCAGCCAAACGAGCTGTATCCTCCGCAACCAACAAAAGGACACCAAGTGCCCTGGTCGTCATCGGAAGAGTAGCAAGTACTCTTGAGCACCCTGTAGCACCTGGACAAACAGGTAATCCCAGCTCATTGCAACCGGCTGGGCAGGGAGGGGACACCAGGAGGAGGAGGGAGCGAAGCAGAAGGTATAAACTGTCTGTTCCAGGTAAATTGGTTGAAAAGGTTATTAAAGATAAAATCAGTAAGCATATAGAAGGGCAAGCCCTGCCGAGAAAGAATCAACATGGCTTCCACAAAGGTAAGTCCTGTCTCAGTAACCTTTTAGAGTTCTTTGAGAGTGTCAATAAATATGAAGACGGGGTGATCCGGTAGAAATTATTTACTTGGACTTCCAAAAGGCTTTTGACAAAGTCCCTCACCAAAGACTCCTGAGCAAACCTAGCAGTCATGGAAGAAGAGGGGAGGTCTTCTTATGGATTAGTAACTGGTTAAAAAACAGGATGCAGAGGGTAGGAATGAATGGTAAATTCTCCCAGTGGAGAGAGATGTAAACAGCGGGGTCCCACAGGGATCTGTATTGGGACCAAAGCTTTTCAACTTATTCATTAATGATCTGGAATCAGGGGTGAGCAGTGAAGTGGCCAAGTTTGCTGATGACACCACATTGGGGTTGTGGTAGACAGCCTGATGAAAATGTGAAACCAGTATGCAGCTGGTGTGAAAAAGGCAAACCATGTTAGACATAATTAAGAAAGGAATCGAAATAAAACTTCCAAGATCACACTGCCCTTATACAAATGTATAGTGCGACTGCACTTAGAATAATGTGTACAGTTCTGGTCATGGCAACTAAAAAAGGACATTGCAGAGCTGGAAAAAGTGCAGAAAATGATGGAGATTGTAATATTGCCTGCTTAAACCAACGAGGTAATATAACCACTAGTCAGAGTGGGAGGGAAGGTTAATTGAGCAATCCCCGGCGTGCATGTTTTCAAGCCCCTCCTCCCTACTTCCGGCCTCCCTGTGGCCAGCTCTCTCCCCGCCTCCAACCTGATGGATTCCAGCCAGTGATCTCCAGTGAAGCGGACCTTTAACACCAAAGACTCTAGTGATAACCAGTTTCTTTTCTTTTCTTTTTTTTTAGTTTATCCTTAAGGAATTTTATTCATTAAAAAAACATAAGAACACTAAAACACATATACAACAAACAATAAACACAATTAAAATAGACTTCCAATCTTCCCCACAGCTTAAGCAACCACAGTTATTCTTAAAACATTTTCTGTTAACAAAAAATCACTTCCAGTTACGGCAGCAACAACAACAAAAGGAACCCAAAAGAGGACAAACACAAGAAGTCTCCACCCTCCCCAAATATAGATCAACTATTTAATCTAGTTTAAATTCAACATTTATTAATATACCAAAAAAAAACCCTAAAACCCTATAGTTTTCAATTCCAATACACAATATATTAAGAATCCCAAAAATAAAAAGTAACTATAAACTATTTAGTAAATCACCACGTGACAAAAGTTTTTAGTACTTCCGCCCCCCACACTCTCTAGTACCTAACCATCTAGCCAACACAATTGTCCTATTACAAATTACTCATTATTTCTTTCTATCTATCTATAAACTCCTTCACTTTTGATATTAAAGATTTTTTTTAAAAAAGAGAAGTTTAAAAATTAAGAAATCAATGACAGCTAACAAAACAGCAGAAGCACTGGATAGGGATAACTGAAACCTGGTGGGATGACTCCCATGGCTGGAAAACAGCAATTGAAGGGTATAACTTGTTCAAAAGGAACAGAAGCAACAGAAAGGGAGGTGGAGTTGCGCTGTATGTTAAAGATACATATCTCTGCACAGAGATACAGGAAGAGGAGCTTGGCAGCCCCATTCAGAGCATCTGGGTTAAAATAAATGGGGCAAAGAATAAGACAAACATGGCGGTTAGAGTCTACTACCACGAGGATGAAACTTTTGAAAAGCAAATTGCCATTGTTTCAAGGAGGCATGATGTGGTAGTAATGGGGGACTTCAATTTCCCTGATATCTGTTGGGAGACTTATTCAGCCAAGCATGGCCCCTCCAAGAAATTCCTGAGTTGTGCTGCTGAAAACTTCCTCCTACAGAAAGTGAAGGATGGAACTAGAGGATCGGCTATCCTTGACCTGATTTTAACCTACAGAGACGAGTTAGTGGATAAAGCGGCAGTTTCGGGAACTCTGGGGGAAAGTGACCATGTTATACTCGAGTTCTTGATTCTAAAGGAAGTAAAAGCTGAGTGTAGCCAAACACGTACCCTGGATTTTAGGAAAGCCAATTTTAACAAACTCAGAACAATGATAAGTAAGGTCCCATGGCAAGCGACTCTAATGAGAAAAGGAGCCCAGCATGGGTGGGAGTTTTTAAAAAAGGAAATTTTAAAGGCACAATTGCAAACAATTCCCACAAGGAAAAAAGGCAGAGGGCAACAGAAGAAGCCAGTGTGGCTTCACAATAAACTCAAAGATGACCTGAAAACAAAAAAGGACACATATAGGAAGTGGAAGGAAGGACAGGCTACAAGGGAAGAGTACAGGCAGGTAGCACAGAGCTGCAGGAATAGTGTCAGGAAGGCTAAAGCTGAGAATGAGCTAAGGTTAGCGAGGGATGCTAAAAACAACAAGAAAGCTTTCTTCAGATATGTGCATAGTAAAAGACAGAGGAAAGAAATGGTGGTTCAACTAAAAAATGAGGATGGCAAATTGATAACAGAAGACAAGGAAAAGGCAAAAGTGTTCAATTCATACTTCGGCTCGGTCTTCTCCCAAAAGAGGGTCTATGACCCCCCCTGGCAAACCTGAAGAGCAGATTGAAGGGGCAGGATTGCAGCTTGAGATTGATAGGCAAATGGTCAAGGAGCACCTGACTACTCGAGTTTAAATCTCCAGGGCCTGACGAGCTGCATCCTAGAGTAATAAAGGAACTGGCAGAAGAACTCTCAGAACCACTGTCTTTGAGAAATCATGGAGGACAGGTAAAGTGCCAGATGACTGGAGGAGGGCAAATGTTGTTCCCATCTTCAAAAAGGGCAAGAAGGAGGAACCTGGGAACTATAGGCCAGTCAGTCTGGCATCAATCCCTGGGAAAATTTTGGAGCAGATTATAAAGAAGTCAGTCTGCAAGCACCTTGAAAACAATGCAGTAATTACTAAAAGCCAGCATGGATTTGTCAAGAACAAATCCTGCCAGACTAATCTGATCTCATTGTTTGATCGGGTCACCTCCCTTGTGGACTGTGGGAATGCGGTGGACATCATATATCTGGACTTCAGCAAAGCTTTCGACAAAGTGCCTCATGATATCCTGATTAGCAAGCTAGCTAAAAGTGGGCTGGATGGAACAACTATCAGGTGGATCCACAACTGGCTACAGAATCGGACCCAAAGAGTGCTTATCAACGGTTCCTTCTCAAACTGGGGAGAAGTAACGAGCGGGGTACCACAGGGCTCGGTCCTGGGCCCAGTGCTCTTCAACATTTTTATTAACGACTTAGATGAGGAGGTGCAGGGAATGCTTATCAAATTTGCAGATGACACAAAGTTGGGTGGAATAGCTAATAGTGGAAGACCGACAACCGGGTCTTCTGCGTGGGTTCAATGCTAAGGGGGTAGCGAGTCCTGGGGCGGCCTTCTCCGAGGCCCCCAGCGACTATCACCCTTAGCCCAGAACAAAGGGATAACTTATAGCCACAGAGGTATCTTTTAGAAAACAAAGTTTATTTACATTACCCTCACAAACCCAGACACACGCCAGCAATACAGCTTATCAGTACGGTACAAAGTAGCAAGCAAGAAGTCTTAAGGACACCGTGATTTCAGGGCTCTCAGCTAGTTAGTTCAGCTCGGGTCCCAGCAGAGGCCCGGTCAACCGCACGCTGCTAGCTGGGTTCCCGGCGGAGGCCCGGTCTACCCAAGCGGCTTGTGAGTGATTTCAGCTTGGTTTCCCGGGGGTCCGGTGAACCCAAGCGGCTTGTGAGCGATTTCAGCTTGGTTTCCCGGGGGTCCGGTCAACCCAAGCGACCAGTGATTTCAGCTAGCTGGAGCATGCCGGGTGTGGCTACCCGGGGTTGCCGATCCTTCGTTCTCTTACCCCAGGCATGGGGCAAGATTGTTGATCAGGTCCAACAACCCAGTTCCCTTGCGCAGGGTGTTTTATATCTTGGTGTTTCAGGTAGCCCCTCCCTCCGTGATCAGGTGGGTTGACACCCTCTCTGAGGGGTGGCCTTTTGGGTCAGGTGGGGTGACGCCCTCCCCCCCGTGGGATGGGGTCCCTTTGAAGCCACTTGCTTAATGGTCCCATCCTATGGTGTTGAGTGGCCATTTCTTAGGGGTGCCGAAGTGTCTGCTCTGGAGAGGTATTCAAGTCTTATGTAGATGGGGCTGATATGCAAGAGCATTGACAAACCTGGGGATGCTTCCTGCCTTCCCCCCTGGGGTGATTCTATGCAGATGTTGTTTGTCCCCTTTGTCATCTGTGGAGACTGGCTGTCTCCCCCCCCCCCCCCGGGTCTCCTTCCCCCCTCCTTGGTGAGTGTGTGTGTGTCAGGCCGGGGGCTTAGGTTGGCTTTCTCCACACTAATACTCTAGAAGACAGAAACAAAATTCAAAGTGATCTCAATAGGCTGGAGCACTGGGCCGAAAACAACAGAATAAAATTTAATAGGGATAAATGCCAAGTGCTGCACCTAGGGAAAGGAAACCAAATACAGAGTTACAGAATGGGGGACACTTGGCTCAACAATACCACAAGTGAGAAGGATCTTGGAATTGTGGTAGATCACAAACTGAATATGAGCCAGCAATGCAATGTGGCTGCAAAGAAGGCAAATGCTATTTTGGGCTGCATTAATAGAAGTATTGCTTCCAAATCACGGGAAGTGATAATTCCCCTTTACTCTGCACTGGTTAGGCCTCACCTTGAGTACTGCGTCCAGTTCTGGGCACCACACTTTAAGAAGGACGTAGACAAATTGAAGAGGGTTCAGAGGAGGCCAACAAGGATGATAAAGGGACTGGAAACAAGGCCCTATGAGGAGAGACTGAAGGGACTGGGCATGTTTAGCCTTCAGAAGAGGAGACTGAGGGGAGATATGATAGCACTCTTCCAGTACTTGAAGGGTTGTCACACAGAGGAGGGCCAGGATCTCTTCTCGATCATCCCAGTTTGCAGGACACGGAATAATGGGCTCAAGTTACAGGAACCCAGATTCCACCTAGACATCAGGACAAATTTCCTGACGGTCAGAGCAATAAGACAATGGAATCAACTACCTAGGGAGGTGGTGGGTTCTCCAAATCTGGAGGCATTCAAGGTGCAGCTGGACAGCCATCTGTCAGGGATGCTTTGACCTGGATTCCTGCTTTGAGCAGGGGGTTGGACTCGATGGCCTTGTAGGCCCCTTCCAACTCTACTTTTCTAAGATTCTATGATTCTAATCTGGAAGTGAGCATGCATGCCTCTAAGTAAAAACCGGTCTCCTGAATACAGCACAGTTTCCCCCACCTCAGGTCACTAGCTGCAAATCTATCAGTCGGAGGGCAGACAGAAAGCAATTTGTAACCCTATGAGATAATTTGGGTGTAACATCAAATCTTAGCTTCTTTAATCAGAAGTAGATTCCCCAGCCAGACGTTCTCTGGCCATGAAACACTGCATCGGCTGCCACAGATTTCTGAATGATTGTCTTGGTTTTGCTAACTGGAAATATGTGTTCAATAGAGTGTTGGACTGGGACTCGGGAGATTCGGGTTCTAGTCCCCACTCGGCCACGAAATTCACTGGGTGACTTTGAGCCAGTCACTGAGTCTCAGCCTAACCAACCTGACAGGGTTGTTGTGAGGATAAAATGGGGAGGAGGAGGATTATGTAAGCCGCCTTGGGTTCCTTGCAGGAAAAAAGGCGGGGTATAATTATAATAAACAAATAAAATGAATACATAAAGAGATTTGCAACTCAGGAACACTTAAGTGAGAAAAACAAACCAGCCATGTGATCTAGGAAGGTACTATCTAGTTCAATATATCTCACTATGTATTAAATTACGAGAAACAAAGCTTAACTACATTAATATTTCTTTGTTGCTTCAGGCTTCCAGTGGAGTTTAAAATGGAGATCTGACACTTCCTTGAAATCGGGGGAGACCGACACGGCGTGAAATCCAGTCAAGAGGCTATCCTGGCTAGGTATTCTCCTTGGAATAAGAAGATGATCTAAGAGTGATTCCCAGCATATCTCTAAATGCTTCCTCTGTGAGTTTCACAGTGGCTTGAGCTGCTGCAGATTCTCTCGGGGAGGGGTAGAGAGTGGGAGAGCCCATCATTGCTCGCCGTCGTGTCTGGAGTTCTTTTTTTAAGAACCTGAAGATCGACAACTCCATTTCTTACAGATTTATTGCCAATTAGCAACAAAGAGAAATTTTATCCACATTCCGGACTAAATACCCTTTTCTTGGGAATATTAAAAAGAAAATAAGTTTCAAAATCTGCATAATCAGAAGATCAACAAATGTGCCTTGAAATGAGAAAGAAAGAGGTATTGTAACTCCTTTTACTTTGGATTTTGGAAATGTATAACGCAGTATTAACAGGGTGTCTGCGTCACAGACAAGATGGCTACTTATGATCTACTACGGGATCTGGCCGAAGAAATTTTGTTGTTGTTCGAAGAATTTAGAAAAAACCTGCTGAGGAATGTACAGATAAATCAAAAATTCCAGGAGACTACAAAGGGTGACCGATTTGTGAAGTCTGAGCAGAACGGGGAGGACGAGGCGATGATTGATATACTGGATGAGATAACAACTGCATCTTCAAAGAGAGACAGAAAGAAAGGGGGGGTTGCCATTGAATCAAGCAAGAAGTCATTCACAAAGAACTGGGAAGGTGATGGCTGCCAGGCTATCTGGAGGAAGCCAGATATGGGGGGGAAAAGTTATTTGTGGAACATGAGCCGGAAAAAGATGTATATTGTGAAAACTGTGTTTGAGCGGGGAAAAGGGTTTGTTGACTTTTGGATGGGATAAATGGTTTGACCCATGTTATGAAATAATTGCTTGCTGATTACTGGACGAAAAAAATGGTTTGACTTATATTATGAGGGTGGCTTTTCTTTGTACTTTTCATTAATGTGGTGGCTTGGATCTTGAAGGGGACATAGTTAGGATTAGAAAAAAGATTAGTTGCTGAGTAAAATAAGAATAAGGATTAATATTGAATTAGAATCTGAGTAACAATTGGTTATTGGTAAAAATGTATTGAGTCTGGACGAAATTTAGTACTGACAATGATTAATGGAAAGGAACTAACTAAATGTGGATTAAAATCTAGGTTGTGAAGTAATGTGAAAATGTGAAATTAATACTACTACTATTATTATGGATTCATATCTATGTTTAGGAGTAAAGTGCTGTATGCTTTCAAGGCTTTGTGAATTTGTGAAGTTGATAAATAAGAGAGGGGGGAATTTATATATATACATATTTGGTTTAAGGGGAAAAAAAGAAAGCAACTTTTATAATGATCATATAGCACAAGTTCAAGTTTATTTCTGCATTAGCCGACCAGGCTGTTGCACAGATCATATAGAAGATTTGATATACTTGGTTATGGAAAAATTGGAAGTCCTTTTTAGTTCAATGTTGTATGCTCTTGGTAATGTATGTTTGTTTGGTTTTTGTTTTGCTCTGTTTTCTGTATTTTGTTTTTATGGATTTTAAACTGCAAATAAAAATGTTCGCCCCCCAAAAATATATCTTTGTTGCTTTAGCTTCAGCACATAAATATGGCTCCATGCCCGCATTCATTTATGCAGTGCACCGCGTACATGGGTTTTCCAACATGAAATAGGAGTTAAATTGTAATCACACACTGATACAAAAGCTCCGCTGTGTATGTTCTTTGAGGTTACGTGTAGCTTTTCATCAAATCAAAGTTCTCTTCATGATCCAAGCATTTATATGGTTTCTCAACTGTGTGAATTCTTTGATGAGAAGTGAGCTGTGTCTTATGACTGAATCTCTTTCCACACTCCAAGCATTCATATGGTTTCTCCCGTGTGTGAATTCTTTGATGAGAATTCAGATATTTCTTCTGACTAAAGCTCTTTCCACAGTCCAAGCATTGATATGGTGTCTCCCCTGTGTGAATACTTTGATGAGAATTGAGATTTGTCTTCTGACTGAAGCTCTTTCCACACTCCAAGCATCGATGTGGTTTCTCCCCTGTGTGGATTCTTTGATGTAAAGTGAGCAGTGTCTTCAAACGGAATCTCTTTCTACACTCCAAGCATTGATATGGTTTCTCCCCTGTGTGAATTTTTTCATGACGAGTGAGCTGTGTCTTCCGAATGAATCTCTTTCCACACTCCAAGCATTGATGTGGTTTCTCACCTGTATGAATACTTTGATGAGAAGTGAGCTGTGTCTTCCGAATGAATCTCTTTCCACACTCTAAGCATTCGTGTGGTTTCTCACCTGTGTGAATACTTTGATGAGAAGTGAGATGTATCTTCCGAACGAATCTCTTTCCACACTCCAAACATTCATGTGGTTTCTCACCTGTGTGAATTTTATGATGAACAGTGAGCCGTGTCTTCCAAGTGAATCTCTTTCCACACTCTAAGCATTCATGTGGTTTCTCCCCTGTGTGAATTCTTTCATGACGAGTGAGCTCTATCTTCCGAATGAATCTCTTTCCACACTCCAAGCATTGATATGGTTTCTTCCCTGTATGAATTCTTTCATGAGAAGTGAGCTGTGTCTTCGAACTGAATCTCTTTCCACACTCCAAGCACTGATATGGTTTCTCCCCTGTGTGAATTCTTTGATGAGAAGTGAGATTTTTCTTCAAACTGAATCTCTTTCCACACTCCAAGCATTGATATGGTTTCTCCCCTGTGTGAATTCTTTGATGAGAAGTGAGCTGTGTCTTCTGACTAAAGCTCGTTCCACACTCCAAGCATTGATATGGTTTCTCTCCTGTGTGGATTCTTTGATGAGAAGTGAGATGTGTCTTCCGACTGAAGCTCTTTCCACACTCCAAGCATTCATGTGGTTTCTCCCCTGTGTGAATTCTTTGATGAGAAGTGAGATTTGTCTTCAAACTGAATCTCTTTCCACACTCCAAGCATTGATATGGTTTCTCCCCTCTGTGAATTCTTTGATGAGAAGTGAGCTGTGTCTTCCGACTGAAGCTCTTTCCACACTCCGAGCATTGATATGGTTTCTCCCCTGTGTGCATTCTTTGATGAGAAGTGAGCTGTGACTTCCTACTGAATCTCCTTCTGCATTCCAAGCATTGATGCGGTTTCTCCCCTGTGTGGATTTTACAATGAACATTGAGGCTTGATTGAGACTTGACGGTTTTCCCACACACAGAGCACACATAGTTTTCCTGTTTTTTAGCCAGTTTTTCTTCCATTGAGATATCATTGTAATCACTGCCCTGAGAAGCAAAGCATTTATTCCTCCTCTTAGGATTTACTTCAGTTTCTTTTCTCCACCTTTCTCTATTTTTACATCTGTTTGTTTTCGTTGGCATCCCACATGGTTCTCTCTCATTCTCCATTTCACACCATTTCCATTTCCATTTCACATTCTCCAAGTCACTTTCTAGAATCAAGACAAGAAATCGGTAAAAGCCTGAGTTAGAAATAGAGCTTCAAATCATTGAATGACTTCAGTTGACTATTGTGAGAAAAGGAAGAACTCTCAACACCGAGACTGGAGGCAGACCTTACTATGTGCCAAACAGCCTCTTTTGACTGGCATTGACTGAAAACTGGTGTAGTCAAGAGCAATGGATTGGGACCAGAGAGTCCTGGGCTCTGCTCCCAGCTCAGACATGGATTATTCTGCATGCTGCGGGACCGGTTTCTCTCGCCTACCCCACTGGATTGTTGTGCAGGTAAGCGGACAATCTGAGGCATGATGTTATGAGCTGTCTCGAGCGACATTAGGATGCAAATCCAGATAAAAAGAGAAAGGAGAAGAGCCATCAAGGAATGGCAGAGAACCTTTTCTTATTTGGTGCCCCAGAAATTATGTACATAAGTTAAATATGCTCATTTTTAACATCTGAGCTATGGTGGTGTTGGTGGCAAAGATAGCATATTTCTCTCCTACCGTTATGGGCTCAGCACCATCCAGTGGGGCCTGCGGTATCCAAACCCACCATGGGGCCTGAGGAATGAAGGTACCCTCCCCACTGGAGCCCACTCCCCACTGGGATCAACTTGCTCAGCATTTTACGGATAAAGTTGCTCCCGTCCATTCTATCCTGGTTGCCACGTTAATCACAAGTTGAGTCTGCGGCTCCCGGCCTTTCCTGACCCAAATCAAAGGGCTGATGTTCAACAGTCAATTCTGAGGCTGCCCAGAGTTTATTACTCATTTGGGAATGCATACTCCCAGAGACATCTCTCACATGACAAAGTTGAAACTTGAATAAGTTGATCACTGAATCTCACGGGATGTAGGTTTCCGTGTCTATGCCAGAATCATCAATGGATTTATTGGAAGTGCTTTAGTTAAATTTATATAAGAACATTATATTTTTTTCCCCTTTTCTTTCTTTTTTTTCCTTTTATGGTTTTGCTCTGTTGAAAGTCAGAATAAAAAATATTTTTTAAAAAGTTCCTCACCCTTTATTGATGAAGTGAGTTGAATCCATTTCAACTTTGTTTTGACACTAATGACATCTTCTTGCTCCTGCTCCACCCACCATCAGCAGCTGCCCCCAATCGACTTCCCCTGTGGGTCAACGGACATTCACAGGAAAAGTTTCCTCACCCCTGGCCCTAAAGGGTCAGCATTCCTGATACATGAAGGACCAGTCCCAGGTGAGCCTCTCAACAGGTGAACATCTTGCTTGGCTGCCCAGCTCTACTTTCTCACTCTGTCTATCATGTGTGGCACGGGATCTTCTGAGTAGCGGACATCTGAACAGCCCTGAACAGCCCGATCTCGTCTGATCTCGAAAGCTAAGCAGGGTTGGGCCTAGTCAGTGCTTGGGTGGGTGACTGCCTGAGGGACCACAGCTCAGTCGGATAGAGCACAGGCTTTGCACGTGGAAGGTCCCAGGTTTGAACCCCGGCCTCCAGGTAGGGCTAGGAAAGAATCCTGCCTGAAACCCCGGAGAGCTGCTACTGCCTTTCACTGTCAACAATACTGGGCTAGAGGGACCAAGGGTCTGACTCAGTAGAAGGCAGCTTCTGATGTTCCTATGACATGAGCCTCCCTCCTCCTTAGTGGACAAATCGTGCTTGACCAAAAAGGAGAGATCCTGAGATGCTTAGATACACCATTGAATTGCACACGGGCCCCTCCACTGCAGGCCTTCCAGTGTTGCTTAAAAGCTTGCCTGTCCTCGGCTGCCTTTCCCTAATCACGGTGGTTGCGCTGCTGGTTTTTGAGACTCCTGAGCTGTCTGAATGTGTCTCCTGGAAATGTTTCTGGTATGGCTGAGCCCGGTGTCTTGAGGCTCCTGTTGTAACAGTGTATAAAGACTGGATTATCTTAATGCATCCTCCTTTGCTTGCGTATGCCTCTTTTGAGGGGCATGACCGAAAGGTAGCCTAAAAATGCTTCAATGAATATAGAGAATGGGGAAAAGATTACTAACATTCCTACTACTACTACTACTACCACCATCATTGCATTTGTAAAGAGACATTATCACCAGCCAGGGAAAGAGGGAGCCTTACTGAGAGAGGCCACGATCGCACGAATCTCCTCCATGATCTGCCTGTGTAGGGCTTTCTGGTCAAGATCCAGCAGTGCCCACTCCTCCTTGCTGAAGGACACAGCGATGTCCTCAAAGGGCACCAGAACCTGGACAGGAAAAACATCAACACTTCCTCCTCACACCTAACGTAAAGATAATCGAGTAACAAAATCCAAATGTCCACCTAGTTCACACATCTAGTTCACATGGAAGAAGGCCTCTGTGCCACAACGGAGAGAACAGCTCCAGCGTTGCCCAATGATAGTCTACCACAAAATGTAGGGGGAAAGTCGAACTATAAAGCACATAGTCTTCCATGTCTCTATACTAATGCCCAAAGTATGGGCAACAAACAGGACGAATATGAACTCTTGATACATGAGGGCAAATACGCCTTGATAGGGATAACTGAAACCTGGTGGGATGACTCCCATGGCTGGAATACAGCGATTGAAGGGTATAACTTGTTCAAAAGGAACAGAAGCAACAGAAAGGGAGGTGGAGTTGCGCTGTATGTTAAAGATACGTATCTCTGCACAGAGATACAGGAAGAGGAGCTTGGCAGCCCCATTGAGAGCATCTGGGTTAAAATAAAGGGGGCAAAGGATAAGACGAACATGGTGGTTGGAGTCTACTACCGACCACCCAATCAAGGAGAAGACGAGGATGAAACTTTTGAAAAGCAAATTGCCATTGTTTCAAGGAGGCATGATGTGGTAGTAATGGGGGACTTCAATTTCCCTGATATCTGTTGGGAGACTTACTCAGCCAAGCATGGCCCCTCCAAGAAATTCCTGAGTTGTGCTGCTGAAAACTTCCTCCTACAGAAAGTGGAGGAAAGAACTAGAGGATCGGCTATCCTTGACCTGATTATAACCAACAGAGACGAGTTAGTGGATAAAGTGGCAGTTTTGGGAACTCTGGGGGAAAGTGACCATGTTATACCTGAGTTCCTGATTCTAAGGGGAGCAAAAGCTGAGTGTAGCCAAACACGTACCCTGGATTTTAGGGAAGCCAATTTTAACAAACTGAGAACAATGATAAGTAAGGTCCCATGGCAAGCGACTCTAATGAGAAAAGGAGCCCAGGATGGGTGGGAGTTTTTAAAAAAGGAAATTTAAAAGGCACAATTGCAAACAATTCCCACAAGGGAAAAAGGCAGAGAGCAACAGAAGAAGCCAATGTGGCTTCACAATAAATACTACAAGTGAGAAGGATCTTGGAATTGTGGTAGATCACAAACTGAATATGAGCCAGCAATGCGATGTGGCTGCAAAGAAGGCAAATGCAATTTTGGGCTGTATTAATAGAAGTATAGCTTCCAAATCGCGGGAAGTGATAATTCCCCTTTACTCGGCACTGGTTAGGCCCCATCTTGAGTACTGCGTCCAGTTCTGGGCACCTCACTTTAAGAAGGACGTAGACAAACTGGAGAGGGTTCAGAGGAGGGCAACAAGGATGATTAAGGGACTGGAAACAAGGCCCTATGAGGAGAGACTGAAAGAACTGGGCATGTTTAGCCTTCAGAAGAGGAGACTGAGGGAGATATGATCGCACTCTTCCAGTATTTGAAGGGATGTCACACAGAGGAGGGCAAAGATCTCTTCTCGTTCATCCCAGTTTGCAGGACACGGAATAATGGGTTCAAGTTACAGGAAGCTAGATTCCACCTAAACATCAGGAAAAATTTCCTGACTGTCAGAGCAATAAGACAATGGAATCAACTACCTAGGGAGGTGGTGGGCTCTCCCAGTCTGGAGGCATTCAAGGTGCAGCTGGACAGACATCTGTCAGAGATGCTTTGACCTGGATTCCTGCATTGAGCAGGGGGTTGGACTCGATGGCCTTGTGGGCCCCTTCCAACTCTACTTTTCTATGATTCTATGATTCTAAACTCAAAGATGACCTGAAAACAAAAAAGGACATGTATAGGAAGTGGAAAGAAGGACAGGCTACAAGGGAAGAGTACAGGCAGGCAGCAGAGAACTGCAGGAATAGTGTCAGGAAGGCTAAAGCTGAGAATGAGCTAAGGTTAGCGAGGGATACTAAAAACAAGAAAGCTTTCTTCAGATACATGCACAGTAAAAGACAGAGGAAAGAAATGGTGGTTCAACTATGCAATGAGGATGGCAAATTGATAACAGAAGACAAGGAAAAGGCAGAAGTGTTCAATTCCTACTTCGGCTCAGTCTTCTCCCGAAAGAGGGTCTATGACCCCGCGGGCAAACCTTAAGTGCAGACTGAAGGGGCAGGATTGCAGCTTGAGATTGATAGGCAAATGGTCAAGGAGCACCTGATTACTCTAAACGAGTTTAAATCTCCAGGGCCTGATGAGCTGCATCCTAGAGTAATAAAGGAACTGGCAGAAGAACTCTCAGAACCACTGTCTATTATCTTTGAGAAATCATGGAGGACAGGTAAAGTGCCAGATGACTGGAGGAGGGCAAATGTTGTTCCCATCTTCAAAAAGGGCAAGAAGGAGGAACCAGGGAACTATAGGCCAGTCAGTCTGGCATCAATCCCTGGGAAAATTTTGGAGCAGATTATAAAGAAGTCAGTCTGCAAGCACCTTGAAAACAATGCAGTGATTACTAGAAGCCAGCATGGATTTGTCAAGAACAAATCCTGCCAGACTAATCTGATCTCATTGTTTGATCGGGTCACCTCCCTTGTGGACTGTGGGAGGAAGTTATCAGCAGCACAACTCAGGAATTTCTTGGAGGGGCCATGCTTGGCTGAATAAGTCTCCCAACAGATATCGGGGAAATTGAAGTCCCCCATTACTACCACATCATGCCTCCTTGAAACATTTGCAATTTGCTTTTCAAAAGTTTCAACCTCGTCTTCTCCTTGATTGGGTGGTCGGTAGTAGACTCCAACCACCATGCTCGTCTTATAGAATCATAGAAAAGTAGAGTTGGAAGGGGCCTACAAGGCCATCGAATCCAACCCCCTGCTCAATGCAGGAATCCAGGTCAAAGCATCCCTGACAGATGGCGGTCCAGCTGTACCTTGAATTCCTCCGGATTGGGAGAGCCCACCACCTCCATAGGTAGTTGATTCCATTGTCTTATTGCTCTGACACTCAGGAAATTTTTCCTGATGTTTAGGTGGAATCTGGGTTCCTGTAACTTGAGCCCAATATTCCGTGTCCTGCAAACTGGGATGATCAAGAAAAGATTATCCTTTGCCCCTTTTATTTTATCCTTTATTTGCAGTCTGGATGTTTTAGTATGATTGGGTGAAAATGCATCTCTCCCCAGATGGGCTCTTGGCCACAATTCAAAGTGCAGATTTCCATGTTTAACGTCTTCAGTTAATGAGTATGATTTTTTTTAACTGAGAAAATGGCTGGCTGGAGACAGGTTTCTTCCCCCCACCCACCCCAAATACCCGAGGGGGGGGAGAATAAAAGCAGCCCAAGGTTTTCTTGCACGCTCCCCAACCCCGCAGCTAATCCTTACCCTGTGAGGTGGCACCTCCATCACTCTCCTGCTCGATGCCCGTTCGCAGGGGACTCTGCAGGGGGCAGGGAAATCGGGCCCCACTTCGGCACACAGATTCTCTACCTGAAACGTATTGTGGATCCAAGACATGCCATGAGAAGAGAATACAGAAATGATACACTCTTGGGGCAGGGGGCATGGGAGATCCCTCCTCAGAGAATTCCAGTAAAAAGTCGGGTAATTTGCAGAGAGAGTTTTGGGATGTCCCCGCTCACAGGCTTGACCCCTTGGAGCTCCCAGGATGCAATGCTCTCACCTGCTGCTCCTCCTGCTTCTTGTCCTCCTCCCGGCTCAGGAGGAAGCCTTCTGCCAGGGCCACCGCCTGGGAACTGGTCTCCGCCCCACATTCCCTCACCCAGCTCGACATCTCCAGGGGCAGGATGCTCAGGAACTGCTCCAGGACTACCAGGTCCACCATCTGATTTTTGGTGTGTCGCTCTGGCTTCAGCCACTGACGGGAGAGATGGTGGAGCTGGGTGCAGACCTCTCGGGGGCCCTGAGCTGCCCGGTCGCGGAGCTGCCTGAAACGCTGGCGCCGCACATCTGAGCTGACCATTTCCTGACCCAGCATCTTCTGTCCAGTATTTTCCCAGGTTTCACTGGCACTCCCGGTCCTGATGGCATCGCGGCCTCTTCCTGCATCAGCGGTAGCAGAGTCCTGCTCGTCCATCTTTGATCTGTGCAGCAAAGAGCAGTGCTAATGAAGCTCTGCAAAGCCAAGACCTGTAAAATAATCATTAACCTGTCAGGGCAAGAAGGAATGGCAAGGACTCCAGGTGGCAAGCAGGTCCCGTTCCAGAAGGAAAGGCAGGCACATGCCAAGACTCAAAGAGAAAACGTAGACATGGGTTCGGGAGGTGTCTTTGCCTGGGAGCCATGAACCAAAACTCCTTTCATGGGCTTGCAAGTCAGAGGATGCAGCATCCTCCGCGCACCCCAACGTTCCTCCCCGTCCAAAGCAGCTCCCACTCTCAGCCTCCCGTTGAGCCCCCTGCCCATTCTTCTTCCAAAGCCCCCCCCACACCCCTCCCCATCAGGCATCCTGCTACTGCTCTGTTCTCCTTCAGCCACTCTTAGGCAAAACTACCTGGAAATTGTTTTAAAAACTGAATTTAACTACGACTCAAATGACTAACAGGGTGTAACAAGGCACCTAAAGGATAGCAGAGCTGGCGCCACCTCAGTGTGGCGCTCGTTGCACAGTCGGGGGCTTCCACAGAAAAGCCCCCCCCTTTGTTACCGCCCTTCAGGCCTCCCTCGGAGGTGGCAGTTGGGGGAAGGACTCAGATGTTGAACGTAGTGTCAGGGGAGATTGCAGTTGGCAGAGGTGTTTGGTCAAGTATTGCGGTACAAAGCAACTGGAATCAGGCACGGAAGCAGATGGGCCAGAACTGGTGTTATGTGTTTTGACCTGCTGGTCCTGCCTATTAGTCTGGCTGCTGCATTTTGGACAAGCTGCAGCTTCTGAATAGTCTTCAAGGGCAGCCCCACATAGTGCACTGCAGTAGTCTAATTTAGAGATTACCAGAGCATAGATTACTGAAACCAGACTATCCCTGCCCAGATAGGGTCATAGCTGGGATATCAGCCGGACTGGTAGGTGGCACTCCGTGGCCACTGAGGCCACTTTAGCCTCAAGTTACAAAGATGGCTCCAGGAGCACCCCCAAGCTACGAACCTGCTCCTTCAAGGGGAGTGCAACCCCATCCATTACAGGTTGAACACCCTCCATCCGGTCAGGGGAACCACCCACTAACTGCATCTCAGTCTTGTCTGGATTGAGCCTCAGTTTGTAAGCCCTCATCCAGTCCATTGTCGTGGCCAGGCACCGGTTTAGCACATCCACAGCCTCAGCTGCTGAAGAGGAAAGGGAGAGATAGGGCTGTGTGTCATCAGCGTATTGATGGCAACGCACTGAAAAACTCTGGATGACCCCACTCAGAGGTTTCATGTAGATGTTAAATAGCATGGGGGATAAGACCGACCCCTGAGGGACCCCACACTGGAGAGTCCACGGGGGGGGGGGGCAGGAGCGCCCGAAGCTGGTTGGCCACCAACCATTCAAGGACTTTGCCCAGGAAAGGAACATTTCTAACTGGCCTGAAGTCGTTAAGACCATCTTTAGAACCAAGAGCCAAGAGGGGCAAGGATCCAGTACAGAGGGGCATACACGAACCTGTCCAAGCACCTTGTCAACATCCTCAAGCTGTACCAACTAAAACTCATGCAAGAAAATTTGACCAGGCTGAGCTCTGGTACCTGGCTCAACTGCTATAACATTGGAGTCCAAGTCCTGGTGGATGCAAGTGATTTTTCCTGGAAGTGCCTAGCAAATATACTGTATTGTAGCAGGCCTCAGAGGGGTCCAGGATGTCCGTGGGGCCAGCATATAATAGGCCCCGGACAACCCAAAAGAGCTCTGCTGGGCGACAAATACAAGACTGAATACAGGCAGTTTCTTTGCCTCCCTCACTGCCCCTAAATATACCTGACTGTAGGCACATGCTGGATTGAATCCACTACTAGGCGTTCCTCTCCATCTGCACTCAAGCCTGTCTCCTGTTTTTGTTTTGTTGCATAAATACAGAGCAATTCTGTCAGTCGCCAAGAACAGCTCTGTATGGAATCACCACAAAGCGCGTCTCCCCACATCCCCGGCAGGAGAAGAGCAAGAAGAGGGTGGGAAATACTCAGTCACTGGACTTTCGGGGCTCCCCGAATCAGCTGCCGGGGGCGACGCCTCCCTCTGCCCAATGGCGGGGCCAGCCCTGGGCGGGGGTGGGGGGCACCTCATCCGTCTCCCTCGGCCCAACTGGGTTTGCTTCAGACGGTCGCGCCAAGCCAGCCCAGAACCAGGGGAGCATCTCGGCCACGCGCAGAAACCCCTCGGAGGAGCCGCATTGGGGAGCCCGGAGCCACAGGGCCCGATTTGGGGGGGGGGGGGCAACGATTTTTGCCGATGTCCAGGTGCAGTCCACGAACCTACTGGATTCCGCGCAGACCTCCTTTAACCCCCCCCCCCCCCCCAAACCAAAAGGTTCTCCTGGCTTTACGGAGGAGGAGAGAAAGAAAGAAGCGCCCGAGCTTCTGGGGAAACCTCAAACGGATCACCTGTGGGTTGAAATGGGGGGGGGGGGTATCCGAACTTGCACCTTTCCCCCCGCAATGCCCCCCTCCCCTACTACAGCGCAGGGCCGCCCCCTACCCAAATTCACAAGGGGGGTCTCACCTGATCGCAGTCGGTGGGAAAGAGCAGAGTCGCCGGGCAGGAAAAGGCAGGAGCAGAGGCCCCAATTGCCGTAAAAATGGCGCGACCCTCAGGAAAACCCATAATAAGCCATCACGGCTTCTCCTCGCTTTGTCCTGCAGAGTCGGGAATTCCCAGCTATTTCAAGCTGCTTTTAAAGGGGCCACGTGGGCAGTTGCAGGTCAGCTTGGAGGTTTAGCTTAGCTGCAGGTGACTTTTGCCCACGGCCCCTTTAAGAGGAGAGAGAGGCCGCTGAACTGGGAGGTGGAGGCGAGGGGTGCGCGTGCCTGCCTGTGTGTGCCTGCCTGCGTGCGCGTGGACGGGTGGGCGCCCCATGGGGAAGGGATTAGTTGAAGAGGAGGAGGAGGAAGTGGGAGCTGCACCGGGTGGCCTGGACCGAGGGAGGGAGAGGAGAAGGAGGGAAAAGATGATTCCTATCTTTATTTTGCCAAAGATTTCATTTCCTAACAGAGCTGACTCGGTGCCTCTAACAGGTGAGACACAGTGTCAGAAGGAAATGCAAGAAACTTCCCCCTTCTCTCTGAAGCTCCATGTTTGGGGTGGGTGGGGCAGGTAAGCTTCACCTGTTGAATTTGTGCCAATCCTGACAATTTGGGGGGGGGGGAAGAGATTTTCTACTCCAAGTTGGCAGCCATGGCTACATCTTGCGGCAGTGACTTCCACAGTTTAACTATGCACTAAGCAAATAAACATTTCATTTTGTTTGTCCCAAATGTGCCACCATTTAGCTTTAGTGCAGGGGTCTTCAAACTAAGGCCCGCGGGCCACATCTGGCCCGCCAGGTCTTTTCATCCGGCCCTGCGGGGGGGGGGGGGAAGGAACACGTGCGCCGGCCGCAGCAAACTCTGCCCTTCGGCCCCCTCCCGGCCCGGTGGGTGGGCGCTCTGCTGCCCCTTCCCGGAAGAGTCGCGCCGCCGCATTACCATGCTGATGCGGAGCGGCCGGAGGACCATTCTGAGACGACGGGGGCGGCTCGCGCCCCGCCACGACCAAAGGAGACGCTGGCCACTGGAGGAGACAGACGCTGGCCACCGGAGGACACGCTGGCCACCCTGCAGGGCTCCAGGCGGCGGGTGGCTTGCCCCTGCCGCCAGCTCAACCGCCCCTTCCCCCGCAGTATACACAAAAAATAAGGTATTCTTTTCACTTGTTTGTAAACCAAATTTAAACTATTGTGAACTGCCCAGAGAGCTTCGGCTGTGGGGCGGTATAGAAATGAAATAAATGAAATGACAATCATTGTAGTTTGCACTCACTATTTATTTATTAACTTGTTTGTTATATTTATATCCTGCCTTTTTTTTCCTGCAGGGAACCAAAGGTGGCTTACATAATCTTCCTCCTCTCCATTTTATCCTCACAATAACCCTGTGAGGTAGGTTAAACAGAGTCAGTGACTGGCCCAAAGTCACCCAGTGAGCTTCATGGCTGAGTAGGGACTAGAACCCGGATCTCCCGAGTCCCAGTCCAACACTCTACCTAACCACTATGCCACACTGGCTCTCACTATGTTCTCTGGGTACCAGGTTTTCCTGACCTACCCCAGGGAATTGGTTTGTACTTTTAAGGCTGTGATCCTTTGTAAACTTACCTGGGGAGAAAGTCTCCTTGAATTCAGGGAAACTTACTTCCAAGTAGACATGCATAAAATGAGGCTGTAAGGCTGCAATCTTATGCACATTTATGTGGAACAAAGTTGCAGGATGTGGACCACCAGCTCTGTGGCTGGTAAATACTGCTCATTACTACTAAATACTGCTCATCAATGGCAACCATCTTTGGCAGCACCTATGTCTGTGAACAGACTTTTCCCCGAATGAAAAATCTGAAATCTCCAACCAGATCCAGACTTACTGATGCACACTTGCATCACTTGTTACGACTAGCAGTGACAAATATGGAACCGGACATTGGCCATCTCATTAGCCAAAAGCAGGCCCATACTTCCCATTGGAATACTAATAAGCTTATGTTGATTAAAATTGTTCTTCATTTTAAATATTGTATTGTTTTTTCCTGGTTTTTTGCACTACAAATAAGATATGTGCAGTGTGCAAATCAAGGCTTTCTATATCTTTTTTAAAAGGTATAGAAAGGCTTGATTTGCACACTGCACATATCTTATTTGTAGTGCAAAAAACCAGGAAAAAACAATACAATATTTAAAATTGTACCGTATATTGTATATAATATTTTAATGTATTTCAATTTTAGACAGCAAATTAATTTATAATTAATTTATTATTAATTAATAATAACTTTCCATTTAATCAAGTAAAAAAAAAGGACCCGGGTCTTTTTTCCCCCTTGATCCATTCGTTCATATTTTTTTCAAACTATAGTCCAGCCCCCCAACAGTCTGAGGGACAATGAACTGGCCCCCTGTTTAAAAAGTTTGAGGACCCCTGTCTTATTGGGTGCCCCATAAATTATGTACAGAAGTTAAATAAGCTCATTTTATTTTTTTTAATATATTTTATTTAGTTATTATAAGCTAAATACAAAAATATAAAACACATACAACTAAAATAAATCATAAGGTGCACCCCCCACCTGCCTAGGGACCAATTAATATACATAGAATCATAGAACCATAGAAAAGTAGGGTTGGAAGGGGACTACAATACCATCGAGTCCAACCCGCTGCCCAATGCAGGAATCCAGGTCAAAGCACCTCTGACAGATGGCTATCTATCCCATTAACCAATTAAATTCCACATTCCAAAAATATAACATATTCTGACAAGGCACACTCCCCTTTCCCTTTATTAATATATATTCTAATACTTGATTCCATATACAGTCATGCTTTGGACTGAGAGCATAATTCATTCCAGAAATATGCTTGTAATCCAAAACACTCTTATATCAAAACGAAATCCCCCCAAAAAAATTTGTAGAGATTTTTAATTTAAGCCGTACTACAGTACTTGTAATGCAAGACGTCGCTTGTATATCAAGTAAAAAATAAATAAATATTTAAAAATTTGCTTGTCTTGCAAAACGCTCTCAAACCAAGCTACTTGCAATCCAAGGTATTACTGTATCCATAAAATTATTCTTCTTTAACTGTCCCTTTTTGTATTTGACACTACAAGGTAATTTATCATTTAGAGCTATATATCCCAAACTTCCTTACACCAATCAGTCATTAGAAAAACATGTTGTACTTTCCATTTCCTCACTATCATTAACATAGCCGCAGTTAACAAGTTTTCTTTTCCACCCAATCCGATAATCTAATACAGTAATACCTTGGATTGCAAGTAACTTGGTCTGAGAGCGTTTTGCAAGACAAGCAATTTTTAAAAAAAATGTTGACTTGATAAACGAGCAAGGTCTTGCAAGACAAGTACATAGGGATGTAACCGCTCGCCTCGAGCAGGCGTAGCAGGCCGAAATTGGCCCTGCTCATGCCTGCCAGAGACTCGCTTTGATATAAGAGTGTTTTGGATTACAAGCACGGTTCCGGAACGAATTATGCTCTCAATCCAAGGTATTACTAACCCTTTCTTCTCTGAACATACCCTCCAAATCCACTCTTAAATTTTCAGGAAAGTCATTTAGAGCCACCACTGGAGTTAAAGGAGAAATCCCTGGTATAAATATATTCCTCGTAGTACTCCAAATCTCTAACAAACTTCTTAAAAAGGGGTTGTCTATATTTTTTATCATTTTGTTATTCTTTTTACAAAAAAGTACGTATATTCTCCAAAGTATTTTGTAATTCAGATGTCTCTAACTTCAACCACATTATTTCTTTTGGCCGTGCTATAATATCCACTGTATGTCTTAATTCATTAGCTATAGAATACCATTTTAAGTTTGGAAGACCCAACCCCCCTGCTTTTTGCGCTTTTTCCCATCTTGTTTTAGTAATCCTAGACTTTTCTAGGACAACATGTTGAAACTGAACCCTGACAAGACCAAGGTACTTCTGGTGGGAGACAAGGGGAGGTTAGGGGATGTTGACCTGGTGCTGAATGGGGTACATCTTCCCCTGAAGGACCAGGTCCGCGGCTTGGGGGTCATTCTAGACTCCCAGCTGGTGGGGACTAGGAAGAGGGCCTTCTCTGTGGCGGCCCCCAAGTTATGGAACTCCCTAGTGACCTTCGCCATGCCCCCTCCATGATGAGCTTCCGTCACGCATTAAAAACATGGTATTTAGGCGGGAATATGGGGTGGGTTAGGATTTTAAAAGAATTTTTTATACTGTTTTAATTATCATGTTTTGTTGTGTTGTTTTGATTGTACATCGCCCAGGGTGTCTGGGTGACCGGCCAGATGGGCGATTAACAAACATAATAAATAAATAAATAAATTCCCCTCCATTACAGTATGTGTTAATAATTGTTTGCCATTCTTTAAGTTCCTTATCTGATATCGCAATTGGTATCTGTGGAGGAAGAGGGGGGGCTGGCTGGCCCGCCAGACCTCCACCTTTTCCTAACTCAAAGGAATCCCAGCGCTTGCCACCATGTGGCCCGGAAGGGGGGGCTGGCTGACCCGCCAGACCTCCAACCTTTCCTGCCTGCAAAGGAACCAAGACCCTCTGAGATCTCAAGGTACCAGACTGCCAGCCTCAGCTGTCTGCAATCCTACTTGGATCTCTGTTTAGGGACTCGCCTTCAATTTCTGTAACCTGGATTTAGATACTGAACTCACAGAGCACTACAAAACCCATTTGGGGTGAAACCACGACAAGGTTTATTGTGGTAGTATCTTACAACAAGATTAGGGAAATAAGAGAAGCACACAAAATAGAGAGACAGACTTTAGTACACAGTAAAGCTGCAAAACAATAAAACCTGATTCCTTAAGATCTCTCAGACACGCACCTGTTACCTGAGGGTGTTCTCTTCAAGGGTTAGATCCAGCACAGCCTTGCCGCCCGGGGGGAACTATTTTATCTACCCGCAGGTCCGAGATAAATAGCCCTCCACAAGACTTGCCTTTCTAGAGCCCTCAAACTAGCCAATTTTTACCAGGGCTGCCTGGGGTCGATTCCTGAGGGGGGGGGGCCCTAAAGGCTTGGGCCCCTCGCTGGCGCTCTGCCATGCCGGGCACGCTACCAAAAAGACTAAGACCAAGAACAAAGGCTACACGTGGGGAAATAGCTCTGCCCCCTCCCCTTTTCTGTAGCCTTCTTGCTTCAGCCAATCAATTCGAACTTCACCTGGCCAGGCAGGGGGGAGGGAACTCGTGAGTCATGGCTTGAACTACATTTACACATGAACGCCCTCAGCCTGGCTCCTCCAGGCGCCAGGCCCCATCCCATGTTCCATGCACCTTTCGCTTCTTCCCAGCCCCCACTTGGTTTACACATGAGGAGGCGCACATGTGTGTGTGTGTGTGTGTGTGTGTGTGCCTGCATGCCTGCATGCAGGAACCCCCAAAAGCTCCACATGCTCCCTTTAAAAAAAAAAATGAACCTGAGAGGTTAACCCTCTCATTTCATTTTAAACTAACTAAAAAAAGAAAAGAAAAAGCCTTTGCTAGCCTTCTACCACTAGTGCACCTTTCTTCACTTTTACACACACGCAAAGCAGAACAACACAAAAAGCATCAAAACATCAAACACATTAACTATAGTCTTAAATATCTTAAAGCTTAATTTCTTAAATCTCTTTAAACATCAAAACAGCAAAACACACTTAATAACTATCAATCAGAAGTCCACAGGTTTGCATTACATCCGTTTTGCATACACAAGAATATATATGTACTTCAAAAAAAAAAAAAACAACCTTCCAGCGTTGCTGTTTCTCACGCAGCCTGCAGACTGAAATGTGACTCTTCAATAAAAAACTTTTTAGGGTTGCTGTTTCTCCCACAGCCTGTAGGGGCAGACCGCTGACTGAAATGTGACTCTTCAATTCGCCCCTGCTTGCTTTCAAAGGCTTGCCCTTGCCACTCTGCACTCAACGACCTGAATGCCTATTCCTCTTTCCCAAGGGTTGCATTTGGCACTTTCTACCCAATGACTTGAATGGGATGGCTTCCCACCCACCCACCCTCCAAAGACCCGCCGGGATGGCTTCCCACCACCCAACGACATGAATGCCTACTCCCTTTTCCCAAAGGCGCCTTCAGAACACACAGCTTGGCAATCTTCCAGCCTCTTGGGCTTGGCTCTTTTTGCCCACCACCCAAACTTGCACGGGATGACTTTCTCTTTCAGACTCAAATGCTTAGCCATGGAGGCTCCACCCAAGCTTTTAGAACACACAGCTTGGCAATCTGTCTTTTAGCCTGCCTTGTTCCCTCGCCTCTGATTTTTTTCTCTGGCAACTGTTCCTTGCCCCGCCTGAGGCCCCTTTGAAAACTTACAGGTTTCTGGCTTTACGTTAGCATTACATTCAAAAAAATTTCATCATCTTCATTTCAAATTGACCTTTGCACATGACACAAGACAACACAAATAGTTCAGCTGTTTACACTGGGAGCACCTGGCCCTGGTCCCCCAGCAACACTATGGACAGGATAACAGATACACTGGGGTCACCCATCTCCTCCCTGCCAGCACAGTTAAACAAATTTCAAATTGACCTGATCCAGTCTGGACCAATTTCTTCACTTGGGGACAAAACAACAATGGTCCAACTTCTTACCTGGGATCACCCGTCCCTTGGGCCCCTTAGCAACAATCCAGATAACACAATTAGTTCAGTTGTTTACACTGGGAGCACTGGTCCCCGGTCCCCCAACAACCCAGCAACAAGACAACACAAAGACAACTTGAATCACCTGTCTCCCCTCCCCCTCCGAGGAACAAGTCAGAGTCCGCTGTTTTCCAAGTGGCAGCAGAAAATGCTTGGGGGAAATCCTTTTTTCCGTCTCTGCTTCTTTCAGCTCTCCACTTCGGCAGCACAGGACAAAGTCTCTTTTAAGCAGGGGAGCAATCCTCTTTTCAAAGCTCGAAACCATGCCTCCCCCCTTTGCTTGCTGCTGCCCAGCCTGGGCATTCACCATGCCCCCCCCAAGAGCAAATGGACAGTCTTAAGTAAAAAATCTGAGTCTTTCTCCCATGGGAGAAATGTAGGGCAGGACTGTGCCCCCCCCCCCCCAAGTCTTGCCAATTTCTCTGGGGCACACAGCACAACAAAAATCATTCATCAAACGCTGTCCCAAAACTCAACATTTTGCTCACCAGCCTCTTAAGAGAGGTTTCCTGGTCTTCTCTCCTTTCTTCTGCTCCCCTTGGAACACACGCGCGCACGCACACTATTTTCTTCTTCTCTTCCCGGGCTCTTCCAGCCCCCAAACTTTGGGATCACACAGCTGCAGGTTGCTTTCTCCTTTCTACAGCCTTTTTCACTCACTGGGTAGGATCCTCTGCTTACTCACTGGCAACTGCTGCTCCAAGCCTCTTGGACACGCAAACGCACACACTTTTTTCTTGCTTCTAGCCCTCTGCCAAGGGCCCCTCCAGTTCTGGTTCTCTTGGATCACACACTTGCTGCCCTCTGCTCACTTGCTGGGCACACAAGCTGTTCTGGAACTCACTCCATAGTTGAAATTTCTTGCCTTCAACGCTCCCCACTGGCAGCTAGGCTTCCACAGACTGGGTAGCCCCTTCCAGGCAATCTGAACGTTTTTTCTAAGGCTCACTTTCACACGTTATTTCTAAAAAATAATAAACTCTTTACTCTGATTTCCCTCATTTGCCCACGTGCACACACACTGTGGTTCAGCTTCGAATCCCAGCGCTTGCCACCATCTGGAGGAGGGGGGGGGGCTGGCTGGCCCGCCAGACCTCCACCCTTTCCTACTTCAAAGGAATCCCAGTGCTTGCCACCATGTGGCCTAGAAGGGGGGGCTGGCTGGCCCACCAGACCCTCACCCTTTCCTGCCTGCAAAGGAACCAAGACCCTCTGAGATCTCAAGGTACCACATTGCCAGCCTCAGCTGTCTGCAATCCTACTTGAATCTCTGTTGAGGGACTCGCCTTCAATTCTGTAACCTGGATTTAGATACTGAACTCACAGAGTACTACAAAACCCATTTGGGGTGAAACCACGACAAGGTTTATTCTGGTAGCATCTTACAACAAGATTAGGGAAATGAGAGAAGCACACAAAATAGAGAGACAGACTTTAGTACACAGTAAAGCTGCAAAACAATAAAAC
This sequence comes from Shinisaurus crocodilurus, assembly GCA_021292165.1. Classification (NCBI taxonomy): domain Eukaryota; kingdom Metazoa; phylum Chordata; class Lepidosauria; order Squamata; family Shinisauridae; genus Shinisaurus; species Shinisaurus crocodilurus. The sequence continues at coordinate 10,170,201 of CM037879.1, forward strand.
CTGATTCCTTAAGATCTCTCAGACACACACCTGTTACCTGAGGGTGTTCTCTTCAAGGGTTAGATCCAGCACAGCCTTGCCGCCCGGGGGGGAACTATTTTATCTACCCGCAGGTCCGAGATAAATAGCCCTCCACAAGAGCATGCATTCACTAGAGCCCTCATCCAGCTCATTTCACCAGGAGCTAACTGGGGTCGGATCCTGAGGGCCCCCCCTAAAGGCTTGGGCCCCTCACTGGCGCGCTGCCATGCTGGGCACGCTACCAAAAGGACTAAGACCAAGAACAAAGGCTACACGTGGGGAAATAGCTCTTCCCCCTCCCCTTTTCTGTAGCCTTCTTGCTTCAGCCAATCAATTTGAACTTCACCTGGCCAGGCAGGGGGGAGGGAGGGAACTGGCCAGGCAGGGGGGAGGGAACTGGCCAGGCAGGGGGGAGGGAACTCGTGAGTCATGGCTTGAACTACATTTACACATGAACGCCCTCAGCCTGGCTCCTCCAGACCTCCAGACGCCAGGCGCTATCCCATGTTCCATGCACCTTTCGCTTCGTCCCAGCCCCCACTTGGTTTACACATGAGGAGGCGTGTGTGTGTGTGTTCCTGCATGCCTGCATGCAGGAACCCCCAAAAGCTCCACAGTTTCATAACTGTGTAACTTCTTTGATGATGAGAGATGTATCTTCTGACTGAAGCTCTTTCCACACTCCCAAGTACTGATATGGTTTCTCCCCTGTGTGACGTCTTTGATGAGAAGTGAGATATCTCTGTTGACTGAATCTCTTTCCACACTCCAAGCATTGATATGGTTTCTCACCTGTGTGAATTCTTTGATGGGAAGTCAGATGTTCCTTCCGAGTGAATCTCTTTCCACACTCCAAGCATTGATATGGTTTCTCACCTGTGTGAATTCTTTGATGAAAAGTCAGACTTATCTTTTGATTTAAGCTCTTTCCACACTCCAAGCATTGATATGGTTTCTCCCCTGTGTGAATTCTTTCATGAGAGCTAAGCATGTACATCCAAATAAAGGTCTTTCCACAGTCCAGGCATCAATATGGTTTCTTCTCTGTGTGACATCTTTGATGAGAAGTGAGCTGTGTCTTCTGACTGAAGGTCTTTCCACACTCCAAGCATTGATATGGGTTTTCTCCTGTGTGAATTCTTTTATGAGAAGTCAGATGTGTCTTATGACTGAATCTCTTTCCGCACTCCAAGCATTCATATTGTTTCTCCCCTGTGTGAATTCTTTGATGGGAAGTCAGACGTGTCTTATGACTGAAGCTCTTTCCACACTCCAAGCATTGATATGGTTGCTCCCTTGCGTGAATTCTTTCATGAGAGCTAAGCATGTACATCCAAACAAAGGTCTTTCCACAGTCCAGGCATTGATATCGTTTCTTCTCTGTGTGATAGCTTTGATGAGAAGTGAGCTGTTTCCTATAACTGAAGCTCTTTCCACACTCCAAGCATTGATATGGTTGCTCCCCTGTGTGAATTCTTTCATGAGAAGTGAGAGTAGTCTTCTGTCTGAATCTCTTTCCACACTCCAAACATTCATATGGTTTCTCTCCTCTGTGAATTCTTTGATGGGAAGTCAGATGTGTCTTATCACTGAACCTCTTTCCACACTCCAAGCATTTATACGGTTTCTCCCCTGTGTGAATTCTTTGATGGGAAGTCAGACGTGTCTTCCAACGGAATCTCTTTCCACACTCCAAGCATTGATATGGTTTCTCCCCCGTGTGAATTCTTTGATGGGAAGTCAGACGTGTCTTCCAACGGAATCTCTTTCCACACTCCAAGCATTGATATGGTTTCTCCCCCGTGTGAATTCTTTGATGGGAAGTCAGACGTGAATTCCAACTGAATTTCTTTCCACACTCCAAGCATTGATGTGGTTTCTCCTCTGTGTGGATTTTGCAATGAACATTAAGGTTTGATTTAGACTTGAAGGTTCTCCCACACACAGAGCACACATAGTTTTCCTGTTTTTTATTCATTTTTTCTTCCATTGAGATATCATTGTAGTCACTGTCCTGAGAAGCAAAGGATTTATTCCTCTTCTGATTTAGTTCACTGTCCCTTCTCAGAGGTTCCCTATTTTTACATCTGTCTGTTTTCGGGGACATCCCACATGGTTCTCTCTCAATCTCCATTGCACTCCTTTCACTTTCTAGAATGAAGACAAGAAATTGGTAAAAGCCTGAGTTTGAAATAGAGCTTCAAACCATTGAATGACTTCAGTTGACTATTGTGAAAAGAGAAAGAACTCTGAACACAGAGACTGGAGGCAGTTCTTACTATGTGCCTAACAGTCTCCTTTGACTGGCATTGACTGAAAACTGGTGTAGTCAAGAGCAATGGATTGGGACCAGAGAGTCCTGGGCTCTACTCCCAGCTCAGACATGAATTTTTCTGGGTGCTGCGGGGCCGGTTTTTCTCTCCCACCCACGCCTACCCCACAGGATTGTTGTGCAGGTAAGTGGATAATCTGATGCATGATGTTATGAGCTGTTTGGAGGGACAGTAGGATGCAAATACAGATAAAAAGAGAAAGGAGAAGAGCCATCAATCAGTGGCAGAGGACCTTTTCTTAATGGGTGCCCCATAAATTATGTACGGTACATAAGTTAACTATGCTCCTTTTAACGTCTGAGCTCTGGTGGTGTTGGCAGCAAAGATAGCATATTTCTCTTACCTTTATGGACTCAGCACCATCCGGTGGAGCCTGCGGTATCCAAACCCACCATGGGGCATGAGGAATGAAGGTACCCTCCCCACTGGAGCCAACTCCCCACAGGGATCAACTTGCTCAGCATTTTACGGATAAAGTTCCTCCCGTCCATTCTAAGCTGGTTGCCACGTTAATCACAAGTTGAGTCTGCGGCTCCCGGCCTTTCCTGACCCAACATCAATTTTGATGTTGCCCAGTTTATTAATTCTCTGGGTGAATTCTCTGGGTGGCTGGGTGACCGGCCAGATGGGCGATTAACAAATATAATAAATAAAAATTAATTATTTGGGAATGCATATTCCCAGAGACATATCTCAAATGACCAAGGTAAACTTGAATAAGTTGATCACTGAATCTCACGGGATGTGGGTTTTCACGTCTATGCCAGAATCATCAATGGATTTATTATAAGTGCTTTATTTAAATTTATATAAGAACATCATATTTTTTCCCCTTTTCTTTCTTTTTTTTCCTGTTATGGTTTTGCTTTGTTGAAATTCAGAATAAAGAATTAATTTTAAAAAGCCTAATCACACTTTATGGATAAAGTTGATCCCATCCATTCCAACTTTGTTCTGACACGAATGACAGCTTCTTGCTCCTGCTCCACCCCCAATCTACTTCCCCCGTGGGTCAACGGACATTCATGGGAAAAGGTTTCCTCACCCCTGGCCCTAAAGGAGCAGCATTCCTGATACAGGAAGGACCAGTCCCAGGTGAGCCTCTCAACACGTGAACATCTTCCTTGCCTGCCCGGCTCTGCTTTCCCACTCTGTCTATGAAAGGGGTTCGGATCCAGGGGGGGAATTTTAGGGTTTCAGGGGAGGAATTGGGACCACAGACTCAAACTGTTGGAATACTGATCTTTCTACAAATTAGAAATCTACAGATTGTACATAATCCATAGGATATCACAGCTTATTGTATGGCACAGATTGAGTCAGACAAATTTGGAAAGGGGGGAATGACATTATGAAATATGGTGAAAAGGGTGCATGGGGCAAGAAAATGTTGAGAACCACTTGTGCATGATATGTGGCACGGGACCTTCTCAGTAGCGGTGCCAATGCTGTGCAACGCCCTCCATAGGGACATCTGAACAGCCCTGAACAGCCCAATTTCTGATCTCGGAAGCTAACCGGGGTCGGGTCTGATTAGTTCTTGAGTGGGTGACCGTCTGGGAATACAGGGTGCTGTATGGAGCGGCCACAGCTCAGTAGGACAGAGCACATGATTTGCATGGGGAAGGTCCCAGGTTCGATCCCCAGCTTCCAGGTAGGGCTGGGAAAGAATCCTGCCTGAAACTCTGGAGAGCGGCTGCTGCCAGTCAGTGTCGACGATACTGGGCTAGAGTGAACAAGGGCCTGACTCAGTGTAAGGCAGCTTCCGATGTTCCTGTGACACGAACCTCCCTCCTCCTTAGTGGACAAATCGTGCTAGACCAAAAAGAAGGGACCCTGAGATGCTGAGATACACCACTGAATTGCACACGGGCCCCTCCACTGCAGGCCTTCCAGTGTTGCGTAAAAGCTTGCCTGTCCTCGGCTGCCTTTCCCTAATCACGGTGGTTGTGCTGCTGGTTTTTGAGACTCCTGAGCTGTCTGAATGTGTCTCTTGGAAATGTTTCTGGTATGGCTGAGCCCAGTGTCTTGAAGCTCCTGTTGTAACACTGGATTATGACTGGATATGACTGGATAATGACTGGATTATTTTAATGCATCCTCCTTTGGTTGCGTATGCCACTTGTGAGGGGGATGACCAAAAGGTAGCCTAAAGGTGCTTCAATATAGAGAATGGGGAAAAAATTACTAACAGTCCCACTACTACTACCATCACCAGCATTGCATTTGTAAAGAGATATTATTGCCAGCCAGGAAAAGAGGGAGCCTTACCGAGAGAGGCCATGATCCCACAGTTCTCCTCCATGATTTGCCTGTGCAGGGCTCTCTGGTCAGGATCCAGCAGTGCCCACTCCTCCTGGCTGAAGGACACAGCGATCTCCTCAAAGGGCACCAGACCCTGGACAGAAGAAACATCAACATTTCCTCCTCACACCTAATGTAAAGATCATCTAGTAACAAAATCGAAAAGGCTGCTTCAAGTGAGTTGGCTGGACATTTATAGTGTATGATTTAAGCATCTTAGAGGGCATATACAGCCTTCCGTTTGGAGGATAATGCTATCAAAGGAGTACTAGTCCTGATGGAGACCTCCAGGATCTGGGGAAGCATGCCTCTCAAGACCAATTACAGGGGAAGAACAGCATCCGAGGGCTATTGCACTCATGCGCTGCTTGTGCTCTTCACAAGCATACTCCGGCTGGCCACTGTGGGAAACGGGATGTTGGACTAGATGGGCCTTTGGCCTGACCCAGCAGACTGATTCTTGTGTTCTTAGCTTTGCTGGAAGCAAACAGAAGGAGAGAGTTCTGTTCAGGCCCAGCGAGGTGAGCGGGGGACAGGGGCACCCAAGGGATCCTTCTCCAGACCTGATCTGCTCCCACGTCATCACAAAGAAGAAGCGGTGGCTGAGGATTGATTCCTGACATCATTCCATCCCCTCTGAGAGAGAAAGGAAACTGGGAGCGTATGCATGTTCCCCAGCAACTGGTGTACTGGCATACTACCTCCGATTCTGGAGATCGTGTATAGCTATGTATGCTCGTCACAAACACAGTTGTCTATGTGTCTAAGGATCGCTTCCGGTGGAGTTTAAAATGTCGGCTCGACGCTTCCATGGATCGTGGGAGACCGGCGCGGCGTGAAATCCAGTCAAGAGGTTATCCTGGCTGGTTAATCTCCTCAGAATAAGAGGATGATTTAAGAGTGATTCCCAGCATATCTCTAAATGCTCTCTCTGTGAGTTATTTGCAGTGGCTTGGGCTGTTGCAGTTTTTCTCGGGGGCGGGGTGTAGAGAGTAGGAGTATCCATCTTCGCTCGCCGTCACGTTTGGAGTTCTTTTTTCAAGAACCTGAAGATCGACAACTCCCATTTCTTAAAAATTTATTGCTAATTAGGAACAAAGAGAAATTTTATCCACAATCTGGACTAAATACCCTTTCCTCTGGAATATTAAAAAGAAAAGATGCTTAAAAAACTTCATAATGCAGAGATCAACAAACGTGCTTTGAAACGAGAAAGAGTGAGGTATTGTAACTCTTTTTACTTTTGATTTTGGAAAAGTGTAAAGCAGGAGTAGCTGTCTGTTAAATTTATACTGCGTCACAGACAAGATGGCTACCCATGATTTGTGACTGAAGTTAGCCAAAGAGCTGATGGTTCTATTTGAAGCATTAAAAAAAAAATTGCTGGGGAGGTTGGTGAAATCAGAAGTGTGGACTGTACAAATGACTCAAAAATTCCAGGATAATACAGAGGGTGACCGATTGTCTGTGAAGTTTGAACAGAACAGGGAGGACAAGGGGAAGATTGATATGCTGCGAGAGATAGCAAGTGGAACTTCAAAAAGAGGCTTGATTTCGCAGAAGCTGGAAGAAAACTTCACAGAAGTTCAATCGCAGAAAAAAGAACTTGCCATTGAATTAGAAGGTGGAAATGTATGGGGGAAGCCAGCCACGGAGAACTGGAAGGACGATTGCTGGGCTTCTTGGAGGAAGCCATTTACGGGGGCTTACAAGAAAAAAAAAAGTGTTCTGTGGAACATGAGCCTGAAGAAGACTGTGAATACTGTGTTTGATCGGGGGAAATGGTTTGCTGATTATTGGATGGAATAAACGGTTTGACCCATGTTATGATAATTGCTGACTATTGGTGGAAGGGAGAGGTTCTTATGAAAGAAGTAAGAGGGTTTAGTTCCCCAAATGGATTGGTGGGAGGAATCCAAATGGGAGAAATCTAAAGGGATCGCTGATAGTGATCCAAAGAGAACATTCATGGATCTGAACCTAAAGGGGTTGGTGAGAGGAACCCCTTTGAGAGAAAAGAGAACTTCTCCAGTCGGAGGTGGTGTTTCTTTGTATTTTTCATTAATGTGGTGACTTTGATCCTGAAGGGGGCATACTTGGGAAGGACGGGATTAGAAAAAAGATGAGTTGCCGAGTAAAATAAGGATTAGGTTTAATACTGAATTAGAATCTGAATAGTAATTGGTTATTGGTAAAAATGTATTGAGCCTGGATGAAACTTCACATTGAGAATAAGTAATGGAAAGGAACCAACTAAATGTGGGCTAAAATTTGGGATGTGAAGTACGGTAATGTGGAAATGTGAAACTATTTTTAAAAAATAAAATAAAAGCTAGACTCTTTGTTTTTATAAATAGAGGGAAAGAAGATAGAGATTTTCATTATATATACGGTAAGTAGAAATATTAAATGTTGTTTAAGTAGAAGGATTTTTATCTATGTTTAGGAGTAAAGTGTTGTAAGGTTTCGAGGCTTTGTGCATTTGTGAGGTTGATAAATAAGAGAGAGGGGCATTTTTTAATTATTATTTTTTTGCTTAAGAGAAAAAAGAAAGTAATTTCTTTATAATTATAATATAGAATATTTGATGTTACTTATACTTGGTTGTGGAAAAATTGGAACTCCTTTTTAAGTTTAATGTTGTTTTGTCTTTGTAGTGTATGTTTGTTTGGTTTTGGTTTTGTTTTGTTTGGATTTTAAAAATCAAATAATTTTTTTCACCAGTATGTGTCTATGGATCACATTTCCCACTGTCATGAGCCCCCCGGCCCCTGGATATATTAAACGCACTTACTAGCTAGTGAGCTCCTTTGAACACAACAGGACTTCCTTCTCTGGAAAATACACAGGACTGCAGCTTAAGTGATGCAAGTGTAAGAACACAGGCATGTCAGGAGATGGCTTATCCTTCGTTTGCACTCTGGATGTTTTAGTAAGATCGGGTGAAAATGCATCACTCCCCAGTTGAGCTCTTGGCCACAATTGAAAGTGCAGATTTCCATGTATAACGTCTTCAGTTATTGAATAACTGTGAAAAGGCTGGAGACAAGGTTCTTCCCCCAACTCGCCAAACAACTTGGGGGGAATAAAAGCAGCCCAAGGATTTCTTGCACGCTCCCCAACCCTGCAGCTAATCCTTACCCTGTGAGATGGCACCTCCATCACTCTCCTGCTCGATGCCCGTTCGCAGGGGACTCTGCAGGGGGCACGGAAATCAGGCCCCACTTCGGCACACAGATTCTCTACCTGAAACGTAATGTGGATCCAAGACATGCCATGAGAAGAGAATACAGAAATGATACACTCTTGGGGCAGGGGGCATGGGTATGGGAGATCCCTCCTCCTCAGATTTCCAGAAAAGGTCGGGTAATTCGCAGAGAGAGTTTTGGGATGTCCCCCCTCACGTGCTTGACCCCCTTGGAGCTCCCAGGATGCAATGCTCTCACCTGCTGCTCCTCCTGCTTCTTGTCCTCCTCCCAGCTCAGGAGGAAGCCTTCTGCCAGGGCCACCGCCTGGGAACTGGTCTCCGCCCCACATTCCCTCACCCAGCTCGACATCTCCAGGGGCAGGATGCTCAGGAACTGCTCCAGGATTACCAGGTCCACAATCTGAGTTTTGGTGTGTCGCTCTGGCTTCAGCCACTGACGGGAGAGATGGTGGAGCTGGGTGCAGAACTCTCGGGGGCCCTGAGCTGCCCGGTCGCGGAGCTGCCTGAAACGCTGGCGCCGCATATCTGAGCTGACCATTTCCTGGCCCAGCATCTTCTTTCCCGTAGTTTCCCAGGTTTCACTGGCACTCCCAGTCCTGATGGCATCGCGGCCTCTTCCTGCTTCAGCGGTAGCAGAGTCCTGCTCGTCCATCTTTGATCCGTGCAGCAAAGAGCGGTGCTAATGAAGCTCTGCAAAGCCAAGACCTGTAAAAGAATTGTTACCCTGTCAGGGCAAGAAGGAATGGCAAGGACTCCAAGTAGCAAGCAGGTCCCGTTCCAGAAGGAAAGGCAGGCACATGCCAAGACTCAAAGAGAAAACGTAGACATGGGTTCGGGAGGTGTCTTTGCCTGGGAGCCACGAACCAAAACTCCTATCGTGGGCTTGAAAGTCAGAGGATGCAGCATCCTCCGCGCACCCCAACGTTCCTCCCCGTCCAAACCAGCTCCCACTCTCAGCCTCCCATTGAGCCCCCTACCATTCTTCTTTCAAAGCCGCCACCACACCCCTCCCCATCAGGCATCCTGCTACTGCTCTGTTCTCCTTCAGCCTCTCTTAGGCAAAACTACCTGGAAATTGTTTTAAAAACTGAATTTAACTACGACTCAAATGACTAACAGGGTGTAACAAGGCACCTAAAGGATAGCAGAGCTGGCGCCACCTCCGTGTGGCGCTCGTTGCACAGTTGGGGGCTTCCACAGAAAAGCCCCCCCTTTGTTACCGCACTCCAGGCCTCCCTCGGAGGTGGCAGTTGGGGGAAGGACTCAGATGTTGAACGTAGTGTCAGGGGAGATTGCAGGTGGGAGAGGTGTTTGGTCAAGAATTGCGGTACCAAGCAACTGGAATCAGGCACGGAAGCAGATGGGCCAGAACTGGTGTTATGTGTTTTGACCTGCTGGTCCTGCCTATTAGTCTGGCTGCTGCATTTTGGACAAGCTGCAGCTTCTGAATAGTCTTCAAGGGCAGCCCCACGTAGAGTGCACTGCAGTAGTCTAATTTAGAGACTCCGCCATGCCCCCTCTCTGATGAGCTTCCGTCGCTCATTAAAAACCTGGTTGTTCAGGCGGGAATATGGGGTGGGTTAAGATTTTAAATTTTTTATATTGTTTTAATGTATTTTATTGTATTTATGTATTTTATTGTGTGTACATCGCCCAGGGTGGCCGGTTGCCGGCCAGATGGGCGATAAATAAATATTAATAATAAATAAATAAATAAATTACCAGAGCATAGATTACTGAAACCAGACTATCCCTGCCAAGATAGGGTCATAGCTGGGATATCAGCCGGAGCTGGTAGAAGGCACTCCGTGGCCACTGAGGCCACTTGAGCCTCAAGTTACAAAGATGACCCAAAGAGGACCCCCAAGCTACGAACCTGCTCCTTCAAGGGGAGTGCCACCCCATCCAGAACAGGTTGACCACCATCTGGTCAGGGGAACCACCCACTAACTGCATCTCAGTCTTGTCTGGATTGAGCCTCAGTTTGTAAGCCCTCATCCAGTCCATTGCCGTGGCCAGGCACCGGTTTAGCACATCCACAGCCTCAGCTGCTGAAGAGGAAAGGGAGAGATAGGGCTGTGTGTCATCAGCGTATTGATGGCAATGCACTGCAAAACTCTGGATGACCCCACTCAGAGGTTTCATGTAGATGTTAAATAGCATGGGGGATAAGACGGACCCCTGAGGGATCCCATACTGGAGAGTCCACGGGGGGGGGGGGGCAGGAGCGTCCGAAGCTGGTTGCCCACCACCCATTCAAGGACTTTGCCCAGGAAAGGAACATTTCTAACTGGCCAGAAGTTGTTAAGACCATCCAGAACCAAGAGCCAAGAGAGGCAAGGATCCAGTACAGAGGGGCTTGCATGAACCTGTCCAAGCACCTTGTCAACATCCTCGAGCTGTACCAACTAAAACTCATGCAAGAAAATTTGACCAGCAGGCTGAGCTCTGGGTACCTGATTCAACTGCTATAACATTGGAGTACAAGTCCCGGTGGATGCAAGTGATTTTTCCTGGAAGTGCCTAGCAAATATACTGTATTGTAGCAGGCCTCAGAGGGGTCCAGGATATCCTTGGGGCCAGCATATAATAGGCCCCAGACAACCCAAATGAGCTCTGCTGGGCGACAAATACAAGAGTGAATAGAGGCAGTTTCTTTGCCTCCCTCACTGCCCCTAAATACACCTGACTCACTGTAGGCACATACCAGGGCTGGATTGAATCCACTACTAGGAGTTCCTCTCCATCTGCACTCAAGCCTGTCTCCTGTTTTTGTTTTGTTGCATAAATACAGAGCAATCCTGTCAGTCGCCAAGAACAGCTCTGTATGTAACCGCGACAAATATCCTTTTTTTAGAAATCCTTTTCGCAATAATATTAATCTTAATAATAATAATCTCGACCAGACTGCTCTCTTTCTGTTCAGGAGAGCATTGGAGCTGACACAAGACATGTTGCTCCCCGCCCTGCCAAAGCTCGTCTCCCCACATCCCTGGCAGGAGAAGAGCAAGAAGAGGGTGGGAAATACTCAGTCACTGGACTTTCAGGGCACCCCGAATCAGCTGCCGGGGGCGACCCCTCCCTCTGCCCCATGGTGGGGCCGGCCCTGGGCGGGGGTGGGGGGCACCTCATCCGTCCCCCTCGGCCCAACTGGGTTTGCTTTGGACGGTCCAGCCAAGCCAGCCCAGAACTAGGGGAGTATCTCGGCCACGCGCAGAAACCCCTCGGAGGAGCCGCGTTGGGGAGCTCGGAGCCACAGGGCCCGATTTGGGGGTGGGTGGGTGGGTGGGGGCAATGATTTTAGCTGATGTCCGGGTGCAGAGTCCACGAACCTGCTGGATTCCCCGCAGACCTCCTTTAATCCCCCCCCCAAACCAAAAGGTTATCCTGGCTTTACGGAGAAGGAGAGGAAGAAAGAAGCGCCCGAGCTTGTGGGGAGACCCCAGACGGATCAGCCTGTGGGTTGAAATGGGGGGGGGGGGTTTCGAACTTACACCTTTCCCCCCGCAATGCCCCCCTCCCCTACTAGTACAGCGCAGGCCAGCCCCCTACCCAGATTCACAATGGGGGGGGTCTCACCTGATCGCAGTCGGTGGGAAAGAGCAGAGTCGCCGGGCAGGAAAAGGCAGGAGCAGAGTCTCCAGTTGCCGTGAAAATGGCGCGACCCTCAGGAAAACCCATCAGCCACCAGGGCTTCTTCCCACTTTGTCCTGCAGAGTCGGGAACTCCCAGCTACTTCAAGCTGCTTTCAAAGGGGCCACGTGGGCAGTTGCGGCTCAGCTTGCAGATTCAGCTTAGCTGCAGTAGACCCATGGCCCCTTTAAGAGTAGAGAGACGCGGCTACGCTGGGAGGCGGAGGCGAGGGATGTGCGCGCCTGTGAGTGCGCGTGCACGGGTGGGCGCCCCATGGGGAAGGGATCAGCTGGGGGGAAAGAGGAGGTGGGGGCTGCACCGGGTGGCCTGGACCGAGGGAGGGAGAGGAGAAACAGGGAACTGATCACATGATTCCTATCTTTATTTTGCCAAAGATTTCATTTCCTAACAGAGCTAACTCAGTGCCTCTAGCAGGTGAGATACAGTGTCAGAAGGAAATGCAAGAAACTTCTCTCTGAAGCTCCATGTTTGGGGGGGGGGGGGCAGGTAAGCTTCACCTGTTGAATTTGTGCCAATCCTGACAACTTGGGGGGGGGGAGATTGTCTACTCCAAGTTGGCAGCCATGGCTACATCTTGTGGCAGTGACTTCCACAGTTCAACTATGCACTAAGCAAATAAATATTTCATTTTGTTTGTCCCAAATGTGCCACTGTTTAGCTTTAGTGCAGGGGTCTTCAAACGAAGGCCCGCAGGCCACATCTGGCCCGCCAGGTTAAAAGTCAATTGGCAAAACCTAAAAAAATTATTATCATAAACTGTGAAGGATCAGCAATCAAATCGGAACTAGCAGTCTTCTAAGAATACGTTTATAGTCAACATAACCTTAGTTGACTCGCGTCTTATCCAATGAGCGGGCTCCGTGGCTAGCAGGTTACATTCAGGTCACTCTACTTACATCAAAGACAATACTCTAGTCAGTTTCAGCCCAGCTCCCGATCGGCGCTTCCTAGCGGAGAACGGAGTGCCTGGGCGGCTGTTGCTTAGGAGGATCTGGCCCCGTGGTTCCCAACAACCCAAACCGGAACGGGAGAGGGGTTTTCTACCCCGGATTCCCCGCTCTCCCCCCGCCCCCTAGGTCAGGTGGGGGCTTATGCCTGCCCCTTCGTTTAGATGGGCTTATTCCTGCCCGGGAAGAAGGTGACGTAGGGAAACCTTTGCAGCTCTTCGAGGCTGCCCTGTTTGCTGATGGTCCTTGATGGCCCTTCCTGGACGTTTGTGGATCTCTGCCGAGGTCTTCCTTTGTTGGGGCTGATGACTTGTCTGGCTACTCCCTGGTGACCTCATCCCTCCTCCCCTTGCCCCCTCCTTTGGGGAAAGATGTGTGTGCGTGTGTGTACTGAGTTTTGGGCTTTCTCCACACCCTCCCATTTGGGGAAAGATGGCATTGGGGTCCACCACCCCAATCCCTATCTAACTGTCTCTTACTGAGAAAGCCCGGGACAACCCATCTACCACGATGTTGTCCTTACCCTTGATGTGTTCTACTGAAAAATCAAAATCCTGCAGGGCTAAACTCCACCGCAATAGCTTCTGGTTGGACCCCTTCACCCTATCCAGCCAGCACAAGGGGGAATGGTCGGTCTGCAGTCGGAACCGGCGGCCCCACAGATAGGGGCGAAGCTTGGTCACTGCCCACACTATTGCTAGGCACTCTTTCTCGACAGTGGCCAAGTTCCGCTCCCGAGGCAAAAGTTTTTTACTTAAAAAGGTGACCGGGCACAGCCCCTGCTCTGGCCGTTCTTGCAGCAAGACGGCTCCCATCCCCGCTTCCGAGGCATCCGTCTGCAGAACAAAAGGGGCTTCAAAGTCTGGGGCTTGCAGCACAGGGGCTGCCATCAGGCAGGCTTTCAGTCCCTCAAACGCTGCCTGGCAAGCGGCTGACCATTGGACCTTAACGGGTTGCCGCTTCTTGCACAAGTCAGTCAGGGGGGCGGCTAGCTGGCTAAAGTGGGGCACGAATTTACGATAATAGCCAGCCAGCCCTAAAAAAGCTTGGACCTGTTTTTTCGTCTGGGGTTGGGGCCAGGTGCGCACTGATTCTATTTTGGCTTCTAGGGGCTTGACACTACCTCCCCCTACCTTGTGTCCCAGATACTCCACCTCCCCCCTCCCAACCTGACATTTCTTCGCCTTTACCGTCAACCCAGCGTCCTGAATCCTTTGAAACACCTGGCGGACATGTTGCAAATGCTGCTCCCAGGTGGAACTAAAAATGGCGATGTCGTCCAGATACGCGCAGGCGAACTCCCCCAGCCCATTTAGCATTCCGTTTACCAACCTCTGGAAGGTAGCCGGACCATTGCGGACCCCAAACGGGAGGGTGGTGAATTGGAACAACCCCAGGTGGGTCACAAAAGCAGACTTCAAGGCAGCATCCGAATCGAGCGGAACCTGCCAATACCCCTTTGTCAGATCCAGGGTGGTGATGTACTTGGCCCCCCCAAGCCTCTCCAGCAGCACATCCATGTTGGGAATGGGGTAGGGGTCCGGGACGGTCACCTTGTTTATTTTCCGGTAGTCTACGCAGAACCGGACACCCCCATCCTTCTTGGCTACTAACACGATCGGGGAGGACCAGGGGCTCGAGCTGGGCACAATGACTCCCAAGTCCAGCATGGCTTGGACCTCCTCGGCCACGACTTGGGCATGGGGCCCCACCGCCCGGTAGGGTAGGGATTGGATGGGGGGGCTATCCCCTGTGTCAATGGTGTGTTGTGTGAGTGTGGTGCATCCCGGTCGGTCTGAGAACATGGGCTGAAATTCTTCCAAGACCTGGGTGATCTGCTGCCGCTGCCGTTCGGACAGGGAGGGGGACAGTTTGATCTCCTCCATTCCTCCCCCTTCCCCCCACTCGGCCAACAACCCCCCATCAGGGTCTCCCGGTTCCACACACTCTTGTACTCCCCCCACCTTCGTTACGCGTTCTACATACAGTTTCAGCATATTTACATGGAAAACCTTCTGCCTCCCCGGCTGCCCCGGGAAAGCCACTTGGTAATTCACCTCCCCCGACCTTCCAATGACGGTCCCTGGGCCCTCCCACTTCAAGCACAATTTGTCCGTCTTTTGGGGGCGCAGTACCAACACCTGGTCCCCCACTTCAAAAGTCCGTGGCACAGCCGTCCAGTTGTACCACGCGCTCTGCCGCTGCTGTGCTGTTTCGAGATGCTGCTGCGCCGTCTCCCTCACCTCTCGAAGGACAGTCTGGAGGTGTTGCATGAACGTATGCACAGGCACGGAGGCTTTTGCGGCAACCCCCTCCCATTCCGCCCGCAACAGAGCCAAAGGTCCCCGGAGCTCCCTCCCAAACATCAGTTCGTTGGGGGAGAATCCCAGGCTTTCTTGGGGGGAGTCCCGGTAGGCAAACAACAAGTAGGGGAGGGCTTGATCCCAAGTCCCAGGGTGCTTCGCCGCATATGCCCTGATCATCTTTTCCAGAGTCTGGTTGAAACGCTCCACCAACCCATTGGTCTCGTGGTGGTATGGCACCGAAGTCAGGTGCTCCACCCCCCCCCCCAGTTCCCACATTTTTTAAAACAGTTTGGACACGAAACCCGTGCCGCAGTCCGAAACCACCGTGTGGGGCATTCCTAGGCGGGCGAAAAGAGAGAGGAGAGTCTTAGCCAGGCTGGTGGCGGAGATGGAGGCTAAAGCAAAAGCCTCTGCATAACGGGTGGCAAAGTCAACCACAGTCAATATAAACTTCTTCCCCGTCTTGGTGGGGGCATTCAAGGGTCCCACGATATCCATCCCTATTCTTTCAAAGGGGATGCCCACAATGGGTAGGGGTTGCAGGGGGGCTTTAGGATGGTCCCGGTTATGCCCCACCCGCTGGCAGACATCGCAGGACCGGCAATATTCTTGCACCTCATTTGCCACCATGGGCCAGTAAAACCCCTCTGTCACCCTAACCAGGGTCCGTTTCTGTCCCAAGTGTCCTCCCCACGCCACATCGTGGGCCAGCTGTAGTACAGCCTGGCGGTACCTCGCAGGCACAACTAATTGTCTTTTCTTTGGTTGGGGACCCGGTCCCGTCCTTGGGCAGAATTCTCTGTAGAGGGCTCCTGCCTCCCACAAAAAGTGTTCTGACTGGTCCCCTACCCCGGGCCCTTGACTGGCCCGATCCCGACATCCCTGGAGGGATGGGTCGCTCTGCTGCTCCTCTTGAAACGCCTTCTGAGTCCCAAAATCACGGGCCATTGGCGCGAACCCCCCGGGGTCTTCTTCCCTCCCCACAACTGGGGGGAGCGGCGGGGGACGGCTGGCTGCCCCTGCCGGGGTTGCTTTACCGCGACCGGGAGGCGGGCCCGGAGACCTGGGAGGCTGCGGGTCAGGGGCTTGTTTGGCCCGACGCCGGGTCACCACCCCCACCTTGACCTGGGCAGCCCGGAACGCAACGTCGTTCCCAATGATGATTCCCCATTCTTGCTGGCCATGCACTATAACGTCCATCTCCCCTTCCCACCCCCTGTACTTGACCCAGACCCGGGCGAGGGGAACGGCTATGTTGGGAGAGTTATAGGGCTTTATGGCACAGGTGCGCCCCTTTAGCAACTGTCTCTTCTTTACCTTACTTCGAGGTAAAGCAGTGATGTCCGCCCCAGTGTCCCTATACCCCACCTGGGAAACATTGTTTACAGAGATGGACTCACAGAATTTGTCTTGGCTCCACCGCAGCTGCTCCGGTGAGGCAATGCGCATCAATGATGCTTGCGAGATGGCCCCCAGCGAATGCTGTCCTCCGCTCCTCAGGGACCACGCCGCATCTTCACCGTCTCCCTCGAGGGACGAGCTGGACTGCTGATCCTCCTCGTGCTCCTCCGGTTCGCGGGACTCCGGAGCAAGCATCCTCCCCACCTTGCCCGGCGATGTCTTGGCGTGGCGGTTCTTTGCGATCAGTTTGGGGCAGCTCCTCTTGAGGTGCCCCGGTTCTTTACAATAGAAACATCCACTGGTGCCGGGGTTTTCTTTGGGCTTGCCTAGGGCTCCCTCCCGAGGTTTGGGGTGGCCCTTCTCCACACTTCCCTTGGCCCCGCCATGGCTGAGGTTACCCCCCTTGGGTCCTTTGGGCTGCCGATACAGTCCCATTTGGTCGGCCAACTTGCCCATTTCCCTACAGTTTGGGGGGTTCCGATCCCTCACCGCCGTAGCTAGGTCCTCAGGGATAGTGGCACAAAATTGTTCCTGGATCAGGAGCTCCCGCACCTCCGCCAAAGTGGTCTTCCCGGTGGCCCCGATCCATGCGTCCCACACCTGCCCCAGGTGCGCCATCCAGGAGGCATACGTGTCCCCTGGGGTAGGCTGCCCGTAACAAAATTTACGGCGACAATGCTCAGCGGTGAGGGCAAACCTCTCTCTCACCGCTTCTTTGAACGCCCCATAGTCCAAGGGAGCGGTTTGGGTGTGGATGCCCAGGAGATCAGCCAGTTCCCCGCTGACCTGAGTCCTCAGGGCAGACATCCTTAAGTTGTCCGGCACCTTCTGCTCTACGCAGGCAGCCTCGAACAGGGTGAAAAAGATCAGTACATCCTGTCCTGACTGGTAGGTGGGGAATTGCTTCCTGTCCCATTTGGGGGTTGTGGTGCCCCCACCCTGGGATGCAGGGGTTCCCCCTTGTCCGGTGCCCCTGGTCAGCCTGGCCAACTCCAGCTGCATCTGTAGCATCTCTTGTTGATGCTGCATCAACTCCTTGGCTTGTTGCCAATTGAGTTGGGGAAAGAGGGCATCCAACCCTCCTCCCCCCATGGCTCCGTCAGTAACCCTTCTGCCGAGGTCTTCTTCCGCCTCTGGGTCCCTTATCTCGCTTCTCCGGCCGCTACTGGTAAGGTTGGGGCTACCCCACTGCTTGGGTCCCTGCCCTCCTAACAACGGTGAGGGGGCTTCCCCCCCTTCCTGCCTTGCCGTCTTTGGCCGCACCACCCACTCCATTGTGGAGGTCTGGGTTGGGGTTTCTGGGCTGCTCGCTAGCTCCACCTGCTCTTGGCTCAGACTATTCATTTTTCCTTGCTCTGAGCGCTCCCCAGCAACCTACTAGCCTGCCCGAAGTCCTGTTAGTTCCGACCGTCAAATGTGGTTTCCAATTGTCCCGTCGCCTGCCACCATGTGAAGGATCAGCAACCGGATCCTTTGCGTGAGTTCGGCAACTCTAGGGTTAACCGGCAGAGCAATACCGCTCGTATCGGCTCTCAATATAATCGGAAAGACCACACGCCTTTGTATGCCCAAATAAGGCTCTTTATTTGTTTATACAATGATTAGGTCGGAACTACCAGTCTTCTAAGAATACGTTTACAGTCAACAAAACCTTAGTTGACTCGCGTCTTACCCAATGAGCGGGCTCCGCGGCTAGCAGGTTACATTCAGGTCACTCTACTTACATCAAAGACAATACTCTAGTCAGTTTCAGCCCAGCTCCCGATCGGCGCTTCCTAGCGGAGAACAGAGTGCCTGGGCGGCTGTTGCTTAGGAGGATCTGGCCCCGTGGTTCCCAACAACCCAAACCGGAACGGGAGAGGGGTTTTCTACCCCGGATTCCCCGCTCTCCCCCCGCCCCCTAGGTCAGGTGGGGGCTTATGCCTGCCCCTTCGTTTAGATGGGCTTATTCCTGCCCGGGAAGAAGGTGACGTAGGGAAACCTTTGCAGCTCTTCGAGGCTGCCCTGTGTGCTGATGGTCCTTGATGGCCCTTCCTGGACGTTTGTGGATCTCTGCCGAGGTCTTCCTTTGTTGGGGCTGATGACTTGTCTGGCTACTCCCTGGTGACCTCATCCCTCCTCCCCTTGCCCCCTCCTTTGGGGAAAGATGTGTGTGCGTGTGTGTACTGAGTTTTGGGCTTTCTCCACATAAACATTGACAAACATACATAAAATACATGTTGATGTAGTACCAATTTGCTACATTTCTCGAAATCTATCAAGATATCCTCAGTTATCCCGTTGGATAAAGCGAAGATCAGATTTTTGCTTTCATATGAAGGTACCAAAGGAGACTAGAAGGGGGGGGGGGAGAGAAACTTCCCCAAACAGTAGGCATTACCAGTGGCTGCGGGAGTGAATTGTCCATGAAAGGAATCACTTTAATATAAGTATGTGTCTTTTGGCGGGGTTTTGAAAATGGGGTGTGGGGGGAAGGCTGGCTTGAAACGAGTGTGGAGAAAACACTTTTATACTGGAAGTCTTTAGAGCGCAGGAACAAAAGAAAGCCCAGCTCCGAGCCCCTTTGCCCCGCCCCCAGCCTGTCTTTACAAAGCGTCTCCTCCTCCTACTCCTCCTCCTCCCCCCAACTCCGGAGCCTTTTGATTGGCTGAGGTGCTGACAGCAGGAGGAGCTCGAAGTAACCGGTGCAGCCCCGCCCTCCTCTATAAGCCTCTTTGCAGCTTTCCCTCTCAACCTCTCTCCCTCTCTTGTTTTGCTGCCTGCGCCTCCCTGTAAAACTGAACAGTGAAAAGGAAAAAGAAAGAAAAAATTGCAGTGGGGATCTGCTAAAACCGGCACAGAGAGATGTCATGTGAAAACGCACATGCTCTGCCATCCACACAGTACTCTGTTTTTTTTTCTTTCTGCTGCTCAATTTAAAAGAAAGAAAGAAAGAAACTCCCCTCCACCCTCCCCTCTTATTTCTTCTCCCGCTCCGTCTCTTCCTGCTGCTGCTGCCGCCGCCGCCGCTCCTCAGTTCAAGTGATCACAAAAGAAATCTTTGGGAGAGTCAGTTTGTGTGTTCCTTGGAAGCGAAGGCAGAGCAGCTAGCGACGGGCAGTTCGAACAACCCAGAAATACTTATTTTATTTTTTTTAAAGCTTTTCTTCCGTAGATATATGTGAAGTGTTTTCGGGAGGGAGTTGGAGTTTCTGGCACCCCCTTCAGCCCGGCGCCCTAGGCAGCCGCCTAGTTGGCCTAATGGTTGCACCGGCCCTGCTTCGGCCCCCTCCCGGCCCAGTGGGTGGGCGCTCTGCTGCCCCTTCCCGGAAGAGTCGCGCCGCCGCATTACCATGCTGATGCGGAGCGGCCGGAGGACCATTCTGAGACGACGGGGCGGGCCAGCAGTGGCGGCGGCTCAACGGCCTCGGTGCGCAGCCTGTCACCAGCCGGCTGGGGCGCCGCATCGCGCACGCTTGCTGCAGGGTTGCCTGGCAATGCGCGGCCCGCTGATGGCGCTGGCGAGCAGGCACTGAGCGAGGCCTGGGCGCGCGGCCGGCCTTGCGGGGGCTCCGGCCAGATGCGCTGGCGGTATCGCACTCCTCGCCCCCGCGCGGCCACACCTGGCGCCGCCATCACCGGCTCAGCCGCGTCTCCCCCACCGAAGGAGACGCTGGCCACTGGAGGAGACAGACGCTGGCCACCAGTCTGGCCACCAGAGGACATGCTGGCCGCCCTGCAGGGCTCCAGGCGGCGGGTGGCTTGCCCCTGCCGCCAGCTCAACCGCCCCTTCCCCCGCAGTATACACAAAAAATAAGGTATTCTTTTCACTTGTTTGTAAACTGTGGAGAAAGCCAACCTAAAACCCCTTTCTGACACACACACACTCACCAAGGAGGGGGGAAGGAGACCCAGGGGGCAGAGACAGCCAGTCTCCACAGAGACCAACAGGGACAAACAACATCTGCATAGAATCACCCCAGGGGGGAAGGCAGGAAGCATCCCCAGGTTCGTCAGTGCTCTTGTATATCAGCCCCATCTACATAAGACTTGAATACCTTGCGAGAGCAGACATTTCGGCACCCATAAGAAAGGGCCATTCAACACCACAGGATGGGACCATTAAGCAGGTGGCTTCAAGGGGACCCCACCCACCTGAGGAGGGTGGCAACCCACCTGATTGGCCGCCCACCTGAGGAGGGTGGCAACCCACCTGATTGGCCACCCACCTGAGGAGGGTGGCAACCCACCTGATTGGCCGCCCACCTGAGGAGGGTGGCAACCCCCCTGATTGGCCGCCCACCTGAGGAGGGGGGCAACCCACCTGATTGGCCACCCACCTGATTGCAGAGGGAGGGGCTACCTGAAACCCAAGGTATAAAACACCCTGCGCAAGGGAACTGAGTTGTTGGACCTGATCAGCAGTCTTGCCCCATGCTTGGGGTAAGGGAACGAAGGGATCGGCAACCCCGGGTAGCAGCACCCGGCGTGCTCCAGCTAGCTGAAATCACTGGCCGCTTGGGTTGACCGGACCCCCGGGAAACCAAGCTGAAATCACTGGCCGCTTGGGTTGACCGGACCCCCGGGCAACCAAGCTGAAATCACTCACTAGCCGCTTGGGTAGACCGAACCTCCGCCGGGAACCCAGCTAGCCGCTTGGGTAGACCGGACCTCCGCCGGGAACCCAGCTAGCAGCATGCGGTTGACCGGGCCTCTGCTGGAGCCCGAGCTGAACTAACTAGCTGAGAGCCCTGAAATCACGGTGTCCTTGAGACTTCTTGCTTGCTACTTTGTGCTGTACTGATAAGCTGTATTGCTGGCGTGTGTCTGGGTTTGTGAAGGTCATTTTGTAAATAAACTTGTTTTATAAAAGATACTTTTGTGGCTATAAGTTATCCCTTTGTTCTAGGCTAAGGGTGATAGTCGCTGGGGGGCCTCGGAGAAGGCCCGCCCCCAGGACTCGCTACCCCCTTAGTATTGAACCCGCGCAGAAGACCAGGTTGGCGGTCTTCCACTTAAACCAAATTTAAACTATTGTGAACTGCTCAGAGAGCTTCGGCTGTGGGGCGGTATAGAAATGAAATAAATGAAATGACAATCATTGTAGTTGTACTCACTATTTATTTATTAACTTGTTTGTTATATTTATATCCTGCCTTTTTTTTCCTGCAGGGAACCAAAGGTGGCTTACATAATCTTCCTCCTCTCCATTTTATCCTCACAATAACCCTGTGAGGTAGGTTAAACAGAGTCAGTGACTGGCCCAAAGTCACCCAGTGAGCTTCATGGCTGAGTAGGGACTAGAACCCGGATCTCCCGAGTCCCAGTCCAACACTCTAACTAACCACTATGCCACACTGGCTCTCACTATGTTCTCTGGGTACCAGGTCTTCCTGGCCTACCCCAGGGAATTGGTTTGTACTTTTAAGGCTGTGATCCTTTGTAAACTTACCTGGGGAGAAAGTCTCCTTGAATTCAGTGAAACTTACTTCCAAGTAGACACGCATAAAATGAGGCTGTAAGGCTGCAATCTTATGCACATTTATGTGGAACAAAGTTGCAGGATGTGGACCACCAGCTCTGTGGCTGGTAAATACTGCTCATTACTACTAAATACTGCTCATCAATGGCAACCATCTTTGGCAGCACCTATGTCTGTGAACAGACTTTTTCCCGAATGAAACATCTGAAATCTCCAACCAGATCCAGACTTACTGATGCACACTTGCATCACTTGTTACGACTAGCAGTGACAAATATGGAACCGGACATTGGCCATCTCATTAGCCAAAAGCAGGCCCATACTTCCCATTGAAATACTAATAAGCTTATGTTGATTAAAATTGTTCTTCATTTTAAATATTGTATTGTTTTTTCCTGGTTTTTTGCACTACAAATAAGATATGTGCAGTGTGCAAATCAAGCCTTTCTATATCTTTTTTAAAAGGTATAGAAAAGGCTTGATTTGCACACTGCACATATCTTATTTGTAGTGCAAAAAAACAGGAGAAAACAATACAATATTTAAAATTGTATATTGTATATAATATTTTAATGTATTTCAATTTTAGACAGCAAATTAATTTATAATTAATTTATTATTAATTAATAATAACTTTCCATTTAATCAAGTAAAAAAAAAGGACCCGGGTCTTTTTTCCCCCTTGATCCATTCGTTCATATTTTTTTCAAACTATAGTCCGCCCCCCCCAACAGTCTGAGGGACAATGAACTGGCCCCCTGTTTAAAAAGTTTGAGGACCCCTGTCTTATTGGGTGCCCCATAAATTATGTACATAAGTTAAATAAGCTCATTTTATTTTTTTTTAATACATTTTATTTAGTTGTTATAAACTACATACAACAATATAAAACACATACAACTAAAATAAATCATAAGGTGCACCCCCCACCTGCCTAGGGACCAATTAATATACATAGAATCATAGAACCATAGAAAAGTAGGGTTGGAAGGGGCCTACAAGGCCACCGAGTCCAACCCGCTGCCCAATGCAGGAATCCAGGTCAAAGCATCTCTGACAGATGGCTATCTATCCCATTAACCAATTAAATTCCACATTCCAAAAATATAACATATTCTGACAAGGCACACTCCCCTTTCCCTTTATTAATATATAGTCTAATACTTGATTCCATATACAGTCATGCTTTGGATTGAGAGCATAATTCGTTCCAGAAACATGCTTGTAATCCAAAACACTCTTATATCAAAACGAAATCCCCCCCAAAAAATGTGTAGAGATTTTTAATTTAAGCCGTACTACAGTACTTGTATTGCAAGACGTTGCTTGTATATCAAGTAAAAAATAAATAAATAAATATTTAAAAATTTGCTTGTCTTGCAAAACGCTCTCAAACCAAGCTACTTGCAATCCAAGGTATTACTGTATCCATAAAATTATTCTTCTTTAACTGTCCCTTTTTGTATTTGACACTACAAGGTAATTTATCATTTAGAGCTATATCCCAAACTTCCTTACACTAATCAGTCATTAGAAAAACATGTTGTACTTTCCATTTCCTCACTATCATTAACCTAGCCGCAGTTAACAAGTTTCCTTTTCCACCCAATCCGATAATCTAATACAGTAATACCTTGGATTGCAAGTAACTTGGTCTGAGAGCGTTTTGCAAGACAAGCAATTTTTTAAAAAAATGTTGACTTGATAAACGAGCAAGGTCTTGCAAGACAAGTACGTAGGGATGTAACCGCTCGCCTCGAGCGGGCGTAGCAGGCCAAAATCGGCCCTGCTCACGCCTGCCAGAGACTCGCTTTGATATAAGAGTGTTTTGGATTACAAGCACGGTTCCGGAACGAATTATGCTCTCAATCCAAGGTATTACTAACCCTTTCTTCTCTGAACATACCCTCCAAATCCACTCTTAAATTTTCAGGAAAGTCATTTAGAGCCACCACTGGAGTTAAAGGAGAAATCCCTGGTATAAATATATTCCTCGTAGTACTCCAAATCTCTAACAAACTTCTTAAAAAGGGGTTGTCTATGTTTTTTATCATTTTGTTATTCTTTTTACAAAAAAGTACGTATATTCTCCAAAGTATTTTGTAATTCAGATGTCTCTAACTTCAACCACATTATTTCTTTTGGCCATGCTATAATATCCACTGTATGTCTTAATTGATTAGCTATAGAATACCATTTTAAGTTTGGAAGACCCAAACCCCCTGCTTTTTGCACTTTATACCATCTTGTTTTAGTAATCCTAGACTTTTCTAGGACAACATGTTGAAACTGAACCCTGACAAGACCAAGGTACTTCTGGTGGGAGACAAGGGGAGGTTAGGGGATGTTGACCTGGTGCTGAATGGGGTACATCTTCCCCTGAAGGACCAGGTCCGCGGCTTGGGGGTCATTCTAGACTCCCAGCTGTCCATGGAGGCTCAGGTGTCAGCTGTGAGCCGGGCGGCGCTGTATCAACTCCATCTGATACGGCAGCTGCGCCCCTACCTTCCTAATCACCTGCTCCTATCAGTGGTTCATGCCTTGGTCTCCTCTCGCCTAGACTACTTTAATGCGCTCTACATGGGGTTACCCTTGAAGATGGTTCAGAAGCTTCAGCTGGTACAGAATGCGGCGGTTCGCCTGATTAAGGGTAGCCGCCGGCGTGATCACATCACTCCAGTGTTTAAGGAGTTGCACTGGCTACCAGTTGCTTGCTGAGCCGAATTCAATGTGTTGGCGTTGACCTCTAAAACCCTGTATGGCTCCGGCCCAGTTTATCTCAAGGAGCGTCTCCAGCAGCATCAAGTAGGCCGTTCAACAAGATCTGCCACGGACAGCCGTCTCCTTATCCCATCAGCCAGAGCAGCCATGCTGGTGGGGACTAGGAAGAGGGCCTTCTCTGTGGCGGCCCCCAAGTTATGGAACTCCCTCCCTAGTGACCTTCGCCATGCCCCCTCCATGATGAGCTTCCGTCACGCATTAAAAACATGGTATTTCAGGCGGGAATATGGGGTGGGTTAGGATTTTAAAAGAATTTTTTATACTGTTTTAATTATCATGTTTTGTTGTGTTGTTTTGATTGTACATCGCCCAGGGTGTCTGGGTGACCGGCCAGATGGGCGATTAACAAACATAATAAATAAATAAATAAATAAATAAATAAATAAATAAATAAATTCCCCTCCATTACAGTATGTGTTAATAATTGTTTGCCATTCTTTAAGTTCCTTATCTGATATCGCAATTGGTATCATCCTGAATAAAAAATTAATCTTGGGCAGAATCTTCATTTTAATCAAAGCTATTCTACCAAACAAGGAAAGCCCAATTTTTTAATTCTCCTCTATTTTATTCTTAACCTCATTCTTTAATTTCCTATAATTCTGTTCTCCCAATTTATTTATATCTTTTGGAATTACAATTCCTAAATGTTTAATTACATTATTAATCTTAACATTACTTCCCCCCCCCCTCGACACATTTCCATCTCTTCTCTTTTACTACAATTAAACAACAAAATCTTAAACTTATCCCAGTTAATCTGTAGCCCCGTTACTTCCCCAAAATCCTTTAAATGATTTCCCATCCTGTCCATATTTTCTATAGGATTTTCAATTGTTAAGAGTATCATCTGCAAAGAGATTTATTTTGGTCTTCTCCCTACTCCCTATCCCACAGATATTCCTGTGGAGAAAGCCTGACACGAGTACACATGCAAACGCACACATCAGTCTCCGTCCAAGGGGGGCGGGGAAGGGAGACTGGGTTACAGGGAAGCAGCCAGACGGACCCGCATACCAACAATGGAGAGTCTCGGTTGGATTCCACAAAACCCAGGAAAGGACCATCAAGACCATCAAACTAACAGGGCAGTCTCAAAGAGCTGTAAAGTACCCAACACGTCACCTTCTTCCCGGGCAGGAATAAGCCCAACTGACACAAAGGGGCAGGCATAAGCCCCACCTGACCGCGAGGGCGGGGAGAGTGGGAAACTCAGGGGTAGAAAACCCCTCTCCCCTCTTTTGGGGGTTGTTGGGAACACGGGTTGCTCTTATCAAGAATCGTCCTCCAGCGGTGGCTGGGATAAGCTGTTCTCTTCCCCGGATCGGGCAGACCCGGAGCCAGGCTGAAATTGACCAGCGTAAAGTCTTTAGTCTAAGGTAACTGACTAATCCCAAGGCGCTAGCCTGGGAACCCATTCATTGATAAACTCGGAGATCACGTCAGGTCATGTTGACGTTATAGTATTCCTAGAAAGCTATTAGTTCCGCTCTGTGTATTGTATAGTAAATAAAAAGCCTTATTTGGTCATATAAAGGGCTGGAGTTTCCTTTTGTGGCGCAAACCTCCTAGTCGGTTTCAATTGCTTGTACGGGTTGTAACTCAGTGCCGGTTAACCCGTTAAGTGCAGAACTCACGCATAGGACCCGGGTGCTGGTCCTTCACGATTCCTATCTTTTCCAAGTACATTTGCTAAAATCTCCATTACTAATGCAAACAAAATAGGAGAAAGGGGACAACGTTGTCTGGTTCCTCGACTTAGGTAAATTTCATAGAATCATAGAAAGGTAGAGTTGGAAGGGGCCTACAAGGCCATCGAGTCCAACCCCCTGCTCAATGCAGGAATCCAGGTCAAAGCATCCCTGACAGATGCTCTGTTAAACCGTCATTGACGACTACTGATGTAACATTTTGTGAATATAATTGATTGACTACTCCTCTAAATCTCTCTCCAAACCCCATAGTTTTTATTAAAGTTTTTAATGCTGGCCATTCCACGCAATCAAGGGCTTTGAAAATATCTAGCGCTAATACCCCAGCTCTCAATTTATTTCTCTTTATTAAATATATTATATTCAACACTATGGGGAAACTCACCTCATCCGTGGCCATTGAAGTGTGATCAGATCCATGTGTGTCTACCCAAGATCCCTGGGATGCGGGTGAGACTAAAAGCTTCCCTGAACCACAGTGAGAGTTCAGCCGGATTGGGAGGGGGGATTTTGCATGTGGCCCCCGGGCACCAACCCAGCACCACATACGGCCCTTGGGCCCTTTGGCTTCTGCAGAACTTCAGTCCTTTCAGCACAGCAAAGGATTTCACCAGCCACTCCAAGCTTCTTTCTCCCCCCCCCCTTAATTGCACCCATCTAGCTGCAGGCAGCAGATTATACCAAGAAGAGGGTTGCGACTCCGTGATGTCATAATCCAGGAAGTGCTGGGGCTTCTGTTCAATAGGTTTTACAGTTTCAAAATTGCAAGGAACAGACTTCAGCCACAGCCACCCCTCTGCGTAGAGGTAACTGAAGTCTGTTCAACTCTCCCACACCCTCCAAAATTCCTCTGAAGTGCTCCCCTCTGAAAGGAGCCCCTTGGCTTGGGGAATTCGCTGCTCCCCCCCAATTCCAATCACCATTCTTCTTTTCCTCTTCTTCCCTCCCCTATCTTGGTTTTCCTCTCCCTTCTTTTTCCCCACCCAGAACATGTCCTGGGGTATTCTCCAGCGGGGAGGGTGGTGGGCAAGAGACGTTCTGGACTGTATAGGACTTTGTACAAACCAAAAGGTGGATTTGTTCTTCTCATTCTCTTCACCCGGGTCTCTGAGAAAAGCGGGTTCCCGTGGTTGCAGAGGAAGGGATCTGGGCCTGTTTTGGTTGCTGTTGTTAGTTACCATTATCCAGCAATAGGAAGGGCCGTAGCTCAGGGGTAGAGCCCCTGTTTGGCTCGCAGGAGGTCCCAGGTTCAATCCCAGGCATCTCCAGGTAGGGCGAATAAATGATCCTGCCTCAAGCCCTGGAGAGCAGATACCTGTGCCAGTGTTCATAGATTTCATAGCCTACAAGGCTATCGATTCCAACCCCCTGCTCAATGCAGGAAACTAGTGAAAGGGCTAAAATTGCTCCAGCCCTGATGGCTTACAATCCACCCTGTAGGCCCGTCTGCCTACGGGGATACAGCAGAGCGTGAGACGGAAGATATAGCCTTTGTCTCGTGTGTGTAACTGGCCCATGTAGTTCACACAGAGATTCAGCTTTCCCTCCTGCACGGAGCATTTCCAAGCGTCTCGGATTACAGCCAACTTGCAGCTTGCTCGTCCTGTCAGCTCAACTGTAATTAGGAATGACTTCCATAGAATCCACAACAGGGTTTTTACTACCTGTTTATTCTATATCAGAGTAAATACAATCTCCTAAGTTACAGTCTATATTGCAGATTATAATGCATAGCCAGTGCATAGCCAGTCCAGTCTAGCACACTTCATTTCATGATTGCAATAAGTCAGAGCATTAGAGAGAAGAGACAAGAAGAAGCACACAGAAAGCAATCCTTCTCTCTACTAAAATGGTTACAGGAAACGAAACCTAACAATCATACTACATCATCAGAAAGTACAAACCATGTGATCAGCTCATATTTCTTTCCAGCCTACTTTTCTATTGAGAATAGAATAGTAGTGTCAGACTCAACATGATTGTTTTTCTAGCCATCCTGTACCTTTCCAAATGAAAACACTTGTGCCACAGCTGTTGTTTTGTTACATGTCCCAACAACTAGAAGAGGGGGTCTCCCATCCAAGTAAAAGCCCGGCCTGACCCTGCTTAGCTTTCCACGCTCAGACAAGCTGAGCCAGCGTAAGCCACAAGCCTGTATACATTGACAGCACTAGGCTAGATGGACCAAGGGTCCCACTCAGTATAAGGCGGATCCTGATGTTCCTATAGTATGGGTGGACAGCTTTGATAAAAACAGGAGTTACATGTTGGTGGGAGAGAAATACTGCTCACTTCTACAAGCCTCAGTATTGGTGGGTATCACTCATGACTATTACTGACTCAGAGGTAAGCCCTTTACCTTATTTGGGATGTCTATTTGCATATCAGCAGAGGGAGAGCTGTGTAATGGTACTTTCCCTTGCCAGGGGGAGAGCTGCAGTGGCACATCCCATTGTGAGCCCTGCTGTGGTGGTCACAATGGCATTTTCTGGGGTTGGGGAGGCAGGATGGACAGTTGGGCACATCAGCTGAAGACCAGAACTGATAGGGTGGTGCTGTTTCATTGTGGGCTCCCTCTGTATTTAAAAAGCAAACAAAAACCCCACCTGGTTTGACTCTGCAGAAGTGATTGGATGTGTTCTGTAGGCAACACCGAAGAGATTTTAAATGCTGCCTCTCTTTAGGGAAACATTTCTGAGAAGCATCCTTTTGACACAACGCGGGGCTCCTTCTCCGGCTTGCAACCACTCGAAGAACCTCCCGTCCTCCCTGAAGAAGACAAGCACCCTGGAAGGTCTGGGAGGGAGGTGGCCTGCCTTCTGATCCACGGGGACTTGGGGACTTCGACTCTTCATGGAAGGGAAGCAATGCCAGGCATCTCCCTCTGAGAAAGACGTGGGACAGCAGCTCTCGGACGCACCCCCAGGATCCCAAGAAGCTGGTCTTCGGGCTCCTCGCTCTGCCCATCTGCCAAGAGTTCTTCCATTTCTATACAGCTCACCTTGATGCAGATGGCCAGGGCGACAGACAAGGACCCTGGTTCTTCCCCTTCAAGGAAGATCCCTCGAAGATGCTTCATTGTGCCGGGACCCAGAAGCCAGGGTCGTTGACAAGGGCCCCGGAACAGATTGCAGCAGCTCCTGAAGGAAAAGGCACAACAGACAAGGAGACCCCCGCCCACCCGCCTTCCCCTGCTGCCTCCAGCTCCGTGCTCTACCCACCTGTCAAGAGAACCCACACAATTTCAACATGCCTCCCCTCAACATAGAAGGCCGCAGCGATCTTGAAGTACCCTGGAATTTCTTTATCCTCAAGGAGGATTTCGCAAAGGTTTCAAACTGCCCGTGTTAAAACTCAATCGTCAAACGTGCCACTAGGGAGATCTTGGAGTTACTCTTTTACAGCCCTCTTCTCGGAGGATCGCCCACCCACAGAAGAATCCGTGATCAGTGTTGCGTTGCTCGCCAACCAAGAAGACGGCTGCCTTGGCCACTGGTCCTGCTCTGCAGGGGGTGCAGATTAACTTTAGGATAGTTTGGAGATCATCCTCTGAATGTGCGGAGACCACATTATCATCAGCATACTGAAGTTCCACAACAGAGGTTGTAATTACCTTACTTTTTGCTTTCAGCCTGCTGAGATTAAAAAGCTTTCCATCTGTTCGATATATAATTCCCACACCGGTGGGAAGTTTCCCCTTGACAAGATGTAAAACCATGGCGATGAAAATGGCAAATAATGTTGGGGCGATAACACATCCCTGTTTAACACCTGATCCCACTTTAAATGGAGCACCATGAGAGCTGTTGTTGTCCAAAACCGTTGCCGTCATGTTGTCATGGAGAAGTCGCAAGATATTCACAAATTTATTGGGGCATCCAATTTTCATAAGGATAGTCCAGAGAGCTGTACGGTCTACAGTATCAAAGGCCTTAGCCAAATCGATAAATGCCATATAAAGGGGTTGATTTTGCTCCCGGCATTTTTCTTGGAGCTGACGTGCAGTAAAAATCATGTCTACTGAAAAACTTGGTCTCTCACTTAACATCAAAAAAACCAAAGTGCTTCATCAGCAAGTGCAAGCCAACCCTTTGGTGATGCCATCTATCCAGCTTGGCGGGACAATACTGGAAAATGTCGATCATTTCCTCTATCTTGGCAGCTATCTTTCTGTTACAGCTAACATCGACAGTGAAATCCAGCATCGTCTGAGCTCCGCAAGTGCCGCATTTTCTCGAATGAAACATAGAGTGTTCGAGGATAGGGATATTTGTAAGAAGACCAAAACACTGGTTTATGAAGCCATTGTATTACCAACTTTATTGTATGCCTGCGAAACATGGACTATCTATAAACGTCACTTCCACCTCCTTGAAAGGTTTCATCAACGTTGCCTCCGGAAAATCCTGCAAATTACTTGGGAAGATAGGAGAACAAATGTCAGTGTACTGGAAGAAGCAAAGACTACTAGCATTGAAAAAATGATCCTTCAACGCCAACTTCAGTGGACCGGTCATGTTGTTTGAATGCCTGACTGCCGTCTCCCAAAGCAGTTACTTTACTCCCAACTCAAGGATGGAAAGCGGAATATCGGTGGTCAATATAAAAGGTTTAAAGATATTCATAAGGCTAATCTAAAAAAATGCAATATAAACATCGAAAACTGGGAAGCTCTGGCCCATGAACGATCTAAATGGAGGTTGGCCTTTCACAAAGGTTCCATGGACTTTGAAGAAGCCCGAGTGCAAGGTGAAAGGGAGAAACGTGCTAAGCGAAAAACACGTCAAATGAATCCTTTACAGGACCATCTTCTATCTGGTAACCTGTGTCCTCACTGTGGGAAGCTGTGTGGATCTAGAATTGGCCTCCACAGTCACTTACGGACCCCTCGCTAGAGTCTACACAATCTTCTTTAGAATTTCCTCCTTTTATCCCGGAAGACAATCTTACTCGGTCACGAGTGATCGCCTGATGATGATGATGCAGATCAACTGCCGGGTTTTCAGCATCCACGCCCCTCCCCCCACTTCCACTGCTGGGCTGAATCATCCACGGCCCTGCTGGAGGGGGCACACATGGCAGGCCGCCACACTGCTTTGCCCCCCATCCGCTCCCCAGCACCTGCTGCTCCCTGGCCTTGAAGGAAAGGAAGGCACACGCCAGGGGAGCAGCAGCACTGGCCGCGGCTCGGGGCCTCCGTCCGCTGGATTTGGCCCAATGGGGGCAGATGTGGCTGAAGCTCCACAGCAGATGTGAAGCGATTCCTTCATTCTTCAGTCTGGCTGAGAGCTCGAAGCTCCGACTCACCAGACCTTCCCTGGCAGGTGTTAGGGGGGGGGGCAGTGGTCCTTCTTCGCACGCTTCCCGACCCATTTCCACAGGGAGCTTTGCAGGCTTCTTTTCCTGTGATGACAGTGGACCCCTCGCTTTCCATCTCCGCCTGACAATCTCCCTGAACATTCTCCCGGCATTCCACACTTCGTGCTCTCTAAGGGCCTGCCTTGCCCCCAGCCTTGCCTCCAAGCGTGGCCAACGTGGATCTTGCTTACAGAACAGGCACTGAACATGGTGTGCAGACCGCTTCCCAGAGGCCTCCTGCCGTGTCAGGACCTGCCCATGCCTAATGCTTCAGGGTGGGAATTGAGAAGCAAAAGACCCTCTTTTTATCCAGTCCTAGGAACATCTCCATCGTCCCTCCTGGACTGGAGCCCCTTGAAGCACAAGGAAAGGTGCTTAGACTTGGACTTTGTTGAGCCTGCTGTGGGAGATGGAGAGCCAAGGTCAAGTGAGTATTGAAAAACGCTACCTCACATTTAACTCTGAGCCCCGCCCCTTATTCAAATGTGACAGGTGGTTTAGCCCCGCTCCTGGCAGAAGTCCCGCCCCATCCCCCGGAAGTCCCACCTCCAGACGCCCTTTCTGGATGAAGGCATCAACCGGATGGGGGTCATTTGAGCCCTCTAGGGACTCGTCAAGCTGAGATGGACCCATATGAAGACAGTTTATACCCTTGCCATACACGTGGGGGACTGGGAGTGACCACACAGGATTCATATGCAACACCATCCCCGGAAGTCCCAGATCCGGAGGTCCTGCCCCGGATGGAGGGGAAACGTGAGGGGGTCATGTGACCCCCCCTGTATGAACTCAGCATGCCATTGTGGCCAAACAGGAAGAGGTTTTAGGCAGCTGCTGTACACGGGGAAAGAAAGCACCCCACCAGGGTCATTTCCAACCCTTCCTGGATTGGCCCAGAGCGGTCTTGTGAGACCTGAAATAAATTACATGAAGGTGGTTTTCCCAATTTTTTAATGTGGGCTTTGTATCACGGATCTCCCTTTGAGATGCAGAAGATACTTAGGCACTAATCAACACAGAAACAAGTCTAGGGAGAAAGAGAAGAGCAGGTCCCTTTTTCTTGAGAGAGAGTTTTAGGTTCATCTTTAGCAGCACTGCCTTTTTTCCTTCTTTTTCTGCAGAAAACTAGTTTTTATGTGGGGTCCTTTGTTCCCCCATCAAAAGCAGTTGTCTGAAACCTCTCTCTATTGGTTCATGGTGGCATGATGAGTTTGTGGACGGGTCTCACATGACCTGCCATCAGGTGATCCCTCCATCCGGGGCAGGACCTCCAGAGATGGGACTTCGAGCATGGTGTTGCAAAGGACCCCTGCGTAGTCACTTCCAATCCCACACATGTATGGCGGGGGTCGGGATGTACGGAGATTGTAAAATCCATTCCGTCTGCATTTTGCAGATGTTCAGGCAGCTTTTGTTGCATCATCCACCCATTGACGGAATCGGATTTTGCGCAAATGCATTCGTACGCAAATTCACAAATTCCCCAAAAATGCCCTCCACCCACCAACATACACTAAAGTGTATTTGTATGATTTAGCCTATAGGGGAAATGTGCATTTTTGGTGGGTGTTTCTTCTTTTATTTTCCGTATTTTCGTACAACAAAATTTGTGCCAAATTACGGAAGGTAAAAAGACCAGTCCCCAACGGAATCCCCACCAGTCTGGAAGAGACAGTCTGGTGCAGAATCCGTGGGTCAGATTCTTGAAATTCGGACTAATTTGAGTCCTTTTCGGTTTCCTCCGGCGTCCCTAGCATAAACCCTCAGCGCATGGGTCCACGGTTGCATGACGAGTGATCCCTCCATCCGGGGCAGGACCTCCGGAGCTAGGACTTCTGGGGATGGAGTCGGACATCCGATAGGGGTGGAGTTAACCATCTGTCACATTTGAAAAGCGGCAGGGCTTGTGAGGTAGCCTTTTTCACTATTCGGGTATGTTTTGTTCCCAGTGGGTGTGTGCAGGCTCAACCAGACACAGAGATGGTGCCCTTAAGAGGCAGATCAATGGGGCACAGAGGAGAAGCTCCAGAATCCAGGAGGGGAGAGCAACTACTGGGCTGGCTCACACTGCCTGGGCATCTCTTGTAGGGCTGGAGGGAGATCTAGGGTACCTGCTGAAGTGAGAGGCAAGCTGATACTGAAGCGTCCTCAGAGGCCCTGCCAGCCGTGTGAAGGCCTCAGATGGCTGTGGTCCCTCACCAGAAAGAACGCTGCTCAGGGGAGAACCTTCCAGTCAGCATCTCATACAGTGCACTCTCAAAAGTCCAGCCTTGCCTCCCGCTTTGTCCATAGCGGACCTTGCGTTGATTAGTGAGGCCCAGAACAGGCACTGAACATGGGGTGCAGACCGCTTCCCAGAGGCCTCCTGCCATGTCAGGAACTGCCCATGCCTAATGCTTCAGGGCAAGAATTGAGAAGCAAAAGATCCTCTTTTTATCCAGTCCTAGGAACATCTCCATCGTCCCTCCTGGACTGGAGCCCCTTGAAGCACAAGGAAAGGTGCTTAGACTTGGACTTTGGTGAGCCTGCCGTGGGAGATGGAGAGCCAAGGTCAAGTGAGTATTGAAAAACGCTACCTCACATTTAACTCTGAGCCCCGCCCCTTATTCAAATGTGACAGGTGGTTTAGCCCTGCTCCTGGCAGAAGCCCCACCCCATCCCCCGGAAGTCCCACCTCCAGACGCCCTTTCCAGATGAAGGCATCAACCGGATGGGGGTCATTTGAGCCCTCTAGGGACTCGTCAAGCTGAGATGGACCCATATGAAGATGGTTTATACCCCTGCCATGCATGTGGGGGACTGGGAGTGACCACACAGGACTCATCTGCAACACCATCCCTGGAAGTCCTAGATCCGGAGGTCCTGCACCGGATGCACTGCCTTTCCCCCCTCTTTTCCTGCAGAAAACTAGTTTTTACATGGGGTCCTTTGTTCCCCCATAAAAAGCAGTTGTCTGAAACCTCTCTCTATTGGTTCATGGTGGCATGATGAGTTTGTGGACGGGTTACATGACCCCATCAGGTGATCCCTCCATCCAAGGCAGGACCTCCAGCGATTCATAAGTCATTGAGTTGGAAGGAGCCTACAAGGCCATCGAGTCCAACCCCCTGCTCAATGCAGGAAACTAGAGGAGGGGTCTCCCATCCAAGTAATAACCAGGCTTGACCCTGCTTAGCTTTCCACACTCAGACAAGCTGAGCCAGCGTGAGCCACAGACTTCTGAGCATGGTGTTGCAAAGGACCCCTGTGTAATCACTTCCAGTCCCACACATGTACAGCGGTGGTCTAATTAGGGATGTACGGAGATTGTAAAATCCATTCCGTCTACATTTTCAGATGTTCAGGCAGCTTTTGTTGCATCGTCCATGCACTGACGGAATCGGATTTTGCGCAAATGCATTCGTACGCAAATTCACAAATTCCCCAAAAATGCCCACCACCTCCCCCAACATACACTAACGTGTATTTGTATGATTTGATTTAGCCTATAGGGGAAATGTGCATTTTTGGTGGGTGTTTCTTCTTTTATTTTCCGTATTTTCGTACAACAAAATTTGTGCCAAATTACGGAAGGTAAAAAGACCAGTCCTCAACGGAATTCCCACCAGTCTGGGAGAGACAGTCTGGTGCAGAATTCGTGGTCAGATTCTTGAAATTCGATCTAATTTGAGTCCATTTCGGTTTCCTCCGACGTCCCTAGCATAAACCCTCAGCGCATGGGTCCACGGTTGCATGATGAGTGATCCCTCCATCCGGGGCAGGACCTCCGGAGATAGGACTTCTGGGGATGGAGTCAGACATCCGACAGGGGTGGAGTTAACCATCTGTCACATTTGAATAAGCGGCAGGGCTCCTGAGGTAGCCTTTTTCACTACTCGGGTATGTTTTGTTCCCAGTGGGTGTGTGGGGATCAACTACCACTAAGGCTGCTCCCTGCCCACTTGCAGGCTCAACCAGACACAGAGATGGTGCCCTTAAGAGGCAGATCAATGGGGCACAGAGGAGAAGGGGTTGGAGCTCCAGAATCCAGGAGGGGAGAGCAACTACTGGGCTGGCTCACACTGCCTGGGCATCTCTTGTAGGGCTGGAGGGAGATCTAGGGTACCTGCTGAAGTGAGAGGCAAGCTGATACTGAAGCGTCCTCAGAGGCCCTGCCAGCCGTGTGAAGGCCTCAGATGGCTGTGGTCCCTCACCAGAAAGAACGCTGCTCAGGGGAGAACCTTCCCGTCAGCATCTCATACAGTGCACTCTCAATGGTCCAGCCTTGCCTCCCGCTTTGTCCATAGCGGACCTTGCGTTGATTAGTGAGGCCCAGAACAGGCACTGAACATGGTGTGCACTTCCCATTGGCCTCCTGCCATGTCAGGACCTGCCCATGCCTAATGCTTCAGGGCAGGAATTGAGAAGCAAAAGACCCTCTTTTTATCCAGTCCTAGGAACATCTCCATCGTCCCTCCTGGACTGGAGCCCCTTGAAGCACAAGGAAAGGTGCTTAGACTTGGACTTTGGTGAGCCTGCTGTGGGAGATGGAGAGCCAAGGTCAAGTGAGTATTGAAAAACGCTACCTCACATTTAACTCTGAGCCCCGCCCCTTATTCAAATGTGACAGGTGGTTTAGCCCCGCTCCTGGCAGAAGCCCCACCCCATCCCCCGGAAGTCCCACCTCCAGACGCCCTTTCCGGATGAAGGCATCAACCGGATGGGGGTCATTTGAGCCCTCTAGGGACTCGTCAAGCAGAGATGGACCCATATGAAGACGGTTTGTACCCTTGCCATACATGTGGGGTGCTGGAAGTGACCACACAGGATTCATATGCAACACCATCCCTGGAAGTCCCAGATCCGGAGGTCCTGCCCCGGATGGAGGGGAAACGTGAGGGAGTCATGTGACACCCCCCCCTCTATGAACTCAGCATGCCACTGTGGCTGAACAGGAAGAGGTTTTAGACAGCTGCTGTACACGGGGAAAGAAAGCACCCCACCAGGGTCATCTCCACCCCTTCCTGGATTGGCCCAGAGCGGTCTTGCGAGACCTGAAATAAATTACATGAAGGTGTTCTCCCATTTTTTTAATGTGGGCTTTGTATCACGGATCTCCCTTTGAGATGTAGAAGATACTTAGGCACTAATCAACACAGAAACAAGTCTAGGGAGAAAGAAAAGAGCAGGTTCCTTTTTCTTGATAGAGAGTTTTAGATTCATCATATTTAGCAGCACTGCCTTTTTTCCTTCTTTTTCTGCAGAAAACTAGTTTTTATGTGGGGTCCTTTGTTCCCCCATCAAAAGCAGTTGTCTGAAACCTCTCTCTATTGGTTCATGGTGGCATGATGAGTTTGTGGACGGGTCACATGACCCCATCAGGTGATCCCTCCATCCAAGGCAGGACCTCCAGCGATTCATAAGTCATTGAGTTGGAAGGAGCCTACAAGGCCATCGAGTCCAACCCCCTGCTCAACGCAGGAAACTAGAGGAGGGGTCTCCCATCCAAGTAATAACCAGGCCTGACCCTGCTTAGCTTTCCACACTCAGACAAGCTGAGCCAGCGTGAGCCACAGACTTCTGAGCATGGTGTTGCAAAGGACCCCTGTGTAATCACTTCCAGTCCCACACATGTACAGCGGGGGTCTAATTAGGGATGTACGGAGATTGTAAAATCCATTCCGCCTACATTTTGCAGATGTTCAGGCAGCTTTTGTTGCATTGTCCGCGCACTGACGGAATCGGATTTTGCGCAAATGCATTCGTACGCAAATTCACAAATTCCCCAAAAATGCCCACCACCTCCCCCAACATACACTAACGTGTATTTGTATGATTTAGCCTATAGGGGAAATGTGCATTTTTGGTGGGTGTTTCTTCTTTTATTTTCCGTATTTTCGTACGACAAAATTTGTGCCAAATTACGGAAGGTAAAAAGACCAGTCCTCAACGGAATCCCCACCAGTCTGAAAGAGACAGTCTGGTGCAGAATCCATGGGTCAGATTCTTGAAATTTGAACTAATTTGAGTCCATTTCGGTTTCCTCCGGCATCCCTAGCCTAAACCCTCAGCGTATGGGTCCACGGTTGCATGACGAGTGATCCCTCCATCCGGGGCAGGACCTCCGAAGGTAGGACATCTGGGATTGGAGTCGGATATCTGACAGGGGTGGAGTTAACCATCTGTCACATTTGAATAAGCAGCAGGGCTCATGAGGTAGCCTTTTTCACTACTCGGGTATGTTTTGTTCCCAGTGGGTGTGTGGGGATCACCCAACACTAAGGCTGCTCCCTGCCCACTTGCAGGCTCAACCAGACACAGAGATGGTGCCCTTAAGAGGCAGATCAATGGGGTACAGAGGAGAAGAGGGGGCACCTCCAGAAACCAACCATGGGAGAGCAACTAGTGGGATGTCCAGGCAGCCTAAGCCATCTCTTCTAGGGCCTTCAATTTCTAGGGCAGGAGAAGTCACAAGTCCCCGGGGGTGGGGTGTCCCAGTCGAGGCTCTGAGAGGTCTTCTGAAATTGGCAAGTCCTCAGAGGCTGATGCTCGAGGACAGGCAGTGTGGAAGCTAAGACAGTAAAAGAGTATCAAGTGCTCTGCAAAGAAGGCAAATGCAATTTTAGGTTGCATTAATGGAAGCATAATTACAAAATTATGGGAAGTGATGGTTCCACCGTCCTCTGCTCTGGTCAGAGCACACCTTGAATACTGTGTCCTGGTTTGATCCCCACGCTTGAAGAAGGATTCATTTAAATTGGAATGAGCTTGGAGAAGGGCAGCAAAGATAACCGGGAGACTAGAAACTTAGTCCTATGAGGAAAGATGGATGGAACGGGGTATGCTTAGCCTCCAGAAGAGAAGACCGAGGGGGTTTGAGAGCGCTTTCCAAGTACCTAAAGGGATGTCACAGAGAAGAGGCTGCAACGTGCCCTCTGTCGTCGAAGACGCAAGATAGGGGCCTAAGTTCCAGGAAGGCAGATTTCGGCTGCTGAACCTCAGGAATAACGTCCTAACCCTCGCAGCAGTCAGAGAAGGGAACCAACTGCCTGTGGAGGTGGTGGGCTCTCTGTCGCTGGAGGTCTTCAGGCAGAGTCTGGACAGCCATCTTGAGACTGGATGCTTGGGACTGGATTCCTGCATGGAGCAGGGGGTTGTCCGTGATGAGCTCAATGGCCCCTTCCACCTCTAGGATTCCCCTGTTCTATGAGCAACACATCAAAGGTGGCCCACAGAATTTTGCCTGGAATAGAATGGCCATGGATGGGCCAAGCCCTCTGTGAATGTCAGCAGGTTCTGTGTGTGGATTTCATGGGCACCGTAGCCCTGCCCCAGTTCCCAAGTTCCACTGGAGGGTGGCACACTGGCATGCAGGCTCCCATCTTGCCCTGAGGAGAGGAGAACCAGAACCAACTTCATAATTGCTTGTCTTTTTTGTTTGATTGCATAATTTGATTGATTTTATTGTTTTAATAATTTCATGTAAACTGCTTGGTGAGTTCAGTCTGCAAAGCAGTATATGAATACTTTGAATAAATCAACATCCAAATCATTCTCTCGCTCCTTCCTTTTTGCTGTTCTCCTTTCTCTGTAGTAAGGCTATGAGAGACTTTAAGGGCAACAACTCTCTTTAGAATCAATATCCTGAAGGCTGTTTACACTTCCTAAACGTCTCAATATATATTCTGCAGCCTCCTCTTGGAAAGTCACGGCAGAGCCGCTTCATGCAAAGGACGATGTTCCTTAGGACATGCTTAAGTAGAGCTGGCCAAAGGTTCTGCTGAATGCTCCGGCTGGGATCATAGGACAAGTTATTTATTTCTTTAAGCCTGTTCATCCCACTCTTCAACCCAGAAGGGCTTCCAGGGTGGCTTTTGCTTCAATAAAAAGCAACCTGGCAGTCCCAGCCTGGAAAAGAGAGCACAAAGGGAAAGAGGGGTGGGGAGGGAGGCGGAAGAAAGGCAAAGGCAGGCCCCGGCTCTGAACGTGCTCATGGCCGGCTGAGATGGAGGCAGTGCAGGGAGCCTGGTGGATCGGCTGCTGCCCGGTGACGGTTGGGGGAGAGACACGTATAAACCCAGTCTCCAAATGCCGCCGCATAGTCATGAAAGCCAAACCTGATTCTGTTAGCCATTTTACAAAACTTGGGGAATCTAGAAAGATTCCTTGCCCTACAATCTCTGTTCATTTCTCTCATTTGGGATTAGTCTTTTCAATGTTCTGGCAACGTCTCCCTTGTCTCCTTTCATTGTAGCAAGACTATGAGAGACTTTAAGGGCAAGAATTCTTCAGAATCCATATACTGAAGGCTGTTTACACTTTCTAAACATCTCAATATATTCTGCAGCCTCCTATTGGAAAGTAATGGCACAGCCGCTTCATGCAAAGGACGATGTTTCTTAGTACATGCTTAAATAGAATTGGCCAAAGGTTCTGCCGAAGGCTCCGGCTGGAAGGGGGCAGGAAGGTAAAGAGCTGTGCGGGTACCACATTGGGGGCCCCCGATGTACGGAGTGGGAGGTTTGGGGTCTGCTTCTGAAGCGTGAGGGACCATTTCTCTGACCTCTTTGGCTTTCTGCGTGTGTGTGAACTTTGTGTGTGAACC
This sequence comes from Shinisaurus crocodilurus, assembly GCA_021292165.1. Lineage (NCBI taxonomy): Eukaryota > Metazoa > Chordata > Lepidosauria > Squamata > Shinisauridae > Shinisaurus > Shinisaurus crocodilurus. The sequence continues at coordinate 10,210,271 of CM037879.1, forward strand.
CCCAACATTTTTAATAGATCCTTCCAAAAATGCCTCTTGGAGCCCTGCGTCCAAGCTCTGGGGCCAGCCTGGTTTACAAATGTACTGAGCTAAGAACAAAGGAAGACCCTTTGGAAAAGAGGTGATGGAAAAGAGAAGACCCAGCCTGAAAACATGTTTGTGAGGATCCGATGGAACTTCCAGTGGACGGAGGATAAAACTCCCTTTTGCATGTACTCACACGCAGTGGCCCTGGGGCACCACTCCGGACACTTACAGAACTCCACACACACACATCACTTCCTCACAACTTCCAGTCACTCTCCTCGAGTGTCTCACACACAAAACTAACTGTACCAAAGTGCTTCAAAGGGAGGGGGGGGAAGCCTCCACAAAGCAAACGCAAAAGGTGTAAAGTAGTCCTACTAAGTTTACACACAGCTGAAAAATAATTTTCCAATTCTTAAGAGACCAGAACCTTTTTTCTTCTTCTTTTTTTTAAAGGAGAAAGCCTTGTACAAAGTGGGGCTGGGTAGATGAGGGAACATTTTTAATTCCTAGGTACCAAGATCAAATCATTGCAAACCAAGCACTGGACTCGATGGACGTTTGGTCTGATCCAGCACGGTTCTTCCTTTGTTCTTAGCTCAGTACATTTGTAAACCAGGCTGGCCCCAGAGCTTGGACACAGGGCTCCAAGAGGCATTTTTGGAAGGATCTATTAAAAATGTTGGGGGTTCACACACAAAGTGGCTCTTCCCTAAAGTGAGGATGCACTGCATTCCACGGGAGGTTTCTTTTTAGCTACATTACAATACAATTTGACCCAACAGGTTTTACTCCAAAGTAAGTGTGTGCAGGATTGCAGCCTTAATCTGTTACTGCACACTCACAAAAGAAGAGTTCTTGTGGGGTTTCAGAATTCACAAAGGTAGAAACCATGATGTTTAAGGGTCTCATATTGAAGGCACCAGAAGTCTTTTTGTAGCAATAAAAATGTCTTGCTCTCTCCGTCCCCTCCAAACCCAAACTCAAAGGCACAATCAAATTTGCTCTGAATTTTTGGAAGGCCATGGAGTGGAGGGCTATATTCATTTCCCAGAATACTCTGCCTGTGTCATCCCCCCCACAACTACCATAAGGGGGGGGCAGGGGGAGAGGGAAGGTGGAAAAGAAGGAAGTCAGCAATTTCATCTCTCTCTCTCTCTCTCTCTCTCTCTCTCTCTCTCTCTCTCACACACACACACACACACTTCCATATAAACGTGTAAGACCCCCATTTTCACAAATCAAGGCTAACACCTCTCTCCTCCTGCCTGTCCACCCACTCGCAGTACCTTCACCAGTTCAAGCTCAAATACATTACCAACTCATAAATAGTGTCTCTTTTTATTGACTTTAAAAACAGCAACAGCATTATTTTTACAAAGTGTAGAAAACCCTATGAAGCCCCCGCCGCCGCCGCCGCCCTAGCTAGCAGCTTGCAAACAATAACGCAGATCTTCAAGCAAGAAATATGCCTGCCTTGGTTCTCTTCTTGCCGGGATATATTTGGTTGCTTGTTTATACTGTGCCTAAGATGCGAGAGACCTCGGGGCCTTCCTCCCAGCTTCTAGCCATGGAACTTCTCCAGGTGGCCAGACAATGTCATTCTCTACATTTCCATACCCCTCGGTGGCAGCCGTTCGTCTGGCCTTTTGAGGACTGGCTTCCATGATGCCAATTGGCCTCCCCTTCCCCGCCACCGTGGCAGGGGTGAGGGTGGGGGGGCGAAGGAGGCTGTGCCGCCCAGCACTGCACTTCTTGCTGAGGGAACACAGCGCCAGCCGGGCGGCTCGGGACTTCCCCTTGTTCTGTGCGGCCGAAGTGGCAGCCACGCACAGCAAGGGGAGGGGATTCCCCTTGGTCACCCTGGGAGGAGGCGGGGGGGGACATGACCCCCTGCCCCCCCCCCATTGCTCGGCCGCAGCACGGCTCGCGCTGGGTTTCCAAGCCCGGTGTTCGGTGACCCGTCCCACGCCCACACAGTCTGTCTTCCCCGCCCCATGCTCATGCCGATGCTGGGAGAGCGGGGTTGCTGGGAGAGCGGGGTTGCTCGTGAGCGCGGGGTGTGGAAAGTTTCGGCAGCTGTCGTCCCCGCTCCACTCCTCTCAGTGCTCCCGTGCAGTGTCCCCTGGGATACCAGCGGGAGGACTGGGGGGGGGGAGAGGGGAGAGGCGGTGCCCCCAAACCCCCACTGTGCTCAATCATTAGCTGGGCACAGCCGGGGCCGCCTGGGGCATCCACAGAGCCTCTGTGGGCTTAAAGTGTCGTGCGGACCTGGCCTCTGACTCCCAACGATGGTTTCTACTTGTAATCTAAGCCCTGGAGGGACTGCAGGAGGCTCTGCAGGCCAGATTGGTGAGCCTCGAGGGTCGGTTCTGCATGCCCGATTCGGATGGCTACTTCCATAAGCCCCAGTCGGCAGCACAACACCCCGACACATGCATAATGGCGTGGGAGGTCCAGAAATGTTGCCCTCCCGAGTGGCACCCCCACACGGTCCTGGAGATGTACCCCACGATGGTCCTGGTGGCTCAGTGTGGAGAGGGGCGCCTAACTAACTCTCCCAAGGCTACGGGTTCAAGTCCCAAGGAGGGCCTTTTGCTTTCTAAGGGAGTTGGTAACATTCATGGGGGGGGGGAGAGGGCTCTCCGTGACCTCACAGCTTCCCGCCGTGCCCAAGTTCAGAGGCAGTGGAGCAAAACTCCCAGCCTCCAAGCCAGGGTCCCCATGGCACACTATCGCTCGACGGGTGGGGAAATTTTCAGTCTGCTTTGAAAGGATAAATGGCACAGGCCCAATTCCAGGGTGGGTCCCTCTCCAGCACTGTCACTTAACCATACAGACTGACTGGGACGGTCAAACTATCCAGCCTTACAATGGGAAAACTGAACTCCACATCACTTCCACTGATCAGTCCCCCAGCCTCCTAGGTTACAGGTTCCCTGGGACAGATGGAGGGTATAATGGGACACATTTTGAGGTAATGGAAACCTGGACTAACTTCACAGTGGGAGGAGAAGTTTTCTGGATAGGAAAGGAATGAGGTCTCCTCACAAAAAACTTGTCTTTAAGTCACTCTCTTCCTTGCAGTGAGGGCGGGTGTAAATAATGAGCCTCCCTTGCTATGGCAACTGACCAAGCAGTGGTATTGTCCTCAGGCCGTACCACACCGACCTTTCAAGACCAGTTTTGATGCCATGCGCCAAGTTCAGTGGTCACAGCAGCATGGCTCTGAATAGCAGTCCCTGGGAAATAACGCAGGGAGAGGCCTTTGGCCCTCACGCACGCCCGGCCTGTGAGCGCCCCATCGAGGCATCTGGCTGGCCATTGTAGGAAACAGGATGCCGGAGTCGCTAGGCCTTTGGCCTGGTCCAGCAGGGATATTCTTCTTATCTCAAGATCCCCTTGCAGTGGCACAGGGGATGCTGAGATACCCCTGTCGGATTGTGCATTGCTTCAGGAGAGCCAGTATAAATATAAAAGTAAATGACATTAAATGTTCCTGAGTAAATTGGCCGAAAAAGACTCCGGAAAAGGTGCCCAGTCAGATTTGTTCCTTTGAATTTTGGTTCGGGGGGGGGGGATTTACTTTGTTCTGATCTAATACAAGTTCTGTAATGGATTAGATGTTTTGTTGGTTGTTCGGTTGTTTTGTATATGTTAAAATTCAAATAAACAAATGTGGAGGAAGAGGGGGGGCTGGCTGGCCCGCCAGACCTCCACCTTTTCCTAACTCAAAGGAATCCCAGCGCTTGCCACCATGTGGCCCGGAAGCGGGGGCTGGCTGGCCCGCCAGACCCCCACCCTTTCCTGCCTGCAAAGGAACCAAGACCCTCTGAGATCTCAAGGTACCAGACTGCCAGCCTCAGCTGTCTGCAATCCTACTTGGATCTCTGTTTAGGGACCCGCCTTCAATTTCTGTAACCTGGATTTAGATACTGAACTCACAGAGCACTACAAAACCCATTTGGGGTGAAACCAAGACAAGGTTTATTCTGGTAGCATCTTACAACAAGATTAGGAAAATGAGAGAAGCACACAAAGTAGAGAGACACTTTGGTACACAGTAAAGCTACAAAACAGTAAAACCTGATTCCTTAAGATCTCTCAGGCACACACCCGTTACCTGAGGGTGTTCTCTTCAAGGGTTAGATCCAGCACAGCCTTGCCGCCCGGGGGGAACTATTTTATCTACCCGCAGGTCTGAGATAAATAGCCCTCCACAAGAGCATGCATTCACTAGAGCCCTCAATCAGCTAATTTTACCAGGGGCTGCCTGGGGTCGGTTCCTGAGGGGCCCCCCCTAAAGGCTTGGGCCCCTCGCTGGCGCGCTGCCATGCCGGGCACACTACCAAAAGGACTAAGACCAAGAACAAAGGCTACACGTGGGGAAATAGCTCTTCCCCCTCCCCTTTTCTGTAGCCTTCTTGCTTCAGCCAATCAATTTGAACTTCACCTGGCCAGGCAGGGGGGAGGGAACTCGTGAGTCATGGCTTGAACTATATTTACATATGAACGCCCTCGTCGTCTAGGCGCCACCCATGCCATCTGAGGCCCTCACTTCCTCCCAGCCCCAACCTGGTTCACACATGAGGAGGCGTGTGTGTGTGTGTGTGTGTGTGTGTTCTTGCATGCATGCATGCATGCAGGAACCCCCAAAAGCTCCACATTAATTAAATAGTGTTTTCAATTCCAATACACAATATACGGTATTAAGAATCCCAAAAATAAAAAGTAACTATAAACTATTTAGTAAATCACCACATGACAAAAGTTTTTAGTACTCCCCCCCCCACACTCTCTAGTACCTAACCATCTAGCCAACACAATTGTCCTATTACAAATTACTCATTATTTCTTTCTATCTATCCATAAACTCCTTCACTTTTGATTTTAAAGATTTTTTTTAAAAAAGAGAAGTTTAAAAATTAAGAAATCAATGACAGCTAACAAAACAGCAGACGCACTTGATAGGGATAACTGAAACCTGGTGGGATGACTCCCATGGCTGGAATACAGCAATTGAAGGGTATAACTTGTTCAAAAGGAACAGAAACAACAGAAAGGGAGGTGGAGTAGCGCTGTATGTTAAAGATACGTATCTCTGCACAGAGATACAGGAAGAGGAGCTTGGCAGCCCCATTGAGAGCATCTGGGTTAAAATAAAGGGGACAAAGAATAAAACGACCATGGCGGTTGGAGCCTACTACCAACAACCCAACCAAGGAGAAGACGAGGATAAAACTTTTGAAAAGCAAATTGCCATTGTTTCAAGGAGGCATGATGTGGTAGTAATGGGGGACTTCAATTTCCCTGATATCTGTTGGGAGACTTATTCAGCCAAGCATGCCCCCTCCAAGAAATTCCTGAGCTGTGCTGCTAATAACTTCCTCCTACAGAAAGTGAAGGATGGAACTAGAGGATCGGCTATCCTTGACCTGATTCTAACCTACAGAGACGAGTTAGTGGATAAAGTGGCAGTTTCGGGAACTCTGGGGGAAAGTGACCATGTTATACTTGAGTTCTTGATTCTAAAGGAAGCAAAAGCTGAGTGTAGCCAAACACGTACCCTGGATTTTATGAAAGCCAATTTTAACAAACTCAGAACAATGATAAGTAAGGTCCCATGGCAAGCGACTCTCATGAGAAAAGGAGCCCAGGATGGGTGGGAGTTTTTTAAAAAGGAAATTTTAAAGGCACAATTGCAAACAATTCCCACAAGGAAAAAAGGCAGAGGGCAACAGAAGAAGCCAGTGTGGCTTCACAATAAACTCAAAGATGACCTGAAAACAAAAAAGGACACATATAGGAAGTGGAAGGAAGGACAGGCTACAAGGGAAGAGTACAGGCAGGTAGCACAGAGCTGCAGGAATAGTGTCACGAAGGCCAAAGCTGAGAATGAGCTAAGGTTAGCGAGGGATGCTAAAAACAACAAGAAAGCTTTCTTCAGATATGTGAATAGTAAAAGACAGAGGAAAGAAATCGTGGTTCAACTACGCAATGAGGATGGCAAATTGATAACAGAAGACAAGGAAAAGGCAGAAGTGTTCAATTCCTACTTCGGCTCGGTCTTCTCCCAAAAGAGGGTCTATGACCCCCCCTGGCAAACCTGAAGAGCAGATTGAAGGGGCAGGATTGCAGCTTGAGATTGATAGGCAAATGGTCAAGGAGCACCTGACTACTCGAGTTTAAATCTCCAGGGCCTGACGAGCTGCATCCTAGAGTAATAAAGGAACTGGCAGAAGAACTCTCAGAACCACTGTCTATTATCTTTCAGAAATCATGGAGGACAGGTGAAGTGCCAGACGACTGGAGGAGGGCAAATGTTGTTCCCATCTTCAAAAAGGACAAGAAGGAGGAACCTGGGAACTATAGGCCAGTCAGTCTGACATCAATCCCCGGGAAGATTTTGGAGCAGATTATAAAGAAGTCAGTCTGCAAGCACCTTGAAAACAATGCAGTGATTACTACAAGCCAGCATGGATTTGTCAAGAACAAATCCTGCCAGGCTAATCTGATCTCATTGTTTGATCGGGTCACCTCCCTTGTGGACTGTGGGAATGCGGTGGACATCATATATCTGGACTTCAGCAAAGCTTTCGACAAAGTGCCTCATGATATCCTGATTAGCAAGCTAGCTAAAAGTGGGCTGGATGGAACAACTATCAGGTGGATCCACAACTGGCTACAGAATCGGACTCAAAGAGTGCTTATCAATGGTTCCTTCTCAAACTGGGGAGAGGGAACGAGCGGGGTACCACAGGGCTCGGTCCTGGGCCCGGTGCTCTTCAACATTTTTATTAACGACTTAGATGAGGAGGTGCAGAGAATGCTTATCAAATTTGCAGATGATACAAAGTTGGGTGGAATAGCTAATACTCTAGAAGACAGAAACAAAATTCAAAGTGATCTTGATAGGCTGGAGCACTGGGCCGAAAACAACAGAATAAAATTTAATAGGGATAAATGCCAAGTGCTGCACCTAGGGAAAGGAAACCAAATACAGAGTTACAGAATGGGGGACACTTGGCTCAACAATACCACAAGTGAGAAGGATCTTGGAATTGTAGTAGATCACAAACTGAATATGAGCCAGCAATGCAATGTGGCTGCAAAGAAGGCAAATGCTATTTTGGGCTGCATTAATAGAAGTATAGCTTCCAAATCACGGGAACTGATAATTCCCCTTTACTCTGCACTGGTTAGGCCTCATCTTGAGTACTGCGTCCAGTTCTGGGCACCACACTTTAAGAAGGACGTAGACAAATTGAAGAGGGTTCAGAGGAGGCCAAGAAGGATGATAAAGGGACTGGAAACAAGGCCCTATGAGGAGAGACTGAAGGAACTGGGCATGTTTAGCCTTCAGAAGAGGAGACTGAGAGGAGATATGATAGCACTCTTCCAGTACTTGAAGGGTTGTCACACAGAGGAGGGCCAGGATCTCTTCTCGATCATCCCAGTTTGCAGGACACGGAATAATGGGCTCAAGTTACAGGAACCCAGATTCCACCTAGACATCAGGACAAATTTCCTGATGGTCAGAGCAATAAGACAACGGAATCAACTACCTAGGGAGGTGGTGGGTTCTCCAAATCTGGAGGCATTCAAGGTGCAGCTGGACAGCCATCTGTCAGGGATGCTTTGACCTGGATTCCTGCTTTGAGCAGGGGGTTGGACTCGATGGCCTTGTAGGCCCCTTCCAACTCTACTTTTCTATGATTCTAATCTGGAAGTGAGCATGCATGCCTCTAAGTAAAAACCGGTCTCCTGAATACAGCACAGTTTCCCCCCACCTCAGGTCACTAGCTGCAAATCTATCAGTCGGAGGGCAGACAGAAAGCAATTTGTAACCCTATGAGATAATTTGGGGGTAACATCAAATCTTAACTTCTTTTAATCAGAAGTAGATTCCCCAGCCAGAGACGTTCTCTGGCCAGGAAACACTGCATCGGCTGCCACACATTTCTGTGCGACCGTCAAGGTGCCATGTTCACCCGGAAGCCCCCAGCAATAGCCAGTTTCAATAACAAGGCTGTGCATGGGGGGTGGAGAGAAACTGCTTCATCGTAACCAGCATAGGACCGACTCCTTTTCATATCCTCCAACAGAAAAGGGCAGCTAAAATGATCAAGGAGCTGGAGCAACTCCCCTAGGAGGAAAGGTGACAGCAGCTGGGATTGTTTAGCTGAGCAAAAAGGCGAGTAAGGGGAGACATGATAGAAGTGTATAAAATTATGCATGGTGTGGGGAAAGTGGACAGGGAGACATTTTTCTCCCTCTCTCATAAAACGAGAACCCAAAGGGGTCATGCCATGAAGCTGATTGGTGGGAGATACAGGACAGATAAAAGGAAGGACATCTTCACACAGCGCGTAGTTAAACTACTGAATTCACTTCCACAAGATGCAGTGATGGCCACCAATTTGGAGGGCTTTGAACGGGGATTGAACAAATTCATGGAAGAGAAGGCCACTGGTGGCTACTAGTCCTGATTGGCTATGTGCTCCTCCAGTATCAGAGGCTGTATGCACATGTACACCAGTGACTGGGGAACATGGGCAGGAGGGTGCTGTTGCACTCATGCCCTGCCGGTGGGATCCCGTCGGCAGCTGGTAGGTCACTGGGTGAACAGAATGCTGGACGAGTAGGACCCTTGATCCAGCATGGCTCTTCTTAAGTTCTTATAAAGAAGAAAGAGAAAAAACCCATTACACTGTGAATTATGGAAACTCTCTCTTTGTTGCTCTATCCCTCACGTGTCTGTCTGTCTGTCTCTCTGTGTATGAATGATTGTCTTGGTTTTGCTAACTGGAAATATGTGTTCAATAGAGTGTTGGACTGGGACTCGGGAGATTCGGGTTCTAGTCCCCACTCGCCCCCGAAATTAACTGGGTGACTTTGAGCCAGTCACTGAGTCTCAGCCTAACCAACCTGACAGGGTTGTTGTGAGGATAAAATGGGGAGGAGGAGGATTATGTAAGCCACCTTGGGTTCCTTGCAGGAAAAAAGGCGGGGTATAAATATAATAAACAAATAAAATGAATACATAAAGAGATTTGCAACTCAGGAACACTTAAGTGAGAAAAACAAACCAGCCGTGTGATCTAGGAAGGTACTATCTAGTTCAATATATCTCACTATGTATTAAATTACGAGAAACAAAGCTTAACTACATTAATATTTCTTTGTTGCTTCAGGCTTCCAGTGGAGTTTAAAATGGAGATCTGACACTTCCTTGAAATCGGGGGAGACCGACACGGCGTGAAATCCAGTCAAGAGGCTATCCTGGCTGGGTATTCTCCTTGGAATAAGAGGATGATCTAAGAGTGATTCCCAGCATATCTCTAAATGCTTTCTCTGTGAGTTTCACAGTGGCTCGAGCTGCTGCAGATTCTCTCGGGGAGGGGTAGAGAGTGGGAGAGCCCATCATTGCTCGCCGTCGTGTCTGGAGTTCTTTTTTTAAGAACCTGAAGATCGACAACTCCATTTCTTACAGATTTATTGCCAATTAGCAACAAAGAGAAATTTTATCCACAATCCGGACTAAATACCCTTTTCTTGGGAATATTAAAAAGAAAATAAGTTTCAAAATCTGCATAATCAGAAGATCAACAAATGTGCCTTAAAATGAGAAAGAAAGAGGTATTGTAACTCCTTTTACTTTGGATTTTGGAAATGTATAAAGCAGTATTAACAGGCTGTCTGCGTCACAGACAAGATGGCTACTTATGATCTACTACGGGATCTGGCCGAAGAAATTTTGTTGTTGTTCGAAGAATTTAGAAAAAACCTGCTGAGGAATGTACAAATAAATCAAAAATTCCAGGAGACTACAAAGGGTGACCGATTTGTGAAGTCTGAGCAGAACGGGGAGGACGAGGCGATGATTGATATACTGGATGAGATAACAACTGCATCTTCAAAGAGAGACAGAAAGAAAGGGGGGGTTGCCATTGAATCAAGCAAGAAGTCATTCACAAAGAACTGGGAAGGTGATGGCTGCCGGGCTATTTGGAGGAAGCCAGATATGGGGGGGAAAAGTTATTTGTGGAACATGAGCCGGAAAAAGATGTATATTGTGAACACTGTGTTTGAGCGGGGAAAAGGGTTTGTTGACTTTTGGATGGGATAAATGGTTTGACCCATGTTATGAAATAATTGCTTGCTGATTATTGGACGGAAAAAATGGTTTGACTTATATTATGAGGGTGGCTTTTCTTTGTACTTTTCATTAATGTGGTGGCTTCGATCTTGAAGGGGACATAGTTAGGATTAGAAAAAAGATTAGTTGCTGAGTAAAATAAGAATAAGGATTAATATTGAATTAGAATCTGAGTAACAATTGGTTATTGGTAAAAATGTATTGAGTCTGGACGAAATTTAGTACTGACAATGATTAATGGAAAGGAACTAATTAAATGTGGATTAAAATCTAGGTTGTGAAGTAATGTGAAAATGTGAAATTAATACTACTATTATTATTATGGATTCATATCTATGTTTAGGAGTAAAGTGCTGTATGCTTTCAAGGCTTTGTGAATTTGTGAAGTTGATAAATAAGAGAGGGGGGAATTTATATATATGCATATTTGGTTTAAGAAAAAAAAAAGAAAGCAACTTTTATAATGATCATATAGAAGATTTGATATACTTGGTTATGGAAAAATTGGAAGTCCTTTTTAGTTCAATGTTGTATGCTCTTGGTAATGTATGTTTGTTTGGTTTTTGTTTTGCTCTGTTTTCTGTATTTGTTTTTATGGATTTTAAACTGCAAATAAAAATGTTCCCCCCAAAAAATATTTCTTTGTTGCTTTAGCTTCAGCACATAAATATGGCTCCATGCCCGCATTCATTTATGCAGTGCACCGCGTACATGGGTTTTCCAACATGAAATAGGAGTTAATTGTAATCACACATTGATACAAAAGCTCCGCTGTGTGAGTTCTTTGAGGTTACGTGTAGCTTTTCATCAAATCAAAGTTCTCTTCATGATCCAAGCATTTATATGGTTTCTCAACTGTGTGAATTCTTTGATGAGAAGTGAGCTGTGTCTTATGACTGAATCTCTTTCCACACTCCAAGCATTGATATGGTTTCTCCCGTGTGTGAATTCTTTGATGAGAATTCAGATATTTCTTCTGACTAAAGCTCTTTCCACAGTCCAAGCATTGATATGGTGTCTCCCCTGTGTGAATACTTTGATGAGAATTGAGATTTGTCTTCTGACTGAAGCTCTTTCCACACTCCAAGCATTGATATGGTTTCTCTCCTGTGTGGATTCTTTGATGAGAAGTGAGATGTATCTTCCGAATGAATCTCTTTCCACATTCCAAGCATTGATGTGGTTTCTCACCTGTATGAATACTTTGATGAGAAGTGAGCTGTGTCTTCCGAATGAATCTCTTTCCACACTCCAAGCATTGATGTGGTTTCTCACCTGTATGAATACTTTGATGAGAAGTGAGCTGTGTCTTCCGAATGAATCTCTTTCCACACTCTAAGCATTGGTGTGGTTTCTCACCTGTGTGAATACTTTGATGAGAAGTGAGCTGTATCTTCCGAATGAATCTCTTTCCACACTCCAAACATTCATGTGGTTTCTCACCTGTGTGAATTTTATGATGAACAGTGAGCTGTGTCTTCCAAGTGAATCTCTTTCCACACTCTAAGCATTCATGTGGTTTCTCCCCTGTGTGAATTCTTTCATGACGAGTGAGCTCTATCTTCTGAATGAATCTCTTTCCACACTCCAAGCATTGATATGGTTTCTCCCCTGTATGAATTCTTTGATGAGAAGTGAGATTTGTCTTTTTACTGAATCTCTTTCCACACTCCAAGCATTGATATGGTTTCTCCCCTGTGTGAATTCTTTGATGAGAAGTGAGCTGTGTCTTCTGACTAAAGCTCGTTCCACACTCCAAGCATTGATATGGTTTCTCCCCTGTGTGAATTCTTTGATGAGAAGTGAGCTGTGTCTTCTGACTAAAGCTCGTTCCACACTCCAAGCATTGATATGGTTTCTCTCCTGTGTGGATTCTTTGATGAGAAGTGAGATGTGTCTTCAAACGGAATCTCTTTCCACACTCCAAGCATTCATGTGGTTTCTCCCCTGTGTGAATTCTTTGATGGGAAGTGAGATGTGTCTTCAAACGGAATCTCTTTCCACACTCCAAGCATTCATGTGGTTTCTCCCCTGTGTGAATTCTTTGATGGAAAGTCATACGTGTCTTCCGACTGAAGCTCTTTCCACACTCCAAGCATTGATATGGTTTCTCCCCTGTGTGAATTCTTTGATGAGAAGTGAGATTTTTCTTCAAACTGAATCTCTTTCCACACTCCAAGCATTGATATGGTTTCTCCCCTGTGTGAATTCTTTGATGGGAAGTGAGCTGTGTCTTCCGACTGAAGCTCTTTCCACACTCCAAGCATTGATATGGTTTCTCCCCTGTGTGCATTCTTTGATGAGAAGTGAGCTGTGACTTCCTACTGAATCTCCTTCTGCATTCCAAGCATTGATGTGGTTTCTCCCCTGTGTGGATTTTACAATGAACATTGAGGCTTGATTGAGACTTGAAGGTTTTCCCACACTCAGAGCACACATAGTTTTCCTGTTTTTTAGCCAGTTTTTCTTCCATTGAGATATCATTGTAATCACTGCCCTGAGAAGCAAAGCATTTATTCCTCCTCTTCGGATTTACTTCAGTTTCCTTTCTCCACCTTTCTCTATTTTTACATCTGTTTGTTTTCGGTGGCATCCCACATGGTTCTCTCTCATTCTCCATTTCACACCAGTCACTTTCTAGAATCAAGACAAGAAATCGGTAAAAGCCTGAGTTAGAAATAGAGCTTCAAATCATTGAATGACTTCAGTTGACTATTGTGAGAAAAGGAAGAACTCTCAACACCGAGACTGGAGGCAGTTCTTACTATGTGCCAAACATCCTCTTTTGACTGGCATTGACTTAGAGCTGGTGTAGTCAAGAGCAATGGATTGGGACCAGAGAGTCCTGGGCTCTGCTCCCAGCTCAGACATGGATTTTTCTGGATGCTGCAGGACCGGTTTCTCTCTCTCATCCTCGCCTACCCCACTGGATTGTTGTGCAGGTAAGCGGACAATCTGAGGCATTATGTTATGAGCTGTCTCGAGCGACATTAGGATGCAAATCCAGATAAAAAGAGAAAGGAGAAGAGCCATAAAGGAATGGCAGAGAACCTTTTCTTATTCGGTGCCCCAGAAATTATGTACATAAGTTTAATATGCTCATTTTTAACATCTGAGCTATGGTGGTGTTGGCGGCAAAGACAGCATATTTCTCTCCTACCGTTATGGGCTCAGCACCATCCAGTGGAGCCTGTGGTATCCAAACCCACCATGGGGCCTGAGGAATGAAGGTACCCTCCCTACCGGAGCCCACGCCCCACTGGAATCAACGTGCTCCGCATTTTACGGATAAAGTTGCTCCCGTCCATCCTAAGCTGGTTGCCACATTAATAACAAGTTGAATCTGCGGCTCCCGGCCTTTCCTGACCCAAATCAAAGGGCTGATGTTCAACAGTCAATTCTGAGGCTGCCCAGAGTTTATTACTCATTTGGGAATGCATATTCCCAGAGACATCTCTCACATGACAAAATTAAAACTTGAATAAGGTGATCACTGAATCTCACGGGATGTAGGTTTTCGTGTCTATGCCAGAATCATCAATGGATTTATTGGAAGTGCTTTAGTTAAATTTATATAAGAACATTATATTTTTTTCCCCTTTTCTTTCTTTTTTTTCCTTTTATGGTTTTGCTCTGTTGAAATTCAGAATAAAAAATATTTTTAAAAAAGTTCCTCACCCTTTATTGATGAAATCAATTGAATCTGTTCCAACTTTGTTTTGACACTAATGACATCATCTTGCTCCTGCTCTACCCACCATCAGCAGCTGCCCCCAATCGATTTCCCCTGTGGGTCAACGGACATTCACAGGAAAAGTTTCCTCACCCCTGGCCCTAAAGGGTCAGCATTCCTGATACAGGAAGGGCCAATCCCAGGTGAGCCTCTCAACACGTGAACATTTTGCTTGGCTGCCCAGCTCTGCTTTCTCACTCTGTCTATCATGTGTGGCACGGGATCTTCTGACTAGCGGACATCTGAACAGCCCCGAAGAGCCCGATCCAGTCTGATCTCGAAAGCTAAGCAGGGTTGGGCCTAGTCAGTGCTTGGGTGGGTGACTGCCTAGGAAGACCAGGGGCTGTAGAGAGGGACCACAGCTCAGTCGGATAGAGCACAGGCTTTGCACATGGAAGGTCCCCGGTTCGAACCCCGGCCTCCAGGTAGGGCTAGGAAAGAATCCTGCCTGAAACCCCGGAGAGCTGCTACTGCCTTTCACTGTCAACACTACTGGGCTAGAGGGACCAAGGGCCTGACTCAGTAGAAGGCAGCTTCTGATGTTCCTATGACACGAGCCTCCCTCCTCCTTAGTGGACAAATCGTGCTTGACCAAAAAGGAGGGATCCTGAGATGCTGAGATACACCATTGAATTGCACACTGGCCCCTCCACTGCAGGCCTTCCAGTGTTGCTTAAAAGCTTGCCTGTCCTCGGCTGCCTTTCCCTAATCACGGTGGTTGTGCTGCTGGTTTTTGAGACTCCTGAGCTGTCTGAATGTGTCTCCTGGAAATGTTTCTGGCATGGCTGAGCCCAGTGTCTTGAGGCTCCTGTTGTAACAGTGTAGAACGACTGGATTATCTTAATGCATCCTCCTTTGCTTGCGTATGCCTCTTTTGAGGGGCATGACCGAAAGGTAGCCTAAAAATGCTTCAATGAATATAGAGAATGGGAAAGAAATTACTAACACTCCTACTACTACCACCACTACCATCATTGCATTAGTAAAGAGAAATTATCACCAGTCAGGGAAAGAGGGCGCCTTACCGAGAGAGGCCACGATCCCACAATTCTCCTCCATGATCTGCCTGTGTAGGGCTTTCTGGTCAGGATCCAGCAGTGCCCACTCCTCCTGGCTGAAGGACACAGCGATCTCCTCAAAGGGAACCAGAACCTGGACAGAAAAAACATCAACACTTCCTCCTCACACCTACCGTAAGATAAGTCGAGTAACAAAATCCAAATGTCCACCTAGTCCACACATCTGTTTACACACTGGTCAACCAACTGCCCACAGAAACTCGCAAGCAGGACATGAGTGCAACAACACCCTCCCGCCCATGTTCCCCAACAACTGGTGTACATAGGCATACTGCCTCTGATACTGGAGATCGTGTATAGCTATGTATGCCCATCACAAACACAGCTGTCTATGTGTCTAAGGATCACATTTCCCACTAACACGAGCCCCCCGGCCCCTGGATATATTTAACACACTTACTACCTAGTAAGCCCCTTTGAACACAACAAGACTTCCTTCTCAGGAAAATACACAGGACCGCAGCTTAAGTGATGCAAGTGCAAGAATACAGGCCTGTCCGGAGGTGTCTTATCATACAATCATAGAAAAGTAGAGTTGGAAGGGGCCTACAAGGCCATCGAGTCCAACCCCCTGCTCAATGCAGGAATCCAGGTCAAAGCATCCCTGACAGATGGCTGTCCAGCTGCACCTTGAATGCCTCCAGAGAGGGAGAGCTCACCATCTCCCTAGGTAGTTGGCTCCATTGTCTTATTGCTCTGACAGTCAGGAAATTTTTCCTGATGTTTAGGTGGAATCTAGGTTCCTGTAACTTGAGCCCATTATTCCGTGTCGTGCAAACTGGGATGATCGAGAAGAGATCCAGGCCCTCCTCTGTGACATCCCTTCAAGTACTGGAAGAGTGCGATCATATCTCCCCTCAGTCTCCTCTTCTGAAGGCTAAACATGCCCAGTTCTTGCAGTCTCTCCTCATAGGGCCTTGTTTCCAGTCCCTTTATCATCCTTGTTGCCCTCCTCTGAACCCTCTCCAGTTTGTCTACGTCCTTCTGAAAGTGTGGTGCCCAGAACTGGACGCAGTACTCAAGATGAGGCCTAACCAGTGCCGAGTAAAGGGGAATTATCACTTCATCTGATTTGGAAGCAATACTTCTATTAATGCAGCCCAAAATAGCATTTGCCTTTATTGCAGCCACATCACATTGCTGGCTCATATTCAATTTGTGATCTACCACAATTCCGAGATCCTTCTCACTTGTAGTATTGTTGAGCCAAGTGTCCACCATTCTGTAACTCTGCATTTGGTTTCCTCTCCCTAGGTAGCACTTGGCATTTATCCCTATTAAATTTCATTCTGTGGTTTTTGGCCCAGCGCTCCAGTCTATCGAGGTCACTTGGAAATTTGTTTCTGTCTTCCAAAGTATTAGCTGTTCCACCCAACTTTGTATCATCTGCAAATTTGATAAGCATTCCCTGTACCTACTCCTCCAAATAATTAATAAAAATGTTGAAGAGCACTGGGCCCAGAACCGAGCCCTGTGGTACCCCGCTCGTTACCTCTCCCCAGTTTGAGAAGGAACCATTGATAAGCACTGTTTGAGTAAGATTCTGTAGCCAATTGTGGATCCACCTGATAGTTGTTCCATCTAGCCCACTTTTAGCTAGCTTGCTAAACAGGATATCATGAGGCACTTTCTCGAAAGCTTTGCTGAAGTCCAGATATATTATGTCCACCGCATTCCAACAGTCCACAAGGGAGGTTACCCGATCAAAAAATGAGATCAGATTAGTCTGGCAGGATTTGTTCTTGACAAATCCATGCTGGCTTCTAGTAATCACGGCATTGTTTTAAAGGTACTTGCAGACTGACTTTTTTAGTAATCTGCTCAAAAATTTTCCCAGGGATTGATGTCAGACTGACTAGTCTATAGTTCCCAGGTTCCTCCTTTATTTATTATATTTATACCCCACATTTTTTCCTGCATGGAACCCAAGGCGGCTTACATGATCCTCATCCTCCTCTCCATTTTACCCTCACAACAACCCTGTGAGGTAGGTTAGGCTTCTTGCCCTTTTTGAAGATGGGAACAACATTTGCCCTCCTCCAGTCGTCTGGCACTTCACCTGTCCTCCATGATTTCTCAAAGATAATAGACAGTGGTTCTGAGAGTTCTTCTGCCAGTTCCTTTATTACTCTAGGACGCAGCTCGTCAGGCCCTGGAGATTTAAACTCGTTCAGAGTAATCAGGTGCTCAAGCTGCAATCCTGCCCCTTCAGTCTGCACTTAAGGTTTGCCAGGGGGGTCATAGACCCTCTTTTGGGAGAAGACCGAGCCAAAGTAGGAATTGAACACTTCTACCTTTTCTTTGTCTTCTGTTATCAATTTGCCATCCTCATTGCATAGTTGAACCACCATTTCTTTCTTCTGTCTTTTACTGTGCATGTATCTGAAGAAAGCTTTCTTGTTTTTAGTATCCCTCGCTAACCTTAGCTCATTCTCAGCTTTAGCCTTCCTGACACTATTCCTGCAGTTCTGTGCTGCCTGCCTGTACTCTTCCCTTGTAGCCTGTCCTTCTTTCCACTTCCTATACGTGTCCTTTTTTGTTTTCAGGTCATCTTTGAGTTTATTGTGAAGCCACATTGGCTTCTTCTGTCGCCCTCTGCCTTTTTCCTTGTGGGAATTGTTTGCAATTGTGCCTTTAAAATTTCCTTTTTTAAAAACTCCCACCCATCCTGGGCTCCTTTTCTCATTAGAGTCGCTTGCCATGGGATCTTACCTATCATTGCTCTGAATTTGTTAAAATTGGCTTTCCTAAAATCCAGGGTACATGTTTGGCTACACTCAGCTTTTGCTCCCCTTAGAATCAAGAACTCAGGTATAACATGGTCACTTTCCCCCAGAGTTCCCGAAACTGCCACTTTATCCACTAACTCGTCTCTGTTGGTTAGAATCAGGTCAAGGATAGCCGATCCTCTAGTTCCTTCCTCTACTTTCTGTAGGAGAAAGTTATCAGCAACACAACTCAGGAATTTCTTGGAGGGGCCATGCTTGGCTGAATAAGTCTCCCAACAGATATCGGGGAAATTGAAGTCCCCCATTACTACCACATCATGCCTCCTTGAAACATTTGCAATTTGCTTTTCAAAAGTTTCAACCTCGTCTTCTCCTTGATTGGGTGGTCGGTAGTAGACTCCAACCGCCATGTTCGTCTTATCCTTTGCCCCTTTTATTTTATCCTTTATTTGCAGTCTGGATGTTTTAGTATGATTGGGTGAAAATGCATCTCCCCCCAGTTGGGCTCTTGGCACAATTCAAAGTGCAGATTTCCATGGTTAACGTCTTCAGTTATTGAATATGATTTTTTTTAACTGAGAAAATGGCTGGAGACAGGTTTCTTCCCCCCACCCACCCCAAATATCTGAGGGGGGGGAAATAAAAGCAGCCCAAGGATTTCTTGCATGCTCCCCAACCCCGCAGCTAATCCTTACCCTGTGAGATGGCACCTCCATCACTCTCCTGCTCGATGCCTGTTCGCAGGGGACTCTGCAGGGGGCGCGGAAATCGGGCCCCACTTCGGCACACAGATTCTCGACCTGAAACGTAATGTGGATCCAAGACATGCCATGAGAAGAGAATACAGAAATGATAGACTCTTGGGGCAGGGGGCATGGGAGATCCCTCCTCAGAGGATTTCCAGAAAAGGTCGGGTAATTCGCAGAGAGAGTTTTGGGATGTCCCCCCTCACATGCTTGACCCCTTGCAGCTCCCAGGATGCCATGCTCTCACCCGCTGCTCCTCCTGCTTCTTCTCCTCCTGCCGGCTCAGGAGGAAGCCTTCTGCCAGGGCCACCGCCTGGGAACTGGTCTCCGCCCCACATTCCCTCACCCAGCTCGACACCTCCAGGGGCAGGATGCTCAGGAACTGCTCCAGGATTACCAGGTCCACAATCTGATTTTTGGTGTGTCGCTCTGGCTTCAGCCACTGACGGGAGAGATGGTGGAGCTGGGTGCAGACCTCTCGGGGGCCCTGAGCCTCCTGGTAGCGGAGCTGCCTGAAACGCTGGCGCTGCACATCTGAGCTGACCATTTCCTGGCCCAGCATCTTCTGTCCCGTAGCTTCCCAGGTTTCACTGGCACTCCCAGTCCTGATGGCATCGCGGCCTCTTCCTGCTTCAGCGGTAGCAGAGTCCTGCTCGTCCATCTTTGATCCGTGCAGCAAAGAGCAGTGCTAATGAAGCTCTGCAAAGCCAAGACATGTAAAATAATTATTACCCTGTCAGGGCAAGAAGGAGGGCAAGGACTCCAGGTAGCAAGCAGAAGGAAAGGCAGGCACATGCCAAGACTCAAAGAGAAAATGTAGACATGGGTTCGGGAGGTGTCTTCGCCTGGGAGCCATGAACCAAAACTCCTTTCATGGGCTTGCAAGTCAGAGGATGCAGCATCCTCCGCGCACCCCAACGTTCCTCCCCGTCCAAACCAGCTCCCACTCTCAGCCTCCCATTGAGCCCCCTACCATTCTTCTTCCAAAGCCCCCACCACACCCCTCCCCATCAGGCATCCTGCTACTGCTCTGTTCTCCTTCAGCCTCTCTTAGGCAAAACTACCTGGAAATTGTTTTAAAAACTGAATTTAACTACGACTCAAATGACTAACAGGGTGTAACAAGGCACCTAAAGGATAGCAGAGCTGGCGCCATCTCAGTGTGGAGCTCGTTGCACAGTTGGGGGCTTCCACAGAAAAGCCCCCCCTTTGTTACCGCCCTCCAGGCCTCCCTCGTAGGTGGCAGTTGGGGGAAGGACTCAGATGTTGAATGTAGTGTCAGGGGAGATTGCATTTGGCAGAGGTGTTTGGTCAAGAATTGCGGTACCAAGCAACTGGAATCAGGCACGGAAGCAGATGGCCCGAACTGGTGTTATGTGTTTTGACCTGCTGGTCCTGCCTATTAGTCTGGCTGCTGCATTTTGGACAAGCTGCAGCTTCTGAATAGTCTTCAAGGGCAGCCCCACATAGAGTGCATTGCAGTAGTCTAATTTAGAGATTACCAGAGCATAGATTACTGAAACCAGACTATCCCTGTCCAGATAGGGTCATAGCTGGGATATCAGCCAGAGCTGGTAGACGGCACTCCGTGGCCACTGAGACCACTTGAGCCTCAAGTTACAAAGGTGACCCAAAGAGGACCCCCAAGCTAGGAACCTGCTCCTTCAAGGGGAGTGCCACCCCATCCAGAACAGGTTGAACACCCTCCATCCGGTCAGGGGAACCACCCACTAACTGCATCTCAGTCTTGTCTGGATTGAGCCTCAGTTTGTAAGCCTTCATCCAGTTCATTGTCGTGGCCAGGCACTGGTTTAGCACATCCACAGCCTCAGCTGCTGAATAGGAAAGGGAAAGATAGGGCTGTGTGTCATCAGCATATTGATGGCAACACACTGCAAAACTCTGGATGACCCCACTCAAAGGTTTCATGTAGATGTTAAATAGCATGGGGGATAAGACCGACCCCTGAGTGACCCCATACTGGAGAGTCCACGGGGGGGGGGGGGCAAGAGCACCCGAAGCTGGTTGGCCGCCACCCGTTCATGGACCTTGCCCAGGAAAGGAACATTTCTTACTGGCCTGAAGTTGTTAAGACCATCCAGAACCAAGAGCCAAGAGGGGCAAGGATCCAGTACAGAGGGGCATACATGAACCTGTCTAAGCACCTTGTCCACATCCTCGAGCTGTACCAACTAAAACTCATGCAAGAAAATTTGACCAGGCTGAGCTCTGGGTACCTCACCTGATTCAACTGCTATAACATTGGAGTCCAAGTCCTGGTGGATGCAAGTGATTTTTCCTGGAAGTGCCTAGCAAATATACTGTATTGTAGCAGGCCTCAGAGGGGTCCAGGATGTCCTTGGGGCCAGCATATAATAGGCCTCAGACAATCCAAATGAGCTCTGCTGGGCGACAAATACAAGAATGAATAGAGGCAGTTTCTTTGCCTCCCTCACTGCCCCTAAATACACCTGACTGCAGGCACATACCAGGGCTGGATTGAATCCACTACTAGGAGTTCCTCTCCATCTGCACTCAAGCCTGTCTCCTGTTTTTGTTTCGTTGCATAATGTGAAGAAAAGAGCCTTTGGGGGTTCCTACATGTACACATGTACACACACACGCACCCTCATGTGTGAACCGGCTGAAGGCTGGGGGGGCGGGGTGTGCATAGTTCCTCTGGAATGGATGGCCCCTGGAAGTCTGGAGAAGCTGGTCTAGGGCTTTCATATGCAAATGTAGTTCAGGCCCAGCAAGTCATGAGTCCCCCCTCCCTTGCCTAGCCAGGTGAAGTTCATTCTAATTGGCTGGAGGCAGGAAAGCTACAGAAAGGGGGAGGGGGGAAGAGCTATATTCCAAGGTGGGAGTTTTGTTTCTTTGTCTGTCTTTTGGGTCACAGCATGGTGGCTGTTGGAGCAATGGCGGTAAGCCAAGGAGAGGTCCAAGCCTTCGGGGCGGGGGGGGGGGATCAGACTCCGACCCCAGGTAACTCCTGGTGAAATTAGCTGAATGAGGGCTCTGGTAAAGGCAGGCCCTGTGGAGGGCTACCCATCTCGGACCTTCGGGTAGATGGAATTGTTCCCCCCCCCCGGGCAGCGGGGCTATGCTGGATCCAACCCTGGAACAGAACTGACCCCCAGGTAACAGAGTTGTGTGCCTGGGAGATAGAAAGAATCAGGTTTTGTTATTTTGTAGCTCTATTTCTGTGTACCAAAGTGACTCTCTCTCTAATTTTTTCTGCTTCCCTCATTTCCCACCTTTTGTTGTAAAATGCTACCAGAATAAACCTTTTCTTAGTTTTACCCCACATGGTGTTTGTGGATTGCTCTGCTTGGTTCAGTATCTAAATCCAGGTTACAGAATTAAAAGCGAGTCCCTGAACAGAGATTCAAGTAGGATTGCAGGGAGCTGAGGCTTGGCAGTCTGGTACCTTGAGATCTCTGGGGGTCTTGGTTCCTTTGGGGTAGGAAAGGGTGGGGGGGTGGCGGGTCAGCCAGCCCCCCCCTCCACACATAAATAGAGAGCAATCTTGTCAGTCACCAAGAACAGCTCTGTATGTAACCACGACAAATATCCTTTTTTAAAAATCCCTTTTTGCAATAATATTAATCTTAATAATCTTGAAAAGACAGCTCTCTCTGTGGTCAGGAGTGCATTTGGGCTGACACAAGACATGTTGCTCCCTGCCCTGCCAAAGCGCATCTCCCCACATCCCTGGCAGGAGAAGAGCAAGAAGAGGGTGGGAAATACTCAGTTACTGGACTTTCAGGATGCCCCAAATGGTGGGGCCAGCCCTGGGCGGGGGGCACCTCATCCGCCCCCCTCGGCCCAATTGTGTTTGCTGTGGGCGGTCCAGCCAAGCCAGCCCAGAACCAGGGGAGCATCTCGGCCACGCGCAGAAATGCCTCGGAGGAGCCAAGTTGGGGAGCCCGGAGCCACAGGGCCCGATTGGGGGGTGGGCGGGGGGGGCAACGATTTTAGCCGATGTCCAGGTGCAGAGTCCACGAACCTACTGGATTCCTCGCAGACCTCCTTTAATCCCCCCCCCCAACCAAAAGGTTCTCCTGGCTTTACGGAGGAGGAGAAAGAAAGAAGCGCCCGAGCTTTTGGGGAAACCTCAAACGGATCAGCCTGTGGGTTGAAATGGGGGTGGGGGTGTTCCAGCTTGCACCTTACCCCCGCCATGCCCCCCTCCCCCACTGCAGCCCAGGGCCGCCCCCTCACCAAATTCACAAGGGGGGGGTCTCACCGGATCGCAGGAGGGAGGGAGGCACGGAGGCAGTCGGTGGGAAAGAGCAGAGTCGCCGGGCAAGAAAAGGCAGGAGCAGAGTCTCCAGTTGCCGTGAAAACGGCGCGACCCTCAGGAAAACCCATCAGCCATCAGGGCTTCTCCTCGCTTTGTCCTACAGAGTCGGGAACTCCCAGCTACTTCAAGCTGCTTTTAAAGGGGCCACGGACAGTGGCAGCTCAGCTTGCAGTTTTAGCTTAGCTGCAATTGACTTTTGCCCACGGCCCCTTTAAGAGTAGAGAGAGGCTGCTAAGCTGGGAGGTGGAGGCGAGGGGTGCGCGTGCCTGTGAGTGCGCGTGCACGGGTGTGCGCCCCATGGGGAAGGGATCAGCTCGATGGAAAGAGGAGGCGCGGGGGGGGGGGGCTGCACCGGGTGGCCTGGGCCGAGGGAGGGAGAGGAGGATGAGGGAATTGATCACCTGATTCCCATCTTTATATTGCCAAAGATTTCCTTTCCTAACAGAGCTGACTACTCTGTGCCTCTTAACTGGTGAGATACAGTGTCAGAAGGAAAGGCAAGAAACTTCTCCTTCTCTCTGAAGCTCCATGTTTGGGGTGGGTGGGGGGTAAGCTTCACCTGTTGAATTTGTGCCAATCCTGACCATTGGGGGGGGGGGAGATTGTCTACTCCAGGTTGGCAGCCATGGCTACATCTTGAGGCAGTGAATTCCACAGTTCAACTATGCACTATGCAAATAAATATTTCATTTTGTTTGTCCCAAATGTGCCACCATTTAGCTTTAGTGGATAACTCCAGGTTCTAGGAGAGAGGGAGAAAATACTGCAGTTTTGTGTGTTTCCTCTAATCACTTTTGTACTTGACCATGCCCCTATCTGCAGGTGGCCGGGGTGGGGCAGGGGATTCGCCTCCATCCCCATCACAGGAGTCGTGGGCACAGAGAGGTCACCGCCACCCCCTTGTCATGGTCAGATCACTATCTGGTGGGGTTGGATTTCTCGGTGCCACAACCCCTCTGCAGGGGTGAGGGACCTATTAGAATGGTCCGCCCCAGGCGTCTTATGGATCCAGATGGATTCCTGAACGCGCTTGGGGAAATGGAGCACGCAAACGGTATCTTGGTCGAGACCCTGGTGGACGACTGGAATGCTGCAATCACCAGGGCATTAGACCGAGTTGCCCCGAAATGCCCTCTTCACCTAAACAGAGCTCGCACGGCACCTTGGTTCACTCCATCGCTGCGAGCTCGGAAAGAGAGGTGAGAAGGCTAGAGCGCTGATGGCGTAAATCCCGTTCTGAAGACGATCGAACACAGGTCAGAGCTGCATCTTCAGCCTACCAGGTGGCGGTGAAGGCAGCAAAAAAGAATGTCTATGCTGCCTCCATTGTGTCTGCGGAGTGCTGCCCCAGGAGGCTGCTCCAAGTGGTCCGGAGTCTGGTCAGTCCAGCCGCTCCGGACTTGATGGAACAGTCTAAAGCCTCCTGCGAAGCACTTCACAGATAAAATTGATCAGATTAGGAGTGGAATTTCGTGCATCATGGACACAGGGAGTGAGCAGGAGGAGGCCAATGGCAGACCGGTTTTGTGGGATCGGTTCCAGCTTCTTCCTTCTGATGAAGTGGACAAGGTGCTTTCATCTGTGAGGCCGACCACCTGCTTGCTTGATCCTTGCCCGTCCTGGCTCATCCTGAGCTGCAGGGAGAGACTGGGTGAGGGGATCCAGGCAGGGGTGAATGCCTCCCTCGAGGAGGAAGTGATGCCATCAGCCCTCAAGGAGGCAGTAATAAGACCACTTCTGAAGAAGCCCTCCTTGGATCCCCAGGATCTGAACAACTTCCGCCCAGTCTCCAATTTGCCATTTCTGGGCAAGGTGATTGAGCGAGTGGTGGGGGCTCAGTTGAAGGCACACTTGGATGAAGCCGATTATTTAGATCCATGCCAGTCGGGCTTCAGGCCTCGACATGGGACAGAAACGGCCTTGGTTGCCTTGGTGGATGATATGAGGAGGGCTTTGGATAGGGGCAAATGCTCCTTTCTAGTCCTCCTCCATCTCTCAGCGGCTTTTGATACCGTTGACCATTGTATCCTCCTGGACCGCCTGGAGGGCTTGGGCTTGGGAGGCACTATATTGCAGTGGTTCCGGTCCTTCCTCTCTGGAAGGTATCAGAGGGTAGTTCTCGGGGAGGAGGCTTTGGACCCTCGGCTGCTCACTTGTGGAGTGCCGCAGGGTTCCATCCTCTCTCCGATGTTATTCAACATCTACCTAAAGCCCTTTGAGCTATTATCAGGAAGTTTGGGGTGCGGAGTCATCAGTATGCGAATGACTCACAGCTCTACCTCTCTTACAAGTCCTCACCGAGGTTGGCCGTTGAGACCCTGTCCAAGTGCCTGGAGTCAGTGGGTGGCTGGATGGGAAGGAATATGCTGAAGCTGAACCCCAATAAGACCGAGGTACTTCTGGTGGGGGACAAGGGATGGTTAGGGGATGTTGACCTGGTGCTGAATGGGGTACATCTACCCTTGAAGGACCAGGTCCACAGCTTGGGGGTCATTCTAGACTCCCAGTTATCCATGGAGGTTCAGGTGTTAGCTGGGAGCCGGGCAGCGCTGTATCAACTCCATCTGATACGGCAGCTGCGCCCCTACCTTCCTAATCACCTGCTCCCATCAGTGACATGGGGTTACCCTTAAAGATGGTTCGGAAGCTACAGCTGGTACAGAACGCGGCTGCTCACCTGGTTCAAGGTATTTGCCGGCGGGATCACATCACCAGTGCTCAAGGAGCTGCACTGACTACCAGTCGCTTGCCGAGCCGAATTCAAAATGTTGGTTTTGATCTTTAAAAGAATATACGGCTCCTGTCCAGTCTATCTCAAGGAGCGTCTCCAGCAATACCAAGTAGGCTGCTCAACAAGATCTGCCACTGATGGCCTTCTCCTTGTCCCTTCAGCCAGAGCAGCTTGACTGGTGGGGACTAGGAAGAGGGCCTTTTCTGTGGCGGCCCCCGTACTGTGGAACTCTCTCCCGAGTGACCTCCGCCATGCCCCCTCTCTGCTGAGCTTCCGCCGCTGACTAAAAACATGGCTGTTCAGGCGGGAATATGGGGTAGGTTAAGATTTTAAAATTTTATACTGTTTTAAATGTATTTTATCCTGTATTTTATCTTGTGTACATCGCCCAGGGTGGCCAGTTTACCGGCCAGATGGGCGATAAATAAATGTAAATAAATAAATAAATAGATCTGGTCCAGCGTTGTGTTCACACAGTGGCCAACCTGCTGCCCACGGGAAACCCACAAGCAGGACATTAGTGCCACATCACCCTCCCACCCATGTTCCCCAGCAACTGGCATACCTAGGCATACTTCCTCTGATCTATATAGCATAGAGCCATGAGGACTAGTAGCCATGGATAGCCTTCTCCTCTATTAATCTGTCCCATCCCCTTTTAAAGCCCTCCAAATTGGTGGGCATCACTAAATCTTTTGGAGGTGGATTCCATAGTTTGACTAAGCGCTGTGTGACAAGGCTGCCATAGAGGTTCAGTGGGCTTGCTCCCAGGTAAGCATGCATAACAGGGGTGTGCCACTTTGAAGGACCCCCGAGGGCCACATGCGGTGCTGGGTTGGCTAGTCAATGGGCTCCTAAATGGGTTGGGGGAGTTCGCCTGTGCATATTTAGATGACATCGCCATTTTCAGTTCTACCTGGGAACAGCACCTCCTGCATGTTCACCAGGTATTTCAAAGAATCCACGAAGCAGGACTGACTGACAGTTAAGGCCACGATATGGCAGGTGGGGCTGGGGAAAGTGGAATATTTAGGTCACTGGGTGGGAGGTGGTAACATCAAGCTTAATTAGAGGCCAAGATTGAAGCGATCCGGAATTGGCCTCAGCCTCAGACCAAAAAGCAAGTGCAGTCGTTTTGGGGGCTGGCAGGCTATTACCACAGGTTCGTTCCACATTTCAGCTAGCTGGCAGCCCCCCTCACCGACCTGTGCAAGCAACTGCAGCCGCTTAAAGTCCAGTGGACAAGCGCCTGTCAGACTTCAGTGGGTTAAAAGCCTGCCTCACAGCAGCTCCCATCCTGCGATGCCCCGACTCAATGTCCCTTTTGTGCTGCAGACTGGTGCCTCCGAGGCAGGGATGGGGGCCGCCCTGTTGCAGGAACGGGGGGGGGGGGGACAGGGGCTGCGCCCCATCGCCTATCTCAGTAAAAAACGGTTGCCCAGAGAACAAAGTCTGGCCACCGTAGAGAAAGAATGCCTTGCAGTCGTGTGGGCGGTGACCAAACTCCGGCCATACCTGTGGGGTCGCCGGTCCCAGTTGCAAACCGACCACTCCCCACTGCGTTGGCTGGACAGAGTAAAAGCCTCCAACCAAAAACTTTTGCGGCGGAGCCTCACATTGCAAGATTTTGAATTTTCAGTGGTGCACGTCCGAGGCAAAGAAAATGTCTTGGCCGACGGGCTGTGACAGGCTTTCTCTCAAGTAGATAGATGGAAATCGGGGTGTCCAGAAACCCCAATTTCATCTTCCTAGAGGGGGGGATGTGAAGAGAAAGCCTGAGCGAACATACACTTTGCCCCAAATTCCACCCGCCTAATCCCCACCCGGGGCAGGAGAACTCAGTCAGTTCGCAACACATTTACATTCAGACGGCTTCCCCCAAGCACCCTCAATGGTTTGCCAGGCACCCTCAAGCACTCCCGAGCACTGTAGATGGGCCATGGGCAAGTTGGCGCTGAAACCTCCGCACCCCCTCCTGCCTGGCCGGAGCGATTCATCCTGTCAGCAGAGGGAGGGGTCGGGGATCAAGAGGGGGGCAGGCGAGGGGGTAAGAGAAGCAGCCAAGGCTTCTGGTGGTTGTTGAAAGCAAGGTGCCAAGAAGCACGGAGAGGGTCACCGGCTCAGCAGGCCAGCCTGGACACTCAGCCCCCAGCGGAGTGCCTGGATACAGTTCCGTAAGTCTGTCCAGACTGCTAGTTTTAGACAAGGTAGGTTCTTCAATGTTAGCTAGGAATTAGACTATTGTTTTATAGTTCTGATTGTGTGTAGCTAAAAATCCTCTTGCTTGTCAATTTCACCACTTATCTCCCTTTTCAATTTGTATGTTTACTACAGTCAATAAACTTGCTTTTGCCTTAACCGTAGTTTCGTTCTGACTCAGTGCCTCAATCCAGCGTTCGTGATCTGGAGCGCTGGGCCGAAAACAACAGAATGAAATTTAATAGGGATAAATGCTAAGTGCTGCACCTAGAGAAAGGAAACCAAATGCACAGTTACAGAATGGGGGACACTTGGCTCAACAATACCACAAGTGAGAAGGATCTTAGAATTGTGGTAGATCACAAGCTGAATATGAGCCAGTAAGGCGATGTGGCTGCAAAGAAGGCAAATGCTATTTTGGGCTGCATTAATAGAAGTATAGCTTCCAAATCACAGGAAGTGATAATTCCCCTCTACTCAGCACCGGTTAGGCCTCATCTTGAGTACTGCGTCCAGTTCTGGGCACCACACTTTCAGAAGGACGTAGACAAACTGGAGAGGGTTCAGAGGAGGGCAACCAAGATGATAAAGGGACTGGAAACGAGGCCCTGTGAGGAGAGACTGAAAGAACTGGGCATGTTTAGCCTTCAGAAGAGAAGACTGAGGGGAGATATGATCGCACTCTTCCAGTACTTGAAGGGTTGTCACACAGAGGAGGGCCTGGGTCTCTTCTCGACCATCCCAGTTTGCAGGACACGAAATAATGGGCTCAAATTACAGGAACCCAGATTCCACCTAAATATCAGGAAAAATTTCCTGACGGTCAGAGCAGTAAGACAATGGAACCTACTACCTAGGGAGGTGGTGAGCTCTCCCACTCTGGAGGCATTCAAGGTGTGGCTGGACAGTCATCTGTCAGGGATGCTTTGACCTGGATTCCTGCATTGAGCAGGGGGTTGAACTCGATGGCCTTGTAGGCCCCTTCCAACTCTACTTTTCTATGATTCTATGAAGTGAACCGGGGATGCCAAGCGGGAGCTCTGAGCTGTCAAAATAGCTGCGTAGCTCCCGATCTTTCAGGAAAGGACTGGTGGCGATCCTTCACTACACACACACACACACACACTGATGTCAAGAACAGGCCAGTTCCTTTACTGTCTGTTCCAGGTAAATTGGTTGAAAAGGTTATTAAAGATAAAATCAGTAAGCATATAGAAGGACAAGCCCGGCTGAGAAAGAATCAGCATGGCTTCTGCAAAGGTAAGTCCTGTCTCACTAACCTTTTAGAGTTCTTTGAGAGTGTCAATAAACATGTGGACAGGGGTGATCCGGTAGACACCGTTTACTTGGACTTCCAAAGGGCTTTTTTTAAAAAAAAACTTTTTTATTTTTTTAAAAACCAAATGAAACAATGCAAAACATGTAACAGTAATTAACAATTAACAAAACTAAAATGGACTTCTGAATTGTTCTACAGCAAATATAAGTAAAAAATAGTTTCTCTAATCAATAATCAGAAAAGTTTTTTTCCCTATTGTCACCAGTTTATCTTCTTATTAATCTTGTAGCTATTGTCAGCAATTTATCCTCTTATTATTAAAAAAAACCACATATAAACAAATCATTTTTTTCTAAACCCTGCAAAAAGTCAATTAGAGGTTTCCACTCAGCAGTAAATGTACAAGTTGTCTTTTCTCTAATTAATGACTTAAGTTTGGCCATCTCTGCCAGCTCCACCATCTTGACCATCCATTCTTCTGTTGTAGGCAATGCTGGAACTTTCCATTTTTGTGCATATAATAGTCTTGCCACTGTGGTCATATATAAAAAATAAAGTTCCATAGCTTCTTTCCAACTGACTATCCATTATTCCCAAGAGAAAAGCCTCTGGTTTCAGTTGACTATGTCAGTTGTCGAAAGCTTTGCTGAAGTCCAGATAAATTATGTCCACAGCATTCCCACAGTCCACAAGGGAGGTGACCCGATCAAAAAATGAGATCAGATTAGTCTGGCAGGATTTGTTCTTGACAAATCCATGCTGGCTTCTAGGAATCACGGCATTGTTTTCAAGGTGCTTGCAGACTGACTTCTTTATAATCTGCTCCAAAATTTTCCCAGGGATTGATGTCAGACTGACTGGCCTATAGTTCCCAGGTTCCTCCTTCTTGTCCCTTTTGAAGATAGGAACGACGTTTGCCCTCCTCCAGTCATCTGGCACTTCACCTGTCTTCCATGATTTCTCAAAGATAATAGACAGTGATTCTGAGAGTTCTTCTTCCAGTTCCTTTATTACTTTAGGATGCAGTTTGTCATGCCCTGGAGATTTAAACTCGTTCAAAGTAATCCGGTGTTCCTTGACCATTTGCCTATCAATCTCAAGCTGCAATCCTGCCCCTTCAGTCTGCACTTCAGGTTTGCCAGGGGGGACATAAACTCTCTTTTGGGAGAAGACCGAGCCGAAGTAAGAATTGATCACTTCCGCCCTTCTTTGTCTTCTGTTATCAATTTGCCATCCTCATCGCGTAGTTGAACCACCATTTCTTACCTGTCTTTTACTATGCATGTATCTGAAGAAAGCTTTTTTTGTTGTTTTTTAGCATCCATGGCTAGCCTCAACTCATTCTCGGCTTTAGCCTTCCTGACACTATTCCTGCAGTTCTGTGCTACCTGCCTGTACTCTTCCCTTGTAGCCCGGCCTTCGTTCTACATCCCATACGTGTCCTTTTTTGTTTTCAGGTCATCTTTGAGTTTATTGTGAAGCCACATTCTTCTGTTGCCCTCTGCCTTTTTTCCTTGTGGGAATTGTTTGCCATTGTGCCTTTAGAATTTCCTTTTTTAACAACTCCCACCCTGTCAGAATATTTTCATATATTCAGGTTTGCCTTCGAGGCAGGAAGCTGGCCTTGGAGACAGGTGCTGTAAAGTGTCCAAGGACATAGCTGATCTTTCACTCCTCTGTGTGCCAGTTAACATTTTTTTTTTCCTATTGTGTTCCAAGTACAGAAAAATTAGTGGAGACTGGTGCTGTGGTTCAATTACTTGCAGGTGTCCATTACCTCATGTAATAGGAATGCCTCATGATATCCAAAGTGCCTCATGATATCCTGATTAGCAAGCTAGCTAAAAGTGGGCTAGATGGAACAACTATCAGGTGGATCCACAATTGGCTACAGAATCGGACTCAAAGGGTGCTTATCAATGGTTCCTTCTCAAACTGGGGAGAGGTAACGAGCGGGGTACCACAGGGCTTGGTCCTGGGCCCGGTGCTCTTCAACATTTTTATTAATGACTTGGATGAGGAGGTGCAGGGAATGCTTAACAAATTTGCAGATGACACAAAGTTGGGTGGAACAGCTAATACTCTGGAAGAAAGAAACAAAATTCAAAGAGATCTTGATAGGCTGGAGCGCTGGGCCGAAAACAACAGAATGAAATTTTATAGGGATAAATGCCAAGTGCTGCACCTAGGGAAAGGAAACCAAATGCACAGTTACAGAATGGGGGACACTTGGCTCAACAATACCACAAGTGAGAAGGATCTTGGAATTGTGGTAGATCACAAACTGAATATGAGCCAGCAATGCGATGTGGCTGCAAAGAAGGCAAAGGCTATTTTGGGCTGCATCAATAGAAGTATAGCTTCCAAATCGCGGGAAGTGATAATTCCCCTTTACTCGGCACTGTTTAGGCCTCATCTTGAGTATTGCGTCCAGTTCTGGGCACCACGTCAGAAGGACGTAGACAAACTGGAGAGGGTTCAGAGGAGGGCAACAAGGATGATAAAGGGACTGGAAACAAGGCCCTGTGAGGAGAGAGTGAAGGAACTGGGCATGTTTAGCCTTCAGAAGAGGAGACTGAGAGGAGATATGATCGCACTCTTCCAGTACTTGAAGGGTTGTCACACAGAGGAGGGCCAGAATCTCTTCTCGATCATCCCAGTTTGCAGGACACGGAATAATGGGCTCAAATTACAGGAACCCAGATTCCACCTAAATATCAGGAAAAATTTCCTGACGGTCAGAGCAGTAAGACAATGGAACCCACTACCTAGGGAGGTGGTGAGCTCTCCCACTCTGGAGGCATTCAAGGTGCGGCTGGACAGCCATCTGTCAGGGATGCTTTGACCTGGATTCCTGCATTGAGCAGGGGGTTGGACTCGATGGCCTTGTAGTGTTGGAATTTAGATGCCTGCTTTAAGTCCTTTGGTTTTACCTGTGTGCCTGCTACCTGCTACTTTGTTTTAGCTTCCAGCAAACATAGAGTAAATTCCTCCCACAGTCTGACTTTTAGTTCTCCTACTCTGTTGCAGCAATCAGGAAACAGAAGCCTTTCTATTCTAATTGTTTTATTATATTCATAAAACAATTACACACTACAAACTATTACAGAGCCAGTTCAGAGAACATAACATAGACATCCAAATTAGAAGAGAGAAAGAAAGAAGCAAGCACAGCAAACATACACACCCAGCTGTGCTTGAGAGCCAATGGGAATCAGGATAGACATATGACAGTATAGCAACTGTCACATTACATGACACCCACTTTCTCAGGAACACCTGTTCCAAAGACCTTCAGTATTGCAATGCTGAAGTGCCGGCTGCTAAGTTTTACTGGAAGAAAAACCTTTAAGCAAGCTCATGCTTGATTCATAATCCAACATGTACGCCCCTTCCAACTCTACTTTTCTATGAATGTTTTGTATATATGTGTATATAAGTTTGTAATAATGATGATGAATTGTTGGGCAGTCATTCTTTCTGTCTGTCTGTCTATGCTCTGTTTCGTTTTTGCTCTCTGTATATGCCCTGTTCCTGATCAAGCCAAAACCTTAGTAAACCTTTTACTAAAGAGAACTTGGTTTGTGTTTTCTATTTTTCATCGTCTAACCTACTCCACTGGACCAATACCACTGCAACTCTGCTTTCAGGAGGGGATATTTTAATTTTATCTCCCTACTGTGATAGGTTATGGGCCCAGGGTGGTTTTTGGACTCAGTGGTTTTGTTTGGCTAGTTCCAGAGCTCACGTTTGGGGTGTTGAGAAGTGTGATCTCGGCAAAGAGACTGGATAGTGCTTTGCATCGCTGATCCTTCTCTTGTAATCCCCGGGAAAGCTGGAGGAGCAGCTGGAGGACGTGAAACCTGAGCAACAGAGTGCTCCCCACGAGGAAGAGGGTGAGCAGCAGCAGATTCTTGTACCAGCTCCCACTGTGCAGCCAGAGAGCTGTTTCATAATGGCAGCAATGCAAGAGGTACCGGGAGTGGTGATGGAGCGACTGAATAAGTGTAATTATTTAGCCTGGGGATTTAAAATGAGAATGCTACTCATGTGGGAAGATTTGTGGGATGTTGCAATTCATGATCCCCCAGAAGACCCAACAGCCACAGAATGTCGGCAACTGCACAGAGCCCACACTACTATTGTCCTTCCGCTGGAGGACTCGCAACTTATGCATGTGAGGGCTCTAGAAAGTGCACAGGAATGCTGGCAAACACTCAGGAGGATTCATATCCGAGACAGCGCAGGACCTAAAATCCTTTTGGCAAGGCAACTTTACCAGAAGTGGCTGCTTCCTGGTGAACGTGTATCGGACCACTTACCGGTCATACAGGGGCTCCTTATGCAACTTGCTGAACGTGATCAGGAATATGCACAGATACATCAGGCCCAAATTGTCTTGTCATCACTGGATGAAACATGGGACTTATTGGTTTCAAGTGTGGCCTCGTTACCAGAAGAGGATCTCTAACCATGGAGTATCTGGCAGGACGGCTTCTCGAGGAGGAAGAGAGAAGGCGAGTTAAACTGCTGGAGAAAGAGACGGCAGTTGGGTGAAAAATCCCAACTTCAACTATAATCTGATGGGATCTGAGCGAGCCGCTGGAATGCAAGCAGTGGAGGGTGAGGTGTGTCGGAAGACAAAGCAACTGCTCAGCAGAGATCTGCCGGAGAAGGGATCGAGAGAGCCATGACAGTGAAGAAATGTTTTGGGTGTGGAAAACCGGGACATATAAAAAAAGATTGCAGAGTCAAATTACAGCAAGGGAAGAAACAACAGCAACATGATGGACAGTTTAAGTCCATGATGAATGAGATGTATGATGATGAATGAGATGTATCTTCTGACTGAAGCTCTTTCCACACTCCCAAGCACTGATATGGTTTCTCCCGTGTGAGTTCTTTGATGGTACATGAAGCTTTCCCTCCAATGAAAGTTCTTTCCACACTACAAGCATTGTTATGGTTTCTTCCCTGTGTGAATTCTTTCATGAGAAGTGAGCTGTGTCTTTTGACAGAATCTCTTTCCGCACTCCAAGCATTCATATGGTTTCTCCCCTGTATGAATTCTTTCATGAGAAGTGAGCTGTGTCTTTTGACAGAATCTCTTTCCGCACTCCAAGCATTGATATGGTTTCTCCCCTGTGTGAATTCTTACATGAGAAGTGAGATTTGACTTTTTCCTGAATCTCTTTCCGCACTCCAAGCACTGATATGGTTTCTCCCCCGTGTGAATTATTTGATGAGAAGTGCGCTTTGTCTTCCAACTGAATTTCTTTCCACACTCCAAGCATTCATATGGTTTCTCCCCTGTGTGAATTCTTTGATGAGAAGTCAGATATGTCTTCTGAGTAAAGCTCTTTCCACACTCCATGCATTTATATGGTCTCTCACCTGTGTGAATTCTTTGATGAGAAGTAAGCTTTGACTTCAAACTGAATCTCTTTCCACACTCCAAGCATTGATATGGTTTCTCCCCTGTGTGAATTCTTTGATGAGAAGTCAGATATGTCTTCTGAGTAAAGCTCTTTCCACACTCCATGCATTTATATGGTCTCTCACCTGTGTGAATTATTTGATGAGAAGTGAGCTTTGTCTTCGAACTGAATGTCTTTCCACACTCAAAGCATTGATATGGTTTCTCCCCTGTGTGAATTCTTTCATGAGAAGTGAGCTTTGACTTTTTCCCGAATCTCTTTCCACACTCCAAGCATTGATGTGGTTTCTCCCCTGTGTGAATTCTTTGATGAGAAGTGAGATATGTCTTCTGACTAAAGCTCTTTCCACACTCCAAGCATTGATATGGTTTCTCCCCTGTGTGAATTCTTTGATGAGAATTCAGATATTTCTTCTGACTAAAGCTCTTTCCACACTCCAAGCATTCATATGGTTTCTCCCCTGTGTGAATTCTTTGATGAGAATTCAGGTATTTCTTCTGACTAAAGCTCTTTCCACAGTCCAAGCATTGATATGGTGTCTCCCCTGTGTGAATACTTTGATGAGAAGTGAGGTGTGTCTTCTGACTGAAGCTCTTTCCACACTCCAAGCATTGATGTGGTTTCTCCCCTGTGTGGATTCTTTGATGTAAAGTGAGCAGTGTCTTCAAACGGAATCTCTTTCCACACTCCAAGCATTGATATGGTTTCTCGCCTGTGTGAATTCTTTCATGAGAAGTGAGCTGGGTCTTCAAACAGAATCTTTTTCCACACCCCAAGCACTGATATGGTTTCTCCCCTGTGTGAATTCTTTCATGAGAAGTGAGATGTTCCTTCTGCCAAAAGCTCTTTCCACACTCCAAGCATTTATACGGTTTCTTCCCGGTGTGAGTTGTTTGATGGGAATTGAGACTGATCTGTTGACTGAATCTCTTTC
Organism: Shinisaurus crocodilurus; assembly: GCA_021292165.1. Classification (NCBI taxonomy): domain Eukaryota; kingdom Metazoa; phylum Chordata; class Lepidosauria; order Squamata; family Shinisauridae; genus Shinisaurus; species Shinisaurus crocodilurus. The sequence goes on from CM037879.1 coordinate 10,245,631, forward strand.
CACACTCCAAGCATTGATATGTTTTTCCCCCTGTGTGAATTCTTTCATGAGAAGTGAGTTTACTCTTCTCACTGAAGCTCTTTCCACACTCCAAGCATTTATACGGTTTCTCCCCTGTATGAGTTCTTTGATGAGAAGTGAGATTTGACTTTTTCCTGAATCTCTTTCCACACTCGAGGCATTGATGTGGTTTCTCCCCTGTGTGGATTTTGCAATGAGCATTAAGGTTTGATTTAGACGTGGAAGTTTTTCCACACACAGAGCACACATAGTTTTCCTCTTTTTTAGCCATTTTTTCTTCCATTGAGACATCATTGTAGTCACTGCCTTGAGAAGCAAAGGATTTATTCCTCCTCTTCTGATTTAGTTCACTTTCCCTTCTCTGATCTTCCCTATTTTTACATCTGTCTGTTTTCAGGGACATCCCACATGGTTCTCTCTCATTCTCCATTTCACACCTGTCACTTTCTAGAATGAAGAGAAGAAATTGTTAAACGGCTGAGTTAGAAATAGATCTTCAAATCATTGAATGACTTCAGTTGACTATTGTGAAAAGAGAAAAAACTCTCAACACCGAGCCTGGGGGCAGTTCTTACTATGTGCCCAACAGCCTCTTTTGACTGGCATTGACTTAGAGCTGGTGTAGTCAAGAGCAATGGATTGGGACCAGAGAGTCCTGGGCTCTGCTCCCAGCTCAGACATGAATTTTTCTGGGTGCTGCGGGACTGGTTTCTCTCTTTCACCCTCGCCTACCCCACCGGATTGTTGCGCAGGTAAGTGGACAATCTGATGCATGATATAACAACAACAATCCTTTATTGCAGTCAATAGACCATTCCTCACACAATATATTATTATTATTATTATCATCATCATCATCATCTATTCAATTTATATCCCGCCTATATACCACTACTCTAGGCGGCGTACAAAATAAAAATCAACCAAACAGACAAGTATACAACAAAAACATCTGTCAACCACAAAAACAGCATAAAAAATCCACTAAAATTCCATAAAAACAGTATTAAAATTCCATAAAAACTCCATAAAAACAATAAAATTCCATAGTAATATGACAGAATGTTATAAAAGGACGGCCTGCTGAAATAACAAAGTCTTCAGCGCCTGCTGAAAGACATTCAAAGAAGTCAGTAGGCGCATTTCAAGTGGCAGGCCATTCCACAGTTGAGGGGCAGCAAAAGAGAAGGACCTCCGACGAGTAGCTGCCAGTCTCACATTAGGCAGCTGCAGGAGATGGCCCTCCGAAGACCTGAAGTGGCGGGGTGGAAGATAGGGGAGGAGGCGCTCCCTAAGGTACCTTGGACCTAGACCATGTAGGGCTTTAAAGGTAAGAACCAGCATTTTATAGGTACTTTGCCCGGAAGCAAATTGGCAGCCAGCGTAAAGATCTTAAGACCGGTGTTATATGGTCTCCACGGGGTGTCCCGGAGACCAACCTGGCCGCCATATTTTGTACTAGTTGAAGCTTCCGAACTAAGTATAGAGAGCCAGCCGAACTAAGTATAGAGGCAGCAAACAGTACAACTTGTTAATTGGACACATGAGAGTGAGAAATCAAATATAGTCTAGTGGAGATAGCCTGGTTCAGAAATTTGGCCACTTGTTCAGTGACCAACTTATCAGAGCTGCTAAGTAATAAAGTTATTAATAATTCCATCGGGTGCCCAGGAAAAGACCATAAAATGGGATGAATCAGATCATTCCTGGCCATGTCATAAAAGCTACAAGACAATAAAACATGCTGTATAGATTCCAGCTCAGAGTCGTTACATGGGCAGCATCTTTCAGAAAGTGGGGTTCTGCTAGATCTACCATCCAGCAGTTTAGAAGGGAGAGCGTTAAATCTAGCTAATGAAAATGCTCTCCTAGATTGAGGGATCGTCAGCCATCGAAGATAAGGCAGCCCCTCCTTGCTAAAAACAGCTGGCAGACCCAAGGATAGAGGAGAGCAGGGGGCCCTGGCGGCTCCCTGTAATTCTTGTAGATCAATGTCCAACAGCCTCTGTTTTACAATTGATTTAGTGCTAACCAATACTCTAGATAGTAACATACCTGGGGAAAGCCCTACCGAGATGATTTTGTTCATCACGGCCTTTGACCAGGGAGAATCGAAAGAGTCCGACCAGATTGTATAAACCAGGGAGTCTGTCGGGAGAGCCAGTCTGCAGCGAAGCCAAAAGTGAATGACTTGGGTCCAGGCTAGGCAATTTATCGAATGCAGTCCAGCTTCTAATTTTATTGCAGCTCCAGAAACACATCTGGGGACACCAAATAATACCCTCAGGAAAAGTGATTGAATGCTCTCAAGTGGGCATTTAGAGCATGATGCATGATATTATGTGCGATAGTAGGATACAAGTACAGATAACAAGAGAAAGGAGAAGACCCGTCAAGAAATGGCAGAGAACCTTTTCTCATTGGGTGCCCTATAAATTATGTACATAACTTAAATATGCTCATTTTAACGTCTGAGCTCTGGTGGTGTTGGCGGCAAAGATAGCATATTTCTCTCCTACCATCCAGTGGAGCCTTTGTCATCCAAACCCACCATGAGACCTGAGGAATGAAGGTACCTTCCCCACTGGAGCTCACTCCCCACTGAGATCAAGATTTTGCCTTGCTCCCATCCATTCTAACCTGTTCTATTTCACAGGTTAGACAAGCAGCTCTATTTCTCCTTTTCATCCTCAGCAAGTGAGGCTGCGGATGTGCTGAACCGGTGCCTGGCTGCGACAATGGACTGGATGAGGGCTAACAAACTGAGGCTCAATCCAGACAAGACTGAGATGCTGTTAGTGGGTGGTTCCTTTGACCGGATGGAGGGTGTTCAACCTGTTCTGGATGGGGTGGCACTCCCCTTGAAGGAGCAGATTCGTAGCTTGGGGGTCCTCTTTGGGCCATCTTTGTCACTTGAGACTCAAGTGGCCTCAGTGGCAAGGAGTGCCTTCTACCAGCTTCAGCTGGTGGCCCAGCTACGCCCCTATCTGGACAGGGATAGCCTGGTCTCAGTAATCTACGCTCCGGTGATCTCTAAACTAGACTACTGCAATGCACTCTACGTGGGGCTGCCTTTGAAGACTGTTCGGAAGCTGCAGCTTGTGCAAAATGCGGCAGCCAGGCTTATTGCGGGGACTGGAAGGTCCGAGCACATTACACCAGTTCTGGCCGGTTTGCACTGGCTGCCAATATGCTTCCGAGCCAAATTCAAGGTGCTGGTTTTAACCTATAAAGCACTACAGGGCTTAGGACCACAATACCTGATGGAACGTCTCTCCCAACCGCAATCTACCCAGACACTATGCTCAACATCTGGTGCCCTCCTCCGGCTGCCAACTCCAAGAGAGGCTCGGTTGGTGGCAACGAGGAGGAGGGCCTTCTGAGTGGTAGCCCCCCCCAATTATGGAATAAGCTCCCCACTGAGACCCGCCTGCAACCAGCCTTCAGAAGAGGAGACTGAGGGGAGATATGATCGCACTCTTCCAGTACTTGAAGGGATGTCACACAGAGGAGGGCCAGGATCTCTTCTCGATCATCCCAGTTTGCAGGACACAGAATAATGGGCTCAAGTTACAGGAACCCAGATTCCAAACATCAGGAAAAATTTCCTGACTGTCAGAGCAATAAGACAATGGAATCAACTACCTAGGGAGGTGGTGGGCTCTCCCACTCTGGAGGCATTCAAGGTGAAGCTGGACGGCCATCTGTCAGGGATGCTTAGACCTGGATTCCTGCATTGAGCAGGGGGTTGGACTCGATGGCCTTGTAGGCCCCTTCCAACTCCACTTTTCTATTATTCTATCCACAGGACATCACACCTTATTGTATGGAACAGATTAGGTCAGACAATCTTGGAAAGGGGGGTACAACATTCTGACATATGGTGAAAAGGGTGCATGGGGCAAAAAAAGTTGAGAACTACTGGTCCATGATATGTGGCATGGGACCTTCTCAGTAGCGGTGCCAATGCTGTGCAACGCCCTCCATAGGGACATCTGAACAGCCCGATCTCGGAAGCTAAGCCGGGTCGGATCTGGTTAGTTCTTGGGTGGGTGACCGCATTGGAATACCTGGTGCTCCATCCCACAGCTCAGTGGGATGGAGCACCTGCTTTGCATGCAGAAGGTCCCAGGTTCAATCCCCGGCTTCTCCAGGTAGGGCTAGGAAAGAACCTCACCTGCAAATCTGGAGAGCCGGGACCAAGGGTCTGACTCAGTAAAAGGCAGCTTCCGATGTTCCTCTGACACACGCCTCCCTCCTCCCTCCCTGTCGCCTTTTGGGTTGTAGGCTACGACTGTGCTGCGCCATCAGGTTTTGCGCTGGCACATTGGCTCATGTCAGTCTTTGCATCCATTGCAGCTCTTAATATTTCCTGAAATTTTAGGACCTGATGCTCATTTGATTATGTTCTGTGTCTTTTTTACCATTCTGCATTGACGTCTAACACTGTTCATTCCTTTGCAATTTTTTGCTTAATGGAAAGGCAGGATTATAAATGTTTTAATGAATAAGAGTGGACAAATCCTGCTAGACCAAAAGAAAGGGACCCCGAGATGCTGAGATACACCATCGAATTGCACACGGGCCCCTCCACTGCAGGCCTTCCAGTATTGCTTAAAAGCTTGCCTGTCCTCGGCTGCCTTTCCCTAATCACGGTGGTTGTGCTGCTGGATTTTGAGACTCCTGAGCTGTCTGAATGTGTCTCCTGGAAATGTTTCTGGTATGGCTGAGCCCGGTGTCTTGAAGCTCCTGTTGTGACAGTATACACTGTATATGACTGGATTATTTTAATGCATCCTCCTTTGCTTGCGTATGCCACTTGTGAGGGGAATGACCAAAAGGTAGCCTAGAAATACTTCAATGAATATAGAGAATGGGGAAAATATTACTAACATTCCTACTCCTACCAGCATTGCATTTGTAAAGAGATATTATCGCCAACCACGGAAAGAGGGAGCCTTACCGAGAGAGGCCACGATCCCACAGTTCTCCTCCATGATTTGCCTGTGCAGGGCTCTCTGGTCAGGATCCAGCAGCGCCCACTCCTCCTGGCTGAAGGACACAGCGACCTCCTCAAAGGGCACCAGACCCTGGACAGAAGAAACATCAACATTTCCTCCTCACACCGAACGGAAAGATCATCGAGTATCAAAATCCAAAAGGCTGCTTCAAGTGAGTCGTCTGAGCATTTATAGTGGACGATTTAAACATCCACGAGTGGCATTTACAGCCTTCCTTTTAGAGGACAAGTCTACCAAAGGGCTACTAGTCGTGATGGCGACCTCCAGGATCTGGGGAAGCATGTCTCTCAAGACCAATTACAGGGAAAGAACAGTGTCCGAGGGCTAATGCATTCATGCGCTGCTTGTGGGCTCCACAGGTATTATCTGGCGGAACACTGTGGGAAATGGGATGCTCTACTAGATGGGCCTTTGGCCTGACTCAGCAGGGAGCTTCTTGTGTTCTTAGCTCTGCTGGAAGCAAACAGAAGGAGAGAGTTCTGTTCAGGTCCAGTGAGGTGAGCTGGGGACGGGGGCACCCAAGGGATCCTTCTCCCGACCTGATCCGCTCCCAAGCCATCACAAAGAAGAAGCGGTGGCTGAGGACTGATTCCTGGCATCATTCCATCCCCTCTGAGAGAGATAGGAAACCGGGAGCATATGCTTGTCTTGGAGATTAAGATGATAGATCTAAGAACATACGACCATTTTAAGGGCCATTCTGGATCAGGCCAAATGTCCATCTAGGCCACTATTCTGTTTACACACTGGTCAACCAACTGCCCACTGAAACTCACAAGCAGGACATGAGTGCAACAACACCCTCCCGCCCATGTTCCCCAGCAAATGGTTCCCCAGCACCCAGCAAATGGTGCACATAGGCATACTGCCTCTGATACTGGAGATAGAATCATAGAAAAGTATAATTTGCCCATCACAAACACAGCTGTCTATGTGTCTAAGGATCACATTTCCCACTACCATGAGCTCCCCAGCCCCTGGATATATTCAACTCACTTACTAGCTAGAAAGCCCCTTTGAAAAAAAACAGGACTTTCTTTTCTGGAAAATACACAGGATTGCAATTGAAGTGATGCAAGTGTAAGAAGACAGGCATGTCAGGAGATGTCTTATCCTGTATTTGCAGTTTGGATGCTTTAGGGCGACTGGGTGAAAATACATCTCTCCCCAGTTGGCTCTTCGCCACAATTCAAAGTGCAGATTTCCATGTCTAACGTCTTCAGTTAATGAATATGATTTTTTTAAACTGAGAAAATGGCTGGAGACAGGTTTCTTCCCCCCACCCACCCCAAATACCTGCGGGGGGGGGGGAATAAAAGCAGCCCAAGGATTTCTTGCACGCTCCCCAACCCCGCAGCTAATCCTTACCCTGTGAGGCGGCACCTCCATCACTCTCCTGCTCGAGGCCCGTTCGCAGGGGACTCTGCAGGCGGCATGGAAATCAGGCCCCACTTTGGCACACAGATTCTCAACCTGAAACGTTAATGTGGATCCAAGACATGCCATGAGAAGAGAATACAGGAATGATAGACACTTGAAGCAGGGGGCATGGGTATGGGAGATCCCTCCTCAGAGGATTTCCAGAAAAGGTTGGGTAATTCATAGATTGAATTTTGGGATGTCCCTGCTCACAAGCTTGGCCCCTCGGAGCTCCCAACAACAACAACCAACCTTTATTACGGTCATAGACCAGCACATATTAAAACATTCTCTGCATACAAGGAGCCCACAGAGAAAACAATATATAAAGTGCAATTGTACAAGTAAATGCATTGGAGCTCACCCTCACAAAGCGAGAACAAAAAAACCTAAAGCAGTGTTCTCCAACCTTGGGTCCCCAGATGTTTTTGGCCTACAACTCCCAGCATGCCCCAGGCAGCGTAGCTGCCTGGGGCATGCTGGGAGTTGTAGGCCAAAAACATCTGGGGACCCAAGGTTGGAGAACACTGACCTAAAGTAATAAAACCATTGTACAACCAATGCAACTAAAACCATAAAACCATAAATCAACTAGTACGACTGAATTTAAAACCATTAATCCGACTAAATTTAAAACCATTACACAGCAAGGAAGAAGATTAAGATACACTAAGTTTCTTAAATAAAACGATTGGATTTCTAGTTAAAAGCAATTCCAAACCTATTATATGGGGCATACCAACCTCCGGCGTACGTCAATCATAGCAGCACAATATCTCGCAACTAAATATCTAATTTCAGGGTTTGCATCTTGTAGCAGTAGCAAAATGTAAAATTGCTCTGTATGTCCTGGGAATTTATTTATTTATTGGCGAAATAAACCTATCACGAATGTTAGTATAGAACTGGCAGTGAAAGAAAACATGTTCCGTTGATTCAACATGACCAGAACCACATGGGCATTTCCTCTCCTCATAAGGTATTTTCCTAAACTTCCCTTCTTGAATTGCTGAGGGAAGAGCCTGACATCGAGCCAGGCTAAAAGCCCGTCGCTGTTTAGGTATTTCGAGGTTAGATAGGTATGCCATTTCGGAGGTAAGATACCTATCAGTCTCGTTAATAATAAAATTTGGGGACCTGGCCAAATCTAGTTGTCGTTCTGTATCCATCACATGGTGTTTGTGTTGTGATATGAATCACATTGACCAGCTGTAGCACAGTGTTTACACATGGAGAGGAACAGAATGGCGGTAAACAAGTGTGTTGTGTCTTTCTACTTTCCCGTGTTCTTTCTCATGGGAAAGTTAGGCCCTGGGATCATTATGAGCTAGTCACATGGTTTGTATGTTCTGATGACGTGCTAACTTGTTTTTCTGTCTGAAGCCATTTTAGAGAAGAGCAGGACTGCTTTCTCTATTCTTTCTCTCTTCTGACTATTGCTTGCTGGACTTTGCAACAATGTAACGTCTTGGCTGAAGTGGAGTGAAGCTCAATCTACTCCACTGGAATTAATGCTTGCTATGCATTGTACTCTGCACATGGACTGTAACTAGGAAATGTATACTCTGTAGAACTTTACTTGCTAAGTGAATAAACAGGTAGAAATAGACCTGTGGTGTTACAGAGTGTTTCCTTGCTACTTGGATTAGTCTGCAAACCGGGGAAGCTAGAAGCTGGAGTCGGATTACAGGCAAGCTGGCTGGCAGCTTCAAACCGACACGCTGCATGCTGCGCAGAGGGGGGTGAGATCTGGAAGATCTGTGTGTGGAATAATGGGCCTCTATGCACAGACAGGATTTTAAATCTCCCATCCAGCACACGCGGGGCTCTGCTGTCACTCACGCGCCATCAGTTTGATGGTTATTTTAGCGTGTTCGTAGCCCAAGCCAAGCAAGAGCTGCGAAGAGAAGCCTAAATTTGACATTATATCTGCCACTGCTCGTTTCGAAGTCATCTGGAAGTCGTCTTTTAAAGTTAGGGCAGCAAGACTACATGGGACAAACAGTAATCTGAGCCAATATCTGAGTAAGACCATCCACGCTCTGACCTCAACTTTTACCAGACCTGTCTCAAGCCGTATAGTGGCATTAGAGGCATATTTTGGCACTTGCAAAGCAGATCTTAAACATTTGGACTGTACACGTTCCAGAGTAGTAACATTAATTTGGGGGCCTAATTGTGCACCATATAAAAGCTGTGCAACCGACTTGGCTTCAAATAGTTTAAGGGCTGCTGGCATGTAATGGTCGCCTTTGGTCCTAAGGAATCTAAGTATAGCCATTGCGCTTCTCCGAGCATTCCCAGAAACATAGTTCCCACGAGCTCTCCTACTTCCAGAAGAGTGAAGGACTACACCCAGATACTTAAAGCAGGTAACCAGGGATGGGGACTCGGACTCGAGGACTTGACTCGTGAGTCGGACTGAGTCCCTCCTCTGACTCGACTCGGACTCGAGTCCCAATATTTTAATGGGACTCGAGACTCGACTCGGGACTCGAGACCAAGGACTCTTCAACATCCCTGGGCTGTGCCAGAAGGAGTGGAGAGGAGCGTGATTGCCGGCAAAGAGCGCATGGAAGCGAGGTGTGCCGCTGCTCGGCCACTATGGACGGCTGCCAGGAGTGCAGCCCCAACAGTGTGTCAAGATTTATTTTGATTGATGTGTTGCTAAAAGCAACAAAAAAGCTTTCTTCAGATACATGCACAGTAAAAGACAGAAGAAAGAACTGGTGGTTCAACTACGCAATGAGGATGGCAAATTGATAACAGAAGACAAAGAAAAGGCAGAAGTGTTCAATTCCTACTTCAGCTCGGTCTTCTCCCAAAAGAGGGTCTATGACCCCCCCGGCAAACCTAAAGTGCAGACTGAAGGGGCAGGATTGCAGCTTGAGATTGATAGGCAAATGGTCAAGGAGCACCTGATTACTCTGAACGAGTTTAAATCTCCAGGGCCTGATGAGCTGCATCCTAGAGTAATAAAGGAACTGGCAGAAGAACTCTCAGAACCACTGTCTATTATCTTTGAGAAATCATGGAGGACAGGTGAAGTGCCAGACGACTGGAGGAGGGCAAATGTTGTTCCCATCTTCAAAAAGGGCAAGAAGGAGGAACCTGGGAACTATAGGCCAGTCAGTCTGACATCAATCCCCGGGAAGATTTTTGAGCAGATTATAAAGAAGTCAGTCTGCAAGCACCTTGAAAACAATGCAGTGATTACTAGAAGCCAGCATGGATTTGTCAAGAACAAATCCTGTCAGACTAATCTGATCTCATTTTTTGATCGGGTAACCTCCCTTGTGGACTGTGGGAATGCTGTGGACATTATATATCTGGACTTCAGCAAAGCTTTCGACAAAGTGCCTCATGATATCCTGATTAGTAAGCTAGCTAAGAGTGGGCTAGATGGAACAACTATCAGGTGGATCCACAATTGGCTACAGAATCGGACTCAAAGAGTGCTTATCAATGGTTCCTTCTCAAACTGGGGAGAGGTAACGAGCGGGGTACCACAGGGCTCGGTCCTGGGCCCGGTGCTCTTCAACATTTTTATTAATGACTTGGATCAGGAGGTACAGGGAATGCTTATCAAATTTGCAGATGACACAAAGTTGGGTGGAACAGCTAATACTCTGGAAGACAGAAACAAAATTCAAAGTGACCTCGATAGGCTGGAGCGCTGGGCCGAAAACAACAGAATGAAATTTAATAGGGATAAATGCCAAGTGCTGCACCTAGGGAGAGGAAACCAAATGCAGAGTTACAGAATGGGGGACACTTGGCTCAACAATACTACAAGTGAGAAGGATCTTGGAATTGTGGTAGATCACAAACTGAATATGAGCCAGCAATGCGATGTGGCTGCAAAGAAGGCAAATGCAATTTTGGGCTGTATTAATAGAAGTATAGCTTCCAAATCGCGGGAAGTGATAATTCCCCTTTACTCGGCACTGGTTAGGCCTCATCTTGAGTACTGCGTCCAGTTCTGGGCACCTCACTTTAAGAAGGACATAGACAAACTGGAGAGGGTTCAGAGGAGGGCAACAAGGATGATAAAGGGACTGGAAACAAGGCCCTATGAGGAGAGACTGAAGGAACTGGGCATGTTTAGCCTTCAGAAGAGGAGACTGAGGGGAGATATGATCGCACTCTTCCAGTATTTGAAGGGATGTCACACAGAGGAGGGCAAAGATCTCTTCTCGTTCATCCCAGTTTGCAGGACACGGAATAATGGGCTCAAGTTACAGGAACCTAGATTCCACCTAAACATCAGGAAAAATTTCCTGACTGTCAGAGCAACAAGACAATGGAATCAACTACCTAGGGAGGTCGTGGGCTCTCCCACTCTGGAGGCATTCAAGGTGCAGCTGGACAGACATCTGTCAGAGATGCTTTGACCTAGATTCCTGCATTGAGCAGGGGGTTGGACTCGATGGCCTTGTAGGCCCCTTCCAACTCTACTTTTCTATGATTCTATGATTCTATGATTCTACTTGGGAGAGGCAGAAGAAGGACCTGAGATTACTCTGTGTGGCTGCTCTGAGTGTGTTTCTGGTTCCAGCAAGTTCATCACCAGTGGAGCGGGTGTTCAGTGAGGGTGGAATTGTGATGAGATCTCACCGTTCCAGAATGGGGGCCAAACATTTAGAAAAAATCATGTTCCTCAAATGCAACATGGATAAGTTTTAGGAAGTACAGCAAGTTTATTTTTTAAAATCATTTTTCTAAAATGCAACCTTTCAGACATTTTGGGTTTGGCTGCCTCTGCCTGCCTGTCTGGGGTTCCCAGCCTCCTCTGCCTGCCTGGTCTCTTCTTGACCAGTTCAACAGTTGAATTGTCCAAGACAAAGGCCTCTGCCTGCCTGCTTTGGGGTTCCCTGCCTCCGCTGCCTGCCTGGTTATTTTGGGTTTTTCTGCCTGGTCTGTTCTTGCCAAAATCAGCTGCAGAGTTTTGAAATAAAAAGGCACACTTGTGCCTAGAATTTATTTAAACCACACATCTGAAGTAGTTATTTTGTTGGGGAAAAAACCCCATTGATTTTAATAGGGACTCGTGGAGTCAGTTTTGGGAGTGACTCGTGAGTCACCATTTTGGACCAAGGACTCGAACTCGAGTCCAAAGACTCGTGACTCAACTCGTGACTTGAGACCAAGGACTCTTCAACATCCCTGCAGGTAACCTGCTCAATCTTATGGCCATTGATATATCATGAAAGGGGTTTAGGTCTTTTACCGAATGCCATAATTTTTGTTTTTTGATAGTTAAGTTCCAGTTTATCCTCCTTACAGTAAACTGTTAGTGCATTCTGATAGAAATGCATAAAAAGATTGGGGCAGAGCATATGGTCAGAGGTCAGATGGAACCTAAGACCAACCAAGATACGCCCCAAGCTGCTATATTACCTCCTGGCAAAAGAACAGCTAAGAAAAGGGGGGCAAACTCTCAGAAGAAGCTAAAGAAGCCAAAAAATATAAAAAAACCAAAGGTACCTCACTCCAAGAAAATGGCCTTTGATAAATTGTACAGCCTTCTGGAACGTTGCCTCCGGAAAATCCTGCAAATTACTTGGGAAGATAGGCGAACAAATGTCAGTGTACTGGAAGAAGCAAAGACTACTAGCATTGAAAAAATGATCGTTCAACGCCAACTTCAGTGGACCGGTCATGTTGTTCGAATGCCTGACTGCCGTCGCCCAAAGCAGTTACTTTACTCCCAACTCAAGGATGGAAAGCGGAATATCGGTGGTCAATATAAGAGGTTTAAAGATATTCATAAGGCTAATCTAAAAAAATGCAATATAAACATCGAAAACTGGGAAGCTCTGGCCCATGAACGATCTAAATGGAGGTTGGCCTTTCACAAAGGTTCCATGGACTTTGAAGAAGCCCGAGTGCAAGGTGAAAGGGAGAAACGTGCTAAGCGAAAAGCACGTCAAATGAATCCTTTACAGGACCATCTTCTATCTGGTAACCTGTGTCCTCACTGTGGGAAGCTGTGTGGATCTAGAATTGGCCTCCACAGTCACTTACGGACCCATCGCTAGAGTCTACACAATCTTCTTTAGAATTTCCTCCTTTTATCCCGGAAGACAATCTTACTCGGTCACGAGTGATCGCCTGATGATGATGAGCCTTCTGGATAAAAACTCTAAACCGAAAGTAAACATACAGCCAAAAAATAAAACGACAACCAAAGGAAAAACTACAGTTGCAGATACCGAAACTTAGACGGATAAGTGTGCTCCTTTTATGCCACAAATTTCCTCGTCCTTTTGTGCCCAGAGTCAAGAATTGGACTCGAAGGACCCATGGTCTAACGTCCTTGTGGCTACCAAAATGCCGCAACCGATTGTTCAGTATGGAAAAGCCTCGAATCTAGTATTGCATCGAGATAAGCTGGTCCTATCTAACTATCCTAAACCGAAGGGATTTTTGCTGCAATAGGACCGTATAAGTCATCTGTTGGCGATACTGGAGATAGCCCTTCCAAGTGTGATCAAGGAATTGGATATAGTTTCTGTGGAATACCTTTTTCTACAATTACATAAATGCTCGTGCTGCCGTGACATTTAAAAGTTGGGGCAAAGCTAGCCTATTATATAAACATCAGGACCTTTCTTGCTGGAAGTGGCATATTTGTATCAAGGTACTTCATAAATATTGCGCCCCCTCGAGCACTCGTCATGCCGCCTATTATAGACAAAAAAAGGATTATAGACCAAAAAAGTCTTTTCTAATGACCTGATTGGCCTAAATTATGCGGAATCTGCCTCCTATCAAATTGCTGAGGTAGGCACACAGGAGCTGAAAGGCTGGAACTTGTGCAAACGTCACGCAAGGGGAGAGATTCCTTCACCAAGGAGGAAAAAAAGTTAATAGGCACTTTCGGTCATCTTCCCTTGACAGAACAAGATGAAATCCTGATAAATCGGGAACACCTCAAATCTCATCTGTTGGATATGCAAATGAAGAAAAGAGGAGATTCCACCTCTAAAGAGATGGCATGGCAGATCCCTCACGAGCAAGGATCCTTTGAAAAAAACCAATATTTACATCACATGGTTCTGGCAGCTTATTCTGCCATGGTTCTGGCAGCTTATCCAGCCTCGTATATGGGAGGTGAAAGCTCTCCTGATAAAACCCAATCTGCAATACAGCCAATATTCACTGTGGGGTCTGAGGAGTCTGTTAGCAATGAAGAAATTTCTTCCATCGTAAATCCCCTGCCCTCCTCTCAAGCAAGAGAGGTGACATAGAATTCTATGATTCTGTCAGATTTATGCCAAAACAGGCCTCTATACCCATCTATCTCCATTGTAAAAAGAAAACTTGATGGCACTCCAAGTCTTCCAGTGGAAGTGATCGCTTTCAGAAAAACCAGTATGGCTGTGGTACTAACCAAAAGCAAGATTCAAATATGGAGATAAATGAAACAGAAAGAAGGCTAATGATAGCAAACCCAGCTGTTTATCACGGTGAGCTTGGAGTGATTGAGAACAAAGAGGGGGAAACCACAATTACCTCAAAGCTAGACCGTCCCCTTCAATCTCCTCATGTGGAACTATAAAGCCTCGGCGGGGCAGAACAAGGCTTTACATGGCCCCGCTCATGCCAAGCGATCAGTCGAGGGCCACTCTTGTAACTTGCAATGCTGCTGGATGGGCCGCTTCTATCAGAGATCCTTGTTTTACTGACTTTCTCTCATGATACGATATGCTATTGATACAGGAAACATGGGCCACGGATGATCTAGCATTAAATGGATACCATTCAGCCAAAATTTGAGCTGAACTAGTCTAGGAAAGAACCACGGGAGAGCAAAAGGAGGTCTGCGGATTTTAACCTCTACCACCATCAGTACTAGTTTAAGGGCTCTTCCTCCATTTAAGACTTATGCGATGGCCATCCTCCTCCATTTTAATGAGAGAGCTCTGCTAGCAATAAACGTATGTATGCCCCCTATGAGACAGAAATCTGAGATTGGTGCTCTGTGGGATCAGTTGGAAGGGTATGCTGCAGACCTCATGCTCCATAACCCATATGCAACGGTGATATTGGGAGAGGACCTTAATGCTAGACTAGGTCCTAATGACCAGTCTCTATATGCGCGATATAGCTGTTCCTTACCTGACTGGGAGAGTGAAGGTAGACTTGTTACTCGCGCCTCAAAAGATCAGATCTCAAATTTTGCGGGAGAGAAAGAGCTGAGGGGGTCACCTTGGAACGTGGACTACAGGGCTACATCTGGAACCTCATCACAGCAGACAGGTAGCAGCTGGGACTTTGCTTTTCTATCCTTCTAGGCGGGAATCTCCCCCCCCCCCTTTTCTGTTCAGGCTTGTCAGGGCAAAAGGGACTTTTTCTCCTCTCCAGAATACAGGGTGTGTTTGAACCATAGCGTAAGGATATTTTGCTGCCTGACATCACTAGGTTTGCTTTACCAACAAGTAAGACGCTGTACCTACTCTGTATTCTTCTTCAATAAAACCACCCTTTTGTTTCTAGTGTGTGTATGTGTGTGTGTGTGTGTAGGCTTGTTTAAGTATAAAAGGAGCAAAGTGCACACTTTCCACCCCAGCAGCGCAGGTTTTACCCCAGCCAAAGATCCTAAACCTTTCGTAAGAGTGTGGGGTTAGAGGGAATCTAGCGCCCAGAATTATCTGTCATAACAGATTGGCCAAAATGGTTTTTAGACTAAACCGCATATTGAATGGTGCCCTAAACAGGGATTACCTGGCAGAATTTATTTATCTCTCAGGTGCCAGAATGAGTGCCATTGATTACATCATTGTCTCAAGGGATCTTATAACCCATGTTCAGGAGATAGAGGTACTCCCTAGATTCGAGAGTGACCATCTACCAGTTTTGCTTTATTTTAAGGAATTCACCCAGAAGATACACATAGAGGATACTTCCCAGACCACTATTACGCCTGATGGAGAAACTTATTGTCGAGCCAAAGGGTCTGCACATTTAGTCCAAAATTTAGCTAAGCTATTAAGCGCAGCACCTCTACAGAGCCTCCGGACAGCCTTAATTTCAGCTGAATCTTGTGACGACCTTCAGACGGCCTATAAGGACATGACTCTAGAACTATGTCACTTCTTACAAAGCAGACCGGAGACAAAACTATAATCACTATAAGGCTTAAACCATGGTTTGATAAGGACTGTGTTGATGCAAAAAAAAGCTCTTGCTAATTTGTATCAAGCTTATGTTTCCAATGCCTCTTCAGCTGCGGTGATGGATTTGCTTCAGCAGAAGAGATTCTACAAACAGTTAATAACACGGGGGGCGGGGGGAAGCTATGAAATATAACTGGTTCCAAATTATTCACGCAGCTAAATCTAAAAACCCTGTACTATTCTGGAATACCATAGCTTTCTCTCAAACTAATAGATCTCAGATGGCAGACTGCCATATTCTGCCGAAGGTGTGGGAGACACATTTTCAGGAACTTTACAGAGATAACACTGATGAAAAAGGAAATAACATGCAAAGTATAGAAAATATCCCAAACTGGGCACCAGTGTCAAGGACAGAGATTGAGACCCTTATAGCCCAATTAAAGCGAGGGAAAGCCCCTGGAGAAGATCAAATCCCTCCAGAGGCTATTAAAAAAATAACTTGGAGCTCCCAACATGCAATGCTCTCACCCGCTGCTCCTCCTGCTTCTTCTCCTCCTCCCGGCTCAGGAGGAAGCCTTCTGCCAGGGCCACCGCCTGGGAACTGGTCTCCGCCCCACATTCCCTCACCCAGCTCGACATCTCCAGGGGCAGGATGCTCAGGAACTGCTCCAGGACTACCAGGTCCACGATCTGATTTTTGGTGTGTCGCTCTGGCTTCAGCCACTGATGGGAGAGATGGTGGAGCTGGGTGCAGATCTCTCGGGGGCCCTGAGCCTCCTGGTAGCGGAGCTGCCTGAAATGCTGGCGCCGCACATCTGAGCTGACCATTTCCTGGCCCAGCATCTTCTGTCCCGTAGTTTCCCAGGTTTCACTGGCACTCCCAGTCCTGATGGCAT
Source organism: Shinisaurus crocodilurus (assembly GCA_021292165.1). Taxonomy (NCBI): domain Eukaryota; kingdom Metazoa; phylum Chordata; class Lepidosauria; order Squamata; family Shinisauridae; genus Shinisaurus; species Shinisaurus crocodilurus. The sequence continues at coordinate 10,262,113 of CM037879.1, forward strand.
CGCGGCCTCTTCCTGCTTCAGCGGTAGCAGAGTCCTGCTCGTCTATCTTTGATCCATGCAGCAAAGAGTGGTGCTAATGAAGCTCTGCAAAGCCAAGACCTGTAAAAGAATCATTACCCTGTCAGGGCAAGAAGGAAGGGCAAGGACTCCAGGTGGCAAGCAGGTCCCATTCCAGAAGGAAAGGCAGGCACATGCCAAGACTCAAAGAGAAACCAGAGACTAGTTTGGGGAGGTTTCTTTGCCTGGGAGGCACGAACCAAAACTCCTTTCATGGGCTTGCAAGTCAGAGGATGCAGCATCCTCTGCGCACCCCAACGTTCCTCCCCGTCAAAACCAGCTCCCACTCTCAGCCTCCTGTTGAACCCCCTGCCCATTCGTCTTCCAAAGCCCCCACCACACCCCTCCCCATCAGGCATCCTGCTACAGCTCTGTTCTCCTTTAGACTCTCTTAGGCAAAACTACCTAGAAATTGTTTTAAAAACCAAATTTAACTACAACAAAGAATGACCAAAAAAAAGTCAACCTGTTAATACAATGCGACCTGTTTAAAAAGTTGACACCACCACCACTACCCATGTGGTATTTAGAGTTGTTCAATGCCTCTACATAGAGGGCAGTTTTAACCTGGCACAGAAAGGACAGTAGAGCTGGCGCAAGCCAGGCCTGGGCGGGGAGCTAGTTCCACAGTTGGAGGCCAACCACAGAAAAGGCCCTCCCTCTTGTTGCCATCCTCCTGGCCTCCCTTGGAGGTGGCAGTTGGGGGAAGGCCCCAGATGTCGAGCGTGGTGTCCGGGGAGATTGCAGTTGGGAGAGGCAGTCAGTCAAGTATTGTGCTCCTAATCCATGTAGGGCTTTATAGGTTAAGACCAACACCAGGAATCAGGCTCAGAAGCATAGAGGCAGCCAGTTCAAGCGGGCCAGAACTGGTGTTATGTGTTTAGACCTTCTGGTCCTGCTTATTAGTCTGGCTGCTGCATTTTGGACAAGCTGAAATGAATAGCCTTCAAGGGCAGCCCCACGTAGAGTTCATTGCAGTAGTCTAATTTAGAGATTACCAGAGCAGAGATTACTGAGACCAGGCTATCCCTGTCCAGATATGGACAAGCATGGATACCAGCCGGAGCTGATAGAAGGCACTCTGTGCCACTGAGGCCACTTGAGCCTCAAGTGACAAAGATGGCCCAAAGAGGACCCCCAAGCTACGAACCTGCTCCTTCAAGGGGAGTGCAACCCCATCCAGAACAGGTTGAACACCCTCCATCCGGTCAGGGGAACCACCCACTACTAGCATCTCAGTCTAGTCTGGATTGAGCTTCAGTTTGTTAGCCCTCAGCTAGTCCATTGTCGTGCCCAAGCACTGGTTTAGCACATCCACAGCCTCACCTGCTCAAGATGAAAAGGAGAGATGGAGCTGTGAGTCATCAGCGTATTGATGGCAACGCACTGCAAAACTCCAGATGACCCCACTCAGAGGTTTCATGTACATGCTAAATAGCATGGGGGATAAGACCGACCTCTGAGGGACCCCATACTGCAGAGTCCACGGGGGCCGAGCAGCATTCCCCAAGCACCACCTTCTGGAGCTGGCCATCCAAGTAGGAGCAGAACCACTGCAATGCAGTTCCCCTCGCTGGCATCTCAGACAGCCACCCCAGAAGGATACCATGGGCGATGGTAGAGAAAGCTGGCAAGAGATCCAGGAGTATCAACAAGGTCACACTCCCCGTCTCTCTCCCAACACAGGTCATCATACAGGGCGACCAAAGCTTTTTCCATGCCAAAACCAGGCCTGAACCCAGATAATCAGTCTCATCCAAGAGCGCCTGGAGCTGGTTGGACACCACCTGCTGAAGGACCTTGCCCAGGAAAGGAACATTTGCCCATGGCCTGAACTTGTTAAGATCATCTGGGTCCAAGGAGGGTTTCTTCAAGAGTGGCCCCACCACCGCTTCTTTTAAGTGCCATGGGACCACTCCCTCTCGTAAGAAGGCATTGATCACCTCCCTGGCCCAGCCGGCTGTTCCCAAGAGGGGCAAGGATCCAATAGAGATGTGGTTGCACGAACCTGTCCAAGCACCTTGTCAACATCCTCGAGCTGTACCAACTAAAACTCATGCAAGAAAATTTGAACAGGCTGAGCTCTGGGTACCTTGCCTGATTCAACTGCTATAACAATTGGAGTCCAAGTCCTGGCGGATGCAAGAGATTTTTCCTGGAAGTGCCTAGCAAATATACTGTATTGTATCAGGCCTCAGAGGGGTCCAGGATGTCCTTGGGGCCAGCATATAATAGGCCCCAGACAACCCAAATGAGCTCTGTTGGGCGATAAATAGAAGACTGAATAAAGGCAGTTTCTTTGCCTTCCTCACTGCCCCTAAATATACCTGACTGCAGTCTGCAGGCACATACCAGGGCTCAATTGCATCCACTACTAGGAGTTCCTCTCCATCTGCACTCAAGCCGGCCTCCTGTTTATGTTTTGTTGTATACCACAAATACAGAGCAATCGTGTCAATCGCCTAGGACATCTCTGTATGTAACCACAACAAATATCCTTTTTAAAAAATCCCTTTTTGCAATAATAATAATCAAAATAATAATCTCGACCTGACTGCTCTCTCCCTGTTCAGGAGAGCATTAGGGCTGACACAAGACACTTTGCTCCCGGCCCTGCCAAAGCGCGTCTCCCCACATCCCCGGCAGGAGAAGAGCAAGAAGAGGGTGGGAAATACTCAGTCACTGGACTTTCAGGGCACCCCGAATCAGCTGCCGGGGGCGACACCTCCCTCTGCCCCATGGTGGGGCCAGCCCTGGGCGGGGGTGGGGGGTACCTCATCCGCCCCCCTCGGCCCAACTGGGTTTGCTTTGGACGGTCCAGCCAAGCCAGCCCAGAACCAGGGGAGCATCTCGGCCACGCGCAGAAATCCCTCGGAGGAGCCGCGTTGGGGAGCCCGGAGCCACAGGGCCCGATTTGGGGGGTGGGTGGGGGGCAATGATTTTAGCCGATGTCCAGGTGCAGAGTCCACGAACCTGCAGGATTCCTCGCAGACCTCCTTTAATCCCCCCCCCCAAACTAAAAGACTCTCTTGGCTTTACGGAGGAGGAGAGAAAGAAAGAAGCGCCCGAGCTTGTGGGGGAAACCCCAAACGGATCACCTGTGGGTTGAAATGGGGGGTGGGGGTGTTCCAGCTTGCACCTTCCCCCCCCTCCATGCCCCCCTACCCAAATTCACAAGAGGGGGGTCTCACCTGGTCGCAGGAGGGAGGGAGGCACTGAGGCAGTCGGTGGGAAAAGCAGAGTCGCCGGGCAGGAAAAGGTAGGAGCAGAGTCTCCAGTTGCCCTGAAAATGGCGCGACCCTCAGGAAAACCCATAAGCCATCAGGGCTTCTTCTCGCTTTGTCCAGAAGAGTCGGGAACTCCCAGCTACTTTAAACTGCTTCAGCTTAGGTACAATTGTATTTTGCCCCTTTAAGAGGAGAGAGAGGCTGCTAAGCTGGGAGGTGGAGGCGAGGGGTGCGCGTGCCTGTGAGTGCGCCTGCACGGGTGGACGCCCCAAGGGGAAGGGATCAGCTGGGCGGAAAGAGGAGGAGGCGGAGAGGGAGGGAGAGGAGAAAGAGGGATTTGATCACGTGATTCCCATCTTTATATTGCCAAAGATTTCCTTTCCTAACAGAGCTGACTACTCTGTGCCTCTTAACTGGTGAGATACAGTGTCAGAAGGAAATGCAAGAAACTTCTCCTTCTCTCTGAAGCTCCATGTTTGGGGGGGGGGGTAAGCTTCACCTGTTGAATTTGTGCCAATCCTGACCATTTGGGGGCGGGGGGGGGGGGAGAGATTGTCTACTCCAAGTTGGCAGCCATGGCAACATCTTGCGGCAGTGAATTCCACAGTGTAACTATGCACTATGCAAATAAATATTTCGTTTTGTTTGTCCCAAATGTGCCACCATTTAGCTTTAGTGGATAACGCCAGGTTCTAGGTGAGGGGGAGAAAATACTGCAGTTTTGTGTGTTTCCTCTGATCACTTTTGTATTTGACCATGCCCTTTGCTTGCCTGGCCACACCCTCTTGATCACACCTTCATGTTGCTTAACCATACCTCTAACCAATTCACAGGTGTGCCCCTATTTTCATCTGTGAAATGTTGGAGGGTCTGCAGGAGAAGGAGGAGGGATGTGTGGTGGGGGGAGGAGGGCTATTTTATGACTTTGAGGCTAGGTGGAGGGAGGTGCCGTTACCATGGAGACAGGGCCCTGCCCTGCCTCGCCAAATTGCCTCCCTCTCTAGGATTCCGACACAGTTCCATTTACGGGGGGGGGGGGGCGGGGGGGGGACGGGACGTGCACGTGTCTGGTGGGTGGTAAACATTTGCTTTCTCTTTGGACCAGCCTCTCCCACCCTGGGGGGCAATTGGCAATTGGCTGCCTGGGAATGATGGGAATTGTAGTTCAGCACATCCAGAGGGCACAAAGGCTCTACAGTAGCCGTAGGAACATAAGAACAGCCCTGCTGGGTCAAACCGAGAGTCCCATCTGGTCCAGCATTCTGTTCACACAGTGGCCAACCAGCTGCCCACGGGAAACCCACAAGCAGGACATTAGTGCAACATCAGCCTCCCACCCATGTTCCCCAGCAACTGGCATGCCTAGGCATACTGCCTCTGATACTATATAGCATATAGCAATGAGGACTAGTAGCCATGGATAGCCTTCTCCTCTGTCCCATCCCCTTTTAAAGCCCTCCAAATTGGGGGCCATGACTACATCTTGTGGAGGTAGATTCCATGGTTTAACTAAGCGCTGTGTGGGAAGGCTGCCTTAGCGGTTCAGTGGGCTTGCTCTCAGGTAAGCATGCGTAGAAGTGTTGTACTACAACTCCCAGCATCCCCTGGTTGGAGAAGGCTGTTCTAGAGGCTCCTTCTACAGGGGCATCAAAACCAAGAGCCCGAGCAGCCCCAGTGACAAAGTGTCAGCACACAAGCGACTTAAGCAACCCTGCGAGGAGGTGGAAAGTGCTATTAACTTATCTACTCATTTATATATTTAAATCACTGCAGGCAATCAGCTAAAAACTCCTATCTTGTCAGCGGAACCCAAAACAAGGGCCCAGCAAGGAGAGCTCAATCCGAGCAGCAAAACCCTTTACAAACATACCGTTGGAGGCTAAATCCCAGGCGGAAATCCAGCCTGATCTTGCAGCCTGGCCCAGACAGAGATTCCACATTTACACTCAACCCAAGCTGAGAAAGGGGGAATAAGGGCAAGACACAGCTCTGTACTGAGAAGAGGCACTGTGCAGGCCTAGCTAGTGGGAAAGTCTGCCCACAGACAAAACCAGAAAGGCCAGCTTCAGTTTGGACTCAATAACAGAAGCTCCAATAAAATGTATACCACAGGTTAGGAAAGGTAGTACCAAGTCCAAGAGGTCACCAGCATGGTTAACGGGCAGTGACAAGGAAACTCTTAGAGATTAGAAGGCTTCCTTCAGAAAATGGCGCAGATCCGTCAAACTCTGTTGCACCTCCCGGTCTACCTCCCAATATTCCGGAGTGGGCTGCAGTCGATACAAAAGTTGTCGAAGATCTAATTCTTAAACTTAAGACAGGGGAGGCACCTGGACCAGATGGCAGCCTTTCAGAGATGCTGTTAAATAACCTCTGGTGGGTCCCACTGTTGACTTCTTTTTCTTTGATAAACAAATCCGGTATAATCCCCATATGATGGTTAAAGGCCTCTATTATTCCAATTTACAAAAAAGGTCCCAAAGAGGACCCAAATAACTATCGACCAATCAGTTTGTTATCCATCGTTGGGAAGCTGTACGCTAATTTTCTGGGCCTTAAGCTAAAGGCGTGGATCAATGACAACAACATCTTAGGGGAGGAACAGATAGGCTTTAAACCGGGCCTTTGAAACAAAATTCAAAGAGATCTCGATAGGCTGGAGCGCTGGGCCGAAAACAACAGAATGAAATTTAATAGGGATAAATGCCAAGTGCTACACCTAGGGAGAGGAAACCAAATGCAGAGTTACAGAATGGGGGACACTTGGCTCAACAATACTACAAGTGAGAAGGATCTTGGAATTGTGGTAGATCACAAACTGAATATGAGCCGGCAATGCGATGTGGCTGCAAAGAAGGCAAATGCTATTTTGGGCTGCATTAATAGAAGTATAGCTTCCAAATCACGGGAAGTGATCATTCCCCTTTACTTGGCACTGTTTAGGCCTCATCTTGAGTACTGCGTCCAGTTCTGGGCACAACACTTTAAAAAGGACGTAGACAAACTGGAGAGGGTTCAGAGGAGGGCAACAAGGATGATGAAGGGACTGGAAACAAGGCCCTATGAGGAGAGACTGAAAGAACTGGGCCTGTTTAGCCTTCAGAAGAGGAGACTGAGGGGAGATATGATCGCACTCTTCCAGTACTTAAAAGGGTTGTCACACAGAGGAGGGCCAGGATCGCTTATCAGTCATCCCAGTTTGCAGGACACGGAATAATGGGATCAAGTTATAGGAACCGATTCCACCTAAACATCAGGAAAAATTTCCTGACTGTCAGAGCAATAACACAATGGAACCAACTACCTAGGGAGGTGGTGGGCTCTCCCAGTCTGGAGGCATTCAAGGTGCGGCTGGACAGACATCTGTCAGAGATGCTTTGACCTGGATTCCTGCATTGAGCAGGGGGTTGGACTCGATGGCCTTGTAGGCCCCTTCCAACTCTACTTTTCTATGATTCTATGATTCTACATAGGGAGGTGGTGGGCTCTCCCAATCTGGAGGCATTCAAGGTGCGGCTGGACAGCCATCTGTCAGGGATGCTTTGACCTGGATTCCTGCATTGAGCAGGGGGTTGGACTCGATGGCCTTGTAGGCCCCTTCCAACTCTACTTTTCTGATTCTATGAGGACTAGAGGATAATGAGATCATGATAGTGGTGGATTTCGTACCTGAAGGGGGAGGCCCTGAATCTTCTCGGCTCTCTGCGCCGCGCCCCCACTCCGATCCTCTATTTCTCTGTGCCGCAGAGGGCCTCTCTGCGCCACTCAGACAGCTGCGCTGCTCGCGGCCGTGATAAGCCCTGTTGCCCTGGTTTCTACGCCAAAACCACAAGAACATGCTTCAGCCGCGTCGGCGCAGGGCCCGTCGCATCACTTCGGGAAATGATACGACCGGAGCCTGCGCGGGTGGCGTGGCTCAACGGACCGGGCGGCAGACCAGGCGGGCATCCAGGTAGATCCGCGAGTCACCCTGAATATTGGGGGGCTAAGACCAGGCTCATTTCGGCCCACTCAAGCCCCCCGATATTTGGGGTAGCATCCCTAATGATGGAGAAGCTCAATGCATTCTTTTCATCTGTCTTCATTACAGAAGATACAGGACAGATGCCTGTGCCTGAACTGATGTTTTCAGAAGGGGAGTCTGAGAAACTGAGGAAAACAGTGATGACAAAAGATGATGTTCTCAACCTTATTGACAAATTGAAAGTCAATAAATCACCAGCCCCAGATGGTATGCATCCTAGAGTTCTTAAAGAACTCAAACATGAAATTGCTGATCTTCTACCAAAAATATGTAACATGTCCCTAAGGTCAGCCTCTGTACCAGACGACTGGAGAATGGCCAACGTAACACCAATTTTTAAAAAAGGATCCAGGGGGAATCTGGGAAATTACATGTTGGTTCGCTTAACATGTGTTCCGGGTAAATTGGTTGAAACCGTTATTAAAGATAAAATCAGAAAGCATATAGAAGGGCAAGCCCTGCTTAGAAAGAATCAACATGGCTTCCATAAAGGTAAGTCCTGTCTCAGTAACCTTTAGAGTTCTTTGAGAGTGTCAATAAACATGAGGACGGGGTGATCCGGTAGAAACTGTTTACTTGGACTTCCAAAAGGCTTTTGACAAAGTCCCTCACCAAAGACTCCTGAGCAAACCTAGCTGTCATGGAAGAAGAGGGGAGATCTTCTTATGGATTAGTAACTGGTTAACAAACAGGATGCAGAGGGTAGGAATTAATGGTAAATTCTCCCAGTGGAGAGAGATGTAAACAGCGGGGTCCCACAGGGATCTGTATTGGGACCAAAGCTTTTCAACTTATTCATTAATGATCTGGAATCAGGGGTGAGCAGTGAAGTGGCCAAGTTTGCTGATGACACCACATTGGGGTTGTGGTAGACAGCCTGATGAAAATGTGGAACCAGTATGCAGCTGCTGTGAAAAAGGCAAACTCCATGTTAGGCATAGTTAAGAAAGGAATCAAAATAAAACTTCCGGGATCGCACTGCCCTTATACAGATGTACAGTATTTTTCCATGTATAAACTATACTTTTTCCTAAAATTGTTAGACTAAAAATTGAGGGTCGTCTTATACACGGAAGTAAGCCAAGGAGAGAACCGCGCGGTTGCGAAACTGCCCAGTGGGGGGGGCGTCTTATACATGGGGGCGTCTTATAGACGGAAAAATACGGGTATAGTGCGACTGCACTTAGAATAATGTGTACAGTTATCTTCTTATAAAGAAGAGAGCCAGTGTTGCGTAGTGGTGAGAGTGCTGGACCGGGACTTGGGAGATCCGGGTTCTATTCCCCGCTCAGCCATGAAGCTCACTGGGTGACTTTGGGCCAGTCACTGCCTCTCAGCCTAACCTACCTCACAGGGTTGTTGTGAGGATAAAATGGAGAGGAGGAGGATTATGTAAGCCGCCTTGAGTTCCTTGCAGGAGGAAAAAATGCGGGGTATAAATGGAATAAATAAATAATACAGTTCTGGTCATGGCAACTAAAAAAGGACATTGCAGAGCTGGAAAAAGTGCAGAAAAGGATGGAAATTGTAATATTGCCTGCTTAAACCAACGAGGTAATGTAACCACTAGTCAGAGTGGGAGGGAAGGTTAACTGAGCAATCTCCAGCGTGCATGTTTTCAAACCCCTCCTCCCTCCTCCCGGCCTCTCTGTGGCCAGCTCTCTCTCTCCCTCCAACCTGACGGATGCACAGTCTGAGCTGGCTTCCAGCCAGTGATCTCCAATGAAGCGGACCTTTAACACCAAAGACTCTAGTCGGCCTATATGCATCCTGCATATATGAATGAACGGACTGTAAGTAAAGCTAACAAATGTCTTTATTATTTTAAATCTTGTATGGGCAATCCATTCCTTTTAAGAGCCTTTCAGCAGGGTTTAGCAACCCACGTGGTGATAACCAGTTTCAGTAACAAGGCTGTGCATGGGGGGGGGGGGAATCTGCTTCATCCTAACCAGCATAGGACCGACTCCTTTTCATATCCTCCAACAGAAAAGGGCAGCTAAAATGATCAAGGGGCTGGAGCAACTCCCCTAGGAGGAAAGGTGACAGCAGCTGGGATTGTTTAGCTGAGCAAAAAGGCGAGTAAGGGGAGACATGACAGAAGTGTATAAAATTATGCATAGTGTGGGGAAAGTGGACAAGGAGACATTTTTCTCCCCATCTCATAATGCTAGAACCCAAAGGGGTCATGCCATGAAGCTGATTGGTGGGAGATACAGGACAGATAAAAAGGACATCTTCACGCAGCACACAGTTAAACTACGGGATTCACTTCCACAAGATGCAGTGATGGCCACCAATTTGGAGGGCTTGAAACGGGGATGGGACAAATTCATGGAGGAGAAGGCCACTGGGGGCTACTAGTCCTGATTGGCTATGTGCTTCCTCTAGTATCAGAGGCTGTATAAACATAAAGTCCTCAACGGCAGAACAGGTGGAAGATAATTAAACCTAAATTACAACGGCTGTGAAGGCGGATGAAGGCTGCAGCAGAGAATGGTTTTCCAATCGTCAGGGTAACCGTGCCATTGGATCTCTGCCGTACTCTGTCAAGTTTGTGTGGTGATTCGTTGTGCACCGATCTCCCCACATAAAACAGTTTCACGCACAGGCGTCTTCCAACCCAACCCATCCAACCCAACCCAACCCAACAAACATAAAAAAAGTCCCATGGCGGCTGGCGAATGGCGACGGGGGCAGGACTGTGAATCTGGAAGCCCCTAGTCACGGACCAGCACATGGGCGGTGGATGCAGACTCAGTCGCCCTGTTCAAGGAACGAGGTAGTCGAGCAGCTTGGCAGCTGACTGAGCAGCCCTATTTAGGATCCACTCTGCTCACCCCGTATGGGGAGGGGGCTAGAAAAGGTGCCCTAAACATAGTCTACCTCTTTCTCCCCTGACTGGATTACCGCGTCCAGTGGGATAACCATTTTAGCGGTCGAAAAAGACATTTGAATTTTGGAACATGGAATATACGGACATTGCTGGATAACATAGATAGTGAACGCCCTGAGCGTAGGACTGCTATTATTGCAAGGGAGCTGAGACGGTTTAAAATTGACATAGCAGCACTTCAAGAAACTCGAAGGGCAGGAGAGGGACAGCTGAAAGAAGAAAAAGGAGGTTATACCTTCTTCTGGAAAGGACTACCTGAGCAGGACCGACGAATACATGGAGTAGGCTTTGCCATCAAAAATGAACTAGTGAACTCTTTGTCAGAAGTTCCTACTGGCATTAACGAACGCCTGATAACTCTTCGATTAAAGCTCGCCAATAACCAACAGGTAACTATTTTGAGCGCTTATGCACCAACATTAGATGCTGATGATGACATCAAGGAAAGTTTTTATAGCCAGTTGGACACTCTCCTGTCAGAGATACCTAAGGAGGATAAAATTATCCTCCTGGGTGATTTTAACGCAAGAGTCGGGCGTGACTTTGATTTATGGCCAGAAACTATTGGAAAAGACGGAGTTGGTAATAGCAACCCGAACGGACTCTTACTTTTGTCTATATGTGCAGAGCATAATCTCACTATTACAAACACGCTCTTTCGACAAAAGAATAAGCTTAAAACATCATGGCAGCACCCACGGTCAAAGCACTGGCATCTTCTGGATTATGTAATTGTCCGTGTTAGAGATCGCCGCGATGTACTTCTTACTAGGGCCATGGTGAGTGCCGACGACTGCTGGACAGACCACCGACTAATCCGGTCCACAATGGTTATCAACACTGCTCCCCAACGTAGGCTTCAAGGAAGGAAACCAAGGCGTAAAATGAACATCCAAGTCCTTCAAGATCCTATTAAGTAAACTCGTCTTCAATCACTTCTTAAGGAACATCTACCTACGGAACCTCCTGACAACATTGAGGACCATTGGTCTAAGCTGAAAACCTCCATTACTGCAGCTTGTGAACAAACTATTGGATATGAAACTAAGAAACATCAGGATTGGTTTGATGAAAATGATAATGAGATTAAATATATAATTGACCAAAAAAGGAAAGCCTTCCAAATATGGCAAAATGATATTAACTGCGCTGCCAAGAAAAAAACCTACGCTAGCGCAAAGGCTGAGGTCCAAAGAAGAACAAGAGAACTTAAGAACGCTTGGTGGAAAAAGAAAGCTGAAGAAATTCAACAACTTGCAGAATCCCATGATGCGCGGGGCTTTTTTAAGGCCACAAGGGCCATTTATGGACCAAAAACCTATGGTACAAACCCTTTACAATCAAAAGATGGCACCAAACTCTTAAAAGACAAAGAGTCTATTGCACTGCGTTGGAAAGAGCATTATTATGACCTTTTAAATCGTAAATCTAAGGTGGATAATGAGATTTTCTCGCAAATCCCGCAAAAACAAATTAAAGAGGAACTTGCAATACTCCCCACTTTGGATGAAGTAAAAAAAGCCATTAATCAAATGAAGAACAACAAAGCTAGTGGACCAGATGGGATTCCTGCTGAAATCTTTAAAGAAGGGGGCCCCGAACTTGTACAACATCTTCATAAACTCATCGAAAAAATCTGGATAAGAGAAGAGATCCCAGAAGACTTCAGGGATGCCATAATTATCACCCTCTTTAAGAAGGGTGATAGAACAGACTGTGGAAACTATCGGGGCATTTCTCTCTTAGCAACCGCAGGTAAAATATTTGCTAGGATTCTCGCAAACCGTCTTCTATCTATTTCAGAAGAGATCCTCCCTGAAACTCAATATGGTTTCCGCCCCTCTAGAGGGACAGTAGACATGATTTTTACTGCACGCCAGCTCCAAGAAAAATGCCGGGAGCAAAATCAACCCCTTTATATGGCATTTATCGATCTGGCTAAGGCCTTTGATACTGTAGACCGTACAGCTCTCTGGACTATCCTTATGAAAATTGGATGCCCCAATAAATTTGTGAATATCTTGCGACTTCTCCATGACAACATGACGGCAACGGTTTTGGACAACAACGGCTCTCATGGTGCTCCATTTAAAGTGGGATCAGGTGTTAAACAGGGATGTGTTATTGCCCCAACATTATTTGCCATTTTCATCGCCATGGTTTTACATCTTGTCAAGGGGAAACTTCCCACCGGTGTGGGAATTATATATCGAACAGATGGAAAGCTTTTTAATCTCAGCAGGCTGAAAGCAAAAAGTAAGGTAATTACAACCTCCGTTGTGGAACTTCAGTATGCTGATGATAATGTGGTCTCCGCACATTCAGAGGATGATCTCCAAACTATCCTAAATGCTTTTGCAGAAGCATACGAAAAACTTGGTCTCTCACTTAACATCAAAAAAACCAAAGTGCTTCATCAGCAAGTGCAAGCCAATCCTTTGGTGATGCCATCTATCCAGCTTGGCGGGACAATACTGGAAAATGTCGATCATTTTCTCTATCTGGTCATGTCCTGCTAGTGGGATCCCGTCGGCAGCTGGTAGGTCACTGTTTGAACAGAATGCTAGACTAGTTGGACGCTTGGTCCGATCCGGCATGGCTTTTCTTATGTTCTTATAAAGAAGAAAGAGGGGGAAAAACCCATTACATTGTGAATTATGGGAACTCTCGGTTTCTCTATTCCCCGCGTGTCTGTCTCTCTGTGTATGAATGGTTGTCTTGGTTTTGCTAACTGGAAATATGCGTTCAATAGTGTGTTGGAGTGGGACTGGGGAGATCCGGGTTCTAGTCCCCGCTTGGCCACGAAACTCACTGGGTGTGGGGTCTTGCTTCAGCAACAGTTCTGACACCGAAGAGGAATTGGGGCTGGGTGAAGGGCTCACACCTGGGGCTGATTGCAGCCAAGGCCAGGCGACCTTGGACAGTTCCCCCTCCCCTAGGGGAACAGGAGCCAGGCGAGCAGAGTGAGGAGCTGGCCTTGGGCTGTCAGGAGGGCTCAGGGGAGGAGGACCCTTCAGGGTTGTGGCCGGCCCAAAGACGACAGGAGAAACGCCTGGCTGAAAGGAAGCGTGGCAGGCGTCTCCTGGCCCGGTACCCGTGCCAAGATCCAGAATCAGACTTGCTTTGAATGAGTTAGCTGGTGAAACATTAGTTTATAATTTATCTTCACATTCTTTAAGTCCACAGGAAGAAAAGGTACTAAATCTTGGTACAGGCTTTATTCCTACTCCTAAATATTCTGCTATGTAAACTCGTATTGACATTTACAAACTTACTAGACTAATCAATTATTTTGGGGACTCTTCTTATATTAAACCACCTTTCAGACCTAAATCTTTTTTTATCCCTCCCTCAGATAATCCTCACATTACTACTTTCAACAATGTAGTTTTGAGGGAGATTAAAGCATTAGAATCTAAATTAAAACCTTTTAAAGGTAACTTTTCTAAATCAGATAGAGAAGCTCTTACTAGCCTTACTTCTAATCCAAATCTGGTTATTAAACCTGCAGACAAAGGAGGTGCCATTGTTCTTCTAAACAGAGTAGACTATGAAAAAGAGACAACTGACCAACTTAATAATAGAAATTTTTCCACCTCTATTCCATCAGACCCTACATCTTCGGTTATGAATATCATAAAAGTATTGGTTCAAGAAGCTGAGGTTCTTAGCTATATTGATTCTAATACTTCCAAATTCTTGATTAATGAAACCCCTAGATGTCCAGTCTTTTATACACTTCCTGAAATACATAAGGATATTATTCCCCCACCAGGACGTCCAATTATCTCAGCCAGTAATTCCCTTTTAGAACCTATTGCTAAATACCTTGACAGTTTCCTTCAGCCTTTTGTTATTAAAACACCTTCTTATATAAAAGACACAGGTGATTTTGTTAAACAATTAGAAGGTTTTGTTGTGCCCACTGGTGGTGTACTGGCCACTCTTGATGTTAATGCTCTCTATAGCAATATTCCTTTAAACGATGCACGTCTCATTATTTCAAATTTTTTGGATCTTAGACTCTCCAAACATCCTCCAACTCATCTTTTACTAGACTTGTTAGATATCATTTTCGAACATAATTTTTTCAGGTATAAACACCAATTTTATTTACAGGTTAAAGGCGTAGCCATGGGTTCTTCCGTGGCACCTTCTGTGGCTAATTTGTTTATGTCTCATTTTGAAAACTCATTTATTTACACTTCAGAACTCTACAGTCACATTTTCTTTTATAAAAGATACATTGATGATTTATTTTTTATCTTTGAATCAGAACTTTGGTTTGACAGATTTAAATCTTGGATCAACTCAGTGTCCTCTGATATTCAATTTACAGGATCTTGTAATCCTTACTTTGTTTCTTTCTTAGATACCAAAGTCAGTCTAGACCCTTCTACATGTACCATTTTTTTTATCTCCTTTTAAAAAACCTACTGATAGGAACGCCCTACTACATTATAACTCTTTTCATACGAAATCCCTTAGGGATAATCTCCCTTTTAGTCAATTCTTGCGTCTCAAATTGAATTCTTCTCATTCTACAGACTATCATTTGGCAGCACAACTTAGTTTAAATCTTGAATCTAGGGGTTACCCCAAACAGGTTATTAATAAAGCCTTAAATAGAGCACATAGTAGACATAGGTCTTCTCTTTTTCAGATATCTACTAACAAAGATATACACACAAATAAAGACTCTATATATACGTCAATACAATATTCTCCACTATCTGGTAAAATTAAAAATATCCTTCAAAAACATTGGCATCTCCTATCCAATATTCCAGGCTGTCAGTCTTTTCCCACAGTTGGACTTAGAAGGACTAGGAATCTAGGTGACTCTATGGTTCACTCTGATGATTTAGGTCCCCCTTCTCCACCATCTATTATAGGTCACTTCAAATGTGGCAGATGTTCAGTTTGTCCACATGCTTTACAGATTACGGTAAGTCTTTCCATGACACTAATTCAGGCTTTAAATTTACTATTAGACATTTTTCTAACTGCAATTCAAAAGCAGTTGTATATATAATTCGATGTCCCTGCAATTTATTGTATGTGGGTAAAACCACTCGCCAGATCAAATACCGAATACAAGAGCATAAATCTAGGATCCGCAATCGGGTGTTAACCGCCCCGATGGTACAACATTTTCTAGATAAAAAACATGAGGATAAAGATTTACAGTTCTTTGTGATCTGGAAACTTCATCCTCATTCTTACAATATTCTAGACGTAGATCGTCTAGTCAGCCAGCAGGAGGCGCGTTTTACTTTTCTTCTTAATACAATTACACCTGGTGGGTTAAATTGCGAATATGATTGGTCTAGTTTTATATAAAATATACTTTGTAATCCTCTTATATGTATTGGAGTCATTATATGTATATTTAACTTTATAAAACACATCAATGGGTTATTTGCTCGGTTTTTTATTGTTTCAATGTGGAATTACATATGTGGCAACTCCGTGTTCTTTTTCTTTTAATTGTGTACTCAATCTCTCAGCCTACACCTGTTGGGCTTTAGCATTCTGTATAAAATTGCTCCAAGTTATTTGCTCTGTCTTTCATTGTCTCAATGTGGCCCAATCTCTCAGCCTACACCTGTTTGGCTTTAGCATTCTGTATAAATTTGCGGGGTTTAGTTCAGCTCAGTCCTTCTGAAAGGCATTGGCTACAGGCCTACTATATGAATCTAAGTAAAACTGACTGGTAAGCATTGAGTTCAGCATCTTTTGCTCTGTATTTTGTGCTCTGTATCTATTATACTTCTTTCCTATACATTACATGTTTCTGTATCTACTATAATTTGTATATATTGTTTCAGCTTATTGAAGAAGATTTACTCTCTATAACCATAAGAATCTGAATGAAACTGTTTGAAGAAGATTTGCTCTCTAAGTAAAACTGACTGCTTATTGAAGAAGATTTACTCTCTATAACCATAAGAATCGGAATGAAACTGTTTGAAGAAGATTTACTCTCTATAACCATTAGAATTTGAATGAAACTGTTTGTCCACTGATGAAGATATTTACGAAACGACGAAGTATCTAGAAACGTCGTTTGTGTTTTGGTTACATTATCTAAGTGACCTTGGATACTTTTGCATTTTGTTTTGGTTACAACATTCAGTGACTTTGGACACTTCATACTGGATACCTTCCACGTTTGTTATGTGGTACTTATGTTTATAATAAGTCATATATAAAATTGTAAACCTAATTTTTCTTTTGAATTGCTATGTTTATAACAAGTCATATATACTGTTGTTTTTTGAAACGTTGAAAACTTTATAATTCTAAAAACTTATATAATAAATAACTTCTTTATCTCTATACTCTGGGCCTTTGTGCTGTTTCCATTATAACTTACCTTGAATGAGTTAGCAGCTAGACTATAAACCCTGACCCAGCCTCAGATTGAGGCTGAGTCAGAGTTTATAGTCTAGCTGCTGACCCTTGCTCAGTGTAGAAAGCAACGACGCTGTTCCTGGCAAGGCTTCTACGCTCCTTGATTCCCCTTGTTCTCCTACCCTCTGAACCCTGGACTGCCTTGGCTTTGGCTTGTTTCTTGCACCGGTGTATGGTGGATGGACTTTTCGTTACTGCTTGTAGCAATAAAGAATCTGTTTGCAACTGCACTGTCTGGCGTGATCAAGCGGGACACAACACTGGGTGACGTTGGGCCAGTCACTGACTCTCAACCTAACCTACCTCACAGGGTTGTTGTGAGGATAAAATGGAGAGGAGGATTATGTAAGCCGCCTTGGGTTCCTTGCAGGAAAAAAAGCGGGGTACAAATATAATAAATAAATAACATGAATAAATAAAGAGATTTGCAACTCAGCAAAAACTTAAGCCAGAAAATCAAACCAGCCCCATGATCTAGGAAGATGGTATCTAGCTCAATATTTCTCACTATGTATTAATTTATCAGAAACAAAGCTTAACTACATTAATATTTCTTTGTTGCTTTAGCTTCAGCACATAAATATGGCTCCATGCCCACATTCATTTATACAGTGCACCGCGTACATGGGTTTTCCAGTATGAAATATGAGTTTAATTGTAATCACGCACTGATATAAAATCTCCCGTGTGAGTTCTTTGATGTTATGTGTAGCTTTTCCTCAAATCAGTTCTTTTCATGATCCAAGCATTTATCTGTTTTCATAACTTCTTTGATGAGAGATGTATCTTCTGACTGAAGCTCTTTCCACACTCCCAAGTACTGATATGGTTTCTCCCCTGTGCGACGTCTTTGATGAGAAGTCAGATGTTCCTTCCGAGTGAAGCTCTTTCCACACTCCAAGCATTGATATGGTTTCTCACCTGTGTGAATTCTTTGATGAAAAGTCAGACTTATCTTTTGATTGAAGCTCTTTCCACACACCAAGCATTGATATGGTTTCTCACCTGTGTGAATTCTTTGATGGGAAGTCAGATGTTCCTTCCGAGTGAAGCTCTTTCCACACTTCAAGCATTGATATGGTTTCTCACCTGTGTGAATTCTTTCATGGGAAGTCAGAGCTGTCTTCCAACTGAATCTCTTTCCACACTCCAAGCACTGATATGGTTTCTCTCCTGTGTGAATTCTTTGATGGGAAGTCAGACATGTCTTGTGACTGAAGCTCTTTCCACACTCCAAGCATTGATATGGTTGTTCCCCTGTGTGAATTCTTTCATGAGAAGTGAGATTTCTCTTGTTACTGAATCTCTTTCCACACTCCAAGCATTGATATGGTTTCTCCCCTGTGTGAGTTCTTTGATGAGAAGTGAGGTTTGTCTTCTTACTGAATCTCTTTCCACACTCCAGGCATTCATATGGTTTCTCCCCTGTGTGAGTTCTTTGATGAGAAGTGAGCTGTGTCTTTCTACTGAATCTCTTTCCACACTCCAAGCATTGATATGGTTTCTCTCCTGTGTGAATTCTTTGATGGGAAGTCAGACGTGTCTTCGTACTGAATCTCTTTCCACACTGCAAGCATTCGTATGGTTTCTCTCCTGTGTGAATTCTTTGATGGGAAGTCAGATGTGTCTTCCAACGGAATCTCTTTCCACACTCCAAGCATTGATATGGTTTCTCCCCCGTGTGAATTCTTTGATGGGAAGTCAGATGTGTCTTCCAACGGAATCTCTTTCCACACTCCAAGCATTGATGTGGTTTCTCCTCTGTGTGGATTTTGCAATGAACATTAAGGTTTGATTTAGACTTGAAGGTTCTCCCACACACAGAGCACACATAGTTTTCCTGTTTTTTATTCATTTTTTCTTCCATTGAGATATCATTGTAGTCACTGTCCTGAGAAGCAAAGGATTTATTCCTCCTCTTCTGATTTAGTTCACTTTCCCTTCTCAGAGGTTCCCTATTTTTACATCTCTCTGTTTTCGGGGACATCCCAGATGGTTCTCTCTCAATTTCCATTGCACTCCTTTCACTTTCTAGAATGAAGAGAAGAAATCGGTAAAAGCCTGAGTTAGAAATAGAGCTTCAAACCATTGAATGACTTCAGTTGACTATTGTGAAAAGAGAAAGAACTCTGAACACCGAGACTGGAGGCAGTTCTTACTATGTGCCAAACAGCCTCTTTTGACTGGCATTGACTTAGAGCTGGCGTAGTCAAGAGCAATGGATTGGGACCAGAGAGTCCTGGGCTCTACTCCCAGCTCAGACATGCATTTTTCTGGGTGCTGCAGGACCAGTTACTCTCTCTCACCCTCGCCTACCCCAGAGGATTGTTGTGCAGGTAAGTGCACAATCTGATGCATGATGTTATGAGCTGTTTGGAGCGACAGTAGGATGCAAATACAGATAAAAAGAGAAAGGAGAAGAGCCATCAAGAAGTGGCAGAGGACCTTTTCTTAATGGGTGCCCCATAAATTATGTACATAAGTTAAATATGCGCATTTTAATGTCTGAGCTATGGTGGTGTTGGCAGCAAAGATAGCATATTTCTGTCCTACCGTTATGGACTCAGCACCATCCAGTGGAGCCTGTGGTATCCAAACCCACCATGGGGCGTGAGGAATGAAGGTACCCTCCCCACTGGAGCCCACTCCCCACAGGGATCAACTTGCTCAGCATTTTACGGATAAAGTTGCTCCCGTCCATCCTAAGCTGGTTGCCACATTAATCACAAGTTGAGTCTACGGCTCCCGGCCTTTCCTGACCCAACCCAAAGGGCTGATGTCCAACAGTCAGGTTTGATGCTGCCCAGGGTGCATTACTTATTTGGGAATGCATATTCCCAGAGACATATCTCAAATGACCAAGCTAAACTTGAATAAGTTGATCACTGAATCTCACGGGATGTGGGTTTTCACATCTATGCCAGAATCATCAATGGATTTATTATAAGTGCTTTATTTAAATGTATATAAGAACATCATATTTTCCCCCTTTTCTTTCTTTTTTTTCCTGTTATGGTTTTCTTTGTTGAAATTCACAATAAAAAATTAATTTTAAAAAGCGTGCTCACACTTTATGGATAAAGTTGATCCCATCCATTCCAACGTTGTTCTGACACTAGTGAGAGTTTCTTGCTCCTGCTCCACCCACCATCAGCAGCTGCCCCCAATCAACTTCCCCTGTGGGTCAACGGACATTAACGAGAAAGGGTTTCCTCACCCCTGGCCCTAAAGGAGCAGCATTCCTGATACAGGAAGGACCAGTCCCAGGTGAGCCTCTCAACACGTGAACATCTTCCTTGCCTGCCCGGCTCTGCTTTCCCACTCTGTCTATGAAAGGGGATCGGAACCAGGGGGGGGGGGGATTTAGGGTTTCAGGGGAGGAATTGGGACCACAGACTCAAACTGTTGGAATACTGATCTTTCTACAAATTAGAAATCTACAGATTGTACATAATCCATAGGATATCACACCTTATTGTATGGCACAGATTGAGTCAGACAAATTTGGAAAGGGGGGAATGACATTCTGAAATATGGTGAAAAGGGTGCATGGGGCAAGAAAATGTTGAGAACCACTTGTGCATGATATGTGGCACGGGACCTTCTCAGTAGTGGTGCCAATGCTGTGCAACGCCCTCCGTAGGAACATCTGAACAGCCCAATCTCTGATCTCGGAAGCTAACCAGGGTCGGGTCTGGTTAGTTCTTGGGTGGGTGACCGTCTGGGAATACAGGGTGCAGTATGGAGCAGCCATAGCTCAGTAGGACAGAGCACCTGGTTTGCACGCGGAAGGTACCAGGTTCGATCCACAGCCTCCAGGTCGGGCTAGGAAAGAATCCTGCCTGAAACCCCGGAGAGCTGCTACTGCCTGTCACTGTCAACACTACTGGGCTAGAGGGACCAAGGGTCTGACTCAGTAGAAGGCAGCTTCCGATGTTCCTGTGACAGGAGCCTCCCTCCTCCTGAGTGGACAAATCCTGCTAGACCAAAAAGAAGGGATCCTGAGATGCTGGGATACACCATCGAATTGCACACGGGCCCCTCCACTGCAGGCCTTAAAAGCTTGCCTGTCCTCGGCTGCCTTTCCCTAATCACGGTGGTTGTGCTGCTGGTTTTTGAGACTCCTGAGCTGTCTGAATGTGTCTCTTGGAAATGTTTCTGTTGTGGTTGAGCCCGATGTCTTGAAGCTCCTGTTGTAACACTGGATTATGACTGGATATGACTGGATAATGACTGGATTATTTTAATGCATCCTCCTTTGCTTGCGTATGCCACTTGTGAGGGGGATGACCAAAAGGTAACCTAAAAATGCTTCTATGAATATAGAGAATGGGAAAAAATTACTAACAGTCCCACCACTACCACTACCACCACCAGCATTGCATTTGTAAAGAGATATTATCGCCAGCCAGGGAAAGAGGGAGCCTTACCGAGAGAGGCCACGATCCCACAATTCTCCTCCATGATTTGCCTGTGCAGGGCTCTCTGGTCAGGATCCAGCAGTGCCCACTCCTCCTGGCTGAAGGACACAGTGATCTCCTCAAAGGGCACCAGACCCTGGACAGAAAAAAACACCAACATTTCCTCCTCACACCTAACATAAAGATCATCTAGTAACAAAATCCAAAAGGCTGCTTCAAGTGAGTTGGCTGGGCATTTATAGTGGATGATTTAAGCATCTTAGAGGGCATATAAAGCCTTCCGTTTGGAAGATAAGGCTATCAAAGGAGTACTAGTCCGGATGGCAACCTCCAGGATCTGGGGAAGCCTGCCTCTCAAGACCAATTACAGGGGAAGAACAGCATCCGAGGGCTATTGCACTCATGCGCTGCTTGTGGGCTTCACAAGTATCGTCTGGCTGGCCACTGTGGGAAACGGGATTGCTGGACTAGATGGGCCCTTGGCCTGACCCAGCAGGGCTGCTTCTTGCGTTCTTATTCTTGCTGGAAGCAAACAGGAGGAGAGAGTTCTGTTCAGGCCCAGAGAGGTGAGCGGGGGACAGGGGCACCCAAGGGATCCTTCTCCCGACCTGATCCGCTCCCACGCCATCACAAAGAAGAAGCGGTGGCTGAGGATTGATTCCTGGCATCACTCCATCCCCCCTGAGAGAGAAAGGAAACCAGGAGCGTATGCTTGGCTTGGAGATTAAGATGACAGTCCTAAGAAGATACAACCATTTTAAGGGCCATTCTGGATCAGGCCAAATGTCCATCTAGTCCACTCTTCTGTTTACACACTGGTCAACCAACTACCCACAGAAACTCACAAGCAGGAAATGAGTGCAACAACACCCTCCCGCCCATGTTCCCCTGCAACTGGTGCACATAGGCATACTGCCTCTGATACTGTAGAAAGTGTATAGAAACATATGCCCATCACAAACACAGCTGTCTATGGATCACATACTGCCTCTGATACTGGAGATAGCAATATATGCACATCACAAACACAGCTGTCTAGATGTCTAAGGATCGCTTCCGGTGGAGTTTAAAATGTCAATCAATCTTTATTATGCGGTCACAGACCCAACACAACTCATGTAAACATATAAAACAATTTAACCAATTTGTACAGTTACATATCCTAAAACCAATTTTAAAATTTTAAATCAGACACAAGAATCGACCTACGCCTTTTCTGTGCAGAAAAAAGGAACTTGGCCACTAGCTCTGTGATGGACTTGTTTGTATCAGTTAAAAAATATTTTAAATACCATCCCAAGGACCTTCCAGGGAATTTTCTCATTTCTGGGCAAATAAGTCTCGTACGCTCGTCCCTGTAGAAATTACATACATAAAGAATATGCTCCAGAGTTTCAATTTCTTGTTCATTACAGGGACATAATCGGTTTTTGTATGAAACGCCATAATAGCGCCCATCTAAAACCGCAGATGGTAAGCAATTAAATCTGGCTCTTGAAAAGACCTGCCGATATTTTGAGATGGACAGATTACTCAGATATCTAGCACTTTTGGGAAATTCAAAATTGAGACCAAGATGCAAGGGTGAGCAAGTTTTACGGGCATTTGATATAGAATATTGAAAATCAAGATCCTCAATCCGATTTTCTACAGTAAAACTTGCTACCCTGACAAAGTTTAAAATGTCGGCTCGACGCTTCCACTGATCGTGGGAGACCGGCGCGGCGTGAAATCCAGTCAAGAGGTTATCCTGGCTGGTTAATCTCCTCGGAATAAGAGGATGATTTAAGAGTGATTCCCAGCATATCTCTAAATACTCTCTCTGTGAGTTATTTGCAGTGGCTTGGGCTGTTGCAGTTTCTCTCGGGGGGGGTAGAGAGAGGGGGTATTCATCCATCTTCGCTTGCCGTCACATTTGGAGTTCTTTTTTCAAGAACCTGAAGATCGACAACTCCATTTCTTAAAAATTTATTGCTAATTAGGAACAAAGAGAATTTTTATCCACAATCAGGACTAAATACCCTTTTCTCTGGAATATTAAAAAGAAAAGATGCTTTAAAAACTTAATAATGCGGAGATCAACAAACGTGCTTTGAAACGAGAAAGAGTGAGGTATTGTAACTCTTTTTACTTTTGATTTTGGAAAAGTGTAAAGCAGGAGTAGCTGTCTGTTAAGTTTATACTGCGTCACAGACAAGACGGCTACTCATGATTTGTGGCTGAAGTTAGCCAAAGAGCTGATGGTTCTATCTGAAGCATTCAAAAAAAAAATTGCTGGGGAGGTTGGTGAAATCACAAAAATTCCAGGATAATACAGAGGGTGACCGATCGTCTGTGAAGCTTGAACAGAACAGGGAGGACAAGGGGAAGATTGATATGCTGCGAGAGATAGCAACTGGAACTTCAAAAAGAGGCTTGATTTTGCAGAAGCTGGAAGAAAACTTCACAGAAGTTCAATCGCAGAAAAAAGAACTTGCCATTGAATTAGAAGGTGGAAATGTAAGGGGGAAGCCAGCCACGGAGAACTGGAAGGACGATTGCTGGGCTTCTTGGAGGAAGCCATTTACGGGGGCTTACAAGAAAAAAAAAAAAGTGTTCTGTGGAACATGAGCCTGAAGAAGACTGTGAATACTGTGTTTGATCGGGGGAAATGGTTTGCTGATTATTGGATGGAATAAACGGTTTGACCCATGTTATGATAATTGCTGACTACTGGTGGAAGGGAGAGGTTCTTATGAAAGAAGTAAGAGGGTTTACCGTATTTTTCGCTCCATAAGACGCACCTGATCATCAGACGCACTTAGGTTTTAAAGGAAGAAAACAAGGAAAAAAATATTCTGAAAATTTATGCAGATTTAATCAATTAAAGCTCCCCCAAATTGATCATTACCAAGGCAATGCAAATGTTTAGTGACTACTGAAATTAGTAATTTTATTTAGAATTTGAGGGAATATTAATTGTACTGTGCATGTTGGAAAAGTCCTATATGTATTTATGCAGAAGTCCCATTTTACTCATTGGTGCTTCTGTGTAAATTGCATAGGATTGTAGTCTTAGACAGAAAAAAAAAGTCTTACAACTCCCAGCATTCCCCAGCCAGCTATGCTGGGAATGGTAAACCGTTTTTCTGTCTAAGCATTTATAGGAGTGTGCCTTTAGTCATTGATCCTTGATGAACTTGCCATTAGCCCTTTAAAAAATATTTTACACAAGAATAAATTTGCATGCACTGTGCCTTTTACGGAGCAGCAAAGCTCATCTATTAGTAATAACCTATGTGACTTGGGAGGATATTGCTTGTTTAAAAAAAAAAACAGTTCTAAGAGATGGTTCCAGCAAATTGTTTTAAAAATAAAAGCAACATCACTGCTGTAGCCAATTACAAAGATGTAAGATGTTGTCTTACAACAGCTGATTTTCTACTTTGTCTGTACTGCATTCATGTTTCATTTTAAGCTCCTGTAATGGTACAAAAATGTGTGATCTTGGAACAAGGGTTTTTATGCATAGTGCAATCCTACCTGTGCGGGCTCGGCGGCAATAAGAGAAGTGGAAATGCACTATAGTACTGTGCAAAGATAGAGAAGGCGAAATGAGCAGCAAATAACCAGCAGCTATGACTAGGAATTAAAGGAAAGTAAAACTGGTTGACTGGCAGCCCAGGAGCCCTCCGCTCTTCCCCCGGACCAGAAGAAGGAAGTAAAATATATATATATAATAATATTTTTTTTTAATCAGCTGTTCCGTGGGGAATCAGCTGAGAGGCAGGAGCTTGACCCGCCTACCCAGGAGCCCTCCGCTCTTCCCCCGGACCAGAAGAAGGGAGTAAAAAAAAAATAAAACAAATTTTAAACAATATTTGCTCCATAAGACACACAGACATTTCCCCCTATTTGGGGTGTGTGTGTGTGTGTGTGTGTGTGCGTCTTATGGAGCGAAAAATATGGTAGTTCCCCAAATGGATTGGTGGGAGGAATCCAAATGGGAGAAATCTAAAGGGATCGCTGATAGTGATCCAAAGAGAACATTCATGGATCTGAACCTAAAGGGGTTGGTGAGAGGAACCCCTTTGAGAGAAAAGAGAACTTCTCCAGTCGGAGGTGGTGTTTCTTTGTATTTTTCATTAATGCGGTGACTTTGATCCTGAAGGGGGCATACTTGGGAAGGACGGGATTAGAAAAAAGATGAGTTGCCGAGTAAAATAAGGATAAGGTTTAATATTGAATTAGAATCTGAATAGTAATTGGTTATTGGTAAAAATGTATTGAGCCTGGATGAAACTTCACATTGAGAATGAGTAATGGAAAGGAACCAACTAAATTTGGGCTAAAATTTGGGATGTGAAGTACGGTAATGTGGAAATGTGAAACTATTTTTAAAAAATAAAATAAAAGCTAGACTCTTTGTTTTTATAAATAGAGGGAAAGAAGATAGAGATTTTCATTATATATAAGTAGAAATATTAAATGTTGTTTAAGTAGAAGGATTTTTATCTACCGTATTTTTTGCTCTATCGCCCCCCCCAAAAAACTAGGTGGAAATGTCTGTGCGTCCTATGGAGCAAATACAGTAAAAAAAAAAATTATTATTATTATTTTTTACTTTCCTCTGCTGGTCGGGAAGAGCAGAGGACTCCTGGGCAGGGCGGGGAAGCCCCCGCCTCTCAGCTGATTCCCGCGGAGCAGCTGATTTTTTTTTTAAAAAATTATTAATATTAATATTATTATTATTATATTTTATTTTTTATTTATTTTATTTATTTTTTACTTTCCTCTGCTGGTCCAGAAGAGAAGGACTCCTGGGCAGGGCAGGGCAAGCCCCCACCTCTCAGCTGATTCCCGTGGAACAGATGATTTAAATATATATATATATATATATATATACGGTATATATATGTATATATTACTTTCCTCTGCTGGTCCAGAAGAGCGGAGGACTCCTGGGCAGGGTGGGGGAAGCCCCCGCCTCTCAGTTGATTCCCTGTGGAACAGCTGATTTTTTTTTTTTTTAAAAAATTATTTATTATTATTATTATTATTATTATTATTATTATTTTACTTTCCGCTGCTGGTCCGGAAAAGCGGAGGACTCCTGGGCAGGGTGGGGGAAGCCCCCGCCTCTCAGCTGATTCCCCACGGAACAGCTGATTAAAAAATAATTTTTTTTTTGTGGGTACCATTACGGTAAGTGTGTCTTATGGTCCGGTGCTATGGAGCGAAAAATACGGTATGTTTAGGAGCAAAGTGTTTTAAGGTTTCGAGGCTTTGTGCATTTGTGAGGTTGATAAATAAGAGAGGGGGGAATTTTTTATTTTATTTTTTTTGCTTAAGAGAAAAAAGAAAGTAATTTCTTTATAATTATAATATAGAATATTTGATCTTATTGTGGAAAAATTGGAAGTCCTTTTTAAGTTTAATGTTGTTGTTTTGTCTTTGTAGTGTATGTTTGGTTGGTTTTTGTTTTGTTTTGTTTGGATTTTAAAAATCAAATAACATTTTTTACCAGTATGTTTCTAAGGATCACATTTCCCACTGCCATGAGCCCCCCAGCCCCTGGATATATTAAACGCACTTACTAGCAAGTAAGCCCCTTGGAACACAACAGGACTTCCTTCTCAGGAAAAAACACAGGACTGCAGCTTAAGTGATGCAAATGTAAGAACACAGGCATGTCAGGAGATGTCTTATCCTTTATTTGCAGTTTGGATGTTTTAGGATGACTGGGTGAAAATGCATCTCTCCCCAGTTGGGCTCTTGGCCACAATTCAAAGTGCAGATTTCCATGTCTAACGTCTTCAGTTATTGAATATGATTTTTTTAAACTGAGAAAAAGGCTGGAGACAGGTTTTCTTCCCCCCACCCACCCCAAATACCTGAGGGGGGGAAAATAAAAGCAGCCCAAGGATTTCTTGCATGCTCCCCAACTCCGCAGCTAATCCTTACCCTGTGAGGTGGCACCTCCATCACTCTCCTGCTCGATGCCCGTTCACAGGGGACTCTGCAGGGGGCAGGGAAATCAGGCCCCACTCCGGCACACAGATGCTCTACCTGAATCGTAATGTGGATCCAAGACATGCAATGAGAAGAGAATACAGAAATGATAGACTTTTGGGGCAGGGTGCATGGGTATATAGACAGCCCTCCTCTGATGATTTTCAGAAAAGGTCATGCTATTCGCAGAGAGAGTTTTGGGATGTCCAACCCTCACATGCTTGACCCCTTTGACCTCCCAGGATGCAATACTCTCACCTGCTGCTCCTCCTGCTTCTTGTCCTCCTCCTGGCTCAGGAGGAAGCCTTCTGCCAGGGCCACCGCCTGGGAACTGGTCTCCGCCCCACATTCCCTCACCCAGCTCGACATCTCCAAGGGCAGGATGCTCAGGAACTGCTCCAGGATTACCAGGTCCACGATCTGATTTTTGGTGTGTCGCTCTGGCTTCAGCCACTGACGGGAGAGATGGTGGAGCTGGGTGCAGACCTCTCGGGGGCCCTGAGCCGCCCGGTAGCGGAGCTGCTTGAAAAGTTGGTGCTGCACATCTGAGCTGACCATTTCCTGGCCCAGCATCTTCTGTCCATAGTTTCCCAGGTTTCACTGGCACTCCCAGTCCTGATGGCATCGCGGCCTCTTCCTGCTTCAGCGGTAGCAGAGTCCTGCTCGTCCATCTTTGATCCGTGCAGCAAAGAGCGGTGCTAATGAAGCTCTGCAAAGCCAAGACCTGTAAAAGAATCATTTTCTTGCCCTGTCAGGGCAAGAAGGAATGGCAAGGACTCCAGGTGGCAACCAGGTCCCATTCCAGAAGGAAAGGCAGGCACATGCCAAGACTCAAAGAGAAACCAGAGACTAGGTTGGGAAGGTTCTGGGAGCCACGAACCAAAACTCCTTTCATGGGCTTGAAAGTCAGAGGATGCAGCATCCTCCGCGCACCCCAACGTTCCTCCCCATCCAAACCAGCTCCCACTCTCAGCCTTCCCTTGAGCCCCCTGCCCATTCTTCTTCCAAACCCCCACCACACCCCTCCCCATCAGGCATCCTGCTACTGCTCTGTTCTCCTTCAGCCTCTCTTACGGAAAACTGCCTGGAAATTGTTTTAAAAACCAAATTTAAATACGACTCACATGACTAAAAATAAGTTAATACAACGTGGCCTGTTTAACAAGTTGACATCACCACCACCACCCTTGTGATATTTAGAGTTAGTTTTAACCTGGCGCCACAAGTATAGTAGAGCTGGAACCAGGCGGGCCTCTGGGGGGAGCTTGTTCGACAGTGGGGGGTTACCACAGAAAAGGCCCACCCCTTGTTGCCACCCTCCAGGTCTCCTGCAAAGGTGGCAGTCGGGGGAAGGCCCCAGATGTTGAATGTAGTGTCTGGGGAGATTGCAGTTGGGAGAGGCATTCAGTCAAGTATTGCAGTCCCAAGACATGCAGGGCTTTATAGGTTAAGACCAGCACCTGGAATGAGACTCAGAAGCATAGAAGCAGCCAGTTCAAGCGGGCCAGAACTGTGTTTAGACCTTCTGGTCCTGGTTATTAGTCTGACTGCTGCATTTTGGACAAGCTGCAGCTCCTGAATAGTCTTCCAGGGCAGCCCCATGTAGAGTGTATTGTGGTAGTCTAATTTAGAGATTACCAGAGCATAGATTACTGAAACCAGGCTTCCCATGTTCAAATACAGGCAAGGTGGGATACCAGCCAGACCTGTGTAGAAGGCACTCCGTGCCACTGAGGCCACTTGAGCCTCAACTCACAAAGATGGCCCAAGGAGGACCCCAAGCTACGAACCTGCTCCTTCAAGGGGAGTGCAACCCCATCCAGAACAGGTTGAACACCCTCCATCCGGTCAGGGGAACCACCCACTAACAGCATCTCAGTCTAGTCTGGATTGAGCCTCAGTTTGTTAGCCCATCATCCAGTCCATTGTCGTGGCCAGGCACGGGTTTAGCACATCCACAGCCTCAGCTGCTGAAGAGGGAAAGGAGAGATAGGGCTGTGTGTCATCAGCGTATTGATGGCAACGCACTGCAAAACTCCAGATGACCCCACTCAGCAGTTTCATGTAGATGTTAAATAGCATGGGGGATAAGACCGACCCCTGAGGGACCCCATACTGGAGAGTCCACGGGGGGGGGGCCAAGCAGCATCCCCCAAGTATCACCTTCTGGAGCTGGCCATCCAAGTAGGAGCAGAACTACTGCAATGCAGTACCCCACACTGGCAACTCAGACAGCCACCCCAGAAGGATAAGATGGTCGATGGTATCAAAGGCCACCAAGAGATCCAAGAGTATCTCCCCCCCCCATAAAGTTTTGTATATTTTGTTAATATTACAAACAAAAACAAACACCACAAAACATACAAAGGTGGGCTGCCCTGGGGAAGAGGTTTGTGCTCCTGCTGGGGTTTTGCTCTCGGCTCCCTCCTCCCACCAAGCAGGCCTGACTGAACTGCTCCTCACCATCCTCAGCTGTATAAAAGGCTTGTCCAAGGCTGCGCCTCGGCATCGTACTAAGTGCGCACTTGGCGACGCACTAAGCACAGCACGAGGGAGCACGGGGGGGGGGGGGGATTCTAGCAGTTATTCTATTTACGCTTTACTGATTTTCACTGCTGAAAGTGAGTTCACTGTTATTTACAAGATTGCTTCAAGCAAGATCAAACCCAGTAGAAGAATCCACTCTTGAAACAGCAGGAGGGATGGGGTTTTTTTCCCTTTCTTTTTTTCTTTTTTGGGTATTCTAGTTCTATAACTTACAGGAGTTACACTTTTAGCTGATTTTATGTTTTATATCCATATATTTTTTTTAAGGTAGAGTTGTGCTTTTCAATCCCCATGTAAATTGTATCAAATTAAGCACTTGGCTGTTTCTTAATTTCTTATAATTATTTCTTATTTTATGATTGTCTCGATAAGGAACTAATAGGAGATGGTCTTAATTCTGGTTTTTGAGTACTTTTATTTAATTCTAACTTTACCTCTGAAATTAATCTGAAATGGTTCTCACTAGACAGGGCTATAGGAATTTTGGTATTTCCCCTCTGGTGGAGGAGGTCATGCCCCCCAAAAAGAAAAGACAAACAAAAATTCCATCTTATTTTCTTTCGGTGGTACATGCTAAGACAGCTGAGATAGAATTCTCTTCAAGCCCTATTCTTGACTGGTCTTTGGATCATAAGTGGACCTTGTCTGAAGTTCAAACAGAGGGAGCCATTGACTTAGCATCAGAAATTGCCTTTGCCGAAAGTGTTAATTGGCTGGCAGATTGGGAAAATCAGAAAATACTGGATGAACTAATGAACAAAGAGATTGATGAATTTGTACTGTGCCCAAAAACTGTTAGCCCTGACTCTAAGAAAATACAGGGAGTGTATAGAGTAAAAGTGGAAGAGAAATTAATAGATCATTAATTAATGATTAAGGAACAGATTTGGTTAAGGCTTTTCTCTCTTAATGTAATGGGCTATTAACTGTGATTGCCAAATTTTTAGGGAAGACAGAGTCCATGTTCGATAGGAAAACAACGGCTAAAAATCGATCTCCATCTCACACTGCAATATTAAATATAGAACCTAATAAGACCCGGAAGTCATGTAAAAAAAAGGTCAACAGGCCTAGGAAAAGTAAAAATATTAAGAATGTAAAGAAAGACCAGAACCCAACACAGAAATATAAGAAGATGAACTTTCAGAAATTGTTTAAATTATTAGATGAGAAACCAGAGAAAGCTGTTAAACCAGATGAAGATAGGTTGTATTCTGAAAGGCAGAAGCTGCTATCTACTCCTTATCATTCTACTTTATCCTCGGATAGAGAAATTGGGAAGACAGATACCCAGGCCCCTTGGGGAAATGCCGTGAATAAAGATTCTGGCCCCTCTTGTAACAGGCCAAACCTGACTGTAAATCTAGACCCTTCGACCAGTCAGGATCAGTTTAGACTATGTGGTAAAGGTTGGAAGCTGGTATTAATGAACCATAAATTGGTCTTTAATAATTACCCAAAGCCAGAAGGTATGCTAGCTCAGTCAGAGCGTAAGCACCACCTGATGTGTACCCTAGGCACAGCTTCCCATGGGGTTTTTACTGTAGCTGATATTGTGCATATAGAATATATTTTCTTTAATTACACGCATGCATGAGCGGTTGTTTCTTTCAGAGATTCGCAGATAGCTAAGAAAGTTTATTCTATAAGGAATAAGTGTTTTAGTATGGGGTTAGTAGTCTCTCGGTTTTTCAGAAACACAGCCCCTGCAATGCCATTGGTTAAAAAGCCCCCTAGATTAGATCTAGTGAATGTCAAAGATCTAATTGATAAAGGGACGAGCAATCTGATTGACCTGGATGATCACAATATCTCTCTAGCCCATATATCTCAGAATGAACAAACTTTTCCTATAAAGATCTCTAATATAGCACAATTGGGTATAGCATCTAAAACCAGAGTTTTTACACTTGAGGAGGAGACCCTTCTGAAGACCTTCTCCATTCTCCCCCTTGAGGTGCAACTTGAAATAACAGACAGATTAACAACTTTGAGAGAAACTTTGCTCGGCCTCCAGGAAGGGAAAGGTCTGATCGTAGAAAAAACTCTAGGGTTGGACCAACATTTGGCAGCTAATGTGGCCATAGATGGTAGAAAAACTAATGAGATGAGGTCAGAGCTAAGGAATAATAACAATGATAGAATAGTAAATAATGGGAGGATTGGGGATTATTCCCCCATGAAAGAATATAGTTTTACTTCTTTTGTAGCTGACCCTATGATGGATGGGGAGTGGCTGCAAAGAAGGTTTTTAGAACCAAGTGAACTAGATGAGAACAATCACATATTAATAAGACAATCAACAGACGATGCCAGTATAATTAGGCAACCACCCTTGAGAAACGGAGCAGTGTTTGTTGATAAAGAAAGAGAATTAGATCAGATCCATTTAGCTGATTGACAATCTAAAATTCAAGGAGAGCATAACAGGGTTCTTAAACTGTCCAGATCTCACCTTGCTGCTTTAGCCTCTAATAAACTAGAATGTCAGCCCTTGAATAACCACGAATTCAAAATTCTTTCATGGAATATAGCTGGCTGGAACTGTAAATCTAGGGATCCTGATGTAATTGACTTCATTAGGACATTTGATGTGGTTTTGCTACAAGAGACATGGTGTCCAGCAAAATTAGATCTTAACGGTTATTTTATCCATGATTTAACCGCGGTTGCCCCAATTGGAAAAGGAAGGCCTAGGGCAGGGTTAGCCATGCTGATTTCTACTTCTCTCCAAGCTACAATCAAATGTCTTTTGCACTGTGGTCATATTGCAGGAGCCTGCTTAATTGACTTCGGGTCATTGAGCTTCCTATTTGTTAATGTTTATATCGCTCCTATTCCTACAATAAACCGGATTAAGCAAGAATGGGAGAATCTAGAAAACTACATAGTAGATCTAGAGTCTAAATTTCCCTCGGCTTATGTAGCTATGATGGGGGATTTTAATGCACGTATTGGGCCCAATAATGATATCCTGTTTTCATCTCGGTTTTGGGGCTTGCTTGAATTCGAGGATGATATATTTAACAATGATAGGTGTTCCAAGGACTCCAGGGTCAACTTTGCGGGAACGTGCTTAGTTCAGATGGCTGGTCGACTTGCTCTTAGAATTCTTAACGGGAATCCGCTTTTTGAGAAATGTGGAGAATATACATACGGTACATCTCAGGGAAGGGAAGCAGTACAGTCGCCTATGCTATGGTTTCTGATGCTCTTTTTGCCTTTATTAGCAGCTTCTCTGTGACTGATAGCCTTGAAAGTGATCATTTGCCTCTTTCCCTCTCTTTCTCAATTCCTCTTAGAACTGAAGCACAGGTTAATTACCAGTTAGCCGAGTCAGCCTTGATATTTAGGCACAGGAGACTTTTTTTGGTCTGAAGGTATAAATGCTAAGACTATTACCTTCTTAAATTCTTCAGAGGGTATCAGATTTAAAAATGCTATTATGGAAGCTGATGATGCACATGATAGCTCTAGATAACTATACCCAACTGCTTTCGGGCTTGGACATGATACTGAGGGCGACCCAAGTAAAATCTAGAAACTTTAAACATAAGGATATGCCAACATGGTTTGATAAGGAATGTTATGAAGCAAAAAAAACATCTAAGGACAGTATATTGCCAGTATAGCATAGATAATTGTAGAGTATTACCTCAAATGTATTACCATCTTAAAAGGCATTATAAATCTCTGATAGCCCGGAAAAAGAAAGAAGCTATGCAAAGGCAATGGAGAATCCCGATACACTCTTCTCTGGAAAACAATACTAAATGCTTTTGGTCGATAGTTACAGGTGCATTAGGCAATCTCTCAGGCTCAGTAGCATGTAAAATTCCTGCCCAGGTTTGGGAAACATATTTTCCTGCAGTTTTCAGGGAACCCAGAGAGCGGGGTTTACCTGACTTCCCTCCCCTTTCTCTCGATATTTCTGATCTACCAGAATGGGCTCCAGTGACCCAAAATGAAATAAAAATATTAATTTCCCAAATAAAATCTGGAAAGGCCCCAGGATCAGATTCAGTCATGCCTGAACTTTTGAAAATTAATGTTACATGGTGGGCACCTCTACTAGCAGCCCTATTTACTCAAATTAATAGGACTGCTCAACTGCCTGATGAATGGTCTCGGGCTATTATAATCCCCATCTATAAGAAAGGAGATATAAATGATCCTTCTAATTATCGACCCATTAGCCTACTTTCAGTAGTTGGTAAATTGTATGCCCGCTACCTTAATAATAAACTTGTCACATGGATTGAAGATGAAAATTGTGGAGGAAGGGGGGGCTGGCTGGCCCGCCACCACCCCACCCTTTCCTACCCAAAGGACCCAAGACCCCCAGAGATCTCAAGGTACCAGACTGCCAAGCCTCAGCTCCTTGCAACCCTACTTGAATCTCTGTTCAGGGACTCGCCTTTAAATTCTGTAACCTGGATTTAGATACTGAAGCCACAGAGCAACTACAACACCCATGTGGGGTAAAACCAAGACAAGGTTTATTCTGGTAGCATTTAACAACAAGATTAGGGGAAATGAGGGAAGCACACAAAATAGAGAGAGACACTTTTGGTACACAGAAATAGAGCTGCAAAATAAGAAAACCTGATTCTATCTCCCAGGCACATAACTAGTTGCCTGAGGGTCAGTCCTCTTCCAGGGTTGGATCCAGCACAGCCCTGCTGCCCGGGGGGAACTATTCCATCTACCTGAAGGTCCGAGATGGGTAGCCCTCCACAGGGCCTGCCTTTGCCAGAGCCCTCATTCAGCTAATTTCACCAGGAGCTACCTGCAAAACCTGATTCCTTATATCTCTCAGGCACAAAACTAGTTACCTGAGGGTCAGTTCTCTTCCAGGGTTAGATCCAGCACAGCCTTGCCGCCCGATGGAGAATTACCACACCTACCCGAAGGTCCGAGATGGGTAAACTCCCACAAGGCTTGCCTTTACTAGAGCCCTCATTCAGCTAATTTCACCAGGAGCTACCTGGGGTCCTTGGCTTACTGCCATTACCCAACAACCGGGCAGCCACGCGATCCAAAGACAAGACAAAGACACACAGGCTACACGTTGGGAAAAAGCTCTTCCCCCCTCCCCTCCTCCTTCCTGTAGCTTTGCTGCGTTCAGCCAATCATGAAGCACTTCACCTGGCCAGGCAGGGGGAGGGAAACTCATGAGTCATGACTCATGGCTTACTGGGCCTGAACTACATTTGCATATAAAAGCCCTAGACCAGCTTCTCTGGGCTTCCAGGCGCCATCCATTCCATCCGATGCTTTATGTACCTTTCGCCTCTTCCCAGCCCCTCCCAAACTGGCCTTACTTGGTTTACACATGAGGAGGCGTGTGTGTGTGTACATGTAGGAACCCCCAAAGGCTCTTTCCTTCACAAAAATATAATAGGAGATGAGCAGGCTGACTTTAGAAGAGGTAGGTCAACATTTGACCATTGCCTAGCCTTAAGCCATTTATCAGAGCAATATACAAGATCTCCTGCTAAGGCTTTATATGCTGCTTTTATAGATCTAAAAGCTGCTTTTGATTCGATTCCAAGAGACAAGTTATGGGCTAAGCTCTATTCTTTTTCTATGGATAAGATTACTCCATCTAATTATGTGTCTATATCACAACACTACTGTACAGGTGAGATGTGGATTGGAGGGCACCCTGACTAATTCAATCCTGTTACCAGGGGAGTACGGCAGGGTTGTATACTTGCACCCACACTATTTAATCTGTACCTCAGTGATCTATCTAAGATTTATTAGATCTTCATGCCCCAAAATTAACTACAGTTAGCATCCCTATACTTTTATATGCAGATGATGCTGTTCTCCTTTCTTTCACTAAAGTTGGTTTGAAAAAAATGCTGAGAGCATTTATAGGCTATTGCAAAGACAATGTGCTAACTATCAACTTTAGTAAAACCAAGATTATGGTTTTTACTAAGAGCCTCTCCCTGAATAAATGGGTTATAGATGGTCAGCCCATAGAGCAAGTTAGACAATACAGGTACCTGGGGATTATTTTTCAATCTTCTGGTTCCTGGCTGGCCCATCGGACTTCCGCTATACAATCAGCATATAATAGTGCCAAAGCTGTAGTTCGCTACTTTTATACTAGGGGGGGCAGTTTATTCCTGCTGCACTCCGAGTATTTAAGGCTAAGGTGGTGCCACAATTGCTGTATGGAATTCCAGTGTGGATTTTGGGGTTCTCTTCCGCTTTGGAACAAACACTTTCATCTTTTTTGCGCCAACTCTTTGGTGTACCCAACTGTGTGCCATCAGCTGTTTTACGGCTTGAAACGGGGTTGTCATTGGTGGAATGTGTCGCATGGTGCTGGGCATTTAGATACTGGTTAAAACTTGCTTATGCATCTTCTGAATTAGGTTATGTGTCCCTTCTTCCGAAAGACAATTACATCAGTCAGTGCTCTAAAGCTATTACAGATAAATTACAGATACTGGGTTTTTCTGATGCCTTTCTTTCCACCCAAAATATTTTGCAAGCAAAATCTATTCTTGCACTTCGGATTAAAGACATTGATACCCAGTATTCCCTATCTGCTGCCCACACCACTTGTTCCCCAAATCACTTGGGTCTGATATTTGATATTAAGAGCTGTGCAAAATATCTTGAAAATCTGACTGTTCCCAAATATCGGATAGTTTTCTCGAAAGCTAGGTTTAATGCAATTCCATCTGCTGTATTGGATGGTCGCTTCCAGGGAATTCCCTATGCAAATTGTCTCTGCCCATGTGGAGATGAAGTGGTAGAGTCTCTATCCCGTGTACTTCTTTTTTGCAACTTCTATAGAGACGAGCGACTGAGACGTATTGCACCTATCCTAAATAAATTCCCTGGAAGATCATCTGACTGGTATGTGATCCATTTACTGGCAGGTGCTAACAAATATATAACAGAGATTGTTGCAAAGTTTTTATATTCAGCTGTTAAAATTCGTAAGATCATCCATCAGTCTCATGAGGTAACAACTACTTGATATTCTACCATACTTTATAGGTTTAGGTTTTAAATATTTTAAATGGTAGTATGCTTTTGATTTATGTATTCTATTTTAAAGATCATCGTGTGTTTTAAATAGTCTGTGAATATATAATAAAATGATGAGGATGATATTATTAATTTTATTACGGAATACCCAAATTGTTCTGCTGTTATAATTTACAATCACTGTTTTAATAACTCTTTTAACAATAACTGTTCTAAAAACTGTTTTGTAATGTATTATTCATTGTTTTAATACCTTTTTTTTTTAAAAAACAATTGTATTTATGTATTAAGGGTCTGTGGACTAAATAAACTTGAGATTGATTGACAAAGGTGAACAAACAAAAACCGAAAATGGACTTCCAATTTTTTCTACAGCAAATATAAGTAACAATACTTTCTCTTACTCTGTAATTACATAGACAATTCTCTTTTTTTATTATCTCAAAAAAACACCAAACCTTCTTATTCACCAAACTCACAAATAAACAAGTCATCTTTTTCTAATCCCTGCAAGAAATCAAGTAAAAGTTTCCACTCAACAATAAATGTAGATATTGTCTTTTCTTTGGTTAATGATGTAAGTTTAGCCATCTCTGCCAGCTCAAGCATCCTCACCAGCAGAATATATGATGTATATTGTACAAATTTTTAATATTATTGATGGTGTAATTCTATTTTTAACTATTGTATTTTTCTGCTTCTGTTTTCATTGTATGAATTTTAAAGGTTGGGAGCAGCCTTGTGTTGGGAAAAAGGCAGGATACAAATAAACATAACAATATCAATAACAAAAATAATAATTCACCAACCATTCTTCTGCTGTGGGCAATGTTGAAGAGACCCAGGAGTAACAACAAGGTCACACTCCCCTCTCCCTCCCAACATAGGTCAGCATACAGGGCAACCAAAGCTCTTTCCGTGCCAAAACCAGGCCTGAACCCAGATAATCAGTCTCATCCAAGAGCGCTTGGAGCTGGTTGGACACCATCCGCTGAAGGACCTTGCCCAGGAAAGGAACATTTGCCACTGGCCTGAAGTTCTTAAGATCATCCGGGATCCAGGGAGGGTTTCTTCAAGAGTGGCCCCACCACCGCTTCCTTCAAACGGCATGGGATGGGACCACTCCCTCTCGCAAGAAGGCATTGATCACCTCCTTGGCCCAGCCAACTGTTCCCTCCCTGCTGGTTTTTAGGAGCCAAGAGGGGCAAGGATCCAGGAGCTGTCCAAGCACCTTGTCAACATCCTCGAGCTGTACCAACTAAAACTCATGCAAGAAAATTTGACCAGGCTGAGCTCTGGGTACCTCGCCTGATTCAACCGCTATAATATCGGAGTGCAAGTCCCGGTGGATGCAAGAGATTTTTCCTGGAAGTGCCTAGCAAATATACTGTATTGCAGCGGGCCTCAGAGGGGTCCAGGATGTCCTTGGGGCCAGCATATAATAGGCCCCGGACAACCCAAAAGAGCTCTGCTGGGCGACAACTACAAGACTGACTAGAGGCAGTTTCTTTGCCTCCTTCACTGCCCCTAAATATGCCTGACTGCAGGCACATACCAGGCCTTGATGGCATCCACTACTAGGAGTTCCTCTCCATCTGTACTCAAGCCTGTCTCCCGTTCTTGTTTTTGTTTTGCGTACCACGAAGACAGAGCAATCCTGTCAGTCGCTAAGAACAGCTCTGTATGTAACCACAACAAATATCCTTTTTAAAAATCCCTTTTTGCAATAATAATAATAATAATAATCTTAATAATAATCTCGACCAGACTGCTCTCTCTGTGGTCAGGAGAGCAATAGGGCTGAAACAAGACATGTTGCTCCCCGCTCTGCCAAAGCGCGTCTCCCCACATACCTGGAAGAGCAAGAAGAGGGTGGGAAATACTCAAGTCACTGGACTTTCAGGGCACCCCGAATCAGCTGCCGGGGGCGACACCTCCCTCTGCCCAATGGTGGGGCCGGCCCTGGGCGGGGGTGGGGAGCAGCGCATCCGCCCCCCTCGGCCCAATTGGGTTTGCTTTGGGCTGTCCAGCCAAGCCAGCCCAGAACCAGGGGAGCATCTCGGCCACGCACAGAAACCCCTCGGAGGAGCCGCGTTGGGGAGCCCGGAGCCACAGGGCCCGATTTGGGGGGGGGCGGGCAATGATTTTAGCCGGTGTCCGGGTGCAGAGTCCACGAACCTGCTGGATCCCGCGCAGACCTCATTTAATCCCCCGCCCCCAACCCAAAGGCTTTCCTCGCTTTACGGAGGAGGAGACTAAGAAAGAAGCGCCCGAGCTTGTGGGGAGACCCCAAACGGATTAGCTTGTGGGTTGAAATGGGGGTGGGGGTGTTCCAGCTTGCACGTCCCCCCCCCCGCCATGCCCCTCTCCCCTACTGCAGCCCAGGGCCTCCCCCTCCCCAAATTCAAAAGGCGGGGGGGGGGTGTCTCACCTGATCGCAGCCGGTGGGAAAGAGCAGAGTCGCCGGGCAAGAAAAGGCAGGAAAATGGCGCGACCCTCAGGAAAACCCATCAGCCACCGCGGCTTCTCCTCGCTTTGTCCTGCAGAGTCGGGAACTCCCAGCTACTTCAAGCTGCTTTCAAAGGGGCCACGTGGGCAGTTGCGGCTCAGCTTGCAGATTCAGCTTAGCTGCATGCAATTGACTTTTGCCCACGGCCCCTTTAAGAGAAGAAAGACACGCTAAGCTGGGAGGTGGAGGCGAGGGGTGCGCGTGCCTATCTGCATGCGCGTGCACGGGTGGGCGCCCGCTTGGGGAAGTGATCAGCTGAGCGGAAAGAGGGGGAGGTGGAGAGGGAGGGAAGAGGAGAGGGAGGGAATCTATCACATGATTCCTTTCTTTATATTGCCAAAGATTTCATTTCCTAACAGAGCTGACTACTCTGTGCCTCTAACAGGTGAGATACAGTGTCAGAAGGAAGTGCAAGAACCTTCTCTGAAGCTCCATGTATGGTGTGTGTGTGTGTAAACTTGACCTGTTGAATTTGTGCCAGTCCTGACAATTTTAAAACATAAAAGAAAAAGATTGCCTTGCAAGCACTGACCCCCCCCCCCCCGAAAAACACCAGATATCCAAATTAGGGGATACTGCAGTTTTGTGTGTTTCCTCTGATCACTTTTGTACTTGACCAGGCCCTTTGGTTGCCTGGCCATACCCTTGGCCACGCCCTCATGCTGCCTGGCCACACCCTCTTGATCGCACCTTCATGTTGCTTAACCATACCTCTAACCCAGGGGTCTTCAAACTACGGCCCGCGGGCCGGATCCAGCCCAGCGTGCCCTTCCATCCGGCCTGGCTCTGTAGGCCCAAACTGGGCCCGCCCGGGCTCTCAGCCGCCTGAACGGGCTTGTCATGTTCTTCGCTCTCCCCGGAGAGCCAGCTGTGTGGGCTGCGCCGCCCGCGCTGCTCCTGTCTCGTCACTTTCAGCGCGGCGGGGACGGCGGGGCTTCAGCAGTGGCGGCGGGTGCAGGTATGGCGGCGGGGGGCGGCGGGGTGGGTCTGGCGGTGGCAGCAGGGATCCTGGTGGGGGCTTTGGCGGCAGGGGGGCGACGGCGTGGCGGGGCTTCAGCAGTGGGTGCAGGTACGGCAGGGGGGGTGGGGGGGTCTGGTGGCGATGGGGGGGATCCTGGGGGGGCAGGGGGGCTTTGGCGGCAGGGGGGCTATGGTCCAGCCCCCCAACAGTCTGAGGGACAATGAACCAGCCCCCCCGTTTAAAAAGTTTGAAGACCCCTGCTCTAACCAATTCACATGTGTGCCCCTATTTTCATCTGTGAAATGCTGGAGGTCTGCAGGAGAGGAAGGGGGGACGTGGGGTGGGGGGGCAGGGACATTTTATGATTTTGAGGCGGGGTGGAGGGAGGTGCCGTTGCCATGGAGAGAGGGCCCCGCCCTGCCTCGCCAAATTGCCTTCCTCTCTAGGATTTCATCACAGTTCCTTTAACCTGGGGGGGGCACACCGCGGGGTCCTTCCTCGGCACCTCCCAAGCAGAGCCAGGGGACCGGGTGTCAGACGCGGCACCCCGGGAGGCTGGGCTCCTCCGGGCCGGGTGGGGCCGGGCTAGTTTGTGCACGTGTCTGGTGGGTGGTAAACATTTGCTTTCTCTTTGGACCAGCCTCCCCCACCCTGGGGGGCAATTGGCAATTGGCTGCCTGGGAATGATGGGAATTGTAGTCCAGCACATCCGGAGGGCACAAAGGCTCTACAGCGGCCTTACGGACACAAGAACAGCCCTGCTGGGTCAAGCCAAGAGTCCATCTGGTCCAGCATTGTGTTCACACAGTGGCCAACCAGCTGCCCACGGGAAACCCACAAGCAGGACATGAGGGCAACATCACCCTCCCACCCATGTTCCCCAGCAACTGGAATACTTAGGCATACTGCCTCTGATACTATATAGCATAGAGCAATGAGGACTAGTAGCCATGGATAGCCTTCTCCTCTGTCCCATCCCCTTTTAAAGCCCTCCAAATTGGGGGCCATGACTACATCTTGTGGAGGTAGATTCCATGGTTTAACTAAGCGCGGTGTGGGAAGGCTGCCTTAGCGGTTCAGTGGGCTTGCTCTCAGGTGAGCATGCGTAGCGGTGTGTGTGTGTGCAACACTGAAGGGCCCGAGGGCCACATGCGCCAACTGGGTTGGCCCTTACACTCTTGTGAACTATAATTCTATGAATCTTTGTAAAACTTTTGACCGGTAAGCATTTATTTCAGTATTTCTTGCTCTGTATCTAGTATAGCTTCTTTTTTATAATATTACATGTTTTTGTATCCATTATAATCTGTATATACTGTTTCAGTTGACTGAAGATTGTAAAAGTTTGACTGTTAACTGAAGAAGATTGTTTACGAAACAACAAAACATATCTAGAAATGGTGTCTTATCTTCCCTACCTTCATACTGTGGTTACTACACTCAGTGACTTTGGACATTTTGGTTTCTTTATGGACCACGGATTCTGGATACTTTTACTTTGCTTTATGTTGTGTGCAGGGCCGGTGCTACCATTAGGCCAACTAGGCGGCTGCCTAGGGCGCCGGGCTAAAGGAGGCGCCAGAAATGCCTTGGGGGGAAAAAAATACATCACGTATTTTACCAAGTTTGTTTTACCAATCATGTCCTGTGGCGGGGAAGAGAAGGCGAAAGAAGCGCACCCCTCCCTCTCTCTCCTCCAGCTCGTTACCAGGAACAGCAGCAGGCAGGCTCCTCCTCACAACCAGCATCAAAAGAGGCAGAGAAGGCTACACACTGGAGGAGGGGAGGCGGGCAGGGGCCAATGATGGGAGGCTGGTGGGCGGCTGGAAGGATGCACCTCCTTCGCCTTCCCTCTCAAGGATGCACCTGCAAACACCTCCTTCGCCTTCCCTCTCAAGGATGCACCTGCAAACACCTCCTTCGCCTTCCCTCTCAAGGATGCACCTGCAAACACCTCCTTCGCCTTCCCTCTCAAGGATGCACCTGCAAACACCTCCTTCGCCTTCCCTCCCTCGCGCGAGCCTCAGGTTCCTCAGCTCAAGGTCCCCTGAAAGCAGTTATTTCCAGCAACCAGGGAGGGAGGGAAAGGTATTTTAAGCTAGCTGGGGCTCCAATGTTTTAATTATTTACCATGCTTTTCTGTGTTTTGGTTTTAAATGGTTTTAGGATGCAATCCTATGCGTGTTTGGAGGGGGGGGAATCCTACAACTCCCAGCATTCCCCAGCCAGCCATGCGCAATCCTATGCACGCTGAGGTAGAAAAAAGCCCCACAACTCCCAGCTTTCCAACAGCCAGCCATGCTGGCTGGTGAATGCTGGGAGTTGCAGGGCTTTTTTCTGCCTCAACGTGTTTAGGATTGTGCCCTGAGCTGTTGATGTTTTCTTTACTGTACTTTGAATATTGTTGTCTGCCTTGAGCACTAGGCTGGTAAAGGGAAAGACAGGATAATATACATTATTCTGATAAAGAAATATTGCAAGAAAGTGATAGAGGAGGGGAAGTAGCAAGTTTCGTAAATCCCCTCCTAAATTTGAACCAGATGATCCATGGGCTCTCTCTTTGCTATGTTTCTACTACATGCATCCCCCCCCCCTGCAACCCAGAAGGTGTACGAGTCAAACCGGTGTCTCTGCACCTCCACCCTGCGAGGTAGGACAGGCTGCAAGACGCCCTTTTGTCTCTATTCCTCACAGGTAGCGCCACCACACCTCTCTCACATCCTTTTTTCATATCCCTTGTGCTGCCTGCAGGAGGAGACAGGCTTTTACATATATATGGAGTAGGAGAAGGCCCTTGGGAGTTCCTGGCATAGCTGGGCTGATGTTGCCTCTTTGCTTTCCTCGTGAACACAAAGGAAAACTCTCAAAGTCCACAAAGTTTTTCTATGGGGCTCGGCAGTTCCCAGGGAGGGAAATTTATTTCATAATGGGCATAGGGCTGGAGGGAGGGAGGGCTCAAGTGGGAAGGGGGGGCGCTAAATATCTGATCTTGCCTAGGGCACCAAATTGCCTTGCACCGGGCCTGGTTGTGTGCTACTTAATAAGTTACTGTGGAGGAAGGGGGGGGCTGGCTGGCCCACCAGATCTCCACCCTTTCCTACTCAAAAGGAAACCCAGCACTTGCCACCATGTGGCCCGGAAGGGGGGGCTGGCTGGCCCGCCAGACCTCCAACCTTTCCTGCCTGCAAAGGAACCAAGACCCTCTGAGATCTCAAGATACCAGACTGCCAGCCTCAGCTGTCTGCAATCCTACTTGGATCTCTGTTTAGGGACTCGCCTTCCATCTCTGTAACCTGGATTTAGATACTGAACTCACAGAGCACTACAAAACCCATGTGGGGTAAAACCAAACAAGATTTATTTCTGGTAGCAATTTACAACAAGATTAGGGAAATGAGAGAAGCACACAAATTAAAGAGAGAGACACTTTAGTACACAAGGAACACCACACTACACCACACCAGCAATCACAACGTAGTGTGTGAACTGGTTGGCTTCGGACATTGTCTGTCCCATACTGGCAATTTTGGGATAAAGATAAGAGCCAGCGTGGCGTAGTGGTGCGAGTGTTGGACTGGGACTCAGGAGATCCGGGTTCTAGTCCCCGCTCGGCCATGAAGCTCACTGGGTGACTTTGGGCCAGTCACTGACTCTCAGCCTAACCTACCTCACAGGGTTGTTGTGAGGATAAAATGGAGAGGAGGAGGATTATATAAATAAATAAATACAGAAGAGACGCTTTTGAAAGAGGAAACCTGGGGGCCAAGGGGCACCTCCGTCTTTTTCTTCCTGCCAACTTCCCAGTCCCTCCAATTATGTGCCACACTCGGGGACAGCTGGAGTGTGTAAGCTGACAGGGTTACTTTGATGTCCCCTTGTTCTAATAATAAACCTGCATTCGACCTCTCGGGAGTTCTGCCCAGCTCTTCCATTTTGTTTATGTCCCGGCTTCCACGCAGAGGAGACGCACGGCGTGCAGGTGAATGACTTGGATCTCTTTATCATACTATTCCGTATGTTTCATACGATAAATATGGAATAGTCTGATAATGAATAATGCATTCATTATTCATAATAAATAATGAAATATAGAATAGTATGGATCATGAATAAAATCGCCGCTTAATTATAAACATTGATGGGAGGGAAGGAATAACACAACGGAGACAGATTGACAGAACTGGGCTTTACTGATTCAGTTTTGGAGCAGGGACGGGCCTCCTGGCTTAGCACCGGAGAGGACCTTTTGACAGTGTGAACGTAACAATGATCTGCTGCGCACTGGATTTGTGGTTTGTGAAGGTTGACTCTCCAACTGCTGTTGAAGTTAATGATTATGTACAATGATCATGTGTGTGTGCGTAAAAATAACTCCCTTTTCTCCATCACTTTCGGACCAAGCAAGGGATGGGTTTTTCTCCAGTCGGCCCTTCCTCCTCTGGAGCAGGAGCTGAGTTTCTCGACTCCAACGGTGGCGGCGGCGGCGGAGGACGTGCGTTCGGCGTGCATGGCTGGGTTCCTTGAGTCGTCAAGAAGACCCCCGCTGCTACTGACAGCTGCTGCCCGTGTCCATGGAAACAGTCCTGGGCAGCCCCAGGAGGAAGGTGGGGACAGACAGTCCAAGGGGAGGAAACTGACTGACAAAGGACTGGACTCCACCAGCCGCCTCCTCGGCGCTGGGCACGGCTGCACATGAGTGACTCACTGGGACTTTGGCACTCTGCTCAGCTTTCTGGATCTCCATAGTGCCAGA
This sequence comes from Shinisaurus crocodilurus, assembly GCA_021292165.1. NCBI lineage: Eukaryota > Metazoa > Chordata > Lepidosauria > Squamata > Shinisauridae > Shinisaurus > Shinisaurus crocodilurus. The sequence goes on from CM037879.1 coordinate 10,306,933, forward strand.
GAGAGAGAGAGAGAGCATGTCTGAGAGCTCTACGGTAGGGGAATTGAGTTTGGAGGCATCTGTCTGAGCCTTCCATTGATTGAGCAAGGTGGCATCGGGGGAACCGCCCTGCCCTGGTCTTCATGGTTGTTCTCCACTGAACGCAGAGGAACAGACTGGACACAGGTGCCTGCTTGCCACCACCTGGGGAACGCCGGCCGGGGAGCCTTCGGCGACGCAGAAGCGCAAGCCGCAGGTGTGTGTGTGGCTGGCTTCAGGGAGCCTGTCGACCTCGAAACCTGTTTCTGAAGAAGGGGCAGCGTCGTGTGACACACACACACACCCATTTGTGGGCATTTCTAACACACATTTCACACACACCCATTTGTGGGCATTTCTAATTGGAAAGGAGAAAGCCCGTTCCTTCTGCATCTCTCTCACTCTATGGCCCTCTCAGCCTTCCGGGATTTGCCTTCCAGGAGGCCCTTGGAGGCACGGGCAAGACCTCTGGCAGTCTGCTGTCCAGGCTGAACTGCAACAGGGCAACAGCGAGACCCCAGGCCAGACCCCACGATGACAGGTAAGCAGCAACGGGTTAAAGGGTGCGATCCTATGCATGTTTATAGACAGAAAAAAAATGTCCTACAACTCTCAGCATGCCCCAGCCAGCTCTGCTGGCTGGGGCATGCTGGGAGTCGTAGGACTTTTCTTCTGTCTAAACATGCATAGTATTGCACCCAAAGCCTATCCTGTTACCTACACGCCTTGTGAGCTGTTCTTTGTGTGTGTGTTTTTCTCCCTTTCCTTCCTACGGTGACTGAGCAGATACTAGATGCTCAATCAATCATGCTGTCAAGTCAAGCCTTGCTTTAGAGCAGTGTTCTCCAACCTTGGGTCCCCAGATGTTTTTGGCCTACAACTCCCAGCATGCCCCAGCCAGCATAGCTGGCTGGGGCATGCTGGGAGTTGTAGGCCAAAAACATCTGGGGACCCAAGGTTGGAGAACACTGCTTTAGAGTCTTCCAAAATAGAGGTGTCGGCCATCTCTCCCATTTAGACTGCAAGATGTTCGGGGGGGGGCGGGCGAGGGGGTCTGTCTTTTCGAGGGCAGGGTGCGGGCGTCTGTGTGTTTCTGTGGAAACCTGTCAGGGGCAGGGCTACGGAAGAGTGTGCTTTTTAGGGGAAGCACTTGAAACTACGATTTGGCCAGCAGTTTTTGTACGGTACCGGTCTGTACGTTGTGGTTTTTTTTTTTTAAAAAGTGAACATATTCTCTGTCGGTGGCTTGGTTCGCCACTTTTACGTTTTCACAGGAAATGCTGCCACCAAAAAAATTCAAGATTTTCAATGGGGATTTCAGCTGGGGAGGGAAGGATTAACTCCCCCTCTTCTCACATGGGGCGGCAGCACCCACCCCCAGCTGGCCATCCCACCCCCACCAAAAAATCTTTCTCTGTATGGCAATGAAGCGTAGAAAAACCATTTCCCATTGGTTTGGGATGATCAGGGCAGGGTGAAAATCAACTGAAGAATTTATTTTATTTGAGATGATTTGGTTGACAAATCCTGTAATTATTTCTAAATTTGCATATATAGCTGTAAATTAGCATATGCAGATTGTTATACAGATCTGTGTGCCCTGGGCCTGGCAACGCCCTTCGTGGTGTTTCGTGGGAACTGCGTGTTGCCTCAGGAAGTTCCCGAGTCCTGCGCAAAACAGCCGGCGGTCTCGATCCATTCCCAATCCCTTGCCTCCTTAGATTTTGCTCCTTTCCCTGGAGAGCCTGAGTAGGAGGCGAATCCCCGGAAGCTTCAGCCCAGACTTTGGCCCTCCCTACGTTCACCTTTGCTCGACATGCAGAGCCCTACCGTTAGGCGCCGTGTCCGCCTCAGGCGGAAGGTGACGGGGAGGAGGCGGGGAGTGGCGGGAAGCAGTGGTGCCAGCGGATCCAGGGCGCACAGGGACAAAGCAGCCAGGACTTTTTGATCAGCAGGGCTGATGACATCACCCGCCACCCGCTCTGACTTCCCCGTTTCCTCTGAGCTGAGCTGCAATCCTCACAGGAGCTGAGCGGGGTGGCGCATGGATTTCCCCAGCAGCAGCAGCAGCAGCAGCAACATATTGCTGTGAGCTGTCGCATGCATTCATCTACAACACACGCACACATGCATAGATGTGGATCCGCAGAGCTGCCTGCATTTTTAAGAGAAATCCCCTTGGGGGTCAGACTGTGGGGATTGTCATGATGCACGCCTGCGTTTCAAATTTCACTATGCCCCCGCTGGCAAGGTCTTGGGAAGACAGAGCTGCGTGTGTACCCCACAGCCCGCCCTGCATCCCCCCCCCGAGTGATGCTACAGCCCTCCAGTGCAGTAGAGGGAGCCAGCATCGAAGGAAGGGCTTCTCTGGACGAGGCTTTTCACCCGCCACGTTCCCGAGGCTTCTGCTTCTGGATTCTTTGCTTGATTAAGATCGGCTCCTTTACACGTGTGTCCCCCCCCCCGGGATTTTTCTTTCTCGGGCTTTCCGTATGTTCCATTATGCAACCACAAGGTGGCGCTGCGGTATAGCGGAATTGCGCAAACACATGAGCTTCTCTTAGGGTGATTTCCAGATAATACCAAGCTTCCCTCGATCTAAAAGAAGCCAGGGAAATGGTTGCAAAGCCCTAGAGAGGCCCTGGAGGAGGAGGAGGAGGTCGTGTAAAGCACCCACAGACTGCTGTGAGTGAGGAATCACGAGCACACAATAAATGCCTCTTGCAGAGAAGCCGTTCAACTGCTAGTTTGGTTGCCCTCCGTATATGGAATGGGTGGGTGGGGGCAATCTAGTCCTTTGCCTCAGGCAGCAAAACACCATGGGCCGGCCCTGCATGGAGCAAATCCATGCGGTGCTGGGAGTGGAGTTATGCTGGCCAGCCACACCCAATCCCTGTGTGTCGGGGCACGCGTGCATTGAAGCCCCCGTCTCATCGATGTCTCGAATCGATGCAATGAGGCCGGCTGGTGCAGCCCTGCTCCGATGCCACGTGTCCGCTTTATGCGTGGAGCGAATGCAAGTAGCACCTTCCAGTGGTCTGCCGAAGGTCGCAGGCAGGCCAAGCCGAGGATGGGCGAGAGTGGCGTGCGCGACTGCAGTGCTGTGCATCTGGGGAGGATCTGAGAGTCAACGAGATTTCGCTTGCAGCCCTGTGCACGCTTACCTGGGAGTGAAGTCCATTGAACTCAGCGGGACTTACTTCTGAGTGTATAGGATTGCGCTGTCCGCCTCTTCGCCATTACAGCTGTCTTATCACGATTACTTTTTATGAGCCTTTCCCCAACCTTCAGATGTGTTGGACTCCCATTCCTATCGTCTCCAGAAAGCATGGCCAGCAGCTGGAGAAGAACTGCTTTTTTTTTGGCTGCATTTCTTGTGAAAACGTGTCAGATATGGCTGTCCTAGAGCATGTGCAGAGATGACAAGGAGACTCAGATGTTCTTCAGCAAAGTCCTTTACTGAGACTTTTAAGCATATCAGAAACTATTTACAGAGCAGTTGCAGAGAGCCCCATGCAACAGGCACAGTCTTCCACAAAATAACACAGACAGAGAGCTGAAACACTGGCTGCTGACCAGTGACCCACAGAACCAACAGAATAATAACGCAGCTCACAGATAAGCGGCTCCCTGCCTAGGAATTTGTCCTTGAGCTAATTAGTAGCCTTGTACACTCACAGGTGCACAGCGCCAGGCTAACTTCTCGACTCTTTCTGCCACAAGGACAACTTAACACTTTCAGTCCTTGACACCCCTCCTTTCCGTAGTGGGCAGAAAGAAATCATACAATATACAGTCATTACAATATTTACAAGTTACAGAACACCATACCAAGTTTTAAACATCACTCTTGGAACTTTGGCCCAGGGAGAGCTTTTGTAAAAAGATCTGCAAGATTATGTTCTGACTGGCAATAGGTTAATTTAATGACTCCTGTTTGAACATGATCACGGACATTAAAGTACCTTATAGCCAAATGCTTTGTGAGTTTTCAGGCTTTCTGTCATTGCCTGAAATGTAAAGTAAGCTACCTATCAATGACTGATAGATCTCTTTATCCCGAAACTCCCCTCCTGTGTTAGCAGACTTGAGAAAATCAGTTGTCATGGGGGTCTGTGCAGGTTTACAATCTTGCATCCCATAACGCTCCAACATTTGCAATATTTTTTGTCTCTGGCTTAGTAGAACATCACCATTTGCCTTTCTGTGAACCTGCACACCTAAATAATGAGATACTTCTCCAAGAGATTTCACCTGAAATTTCTGGCTAAGGTGTTCAGCAAATTGTTGGATCTGACCTGTGGAACTCCCTGCACAAAGAATATCATCCACAAAAGCAAGCACTATCATGAATTGATCATCAGTCCCCTTTGTATACAAACATGGGTCAGCAATGCTGCGCTTGAAGTTTAACAAAACTAACCAATCATTCAGGCAAGAGTTCCAGGCACGAGCAGCTTGCTTCAAACCGTAAACTGCCCTGTGCAGCTTCCATGCCACCCCAGCCCCCTCTTCAAAACCAGGAGCTGGGCGCACGATGATTTCCTCATTTAGCTCAGCATTAAGATATGCTGTAGTGATGTCAAAATGATGAACTAGCAAACCCTTCATTGCAGCTATAGAGAGAACCAATCTCATGCTTTCACTCTTAGCAGTGGGTGCAAAAACTTCATCATAGTTAGTATTTTTCACTTGTGAATAACCCTGTGCCACGAGCCTTGCTTTGAAACTTTGTTCTCCTTTCAAAGACACTTTTCTTTTGTATACCCAACGACTACCAGTCACTTTTGCCCCGGGTGGTATTGTAATGGGTGTGTAAACTTTATTGTGCTGGAATGAGGCCAGCTCAGCCTCCATGGCTTCCATCCACTTCTGTCTTTCCTCATTAGGCAGCTGTTCAAAACTCTCTGGTTCTGAAAAAACCACATTACATACCCTAGTCCCAGTGATCACAAAACGCTCTGGGGGAATTCCCTTATTGCTTCTTTGGGATCTACGAGGAACAGACATTTCTGCATCACTTCCCTTTTCTCGGCTCCTTCCCTCCCGCTCCTCCTTTGAACCTTCCTGTGGAGAGGAATGCGGGGAATCTTGTGAGCCTTCCCGTTCTTCCCTTTCCTGCTCTAAAGCAGGCCGAGTTGAACTGAGCGGTAATAAAACACCAGGATTTGCATGAACTCTGTTCCACCCCTCCTCAGCAAAATCTGCATTCTGAGAATCCATCACACGTCCTTGGCCACAGAAAAAAACGCCAGGATCTGCCGGTACCAGAATAGCCGACAAAACGAAGCCGCTGGCTTTTCGGCTCACCCTTCCTCCTTTGAGCTAAATTTAGGGATGTGTACATATGCAAAGCTTCCCCACACCCTGAGTTGTCCCAAATTTGGAGGGCGTCGACTTCCGGGTGAACATGGAGCCTTGAAGTCCAACTGATACAGCGTTCCTGGCCAGAGAAATTCTGACTGGGGAATCTACTTCTGATAAGAAGCTAAGATTTGACGTGAATATCAAGGGTTATAAATAGCTTTATGTTTGTCTTTTGGCGGACAGATTGTCGCTGTAACCTGAGGTGGGGGAAAGCGGCGCCGTATTCAGGAGATCTGCTTTCACCGATCATTAGAGGTGTACGTGTTCACTTCCAAAATGATGGATAATATCTGGACTGGCCGATTTGGAATCTTTCTACAGCACAGTAGGAATTATAATTAACTGTAACTTGAATGTGGGTATATCTGGGAGGCAAAGAAGATAAGAAGTGCTAATTGGAAGGAGGGCTATAATTCTTTTATGTGCAGTGGAATTTTGGAAGTACAAGGGCAATATGACTTCAGCATTTATGTTGCTCTGGAAAAAGTTGGAAAATAATATTTTAAATAAACTGGAAAGAAGAATCCAAGGTTGGGATGTAAACTTTGAAGTAGACGTAACAAAAAAAAGACGGGAATTGGACACTACACAGGAGGAGAAAGAAGTAATTAAGGATGTTGGAGACTTTCCAGAGATTCACAGAGGCGTTGAAGTGTTAACTGGACTGAATTTGTTTAAGGAGAATGCTCGGAGAAAAGTTATGACGCAGTTTTTAAAACCCAAGATGGCGAATGCTGAGATTCACAGAGGCTTTGAAATCTGGATTGGACTGAAGGTTCATGAAGCCGGTGAGCAAGATCCCCAGAGTAGGCTTGCTTTGTTTTTTGTTCAGAATCTGGAATGTAGTTATTATCCTTTTGACAGAGGGAAATATGAGCTTTGTTAAAAAATCTGATGTTGCTTTGACTGGGAAAGGATGAAGGGCTGTTGTTTATTTCATTTCATTTCATTTTTATCCCGCCCAATAGCCGAAGCTCTCTGGGCGGTTTACAATTAACAAGACAGTTATAGTTTAACAACGCTGAAGGAGGGCACTGGAGAGAGAAATTGGAGGTAACGGATTTATTGTATCAAAAATCCACTAAGGTCAATGTTGAAGAAAGGGCCCCTTCACACACACACAGCTGCCCCGTCCCACGTAACTGTATCAGAGTGGGCTTGGGCTGATGAAGCCCTAGAAGGGAGGCATTTTATATTGGGGGATGACTTTTTTAAAAAAAATTGTTCTCCCCTCTCTGCTCTCCAGAACTACTTCCTTCCACAGTTCCTGCTTTCTAGCGGACACCTTATCCCTGGGATCCTACCCAAGGAAATACATTCCCTGTGAACTGAGCGATACATCTAACAAAACAAAGAGGGGAAACGAAGGAGGGATTAGAGGATCCCAGTGATCCATTTTGCGATCTTGATTTTAAATACCATCGATTTTCATATATTGAATTGATTTTCATTTATTGAATTATTCAGATAAAGGGATTGCCTATATGATTAGTATGGACTTTAAACATTTAAGAAAAGGGATTGCTTATATTATTGTCCTGGATTTCAAATATAAATGGTGATGTAAGAGAAAATATTATTATTATTAAGATATAAGCATATTAGGTCTATTTGGAAATATTTACTTAAAAATGTCTTTTTAATCTTGTGTGGAGTATTTGACATATTGAAGGGGAAGGTTGTGTTTTTTGTTTTTGTTTTTTGGAGTTTTGTTGTTGTTGTTGTTGTAATTGTTGTCTTTTACAAGTAGAATGATGACTTATGTGCTTCTGTTGTTTTGTTAGCTGTTACTTATTTTTTAACTTTTAAATTTTTCTTTATAAAAGAAAAAGATATCTTTAAAATTAAAAGTGAAGTGGTTTATGGATAGATAGAAAGAAACAAGGAGTAAATGTACTATACTAGAGAGGGATTCTTAATATTCTTAATAATGGGATTTTAAATTGGATTAAAATGTTGTTTTGTTTTTGGTTTGCCGTAACTGAATGTGAGGTTTTGTTAACGGAGAATGTTGTAAGAATAACTGTGGTTGCTTAAGCTGTGGAGAAGATTGGAAGTCCTTTTTAATTGTGTATATTGTTTGTTATATATGTGTTTTTGTGTTTGTATGAAATTAAATAAAAATTCATAAAACCAAATTTGGAGGGCGTCCAAATAACCTTGTGTATGGCACATCATTGATTGCTACAGACCAGGTTCTATTACATAAATAGTTTGCAGTTAGAAAACTTTCACCCCAGAACCTAGACTCATGCTCCAAACCAGCATCTGCAAGAAGGCAATCTTTTATCTGCTGAATTTCACCTAATCTTCCTTCTGCACTCTCCATCAGTCAATTTGTGTACAATGCCCTTAGACTTCAGATAACGTTTAAATTCCTGACTCATGAACTCCCCTGTATGGTCTGACTGTAATTGCACCACCTGCCGCCGGAAGCGTCTTTCAGCATATGCTACCCACTCCCTACAGATAGAAAAAACTTCAGCTTTTTGTTTTAATAAATAAACCCAAGAAAATTTCGTTTTATCATCTAAGATAAGAAATGCATACCGGGCACCACCTTCACTGGCAGGGAAAGGTCCACACACATCAGCATGGACTCATTCAAAAATTTCCTTAGTTTGCCTGTCAGATTTTTTTCCGGATAGGCTGGATGCGTGACGTTGCAGCTTTACAGACTGCACAATCAAGATACCTTTTGCAACCCTTTAAAGACACTCCTGTACACACACTTGGCATTTTTTGAATTACTTTGAAGTTTGAGTGCCCCATCCTTCTGTGTAATAAATGTACACATGTTCCTTACGCAGCTAGAATCAGATTACAGGAGCTGGCTGGCTGTTTGCAACCGAAACGCTGCACGCTGCGCAGAGAGGGAGAGAAAGCTCTGAACTTCTGTGTGTGGATTTATGGGCGTCTACACACGGGAACAGGATTATTTAATCTCCCATCTCGCACACACGGGGCTTTGCTGTCATTCCCGTCCCAACAAAATGTGGCTCCATGCCCGCATTCATTTATGCAGTGCACCGCATACTTGGGTTTTCCAACATGAAATATGAGTTAAATTGTAATCACGCACAGATATAAAAGCTCCGCTGTGTGAGTTCTTTGATGTTACGTTTAGCTTTTCCTCAAATCAAAGTTCTTTTCATGATCCGAGCATTGATATGGTTTCTCACCTGTGTGAATTCGTTGATGAGAAGTCAGATTTATATTTTGATTGAAGCCCTTTCCACACTCCAAGCATTGATATGGTTTCGCCCCTGTGTGAATTCTTTGATGAGAAGTGAGACTTATGTTGTGATTGAAGCTCTTTCCACACTCAAAGCATTCATATGGTTAGTCCCGTGTGAATTCTTTGATGAGAAGTGAGATGTGCCTTTTGACTAAATCTCTTTCCACATTCCAAGCATTCATATGGTTTCTCCCCTGTGTGAATTCTTTCATGAAGAGTGAGCATGTACTTCCACATAAAGGTCTTTCCACAGTCCAGGCATTGATATGGTTTCTCCCCTATGTGAATACTTTGATGAGAAGTGAGATGTGTCTTCTGACTGAATCTCATTCCGCACTCCAAGCATTGATATGGTTTCTCCCCTGTGTGAATTCTTTGATGAGAAGTGAGAGTTATCTTCTTATTGAACCTCTTTCCACACTCCAAGCATTGATATGGTTTCTCCCCTGTGTGAATTCTTTGATGAGAAGTGAGACTTATCTTGTGATTGAAGCCCTTTCCACACTCCAAGCATTCATATGGTTTCTCGCCTGTGTGAATTCTTTGATGAGAAGTGAGCTTTGCCTTCCAAATGAATCTCTTTCCACACTCTAAGCATTCATGTGGTTTATCTCCTGTGTGAATTCTTTGATGAGAAGTCAGATATTTCTTCAAATTGAATCTCTTTCCACACTCCAAGCACTGATATGGTTTCTCCCCTGTGTGAATTCTTTGATGAGAAGTGAGACTTATCTTGTGATTGAAGCTCTTTCCACACTCCAAGCATTGATATGGTTTCGCCCCTGTGTGAATTCTTTGATGAGAAGTGAGCTGTGTCTCCCGAATGAATCTCTTTCCACACTCTAAGCATTCATGTGGTTTATCTCCTGTGTGAATACTTTGATGAGAAGTGAGCTGTATCTTCTGTATGAATCTCTTTCCACACTCCAAGCATTGATATGGTTTCTCCCCTGTGTGAATTCTTTGATGAGAAGTGAGATGTGCCTTTCGATTAAATCTCTTTCCACACTCTAAGCATTCATGTGGTTTATCTCCCTGTGTGAATTCTTTGATGAGAAGTGAGCTGTGTCTTCCAAGTGAATCTCTTTCCACACTCCAAGCATTGATATGGTTTCTCCCCTGTGTGGATTCTTTGATGACTAGTGAGATATTTCTTCAAATGGAATCTCTTTCCACACTCCAAGCATTGATGTGGTTTCTCAACTGTGTGAATACTTTGATGAGAAGTGAGCTGTGTCTTCCGAATGAATCTCTTTCCACGTTCTAAGCATTCATGTGGTTTATATCCTGTGTGAATACTTTGATGAGAAGTGAGCTGTATCTTCTGTATGAATCTCTTTCCACATTCCAAGCATTGATATGGTTTCTCCCCTGTGTGGATTCTTTGATGAGAAGTGAGCTCTGACTTCCAACGGAATCTCCTTCCGCATTCCAAGCATTGATGTGGTTTCTCCCCTGTGTGGATTTTACAATGAACATTGAGGCTTGATTGAGACTTGAAGGTTTTCCCACACACAGAGCACACACACTTTTCCTGTTGTTTAGCCATTTTTTCTTCCATTGAGATATTATTGTAGTCACTGGCCTGAGAAGCAAAGGATTTATTCCTCCTCTTCGGATTTAGTTCACTTTCCCTTCTCTGAGGTTCCCTATTTTTACATCTGTTTGTTTTCGGTGGCATCCCACATGGTTCTCTCTCATTCTCCATTTCACACCAGTCACTTTCTAGAATCAAGACAAGAAATCGGTAAAAGCCAGAGTTAGAAATAGAGCTTCAAATCATGGAATGACTTCGGTTGACTATTGTGAGAAAAGGAAGAACTCTCAACACCGAGACTGGAGGCAGTTCTTACTATGTGCCAAACAGCCTCTTTTGACTGGCATTCAATTAGAGCTGGCGCAGTCAAGAGCAATGGATTGGGACCAGAGTCCTGGGCTCTGCTCCCAGCTCAGACATGAATTTTTCTGGATGCTGCGGGACCGGTTACTCTCGCTCATCCTCGCCTACCCCACAGGATTGTTGTGCAGGTAAGTGGACAATCTGAGGCATGATGTTATGAACTGTCTCGTTCGACATTAGGATGCAAATCCAGATAAAAAGAGAAAGGAGAAGAGCCATCAAGGAGTGGCAGAGAACCTTTTCTTATTGGGTGCCCCATAAATTATGTACATAAGTTAAATATGCTCATTTTAAACATCTGAGCTATGGTTGTGTTGGCGGCAAAGAGAGCATATTTCTCTCCTACCGTTATGGGCTCAGCACCATCCAGAGGAGCCTGCGGTATCCAAACCCACCATGGGGCCTGAGGAATGAAGGTACACTCCCTACCGGAGCCCACGCCCCACTGGAATCAACGTGCTCAGCATTTTACGGATAGAGTTGCTCCCGTCCATTCTAACCTGGTTGCCACGTGAATCACAAGTTGAATCCGTGGCTCCGGCCTTTCCTGACCCAACTCAAAGGGCTAATGTTCAACAGTCAATTCTGATGCTGCCCAGAGTTTCTTACTCATTTGGGAATGCATATTCCCAGAGACATATCTCACATGACAAAGTTAAAACTTGAATAAGCTGATCACTGAATCTCACGGGATGTAGGTTTTCGTGTCTATGCCAGAATCATCAATGGATTTATTGTAAGTGCTTTATTTAAATTTATATAAGAACATTATATCTTTTTTCCCTTTTCTTTCTTTTTTTTTTCCTTTTATGGTTTTGCTCTCTTGAAATTCAGAATAAAGAATAATTTTAAAAAAGTTCCTCACTCTTTATTGATGAAGTCAATTGAATCCATTCCAACTTTGTTCTGACACGAATGACAGCGTCTTGCTCCTGCTCCACCCACCACCAGCAGCTGCCCCCAATCGACTTCCCCCATGGGTCAACAGACATTCATGGGAAAGGCTTCCCTCACCCCTGGCCCTAAAGGGTCAGCATTCCTGATACAGGAAGGGCCAGTCCCAGGTGAGCCTCTCAACACGTGAACGTCTTGCTTGGCTGCCCGGCTCTGCTTTCTCTTTCTGTCTGTCTGTGATGTGTGGCACGGGACCTTCTGAGTAGCGGACATCTGAACAGCCCCGAAGAGCCCGATCTCGTCTGATCTCGAAAGCTAAGCAGGGTTGGGCCTAGTCAGTGCTTGGGTGGGTGACCGCCTGAGAAGACCAGGTGCTGTAGAGAGGGACCACAGCTCAGTGGGAGAGAGCACAGGCTTTGCACGTGGAAGGTCCCAGGTTCGAACCCCGGCCTCCAGGTAGGGCTAGGAAAGAATCCTGCCTGAAACCCCAGAGAGCGGCTGCTGCCTGTCACGGTCGACAATACTGGGATAGAGGGACCAAGGGTCTGACTCAGTAGAAGGCCGCTTCTGATGTTCCTATGACACGAGCCTCACTCCTCCTGAGTGGACAAATCCTGCTAGACCGAAAAGGAGGGATCCTGAGATGCTGGGATACACCATCGAATGGCACACGGGCCCCTCCACCGCAGGCCTTCCAGTGTTGCTTAAAAGCTTGCCTGTCCTCGGCTGCCTTTCCCTAATCACGGTGGTTGTGCTGCTGGTTTTTGAGACTCCTGAGCTGTCTGAATGTGTCTCCTGGAAATGTTTCTGGTATGACTGAGCCCGGCGTCTTTAGGCTCCTGTTGTAACAGTGTACAACGACTGGATTATTTCAATGCATCCTCCTTTGTTTGCGTAGGCCACTTTTGAGGGGCATGACCAAAAGGTAGCCTAATAATGCTTCAATGAATATTACTAATATTCCCACTACTACTACCACCACTACCATCATTGCTTTTGTAAAGAGATATTTTCACCAGTCAGGGAAAGAGGGAGCCTTACCGAGAGAGGCCACGATCCCACGATTCTCCTCCATGATCTGCCTGTGCAGGGCTCTCTGGTCAGGATCCAGCAGTGCCCACTCCTCCTTGCTGAAGGACACAGCGATGTCCTCAAAGGGCACCAGAACCTGGACAGAAAAAACATCAACACTTCCTCCTCACACCTAACGGAAAGATCATCGAGTAACAAAATCCAAATGTCCACTTAGTCCACACTTCTGTTTACACACTGGCCAGCCAACTGCCCACGGAAACTCACAAGCAGGACATGAGAGCAAAAACACCCTCCCGCCCAGCAACTGGTGCACATAGGCAGACTGCCTCTGATTCTGGAGATCTTGCATAGCTATGTATGCCCATCACAAACACAGCTGTCTATGTTTCCCACTACGACGAACCCCCCGGACCCTGGATATATTTAACACACTTACTAGCTAGTGACCCCTTTGAACACAACAGGACTTCCTTCTCAGGAAAATATACAAGACCGCAGCTTAAGTGATGCAAATATAAGAACACAGGCCTGTCCGGAGGTGTCTTATCCTTTATTTGCAGTCTGGATGCTTTAGTATGATTGGGTGAAAATGCATCTCTCCCCAGTTGGGCTCTTGGCCACAATTCAAAGCGCAGATTTCCATGTGTAACGTTGTTAGTTATTGAATATGATTTTTTTTTAACTGAGAAAATGGCTGGAGACAGGTTTCTTCCCCCCACCCACCCCAAATACCTGAGGGGGGGGCAAGAATACAAGCAGCCCAAGGATTTCTTGCACGCTCCCCAACCCCGCAGCTAATCCTTACCCTGTGAGGCGGCACCTCCATTACTCTCCTGCTCGATGCCTGTTCGCAGGGGACGCTGCAGGGGGCGGGGAAATCGGGGCCCACTTCGGCACACAGATTCTCAACCTGAAACATAATGTGGATCCAAGACATGCCATGAGAAGAGAATACAGGAATGATAGACACTTGGGGCAGGGGGCATGGGAGATCCCTCCTCAGAGAATTTCAGTAAAAAGTCGGGTAATTTGCAGAGAGAGTTTTGGGATGTCCCCGCTCACAGGCTTGACCCCTTGGAGCTCCCAGGATGCAATGCTCTCACCCGCTGCTCCTCCTGCTTCTTCTCCTCCTCCCGGCTCAGGAGGAAGCCTTCTGCCAGGGCCACCGCCTGGGAACTGGTCTCCGCCCCACATTCCCTCACCCAGCTCGACATCTCCAGAGGCAGGATGCTCAGGAACTGCTCCAGGACGACCAGGTCCACGATCTGATTTTTGGTGTGTCGCTCTGGCTTCAGCCACTGACGGGAGAGATGGTGGAGCTGGGTGCAGACCTCTCGGGGGCCCTGAGCTGCCCGGTAGCGGAGCTGCCTGAAATGCTGGCACTGCACATCTGAGCTGACCATTTCCTGGCCCAGCATCTTCTGTCCTATAGTTTCCCAGGTTTCACTGGCACTCCCAGTCCTGATGGCATCGCGGCCTCTTCCTGCTTCAGGGGTAGCAGAGTCCTGCTCGTCCATCTTTGATCCGTGCAGCAAAGAGCGGTGCTAATGAAGCTCTGCAAAGCCACGACCTGTAAAAGAATTATTACCCGGTCAAGGCAAGAAGGAACAGTGCGGACTCCAGGAAGCAACCAGGTCCCGTTCCAAAAGGAAAGGCGGGCACATGCCAAGACTCAAAGAGGAAATGTAGAAATGGGTTCGGGAGGTGTCTTTGCCTGGGATCCATGAACCAAAACTCCTTTCATGGGCTTGCAAGTCAGAGGATGCAGCATCCTCCGCGCACCCCAACGTTCCTCCCCGTCCAAACCAGCTCCCACTCTCAGCCTCCCGTTGAGATCCGGTCCATTCTTCTTCCAAATCTCCCACCACACCCCTCCCCATCAGACACCCTGCTACTGCTGTATTCTCCGACAGCCACCCCAGAGGGATACCATGGACGATGGTAGAGAAAGCTGGAAAGAGATCCAGGAGCATCAACAAGGTCACACTCCCCATCTCTCTCCCAACATAGATCATCATACAGGACGACCAAAGCTCTTTCAATGCCAAAACCAGGCCTGAGCCCAGATAATCAGTCTCATCCAAGAGTGTGTGGAGCTGGTTGGACACCACCCGCTCAAGGACCTTGCCCAGGAAAGGAACATTTGCCACTGGCCTGAACTTGTTAAGATCATCCGGGTCCAAGGAGGGTTTCTTCAAGAGTGGCCTCACCACCGCTTCTTTCAAGTGCCATGGGACCACTCCCTCTCGCAAGGAGGCATTGATCACCTCCCTGGCCCAGCCGGCTGTTCCTTCCCTGCTGGTTTTTAGGAGCCAAGGGGGGCAAGGATCCAGTACAGCTGCAGCTGCACGAACCTGTCCAAGCACCAGGGCCGGTGCTACCGCTAGGCAGACCCAGGCGGCTGCCTAGGGCGCGTGGCGGAAGAGGGCGCAGAAACGCTGCGCTCGTGCCCCGCCTGCCGCCTCCGCCGCGCCTCCCCGCCCGCCGCCGCAGCACCTCCCCCGCCCGCCACCTACCTACCTTCCCGTCGTTTCCGGAGCCCCGCCGGCGTTGTTTTGGCGGGAGGAACCAGAGCAACAGGGCTTAAACAGCCCTGTTGCCCTGGTTTCCCCGGCAAAAAAACCCAAAACCGTGGGGGTCCCGTCGCGTCGGAGGCGGCGGCGGCAGCAGCAGCAGCCAGCAGCGGGGGGAAGGTAGGTGGTGGTGGCGACGGTGGCGGCGTGGGGTGGGTGGGTTGCAGAGCAGGGCTGCTTTGCTCCGGAGCCCCCCCCCACGGCACGAGAGGGGGGGGCGCTAAATATAATTTGGCCTAGGGCGCCAAACAGCCCTGCACCGTTCCTGCCAAGCATCTTGTCAACATGCTCGAGCTGTAGCAACTAAAACTCATGCAAGAAAATTTGACCAGGCTGAGCTTTGGGTACCTCGCCTGATTCAACTGCTATAACATTGAAGTGCAAGTCCCGGTGGATGCAAGAGATTTTTCCTGGAAGTGCCTAGCAAATGTACTGTATTGCAGCGGGCCTTAGAGGGGTCCAGGATGTCCTTGGGGCCAGCATATAATAGGCCCCGGACAACCCAAAAGAGCTCTGCTGGGCGACAAATACAAGACTGAATAGAGGCAGTTTCTTTGCCTCCCTCACTGCCCCTAAATACACCTGACTGCAGGCACATACCAGGGCTGGATTGCATCCACTACCAGGGATGGGGACTTGGACTCGACTCGTGAGTCGGACTGAGTCCCCCCTCTGACTCAAGTCCCACTCGAGTCCCAATATTTTTAATGGGACTCGAGACTCGAGACCAAGGACTCTTCAACATCCCTGTCCACTACTAGGAGTTCCTCTCCATCTGCACTCAAGCCTGTCTCCTGTTTTTGTTTCGTTGCATAAATACAGAGCAATCCTGTCAGTCGCCAAGAACAGCTCTGTACGTAACCACAACAAATACCCTTTTTAAAAAATCCCTTTTTGCAATAATAATAATAATAATCATCATCAGGCGATCACTCGTGACCGAGTAAGATTGTCTTCCGGGATAAAAGGAGGAAATTCTAAAGAAGATTGTGTAGACTCTAGCGATGGGTCCGTAAGTGACTGTGGAGGCCAATTCTAGATCCACACAGCTTCCCACAGTGAGGACACAGGTTACCAGATAGAGGATGGTCCTGTAAAGGATTCATTTGACGTGCTTTTCGCTTAGCACGTTTCTCCCTTTCACCTTGCACTCGGGCTTCTTCAAAGTCCATGGAACCTTTGTGAAAGGCCAACCTCCATTTAGATCGTTCATGGGCCAGAGCTTCCCAGTTTTCGATGTTTATATTGCATTTTTTTAGATTAGCCTTATGAACATCTTTAAACCTCTTATATTGACCACCGATATTCCGCTTTCCATCCTTGAGTTGGGAGTAAAGTAACTGCTTTGGGAGACGGCAGTCAGGCATTCGAACATGACCGGTCCACTGAAGTTGGCGTTGAAGGATCATTTTTTCAATGCTAGTAGTCTTTGCTTCTTCCAGTACACTGAATATTAATCTCGACCTAACTGCTCTCTCTGTGGCTAGGTGTGCATGAGGGCTGACACAAGACACTTTGCGCCCCGCCCTGCCAAAGCGCGTCTCCCAGCATCCCCGGCAGGAGAAGAGCAAGAAGAGGATGGGATATACTCAGTTTCTGGACTTTCAGGGCACCCCCCCCCCGAATCAGCTGACGGGGGCGACATCTCCCTCTGCCCAATGGTGGGGCTAGCCCTGGGCGGGGGTGGGGGGCACCTCATCCGTCCCCCTCGGCCCAATTGGGTTTGCTTTGGACGGTCCAGCCAAGCCAGCCCCGAGCCAGGGGAGCATCTCGGCGACGCGCAGAAATCCCTCGGAGGAGCTGCGCTGGGGAGCCCGGCCGGAGCCACAGGGCCCGATTGGGGGGACGGGTGGGTGGGTGGCAATGATTTTACCCCATGTCCAGGTGCAGAGTCCAGGAGCCTGCTGGATTCCTCGCAGACCTCCTTTAATCTCCCCCACCCCAAACCAAAAGACTCTCCTGGCTTTACGGAGGAAGAGAGAAAGAAGAAAGAAAGAAGCGCCCGGGCTTGTGGAAACCTCAAACGGATCAGCCTGTGGATTGAAATGGGAGTGGGTGTTCCAGCTTGCACCTCCCCCCCCGCCATGCCCCCCTCCCCTACTGCAGCCCAGGGTCGCCCCCTACCCAAATTCACAAGGGGGGGCTCACCGGATCGCGGGAGGGAGGCGGGAAAGAGCAGAGTCGCCGGGCAGGAAAAGGCAGGAGCAGAGTCTCCAGTTGCCGTGAAAATGGCGCGACCCTCAGCAAAACCCATCAGCCATCGCGGCTTCTCCTCACTTTGTCCTGCAGAGTCGGGAACTCCCAGCTACTTTAAGCTGCTTTTAAAGGGGCTATTTGCAGTTGCAGCTCAGCTTGCAGTTTTAGCTTAGCCGCAATTGACTTTTGCCCAAGGCCCCTTTAAGAGTAGAGAGAGGCTGCTGAGCTGGGAGGTGGAGGCCGAGGGGTGCGCGTGCCTGTGCGTACGCGTGCACGGGTGGGCGCCCACTTGGGGAAGGGATCAGCTGGGCGGAAAGAGGAGGAGGAGGTGGAGGCAGCACCGGGTGGCCTGGACCGAGGGAGGGAGAGGAGAATGAGGGAATTGATCACGTGAATCCCATCTTTATATTGCCATAAGATTTCATTTCCTGACAGAGCTGACTCGGTGCCTCTAACAGGTGAGATACAGTGTCAGAAGGAAATGCAGGAAACCTCCCCTTCTCTCTGAAGCTCCATGTTTGGGGGCGGGGCTAAGCTTCACCTGTTGAATTTGTGCCAATCCTGACAATTTGGGGGTGGTGGGGGTGGAAGAGATTGTCTACTCCAAGTTGGCAGCCATGGCTACTTCTTGTGCCAGTGAATTCCACAGTGTAACTATGCACTATGCCAAGAAATATTTCGTTTTGTTTGTCCCAAACGTGCCACCATTTAGTTTTAGCGGATAACGCCAGGTTCTAGGTGAGAGGGAGAAAATTCTGCAGTTTTGTGTGTTTCCATTGATCACTTTGGGAGTTGGCCATGCCCTTTGCTTGCCTGGCCATACCCTTGGCCACGCCCTCGTGCTGCCTGGCCACGCCCCCTTGATCACACCTTCATGTTGCTTAAGCATACCTCTGACCAGTTAACATGTGTGCCCCTATTTTCATCTGTGAAATGTTGGAGGGTCTGCAGGAGAGGAAAGAGGGACGTAGGGGGTGGGCAGGGACATTTTATGATTTTGAGGCGGGGTGGAGGTGCCGTTGCCATGGAGACAGGGCCCTACCCTGCCACCCCAAATTGCCTTCCTCCAGAATTCCGTCACAGTTCCTTTAACCCGGGGGGGGGGGTGGCGGCACACCGCGGGGTCCTTCCTCTGGACCTCCCAAGCAGAACCAGGGGACCGGCTGGGCTCCTCTGGGCCGACTGGGTGGGGACGGGCTAGTTTGTGCGTGCGTCTGGTGGGTGGTAAACATTTGCTTTCTCTTTGAACCAGCTTCCCCCAACCTGGGGGGCAATTGGCAGTGCTGCCTGGGAATGATGGGAATTGTAGTCCAGCACATCCGGAGGGCACAAAGGCTCTACAGCTGCCTTATGAAGATAAGAACAGCCCTGCTGGATCAGACAAAGAGTCCATCTGCTGGGAGACCTGGGGCCGGATCCACCATCGCCTCTACTGGGAGAGGACCAAGCCAGGCAAGTAGCTCAGCCCCGCTGCTGCTGCTGCCTGTGTCCAACCAGTGGCACCACCTTTGGGACTGCTGGCTGCCCCTTTGCAGGAATGGGCCCAGCCAGGATCCACCCCGCCCCACCTGCAACTGTGGGGCTAAAAAGATCCGGCCCCAGCGGATGGGGATATAGGTGAGGCTGGGAGTTTTAAGAGGCCCTTCCTTTTTTGAAGGGCTGGGGGTTTTTAGGGGTTGGTAGGGGTGGGTCTCCCGCCTGATTGGAGGAAGCAAGGGGGCATGTGTCCTCTCCCAGGGAGATAATGGGGGGAGTTCTGGGGGGCAAACCGTACGATTGTTGAGTGGCAGATGCTGGCAGAGCACTAGGGGCAGGCCACGCCGCTTAAGGGGAACAAGGGATCGATGCTTAATACCTATCCCTTGTTCTGGGCCTGCCCAGAGCCAAGGGATAACTGGGGGATGTGTGGCTCCATTATCCAAAAAACATGTCTCATCCGTGACTTGATCCTGGATGGGGGTGCGGACCTGGCATGTATTACGGAAACCTGGCTGGACGAGGCCGCTGCTCCAACTCTGGCGGCCTTGTGTCCGGCCGGTTTCTCGTATGCCCAGCAGCCAAGGGTTGGGGGACGGGGAGGGGGAGCGGCTGTTATCTCCCGGGAGTCCTTGGTCCTTACCAGGCTCCCTCTCCGCGAGACCGAGTTTACTGAGTGCATGTACTGGAGGTTGGATCCAAAGGGCAGCCTGGGGATTCTGCTCGTGTACTGTCCACCCCACTGCACGACAGACTCCCTGGCCGAGGTGCCGGAGGTGGTCTCCGATGTGCGTGTGCGGTCCCCCAGGCTATTGGTGCTGGGGGACTTCAACGTGCATTTGGGGGCTGCCCTCACGGGGGCACCTCGGGACTTCATGGAGACCATGGCTTCCTGGGAGCTGCACCCTGTATTAACTGGGCCTACCCATGTAGCCGGTCAGGCACTAGACTTGGTTTTTGTTTCTGGAGAGGGGGGAAATGTGCTGGAAATCGGGGGTACAGTAATACCTTGGATTGCAAGTAACTTGGTTTGAGAGCGTTTTGTAAGACAAGCAATTTTTTTTTTTTTTTACTTGATATACAAGCGACATCTTGTAATACAAGTACTGTAGTACGGCTTAAATTAAAAATCTCTGTACACATTTTTTGGGGGGATTTCGTTTTGATATAAGAGAGTTTTGGATTACAAGCATGTTTCCGGAACGAATTATGCTCTCAATCCAAGGCATGACTGTATATCCACCACCCCCTTGTCATGGTCAGATCACTATCTGGTGGGGTCAGATTTCTCGGTGCCACAATCCCTCTGCCGGGGTGAGGGACCTATTAGGATGGTCCACCCCAGGTGTCTTATGGATCCGGATGGATTCCTGAACGCGCTTGGGGAACTGGAGCACGCAAATGGTAGCTCGGTCGAGACCCTGGTGGATGACTGGAATGCTGCAATCACCAGGGCATTAGACCATCTTGCCCCGAAGCACCCTCTTCACTTGAACAGAGCTCGCACGGCAACATGGTTTACTCCATGGTTGCCAGCTTTGAAACCGGAGGTGAGAAGGCTAGAGAGCCGATGGCGCAAATCCCGCTCCGAAGACGATCGAACACAGGTTAGAGCTGCATCTTCAGCCTACCGGGTGGCGGTGAAGGCAGCAAAAAAGAATTTCTATGCTGCCTCCATCGCGTCTGCAGAGTGCTGCCCCAGGAGACTGTTCCAAGTTGTCCGGAGTCTGGTCGGTCCAGTTGCTCCGGACTCACTGGAACAGTCTAAAGCCTCCTGTGAGGCTTTAGCGAAGCACTTCTCAGATACAATTGATCGGATTAGGAGTGGGATTTCGTGCGTCGTGGACACAGGGAGTGAGCGGGAGGAGACCGATGGCAGACCGGTTTTGTGGGATCGGTTCCAGCTTCTTCCTTCTGATGAAGTGGACAAGGTGCTTTCATCTGTAAGGCTGACCACCAGCTTGCTTGATCCTTGCCCGTCCTGGCTCATCCTGAGCTGTAGGGAGAGACTGGGTGAGGGGATCAAGGCGGTGGTGAATGCCTCCCTCGAGGAGGGAGTGATGCCATCAGCCCTCAAGGAGGCAGTAATAAGACCGCTTCTGAAGAAGCCCTCCTTGGATCCCCAGGATTTAAACTTCCACCCAGTCTCCAATTTGCCATTTCTGTACAAGGTAATTGAGCAAGTGGTGGGGCTCAGTTGAAGGCACACTTGGATGAAGCCGATCATTCAGATCCATGCCAGTCAGGCTTCAGGCCTGGACATGGGATGGAAACGTCCTTGGTCGCCTTGGTGGATGATATGAGGAGGGCTTTGGATACGGGCAAATGCTCTTTTCTAGTCCTCCTCGATCTCTCAGTGGCTTTTGATACCATTGTTGACCATTATATCCTCCTGGACTGCCTGGAGAGGTTGGGCGTGGGAGGCACTGTATTGCAGTTGTTCCGGTCCTTCCTCTCTGGAAGGTACCAGAGGGTAGTTCTTGGGGAGGAGGCTTCGGACCCTCGGTCGCTCACTTGTGGGGTGCCGCAGGGTTCTATCCTCTCCCCGATGTTATTCAACATCTACCTAAAGCCACTGGGAGCTATCATCAGGAGGTTTGGGGTGCGGTGTCATCAGTATGCGGATGACACGCAGCTCTACCTCTCTTTCAAGTCCTCACCGAGGTTGGCCGTTGAGACCCTGTCCAAGTGCCTGGAGGCAGTGGGTGGCTGGATGGGAAGGAATATGCTGAAGCTGGACCCCGACAAGACCGAGGTACTTCTGGTGGGGGACAAGGAGAGGTTAGGGGATGTTGACCTCGTGCTGAATGGGGTACATCTACCCCCGAAGGACCAGGTCCACAGCTTGGGGGTCATTCTAGACTCCCAGCTGTCCATGGAGGCTCAGGTGTCAGCTGTGAGCCGGGCGGCGCTGTATCACCTCCATCTGATACGGCAGCTGCGCCCCTACCTTCCTAATCATCTGCTCCCATCAGTGGTTCATGCCTTGGTCTCCTCTCACCTAGACTACTGTAATGCGCTCTACGTGGGGTTACCCTTGAAGATGGTTTGGAAGCTACAGCTGGGACATAACGCGGCGTCTCACCTGGTTAAAGGCAGCCGCCGGTGGGATCACATCACTCCAGTGCTCAAGTGCAGCGAATTCAAGGCATTTGGTTTCCTCTCCCTAGGTGCAGCACTTGGCATTTATCCCTATTAAATTTCATTCTGGTGTTTTCGGCCCAGCGCTCCAGCCTATCGAGGTCACTTTGAATTTTGTTTCTGTCTTCCAGAGTATTAGCTGTTCCACCCAACTTTGTGTCATCTGCAAATTTGATAAGCATTCCCTGTACCTCCTGATCCAAGTCATTAATAAAAAAGTTGAAGAGCACCGGGCCCAGGACCGAGCCCTGTGGTACCCCTCTTGTTACCTCTCCCCAGTTTGAGAAGGAACCATTGATAAGCACTCTTTGAGTCCGATTCTGTAGCCCCTGGTTCTTCTTGGTAGGTCCCGAGGAACGACCCCGCGGTGTGCCACCCCCCCCCCCCCCGTTAAAGGAACTGTGACGGAATCCTGAAGAGGAAGGCAATTCACCCCCTACGTCCCTCCTCCTTCTCCTGAAGACCCTCCAACATTTCACAGATGAAAATAGGGGCACACCTGTGAATTGGTCAGAGGTATGCTTAAGCAACATGAAGATGTGATCAAGGGGGCGTGGCCAGGCAGCACGAGGGCGTGGCCAAGGGTATGGCCAGGCCAGCAAAGGGCATGGTCAAGTCCAAAAGTGATCAGAGGAAACACACAAAACTGCAGTATTTTCTCCCTCTCACCTAGAACCTGGGGTTATCCATTAAAGCTAAATGGTGGCACATTTGGGACAAACAAAACGAAATATTTCTTGGCATAGTTACACTGTGGAAGTCACTGGCACAAGAAGTAGCCATGGCTGCCAACTTGGAGCAGACAATCTCCCCCCCCCCCCCAAATTGTCAGGACTGGCACAAATTCAACAGGTGAAGCTTAGCCCCCGCTCCCAAAAATCTTTGGCAATATGAAGATAGTTATCATGTGATCAATTCCCTCCTCCTCCTCTTTCCGCCCAGCGGATCCTTTCCCCATGGGGCGCGCGCACGCGCACGCACAGACACGCGCACCCCTCGCCTCCACCTCCCCGTTTAGCAGCCTCTCTCTACTCTTAAAGGGGCCGTGGGCAAAAGTCAATTGCGGCGAAGCTAAAACTGCAAGCTGGGCTGCAACTGCGAATGGCCCCTTTAAAAGCAGCTTGAAGTACCTGGGAGTTCCCGGCTCTGCAGGACAAAGTGAGGAGAAGCCCGGATGGCTGATGGGTTTTCCTGGGGGCCGCGCCATTTCCCTGGCAATTGGGGACGACTCTGCTCCTGCCTTTTCCTGCCCGGTGACTCTGCTCTTTCCCGCCTCCCTCCCTCCCGCGATCCGGTGAGCCCCCCCTTGTGAATTTGGGTAGGGGTCGGCCCTGGGCTGCAGTAGGGGAGGGGGGCATGGCGGGGGGGAGAAGCTGCAAGCTGGAACACCTCCCCCCCCATTTCAACCCACAGGCTGATCCGTTTGTGGTTTCCCCGCAAGCTCGGGCGCTTCTTTCTTTCTCTCCTCTGTAAAGCCAGGAGAGTCTTTTGGTTGGGGGGGGGGGGATAAAGGAGGTCTGCGAGGAATCCATCAGGCTCGTGGACTCTGCACCTGGACATCGGGTAAAATCATTGCCACCACCACCCACCCCCCAATCGGGCCCTGTGGCTCCGGCCGGGCTCCCAAACGCGGCTCCTCCGAGGGGTTTCTGCGCGTCGCCGAGATGCTCCCCTGGCTTCGGGGCTGGCTTGGCTGGACCGCCCAAAGCAAACCCAATTGGGCCGAGGGGGACGGATGAGGTGCCCCCCACCCCCGCCCAGGGCTGGCCCCCCATTGGGCAGAGGGAGGTGTCGCCCCCGGCAGCTGATTCGGGGTGCCCTGAAAGTCCAGCAACTGAGTATTTCCCTCCCTCTTCTTGCTCTTCTCCTGCCGGGGATGTGGGGAGACGCGCTTTGGCAGCGCGGGGAGCAAAGTGTCTTGTGTCAGCCCTCATGCACGCCTGGCCACAGAGAGAGCTGTCTTTTCTAGATTATTATTAAGATTAATATTATTGCAAAAAGGGATTTTTTAAAAAGGATATTTGTTGCGGTTACATACAGAGCTGTTCCTGGCAACTGACAGGATTGCTCTGCATTTATGCAACAAAACAAAAACAGGAGACAGGCTTGAGTGCAGATGGAGAGGAACTCCTAGTAGTGGATGCAATGAATCCCTGGTATGTGCCTGCAGTCAGGTGTATTTAGGGGCAGTGAGGGAGGCAAAGAAACTGCCTCTATTCAGTCTTGTATTTGTCGCCCAGCAGAGCTCTTTTGGGTTGTCCGGGGCATATTATATAAGGACATCCTGGACCCCTCTAAGGCCCGCTGCAATACAGTATATTTGCTAGGCACTTCCAGGAAAAATCTCTTGCATCCGCCGGGACTTGCACACCGTTGAATCAGGCGAGGTACCCAGAGCTCAGCCTGGTCAAATTTTCTTGCATGAGTTTTAGTTGGTACAGCTCGAGGATGTTGACACGGTGCTTGGACAGGTTCGTGCAACTGCAGCTGTACTAGATCCTTGCCCCTCTTGGCTCCTAAAAACTAGCAGGGAGGGAACAGCCGGCTGGGCCAGGGAGGCGATCAATGCCTCCTTGCAAGAGGGAGTGGTCCCATGGCACTTGAAAGAAGCGGTGGTGAGGCCACTCTTGAAAAAACCCTCCTTGGACCTGGATGATCATAACAACTTCAGGCCAGTGGCAAATGTTCCTTTCCTGGGCAAGGTCCTTGAGCAGGTGCTGCCCAACCAGCTTCGGGTGCTCTTGGATGAGACTGATTATCTGGATCCATTTTAGTCGGGATCATAGAATCATAGAAAAGTAGAGTTGGAAGGGGCCTACAAGGCCATCGAGTCCAACCCCCTGCTCAATGCAGGAATCCAGGTCAAAGCATCCCTGACAGATGGCCGTCCAGCTGCACCTTGAATGCCTCCAGATTGGGAGAGCCCACCACCTTCCTAGGTAGTTGATTCCATTGTCTTATTGCTCTGACAGTCAGGAAATTTTTCCTGATGTTTAGGTGGAATCTGGTTTCCTGTCACTTGAGCCCATTATCTCGTGTCCTGCAAACTGGGATGATCGAGAAGAGAGGTTCAGGCCTGGTTTTGGCACGGAAAGAGCTTTGGCCGCTCTGTATGATGACCTGTGTTGGGAGAGAGACGGAGAGTGTGACCTCGTTGATACTCCTGGATCTCTTGCCAGCTTTCTCTACCATCGCCCATGGTATCCTTCTGGGGTGGCTGTCTGAGATGCCAGTGTGGGGTTCTGCATTGCAGTGGTTCCGCTCCTACTTGCATGGCCAGCTCCAGAAGGTGGTGCTTGGGGAATGCTGCTTGCCCCCCCCCCCCGTGGACTCCCCAATATGGGGTCCCTCAGGGGTCGGTCTTATCCCCTCATGCTATTTAACATCTATATGAAACCACTGAGTGGGGTCATCCGGAGTTTTGCAGTGCGTTGCCATCAATACATGGATGACGCGCAGCCCTACCTCTCCTTTTCCTCTTCAGCAGCTGAGGCTGTGGATGTGCTAAACCGGTGCCTGGCCACGACAATGGACTGGATGAGGGCTTACAAACTGAGGCTCAATCCGGACTAGACTGAGATGCTGTTTGTGTGTGGTTCCCCTGACCGGATGGAGGGTGTTCAACCTGTAATGGATGGGGTGGCACTCCCCTTGAAGGAGCAGGTCCGTAGCTTGGGGGTCCTCTTTGGGCCATCTTTGTGACTTGAGGCTCAAGTGGCCTCAGTGGCACGGAGTGCCTTCTACCAGCTCCGGCTGATATCCCAGCTATAACCCTATCTGGACAGGGATAGTCTGGTTTCAGTAATCTATGCTCTGGTAATCTCTAAATTAGACTACTGCAATGCACTCTATGTGGGGCTGCCCTTGAAGACTATTCAGAAGCTGCAGCTTGTCCAAAATGCAGCAGCCAGACTAATAAGCAGGACCAGTAGGTCAAAACACATAGCACCAGTTCTGGCCCATTTGCTTCCGTGCCTGATTCCAGTTGCTTGGTACCGCAATTCTTGACGAAGCACCTCTCCCACCTGCAATCTCCCCTGACACTACGTTCAACATCTGAGTCCTTCCCCCAACTGCCACCTCCGAGGGAGGCCTGGAGGGCAGTAACAAAGGTGGGGCTTTTCTGTGGAAGCCCCCAACTGTGCAACGGGCTCCACACTGAGGTGGCACCAGCTCTGCTATCCTTTAGGCGCCTTGTTATACCCTGTTAGTCATTTGAGTCATAGTTAAATTTGGTTTTTAAAACAATTTCCAGGTAGTTTTGCCTAAGAGAGGCTGAAGGAGAACAGAGCAGTAGCAGGATGCCTGATGGGGAGGGGTGTGGTGGGGGCTTTGGAAGACGAATGGGCTCAACGGGAGGCTGAGAGTGGGAGCTGGTTTGGACGGGGAGGAACGTTGGGGTGCGCGGAGGATGCTGCATCCTCTGACTTGCAAGCCCATGAAAGGAGTTTTGGTTCATGGCTCCCAGGCAAAGACACCTCCCGAACCCATGTTTACGTTTTCTCTTTGAGTCTTGGCATGTGCCTGCCTTTCCTTTTGGAATGGGACCTGGTTGCTACCTGGAGTCCGCACTGTTCCTTCTTGCCTTGACAGGGTAATAATTCTTTTACAGGTCGTGGCTTTGCAGAGCTTCATTAGCACCGCTTTTTGCTGCACGGATCAAAGATGGACGAGCAAGACTCTGCTACCCCTGAAGCAGGAAGAGGCCGCGATGCCATCAGGACTGGGAGTGCCTGGGAAACTACAGCACAGAAGATGCTGGGCCAGGAAATGGTCAGTTCAGATGTGCGGTGCCAGCATTTCAGGCAGCTCCCCAACGGGGCGGCTCAGGGCCCCCGAGAGTTCTGCACCCAGCTCCACCATCTCTCCCATCAGTGGCTGAAGCCAGAGCGACACACCAAAACTCAGATTGTGGACCTGGTCGTCCTGGAGCAGTTCCTGAGCATCCTGCCCCTAGAGGTGTCGAGCTGGGTGAGGGAATGTGGGGCAGAGACCAGTTCCCAGGCGGTGGCCCTGGCAGAAGGCTTCCTCCTGAGCCGGGAGGAGGAGAAGAAGCAGGAGGAGCAGCGGGTGAGAGCATTGCATCCTGGGAGCTCCAAGGGGTCAAGCCTGTGAGCGGGGACATCCCAAAACTCTCTCTGCAAATTACCCGACTTTTTACTGAAATTCTCTGAGGAGGGATCTCCCATGCCCCCTGCCCCAAGAGTGTATCATTTCTGTATTCTCTTCTCATGGCATGTCTTGGATCCACATTACGTTTCAGGTCGAGAATCTGTGTGCCGAAGTGGGGCCCGATTTCCCCGCCCCCTGCAGAGTCCCCTGCGAACGGGCATCGAGCAGGAGAGTGATGGAGGTGCCACCTCACAGGGTAAGGATTAGCTGCGGGGTTGGGGAGCGTGCAAGAAATCCTTGGGCTGCTTGTATTCTCCACCCCCCCTCAGGTATTTGGGGTGGGTGGGGGGAAGAAACCTGTCTCCAGCCATTTTCTCAGTTTAAAAAAATCACATTCAATAACTGAAGACGTTAAACATGGAAATCTGCACTTTGAATTGTGGCCAAGAGCCCAACTGGGGAGAGATGCATTTTCACCCAATCATACTAAAACATCCAGACTGCAAATAAAGGATAAGACACCTCCGGACAGGCCTGTGTTCTTGCACTTGCACCACTTAAGCTGCGGTCCTGCGTATTTTCCTGAGAAGGAAGTCCTGTTGTGTTCAAAGGGGCTTACTAGCTAGTAAGTGTGTTAAATACAGGGCTTATTTTCTGGTGGAACTCACCGGAACTGAGTTCCAGCACCTTTTCTTCTATTAATTGCATTACAATTTAATCACCATCTACTCCCGAGGAAATGTAATCCAAGAGTTCCGGTACCCTTCTCCAGAAAAAAAGCACTGGAAATATATCCAGGGGCCGGGGGGCTCGTGTTAGTGGGAAATGTGATCCTTACACACATAGACAGCTGTGTTTGTGACGGGCATACATAGCTATGCAAGATCTCCAGAATCAGAGGCAGTCTGCCTATGTGCACCAGTTGCTGGGGAACATGGGCGGGAGGGTGTTGTTGCACTCATGTCCTGCTTGTGAGTTTCCGTGGGCAGTTGGTTGACCAGTGTGTAAACAGAAGTGTGGACTAGGTGGACATTTGGATTTTGTTACTCGATGATCTTTACGTAAGGTGTGAGGAGGAAATGTTGATGTTTTTTCTGTCCAGGTTCTGGTTCCCTTTGAGGAGATCGCTGTGTCCTTCAGCCAGGAGGAGTGGGCACTGCTGGATCCTGACCAGAAAGCCCTGCACAGGCAGATCATGGAGGAGAATCGTGGCATCGTGGCCTCTCTCAGTAAGGCTCCCTCTTTCCCTGACTGGTGATTTTATTTACATAGATACATAGATACATAGATCATAGAGTTGGAAGGAGCCTACAAGGCTATCGAGTCCAACCCCCTGCTCAATGCAGGAAACTAGAGGAGGGGTCTCCCATCCAAGTAATAACCAGGCCTGACCCTGCTTAGCTTTCCACACTCAGACAAGCTGAGCCAGCGTAAGCTTATTTATTTTTATTTATTTATTATATTTATACCCCGCCTTTTTTCCTTCAAGGAACCCAAGGCGGCTTACATAATCCTCCTCCTCCCCATTTTATCCTCACAACAACCCTGTGAGGTAGGTTAGGCTGAGAGGCAGTGACTGGCCCAAAGTCACCCAGTGAGCTTTATGGCCGAGCGTGGACTAGAACCCGGATCTCCCGAGTCCCCAGTCCAACACTAAACTATGCAAATGCTGTGATGGTAGTGGTAGTAGTAGGAGTAGGAATGTTAGTAATTTTTTCCCCATTCTCTATATTCATTGAAGCATTTTTAGGCTACCTTTTGGTCATGCCCCTCAAAAGTGGCCTATGTAAGCAAAGGAGGATGCATTAAGATAATCCAGTCGTTATACACTGTTACAACAGGAGCTTCAGGACACCGGGCTCAGCCATACCGGAAACATTTCCAGGAGACACATTCAGACAGCTCGGGAGTCTCAAAAACCAGCAGCACAACCACCGTGATTAGGGAAAGGCAGCCGAGGACAGGCAAGCTTTTAAGCAATACTGGAAGGCCTGCGGTGGAGGGGCCCGTGTGCAATTCGATGGTGTATCCCAGCATCTCAGGATCCCTCCTTTTCGGTCTAGCAGGATTTGTCCACTAAGGAGGAGGGAGGTTCGTGTCCTAGGAACATCGGAATCTGCCTTCTACTGACTCAGGCCCTTGGTCCCTCTAGCCCAGTATTGTCAGCCCTGACTGGCAGCAGCCGCTCTCCGGGGTTTCAGGCAGGATTCTTTCCTAGCTCTACCTGGAGGCCGGGGTTCAAACCTGGGGCCTTCCATGTGCAAAGCCTGTGCTCTCTCCCACTGAGCTGTGGTCCCCTCTCTACAGCCCCTGGTCTTCTCAGGCAGTCACCCACCCAAGCACTGACTAGGCCCAACCCTGCTTAGCTTTCGAGATCAGACGAGATCGGGCTCTTCGGGGCTGTTCAGATGTCCGCTACTCAGAAGGTCCCGTGCCACACATCACAGACAGACAGAGAGAGTAAGCAGAGCCGGGCAGCCAAGCAAGACGTTCACGTGTTGAGAGACTCACCTGGGACTGGCCCTTCCTGTATCAGGAATGCTGACCCTTTAAGGCCAGGGGTGAGGGAACCCTTTCCCGTGAATGTCCATTGACCCACGGGGGAAGTCGATTGGGGGCAGCTGCTGGTGGTGGGTGGAGCAGGAGCAAGACGCTGTCATTAGTGTCAGGGATGTTTTGACCTGGATTCCTGCATTGAGCAGCGGGTTGGACTCGATGGCCTTGTATGCCCCTCCCAACTCTAATTTTCTATGATTCAATTATTCTATAAAACAAAGTTGGAATGGATTCAATTGACTTCATCAATAAAGAGTGAGGAAATTTTTAAAAATCATATTTTATTCTGAATTTCAACAGAGCAAAATAATAAAAGGGGGAAAAAAGAAATAAAAGGGGGAAAAATATAATGTTCTTATATAAATTTAAATAAAGCACTTACAATAAATCCATTGATGATCATAGAATCATAGAATCATAGAAAGTAGAGTTGGAAGGGGCCTACAAGGCCATCGAGTCCAACCCCCTGCTCAATGCAGGAATCCAGGTCAAAGCATCTCTGACAGATGTCTGTCCAGCTGCACCTTGAATGCCTCCAGAGTGGGAGAGCCCACCACCTCCCTAGGTAGTTGATTCCATTGTCTTCTTGCTCTGACAGTCAGGAAATTTTTCCTGATGTTTAGGTGGAATCTAGGTTCCTGTAACTTGAGCCCATTATTCCGTGTCCTGCAAACTGGGATGATCGAGAAGAGATCCTTGCCCTCCTCTGTGTGACATCCCTTCAAATACTGGAAGAGTACGATCATATCTCCCCTCAGTCTCCTGAAGGCTAAACATGCCCAGTTCTTTCAGTCTCTCCTCATAGGGCCTTGTTTCCAGTCCCTTTATCATCCTTGTTGCCCTCCTCTGAACCCTCTCCAGTTTGTCTATGTCCTTCTTAAAGTGAGGTGCCCAGAACTGCACGCAGTACTCAAGATGAGGCCTAACCAGTGCCGAGTAAAGGGGAATTATCACTTCCCGCGATTTGGAAGCTATACTTCTATTAATACAGCCCAAAATTGCATTTGCCTTCTTTGCAGCCACATCGCATTGCTGGCTCATATTCAGTTTGTGATCTACCACAATTCCAAGATCCTTCTCACTTGTAGTATTGTTGAGCCAAGTGTCCCCCATTCTGTAACTCTGCATTTGGTTTCCTCTCCCTAGGTGCAGCACTTGGCATTTATCCCTATTAAATTTCATTCTGTTGTTTTCGGCCCAGCGCTCCAGCCTATCGAGGTCACTTTGAATTTTGTTTCTGTCTTCCAGAGTATTAGCTGTTCCACCCAACTTTGTGTCATCTGCAAATTTGATAAGCATTCCCTGTACCTCCTCATCCAAGTCATTAATAAAAATGTTGAAGAGCACCGGGCCCAGGACCGAGCCCTGTGGTATCCCGCTCATTACCTCTCCCCAGTTTGAGAAGGAACCATTGATAAGCACTCTTTGAGTCCGATTCTGTAGCCAATTGTGGATCCACCTGATAGTTGTTCCATCTAGCCCACTCTTAGCTAGCTTACTAATCAGGATATCATGAGGCACTTTGTCGAAAGCTTTGCTGAAGTCCAGATATATAATGTCCACAGCATTCCCACAGTCCACAAGGGAGGTTACCCGATCAAAAAATGAGATCAGATTAGTCTGACAGGATTTGTTCTTGACAAATCCATGCTGGCTTCTAGTAATCACTGCATTGTTTTCAAGGTGCTTGCAGACTGACTTCTTTATAATCTGCTCCAAAATCTTCCCGGGGATTGATGTCAGACTGACTGGCCTATAGTTCCCAGGTTCCTCCTTCTTGCCCTTTTTGAAGATGGGAACAACATTTGCCCTCCTCCAGTCGTCTGGCACTTCACCTGTCCTCCATGATTTCTCAAAGATAATAGACAGTGGTTCTGAGAGTTCTTCTGCCAGTTCCTTTATTACTCTAGGATGCAGCTCATCAGGCCCTGGAGATTTAAACTCGTTCAGAGTAATCAGGTGCTCCTTGACCATTTGCCTATCAATCTCAAGCTGCAATCCTGCCCCTTCAGTCTGCACTTCAGGTTTGCCAGGGGGGTCATAGACCCTCTTTTGGGAGAAGACCGAGCCGAAGTAGGAATTGAACACTTCTGCCTTTTCTTTGTCTTCTGTTATCAATTTGCCATCCTCATTGCATAGTTGAACCACCAGTTCTTTCTTCTGTCTTTTACTGTGCATGTATCTGAAGAAAGCTTTTTTGTTGCTTTTAGCATTCCTCGCTAACCTTAGCTCATTCTCAGCTTTAGCCTTCCTGACACTATTCCTGCAGTTCTGTGCTACCTGCCTGTACTCTTCCCCTGTAGCCTGTCCTTCCTTCCACTTCCTATACGTGTCCTTTTTTGTTTTCAGGTCATCTTTGAGTTTATTGTGAAGCCACATTGGCTTCTTCTGTTGCCCTCTGCCTTTTTTCCTTTTGGGAATTGTTTGCAATTGTGCCTTTAAAATTTCCTTTTTTAAAAACTCCCACCCCTCCTGGGCTCCCTTTCTCGTGAGAGTCACTTGCCATGGGATCTTACTAATCATTGTTCTGAGTTTGTTAAAATTGGCTTTCCTAAAATCCAGGGTACGTGTTTGGCTACACTCAGCTTTTGCTTCCGTTAGAATCAAGAACTCAAGTATAACATGGTCACTTTCCCCCAGAGTTCCCGAAACTGCCACTTTATCCACTAACTCGTCTCTGTAGGTTAGAATCAGGTCAAGGATAGCCGATCCTCTAGTTCCTTCCTCCACTTTCTGTAGGAGGAAGTTATCAGCAGCACAGCTCAGGAATTTCTTGGAGGGGCCATGTTTGGCTGAATAAGTCTCCCAACAGATATCAGGGAAATTGAAGTCTCCCATTACTACCACATCGTGCCTCCTTGAAACAATGGCAATTTGCTTTTCAAAAGTTCCATCCTCGTCTTCTCCTTGATTGGGTGGTCGGTAGTAGACTCCAACCGCCATGTTCGTTTTATTCTTTGCCTCCTTTATTTTAACCCAGATGCTCTCAATGGGGCTGCCAAGCTCCTCTTCCTGTATCTCTGTGCAGAGATACGTATTTTTAACATACAGTGCAACTCCACCTCCCTTTCTGTTGCTTCTGTTCCTTTTGAACAAGTTATACCCTTCAATTGCTGTATTCCAGTCATGGGAGTCATCCCACCAGGTTTCAGTTATCCTTATCAAGTCGTACTTGCCCTCATGTATCAAGAGTTCAAGTTCGTCTTGTTTGTTGCCCATACTCTGGGCATTAGTATAGAGACATCGAAGACTATGTGCTTTATAGTCCGACTTTCCCCCTACATTTTGTGGTAGACTATCAATGGGCACCGCTGGAGCTGTTCTCTCCATTGTGGCATAGAGGCCTTCCTCCATTGGTACCCCCGAGTTTATGTCTCCCTCCCCTGTTGGATTCAGTTTAAAGCCCTCCTGATTAAGTTCCTCATGCTGTGGCCAAACACATTCTTCCCAGTCCTTGTGAGGTGCAACCCATCCTTTGCCAGCAGTCCATCTTCCAGGAAGTGTAGCCCGTGGTCCCAGAATCCAAATCCCTCACGTCGGCTCCACCTTCGTAGCCAGTCATTCACTCGGAGTATTTTTCTTTCCCTTTCTATGCCTCTTCCAAGTACTGGAAGGATGGATGAGAAAACTATCTGGGCCCCGAAGTTCTTGAGTTCCCTTCCCAGCTCTTCAAAGTCTGCCGTGATTTCTTTGTAACTCCGCTTGGCAGTATCATTTGTACCCACGTGGAAGAGAAGAAAGGGGTATGTGTCGGTGGGCTGCATGAGCCTCGGCAGGTGCTCTGACACATCCTTAATCCGTGCCCCGGGGAGACAACACACCTGGCGAGTCCATGGGTCTTCGCGACATACTTTGGCTTCGATCCCCTGCAGGAGGGAGTCTCCCACTACTAGTACTCTTCTCTTTCTCTTGCTGTAGGCCTTGGTTTGATTGCCTCCACTTGACTGACCTTCAGCCTCTTGCTCGCTGTCACATTGGGTGCCTGGTAATTCATCCTCTGCAGGCTGTCCTCTGCTCTCGTCTTCAAGTACATGGAAGCGGTTCCATAGCTCCACTGCTTCCACAGGCGCAGAGTGTCTTGTAGTTCTTCTGCTCCTAACAGTCACCCTTTTCCAGGGAGTTCCCCCTGCGTTATTTTCCCTTGCCTCTGCAGTCTCCAACTCCGCCTCATCCTGCCGTTGCCCTTCTGGCTCCTGTACTGTGCTTTGGTGCTGTAGATCCACCGTTCTGTCTAAGAACTCCTCGCTTTCTCTTATGCTCCTGAGGGTTGACACTTGCTGCTCCAGTCCTCTGACCTTTTCTTCCAACAGCGTGACCAGCTTACACTTGTTGCACGTGTAGGCCATGTTGATCTCCGGCAGGAAAACAAACATTGCACACCCATTGCAGGTCACCACCACTGCTGAGTCCTTTCCTTCCATAGTGCTCTGTTCCCTTTATGTTTCTGTCTTCCTAGAAAATTTCTTAGGGACCTCCCCTGCCGAACTCCGCTGCCAAACTCCTGTTTGCTCTCCCTGGTATAGATTCTGGCATAGACACAAAAACTTACATCCCGTGAGATTCAGTGATCAACTTATTCAAGTTTTAACTTTGTCATGTGAGATATGTCTCTGGGAATATGCATTCCCAAGTTAGTAATAAACTCTGGGCAGCATCAGAATTGACTGTTGAACATTAGCCCTTTGAGTTGGGTCAGGAAAGGCTGGGAGCCACAGACTCAACTTGTGATTCACGTGGCAACCAGGTTAGAATGGACGGGAGCAACTTTATCCGTAAAATGCTGAGCACGTTGATTCCAGTGGGGCGTGGGCTCCGGTAGGGAGGGTACCTTCATTCCTCAGGCCCCATGGTGGGTTTGGATACCGCAGGCTCCACTGGATGGTGCTGAGCCCATAACGGTAGGAGAGAAATATGCTCTCTTTGCCACCAACACCACCATAGCTCAGGTGTTAAAAATGAGCATATTTGACTTATGTACAGAATTTATGGGGCACCCAATAAGAAAAGGTTCTCTGCCACTGCTTGATGGCTCTTCCCCTTTCTCTTTTTATCTGGATTTGCATCCTAATGTCGCTTGAGACAGCTCATAACATCATGCCTCAGATTGTCCACTTACCTGCACAACAGTCCTGTGGGGTAGGCGAGGATGAGCGAGAGTAACCGGTCCCGCAGCATCCAGAAAAATTCATGTCTGAGCTGGGAGCAGAGCCCAGGACTCTGGTCCCAATCCGTTGCTCTTGACTGCACCAGCTCTAAGTGAATGCCAGTCAAAAGAGGCTGTTTGGCACATAGTAAGAACTGCCTCCAGTCTCGGTGTTGAGAGTGCTTCCTTTTCTCACAATAGTCAACCGAAGTCATTCCATGATTTGAAGCTCTATTTCTAACTCAGGCTTTTACCGATTTCTTGTCTTGATTCTAGAAAGTGACTGGTGTGAAATGGAGAATGAGAGAGAACCATGTGGGATGCCACCAAAAACAAACAGATGTAAAAATAGGGAACCTCAGAGAAGGGAAAGTGAACTAAATCCGAAGAGGAGGAATAAATCCTTTGCTTCTCAGGCCAGTGACTACAATAATATCTCAATGGAAGAAAAAATGGCTAAACAACAGGAAAACTATGTGTGCTCTGTGTGTGGGAAAACCTTCAAGTCTCAATCAAGCCTCAATGTTCATTGTAAAATCCACACAGGGGAGAAACCACATCAATGCTTGGAATGCGGAAGGAGATTCCGTTGGAAGTCAGAGCTCACTTCTCATCAAAGAATCCACACAGGGGAGAAACCATATCAATGCTTGGAGTGTGGGAAGAGGTTCAGTCAGAAAACACTTGTGACTTCCCATCAAAGAATTCACACAGGGGAGAAACCATATCAATGCTTAGAGTGTGGGAAGAGGTTCAGTCGGAAAACACTTGTGACTTCCCATCAATGTATTCACACAGGTAAGAAATCATATGAATGCTTGGAGTGTGGAAAGAGATTCACCTGGAAGACACAGCTCACTTCTCATCAAAGAATTCACACAGGGGAGAAACCATATGAATGCTTGGAGTGTGGAAAGAGCTTCAATCAAAAGATAAATCTGACTTCTCATCAAAGTATTCACACAGGGGAAAAACCATATCAATGCTTGGAGTGCGGAAAGAGATTCAATTTGAAGAAAAATCTGACTTCTCATCAAAGAATTCACATAGGGGAGAAACCATATGAATGCTTGGAGTGTGGAAAGAGATTCATACAGAAGATACAGCTCACTCGTCATCAAAGTATTCACACAGGGGAGAAACCACATGAATGCTTGGAGTGTGGAAAGAGATTCACCTGGAAGACACAGCTCACTTCTCATCAAAGAATTCACACAGGGGAGAAACCATATCAATGCTTGGAGTGTAGAAAGAGCTTCAATCACAAGAAAAGTCTCTCTTGTCATCAAAGAATTCACACAGGGGAGAAACCATATGAATGCTTGGAGTGTGGAAAGAGCTTCAATCACAAGATAAGTCTCACTTGTCATCAAAGAATTCACACAGGGGAGAAACCATATGAATGCTTGGAGTGTGGAAAGAGATTCATACAGAAGATACAGCTCACTCGTCATCAAAGTATTCACACAGGTGAGAAACCACATGAATGCTTGGAGTGTGGAAAGAGGTTCAATCAAAAGATAAATCTGACTTCTCATCAAAGTATTCACACACGGGAGAAACCATATCAATGCTTGGAGTGTGGAAAGAGATTCAATTTGAAGAAAAATCTGACTTCTCATCAAAGAATTCACACAGGGGAGAAACCATATGAATGCTTGGAGTGTGGAAAGAGATTCAGTTGGAAGATAAGTCTCAATTGTCATCATAGAATTCACACAGGGGAGAAACCATATCAATGCTTGGAGTGTGGAAAGAGATTCATTCGGAAGTTACAGCTCACTCGTCATGAAAGAATTCACACGGGAGAAACCATATGAATGCTTGGAGTGTGGAAAGAGCTTCAATCACAAGATAAGTCTCACTTCTCATCAAAGAATTCACACGGGAGAAACCATATGAATGCTTGGAGTGTGGAAAGAGCTTCAATCACAAGATAAGTCTCACTTCTCATCAAAGAATTCACACGGGAGAAACCATATGAATGCTTGGAGTGTGGAAAGAGCTTCAATCACAAGATAAGTCTCTCTTCTCATCAAAGAATTCACACAGGGGAGAAACCATATCAATGCGTGGAGTGTGGAAAGGGCTTCAATCAAAAGATAAATCTGACTTCTCGTCAAAGAATTCACACAGGTGAGAAACCATATCAATGCTTGGATCATGAAAAGAACTTTGATTTGAGGAAAAGCTACATGTAACATCAAAGAACTCACACAGCGGAGCTTTTATATCAGTGCGTGATTGCAATTTAACTCATATTTCATGTTGGAAAACCCATGTACGTGATGCACTGCATAAAGGAATGCGGGCATGGAGCCATATTTTGTGAGAGCTGGACTGACCCGGGTTCAAAAGCTTACCTAGCCAGTGACCCTCAGTCCCAGTCACGCAGACGGAAGGGAGATTACAGCAGTTAATAAAGATTGAAGAGTTTATTTGTAAGACCCAATTACATGGGATTAAGGCAAGCAATGCATCTCTTACTCACTACATGATTGCAGATTCAAATCCGAGACCCCAGTGGTAAGGCTGAGATGAAATGAAGTGACTGACTGAAGTAGAAGTCCAGAACAAGAGACAGATGCCAGGAAGTCAAGACAAGTCGAGTCAAGCTGTCAACAAGTGTGTCAGTCTTTATACCCCTAGACCCTGTACCTATCAATATGATATTACTCACCTATTATATAACCTGTTTTTCACAACATGTTGATTCCAATTGTCCACATGATTCTGAGTCATAGACCTTGAGGCTATGTCTGGTGACTGAAGACCTTGTGTACATCACCTCAAGAGACAACCTCCATGTCAGGTGATAATCCTGATGTCAGGTGGTAATCTCGTTCTGCCTATGCAAAACCTAACATATTTATGTGCTGAAGCTAAAGCAACAAAGAAATATTAAGGTAGTTAACCTTTGTTTCTCGTAAATTAATGTATAGTGAGATATATTGAACTAGACAGTATCTTCCTATATCACATGGCTGGTTCGATTTTCTCACTTAAGTGTTCCTGAGTTGCAAATCTCTTTATGTATTTATTTTATTTATTATATTTATACCCTGCCTTTTTTCCTGCAGGGAACCCAAGGCGGCTTACATAGTCCTCCTCCTCTCCATTTTATCCTCACCACAACCCTGTGAGGTTGGTTGGGCTGAGAGTCAGTGACTGGCGCAAAGTCACCCAGTGAGTTTCGTGGCCGAGTGGGGACTAGAACCCGAATCTCCCGAGTCCCAGACCAACACTCTATTAAACACATATTTCCAGTTAGCAAAACAAAGACAATCATTCATACACAGAGACACAGACAGACAGAGAGACAGGCAGACACGTGTCGGATAGAGAAACAAAGAGAGAGTTCCATAATTCACAGTGTAATGGGTTTTTTTCTTTTTCTTCTTTATAAGAACATCAGAAGAGCCATGCTGGATCAGACCAAGGGTCCTACTAGTCCAGCATTCTGTTCACACAGTGACCTACCAGCTGCTGACGGGATCCCACTAGCAGGACATGAGTGCAACAGCACCCTCCTGCCCATGTTCCCCAGCCACTGGTGTACTTGAGCATACTGCCTCTGATACTGGAGGAGCTCATAGCCAGTCAGGACTAGTAGCCAAATTGGTGGCCATCACTGCATCTAGTGGAAGTGAATCCCATAGTTTAACTATGCGCTGTGTGAAGATGTCCTTCCTTTTATCTGTCCTGTATCTCCCACTAAACAGCTTCATGGCATGTCCCGTTTGGGTTCTAGTATTATGAGAGAGGGAGAAAAATGTCTCCCTGTGCACTTTCCCCACTCCATGCATAACTTTATACACTTCTATCATGTCTCCCCTTACTCGCCTTTTTGCTCTGCTAAACCATCGCAGCAGCTGTCACTTTTCCTCTTAGGGGAGTTGCTCCAGCCCCTGGATCATTTTAGCTGCCCTTTTCTGTTGGAGGATATGAAAAGGAGTCGGTCCTATGCTGGTTAGGATGAAGCCGATTTCCACACCTTATGCACAGCCTTGTTACTGAAACTGGTTATCACCACGTGGGTTGCTAAACCCTGCTGAAAGGCTCTTAAAAGGAACAGATTGTCCATACAAGGTTTAAAACTAATAAGGACATTTATTAGTTTTACTTACAGTCCGTTTATTCATATATGCAGGATGCATCTAGGCCGACTGTGGAGTCTTTGGTGTTAAAGGTCCACTTCATTGGAGGTCACAAAACATGCACCCTGGGGATTGTTCAATTAACCTTCCCTCTCACTCTGACTAGTAGTTACATTACCTCATTGATTTAAGCAGGCAATATTACAATTTCCATCATCTTCTGCACTTTTTTCAGCTCTGCAATGTCCTTTTTTAGGTGTGACCAGAAGTGTACACAGTATTCTAAGTGCAGTCGCACTATACATTTGTATAATGGCAGTACGATCTTGGAAGTTTTATTTTCGATTCTTCTCCCTAACATGGAGTTTGCCTTTTTCACAGCAGCTGCCTACTGGTTCGACATTTTCATCGAGCTCTCCACCACAACCCCAATGTGGTGTCATCAGCAAACTTGGCCACTTCACTGCTCACCTCTGATTCCAGTTCATTTATGAATAAGTTGAAAAGCTTTGGTCCCAATACAGATCCCTGTGGGACCCCGCTGTTTACATCTCTCCATTGGGAGAATTTACCATTCTGAGTGTCTGAGAAACAGCTTTATGAACAGCTTTATAAACTTGGATGGCTGACGGAATGTGTTTCCCACCATTGTTGCAAAAACATGCTAGATCCTAATGTACCCAGTTCAAATCATGCACATTAGGAAGGAGAGAAAGACTGGCAGTGGTCCAACAGATTTATTCTCGAGAATAATGAGATACGGGAGTATCATAATACCTCAAAGCTGCATCTCAATATGGAGGCTGAAATGCTATCCATTTATTCAGTATCTTCTGACGCAATCCCACGCATGCGCCGTACTAACAGGAATTTCTAGCTGAGAAAGGGAAAAATACAGAAAGGTAAACAGAAATCTTTAGACATGCTCACTAAGCAACTGGAACAGAGGTAAGTCAGGTCATACTAACTCCTTCAGTCCCCTTTCACCCACTGTCTGTAGCTAGCTCAAGGAAGAAGATAGCAGGACAGCAACATTCCTGTCTTTGTCATAGTCTCAACATCAGTCTAAGCAACAGGCAGAAAGGAGAGAGAAGCATTTCATTAATTTTTAACGCATTGGTTACTGAATTTTTACAACACCATTGGTGAAGAAAAAACGGGCAATAGCATTCACTTTTTGTTTGGCTTTCTTTTAACAGCTTTCCCCTGCACCCTCCAGTTGACAGTTTCATGGAACCAAATACCTAGATATCTGTATGAATCCTACTTGCTCAAACTTGTTATTATTCACAGTCCAGGAATGTCTAACCTTCCTTTTAGAGAAGACCAGAACTTTGGATTTCACGTAATGGTTAGGTTTTCCCGGCATTCTCTGATGTTAGAACAGGGATCGATGGGGGAGGGGGGCTGAGTGGAATGCCATGAGCGATCCTGCTGACTGTTGATGGGTTATGAGATTCTAAGTCACATCTTGCCTCACGTTTCTGGTGGCTGAGGGTGGCATCCCTGAGGTGTGCACCCCTTGCTATGCTGCCCATGTGCCTCTTTCCTTCTTCTACTTCATGTGCACACCAGCTGTCCCTGCTGCCCCTTACGTTGGCCACTTCTACACACAGCGCATAGTTAATTGTAGAATTCACTACCACAAGACGTGGTGATGGCCACCAAGTAGGATGGCTTTCAAAGGGGATAGAATCAATTCCTGGAGGAGATGGCCGTCAGTGGCTACTAATCCTGATGGCTCTATGCAATATGCCTATGAACACCAGTGGCTGGGGAACATGGGCAGGAGGGTACTGTTGCACTCATGTTCACCTTGTGGGTTTCCCATGGGCAGCTGGTGAACCTCGGTGTGAACAGAATGCTGGACTGGATGGATCCTTGGTCTGATCCAGCATGGCTCATCTTCTGTTCTTAAGTTCCCGCCGATGCCAAGAAGAGCACTCCATGGAAACATCAGAGGAGCGGGACTTAATAGATTTCATAGATAGAGTTGGAAGGAGCCTACAAGGCTATCGAGTCCAACCCCCTGCTCAATGCAGGAAACTAGAGGAGGGGTCTCCCATCCAAGTAATAACCAGGATTGACCCTGCTTAGCTTTCCACACTCAGACAAGCTGAGCCAGCGTAAGCCACAGGCCTGTGGCAGTTCCACCTCAGCTACCCAGACTGTCTGCAGAGACCTCCTCGACACATACCTGGCACGTCAGCTGTTGGTTAACAGCACAAGTCTGTGTCGACTTCCGGTGGAGTTTAATGTCGACCCGACGCTTCCACGGGATCATGGAAGACCAGCGTGGCATGAAATCCAGTCAAGAGGTTATCCTGGCTGGTTAATCTCCTCGGAATAAGATGATGATCTAAGAGTGATTCCCAGCATATTATTGGAATGGAAGGGAGAGGCTCTAATGAAAGAAGTAAGAGGGTTTAGTTCCCCAAATGGAATGGTGGGAGGAATCCAAATGGGAGAAATTTAAAGGGATCGCTGGCAGTGATCCAAACAGAACATTCTTAGATCTGAACCTAAAGGGGTTGGTGAGAGGAACCTCTTTGAGAGAAAGGAGAACTCCAGTCTGAGGTGGTGTTTCTTTGTATTTTTCATCAATGTGGTAACTTTGATCCTGAAGGGGGCATACTTGGGAAGGATGGGACAAGAAAAAAGATTAGTTGCTGAGTAAAATAAGGAGAAAGCTTAATATTGAATTAGAATCTGATTAGTAATTGGTTATTGGTAAAACTGTATTGAGCCTGGATGAAACTTAGCATTGAGAATGAGTAATGGAAAGGAACCAACTAAATTTGGGCTAACATTTGGGATGTGAAGTAATGTAGAAATGTGAAAGTGTTTTAAAAAATAATAATCAAAACTAGGCTGTTTGTTTTTATGAATAGAGGGAAAGAAGATAGAGATTTTCATTAAATATAAGTAGAAACATTAAATATTGTTCAAGTAGAAGTATTTCTATCTATGTTTAGGAGCAACGTGTTGTAAGGTGTCGAGGCTTTGTGAATTTGTGAGGTCGATAAATAAGAGGGGGGGATTTTTTATTTTTTATTTTTTGCTTTAGAGAAAAAAAAGTAATTTCTTTATAATTATAATATAGAATATCTGATGTTACTTATACCTGGTTGTGGAAAAATTGGAAGTCTTTTTTTACTTTAATGTTGTTTGGTTTTTGTAGTGTATGTTTGTATGGTTTTTATTTTGTTCTTTTGGACTTTGAAAATTCAAATTAAAAAAATTACTAAAAAAAAATAGCACAAGTCTGTGTCCACCACCACAAGCCACAAAATGTCCCATCGCTGCTTTGGGAAAGCAGTATCAAAAGAACGAGGAACAGAAAGCCTCTTTCTTTCCCGCAGTGAGGGTGCTGGATGACAGAGGGTCCCTCCTCGAGAGGTGTGCCTATTAGCAGAAGAAGAAATGTAGGGAGCAGGCTGTTTTGCCACAGGTTCCCCAAGAGGGATTTGCAAAGGTTCTTTAAGGAATTTTCATGCCACAAATAATCCTCTGGGAGGTCAAAGCCAAACATTTTTATTGTAAAGCTGAGCATGAGATACAGCAATGCTATCAGCCTTCCCCCTAGGGATGTGCTTAAAAAGTCATGACTTTTTTTTTTTTCTTCGAGCCAGCTCTGTTCTGTATCACTCAGCATGAATTAAAGATTTTTGTGAGCTTAACAGCTGCTAGAAAACAACAGAATGAAATTTAATAGGGATAAATGCCAAGTGCTGCACCTATGGAAAGGAAACCAAATGCAGAGTTACAAAATGGGGGACACTTGGCTCAACAATACCACAAGTGAGAAGGATCTTGGAATTGTGGTGGATCACAAACTGAATATGAGCCAGCAATGTGATGTGGCTGCAAAGAAGGCAAATGCTATTTTGGGCTGCATTAATAGAAGTATTGCTTCCAAATCACGTGAAGTGATAATTCCCCTTTACTCGGCACTGGTTAGGCCTCATCTTGAGTATTGCGTCCAGTTCTGAGCAACACATTTTCAGAAGGACGTAGACAAACTGGAGAGGGTTCAGAGGAGGGCAACAAGGATGATAAAGGGACTGGAAACAAGGCCCTATGAGGAGAGACTGAAAGAACTGGGCATGTTTAGCCTTCAGAAGAGGAGACTGATGGGAGATATGATAGCACTCTTCCAGTATTTGAAGGGTTGTCACACA
Organism: Shinisaurus crocodilurus; assembly: GCA_021292165.1. Taxonomy (NCBI): domain Eukaryota; kingdom Metazoa; phylum Chordata; class Lepidosauria; order Squamata; family Shinisauridae; genus Shinisaurus; species Shinisaurus crocodilurus. Next base: position 10,349,860 of record CM037879.1, read on the forward strand.
GAGGAGGGCCAGAATCTCTTCTCGATCATCCCAGTTTGCAGGACACGGAATAATGGGCTCAAATTACAGGAACCCAGATTCCACCTAAATGTCAGGAAAAATTTCCTGACTGTCAGAGCAGTAAGACAATGGAACCTACTACCTAGGGAGGTGGTGAGCTCTCCCACTCTGGAGGCATTCAAGGTGCAGCTGGACAGTCATCTGTCAGGGATGCTTTGACCTGGATTCCTGCATTGAGCAGGGGGTTGGACTCGATGGCCTTGTAGGCCCCTTCCAACTCTACTTTCCTATGATTCTATGATAGTTCCCCCACTCCCAGAGATCTGCGAGCCAGATGCGAGAGCCAGAGCTGCTGAGAATTTCACTCTTAAACAGGTTTTACCTGTGTCTTAGCACCTTGCTGTGACTTAGATTTTAGCATTTCAATCACTGTTACTACAGTCCTTTGTGTGTGACAAAGAATTTCTTGCTGAAGGACATGATGATGATGACTAGGGTTTATATGCAGACTACAGAGTTAGAAGCAGAAAGAAACTCGCAGGTTATGTTTTTATATAATATAGAAATAATATATTAAATTTAAAAATTCCTCTGTAAAAAAGGTATGCATCTCACAAGAATTACCACATTATTATGTCTAATCTGTAACAAAATGTAACTAGGAATGTAAAGGAATTGAAATGCTAAAACTAGCTGTCTGCTGAGAGGCTAGGAATGTAACAATACTTTTTGTTACAAATGTATCAATTGAGATGCTAAAACCTGAGTGAGAGCGCTCTCTGGAGCAGACTGGTTTTACAGGTTTTAGCATAGTGCTACAGAGTTAGAAGCAGATAGGTTATGTGCTTATATAATATAGACATCATATATTAAATTAAATTATATTTTACCTCACAAGCTCTAAGTTTATTAAAAATACCTCTGTAAATACCTCTGCATCTCACAAGAATTACATTACTATGTCTACTCTGTAAATACTTTTTGTTACAAAGGAATGTAAAGGAATTGTATGCACCAACTGAGATGCTAAAAGCTTTTTGCTGAGAGCTATACCTCCAGCTTCGAGCAAAAGATCTTGCTGTTCTTGGCTCAGTTGGGGGTTCGCATGGCAGGTCTGTGGAGGGGCGAGAAGGGAAATCGACTAGCTCGAAGAATTCGTGAGCCAGCCGCTGCAAGGCTCGCCCCCACCCCACCCCCTAGGGTTCTCACCTTTTTTATCGCTGGCATGAGTGAGGCCCGAACACGGCTTGCTCGTGCCCACACGGAAGTGACGCGACAGGACCCTGCTCCGGCGCGCTGGACCCCTGCGCTATGGCTTTGGCGGGGGGAACCAGGGTAACATGGTTTTCCCGGCCAAAAACATAGCAGGATGTGATCCGGCGGAGGCGATGGAGGAGGAGGAGGCTCAAGCGGCACGGAGATCGCTCCGCGCTGCTCAGAAGAGCGAGATCGGGCCGCCGCCACCGCAGAAGGACGATCTGCGGAGAGCCTCGAGCCCAGGTAAGGCTCGATTAACACCACTACAAGTTCCCTGGTGGAAGTCCCACCCCTTAGCAACACCGTTACTGTACTCTTTCTAACCAACTGAAATGCAAGATCCAGCAGTTCTCCGCCTGGGTGTCGGCGTCCAGCGCTGGGCTCAGCAGGGCTCTTCAAACAGCTTCTTCTCTTTTTGCTCCTTCCAACTTCAACACACCACCAGGATCTGCACAACACCCATCCACCACTACATTATATATCATGAGAGCAGGCAGCTATGTGAGCAGCAGATCGTGCACTTGAATGATTACAGCTGTGGTTCTTTTTTGCAGTGTCATTCTGTTGGCCAGCAGCCAACTCACAGGCTAGCAATTAAAGCAACATCGTGCCTTGCTACTGCAGAGCAAGATCATACAGAGCATCGAGGCAGCACTGCCGTGCAACACACCACACTCCTCGCCATCTTCCGTGACTCCCATTACAGTCTTGTTTTGAGTTCCCCTCTTGGCCAGAGACACACTATTGCCAATGTCAGGAAGATCCTTTTAATGGACCTCTGTCTTTTAGAAAGTGTGCAAATTTGCACACTTATCCAGAAAGACCAGATTAGGTAACGCTACCGGAAGACCTCTCGATGATGGCCACCGACTTGGATGGCTAGAAAAGGGGATTGGATGGATTCGTGGAGGATAAGGCTGTCTGGCTACTAGTGAAAATGGCTGGCAATTACCTCCAGGGTGTGAGGATGTATACCTCTGTATGCCAGTTCCTGCACTGTATTCCCACATACGTATATGCACAGCGAACCCCTCAAATCTTCAGAGGAGGCCTCATGTGTCGTTCCAGGGCAAACAAAACGTCGCCATGGGCACAGGAGTGGGCCTGCTCCGTGGTGGCACCCACTCTTGGGAACACTCTCCCACGTGAAGTTCTAGAGGCAGAAAGAGTGGCTATTTCTAAAAGCCTCTTTAAAACACACTTGCCCACTCAGCCTTTCCCTGTCCTGGGAGGGACTCTGCTACCACTCTGATTTATCGTTCATGGTGCTGTAATGTTTTTAACATTTTACTCTTTTTCATTATGTATCTTTCTCTTCTTTTTAGATTGTCATATTGTATTTTGTGGAGAAAGCCTGACATGCACATACACTCACACGCACTTGGACACAGGGGGATAGCCAGATGGATCCGCATACTAGCAATGGGGCACCTCGTCGGTCGGAATCCACAAAACCGAAGCATGGATCATCAAGATGGCAGGGCAGTCTCAAAGAGCTGTAAAGTACCCCAACACGTCAGCTTTTCCCGGGCAGAAATAAGCCCACCCGACACGAAGGGGCAGGCATAAGCCCCACCTGACCAGGCAGGGGCGGGAGAGCTGGAAAACTGGGGTAGAAAACCCCTCTCCCCACCCTTGGGGCGTTGTTGGGAACACAGGTGCACTGACATCAACTCCATCCAGTTGTAGCTGGAGCAAGCTGCTCTCTTCCCCGGGTCAGGCGGACCCGGAGCCAGGCTGAGAAGCGCACAGCACGGGACCCAGGTAACTTCCTCCCTCAATATGCCAGCCTGGGAACCGTCCATTCATAAATACTGAGGTCACGCCAGGTTGTGTTGACGTATAGTATTCCCAGAAAGCTATTAGTTCCGCTCCATTCAATCACTAGTAAATAAAGCCTTATTTGGGCAACCCAAGGCTCTTGAGTTTTTCTTCTCGCGGCGTAAGAGTCTAGTCGATTTCAGATCGCTTTAATGGGTTTATATCTGTCGCAGTTAACCCGTTAAGTGCCGAACTCACGCCAAAGACCTAGTTGCTGGTCTTTCACATATTTCATGCTGAGGGGTTTAGGGATTTTTAATATATGACCAGCTTCAGCCAGCTTTTCCCCCTCCCTGGCGGTTCTGTGCTGGACTGGGGCCCTGCCTCTGCAGCAGCCAGGAGGAGCTGCCCCCTGGACTGATCGTGGACTGGCGCCAGCTGCTCCAGCAGAACCCAAACCTTCATCTGCCGGCCCGCAGAGCGGGGCAGCGACATCTGTGAAGGGGACGATGCCAAAGGGGTCGCCCCTTGGGGGGTGGCATGAGGGCGAGGTCCTACCCCGCTGTCTGTGTACAGACAGGAGAGGTAGGAGCCTAAGGGGGCCCTCCTGTTGTTTTATTGTTTTAGCTGGGTAGGGGCTTTAGGGGTTGGTTTTTAGGGGTGGGTCTCCCGCCTGATCAGCAGAAGCAAGGGGGGCATGCGTCCATCTCAGGGAGATAATGGGGGGATTTCTGGGGGGCAAAACATACCATTGCTGAGCAGCAGGCGCTGGCGGTGCGCTGGGGGCAGGCCACGCCAATTAAGGGGAACGGGATCGATACCGGCTCAGAGCCAAGGGATAACTGGGGGGGGGGGTGGCTCCTTCCCCAACCTTGCGTTTGCTGCCTGTGTAATGCCAGGTCCAGTTTCCCAAAAAACATCTGTAATCCATGACATGATCCTGGATGAGGGTGCGGACCTGGCATGTATTACGGAAACCTGGCTGGACGAGGCCGCTGCTCCAAGTCTGGCGGCCTTGTGTCCGGCTGGGTTTTCGTATGCCCCGTAACCGAGGGGGACGGAGAGGGGGAGTGGCTGTTATCTCCCGGGAGTCCTTGGTCCTTACCAGACCCCCTCTCCGCGAGACCAAGTTTATCGAGTGCATGTACTGGAGGTTGGGTCCAAAGGGCAGTCTGGGGATTCTGCTCGTGTACTGTCCACCCCGCTGCACGACAGACTCCCTGGCCGAGGTGCTGGAGGTGGTCTCCGATGTGTGTGTGTGGTCCCCCAGGTTAGTGGTGCTGGGGGACTTCAACGTGCATTCGGGGGCTGCCCTCACGGGGGCACCTCGGGACTTCATGGAGACCATGGCTTCCTGGGATCTGCACCCTATAGTAACTAACGACCTACCAATGTAGCCGATCAGGCACCAGACTTGGTTTTTGTTTCTGGAGAGGGGGGAAATGATCTGCAAATCGGGGGGGGGGGTATATATCTCTAATATCCAGCACCCCCTTGTCATGGTCAGATCACTATCTGGTGGGGGCGGATTTCTCGGTGCCACAACCCTTCTGCAGCGGTGAAGGACCTATTAGGATGGTCTGCCCCAGGCGTCTTATGGATCCAGATGGATTCCTGAACGCGCTTGGGGAACTGGAGCACGCAAACGGTGGCTCGGTCGAACAGAGCTCGCATGGCACCTTGGTTTACTCCATCGCTGCGAGCTCTGAAGCGGGAGGTAAGAAGGCTAGAGCACCAATGGTGTAAATCCCGCTCTGAAGACGATCAAACACAGGTTAGAGCTACATCTTCAGCCTACCAGGTGGCAGTGAAGGCAGCAAAAAAGAATTTCTATGCTGCCTCCATCACGTCTGTGGAGTGCTGCCCCAGGAGACTGCTCCAAGTGGTCCAGAGCCTGGTCGGTCCAGTTGCTCTGGATCCGTTGGAACAGTCTAAAGCCTCCTGTGAGGCTTTAGCAAAGCACTTTGCAGATAAAATTGATCGGTTTAGGAGTGGGATTTCGTGCGTCGTGGACACAGTGGGTGAGCGGGAGGAGGCCAATGGTAGACCGGTCTTGTGGGATCGGTTCCAGCCTCTTCCTTCTGATGAAGTGGACAAGGTGCTTTCATCTGTGAAGCCGACCAGCTGCTTGCTTGACCCTTGCCCGTTATGAGCTGCAGGGAGAGACTGGGTGAAGGGATCAGGGCAGTGGTGAATGCCTCCCTCGAGGAGGGAGTGATCCCATCAGCGCTTAAGGAGGCTGCAGTAGGACCACTTTTAAAGAAGTCCTCCTGGGATCCCCAGGATCTGAACAACTTTCACCCAGTCTCCCAATTTACCATTTCTGGGCAAGCTGATTGAGTGAGTGGTGGGGGCTCAGTTGAAGGCACACTTGGATGAAGCCGATTATTTAGATCCATGCCAGTCGGGCTTCAGGCCTGGACATGGGATGGAAATGGCCTTGGTCGCCTTGGTGGATGATATGAGGAGGGCCTTGGATAGGGGCGAATCCTCCTTCCTAGTCCTTCTCGATCTCTCAGTGGCTTTTGATACCGTGGACAACGGTATCCTCCTGGACCGCCTGGAGGGGTTGGGTATCGGAGGCACTGTATTACAGTGGTTTCGGTCCTTCCTCTCTGGAAGGTACCAGAGGGTAGTTCTCGGGGAGGAGGTATCAGACCCTCAGCTGCTCACTTGTGGGGTGCCGCAGGGTTCCATCCTCTCCCCGATGCTATTCAACATCTACCTAAAGCCGCTGGGGGCTATCATCAGGAGGTTTGGGGTGCAGTGTCATCAGTATGCGGATGACATGCAGCTCTACCTCTCCTCCAAGTCCTCACCAAGGTTGGCTGTTGAAACCCTGTCCAAGTGCCTGGAGGCAGTGGGTGGCTGGATGGGAAGGAACATGTTGAAACTGAACCCTGACGAGACCGAGATAGTTCTGGTGTGAGACAAGGGGAGGTTAGGGGATGTTGACCTGGTGCTGAATGGGGTATATCTACCCCTGAAGGACCAGGTCCGCAGCTTCGGAGTCATTGTGAGCCGGGCGGTGCTGTATCAACTCCATCTGATATGGCAGCTGCGCCCTACCTTCCTAATCACCTGCTCCCATCAGTGGTTCATGCCTTGGTCTCCTCTCGCCTAGACTACTGTGTTACCTTGGAAGATGGTTCAGAAGCTTCAGCTGGTACAGAACGCGGCAGCTCGCCTGATTAAGGGCAGCCACCGGCGTGATCACATCATGCCAGTGCTTAAGGAGTTGCACTGGCTACCAGTTGGTTGCCGAGCCGAATTCAAGGTGTTGGTTTTGACCTTTAAAACCCTACAGGGCTCCGGCCCAGTTTATCTCAAGGAGCGCCTCCAGCAACATCAAGTAGGCCGCTCAACAAGGTTTGCCACGGACGGCCTTCTCCTTGTCCCATCAGCCAGAGCAGCCAGGCTGGTGGGGACTAGGAAGAGGGCCTTCTCTGTGGCGGCCCCCACATTATGGAACTCCCTCCCTAGTGACCTTCGCCATGCCCCTCCGTGATGAGCTTCCGCCGCGCATTAAAAACATGGCTTTTCAGGTGGGAATATGGGGTGGGTTAGGATTTTAAAAGAATGTTTATACTGCTTTAATTATCATGTTTTATTATATTTTTTTAATTGTACATCGCCCAGGGTGGCCGGGTGACTGGCCAGATGAGCGATTAACATATATAATTAAATAAATAAATAAAATACAGTATTTTTCCATGTATAAGACTATACTTTTTCCTAAAATTGTTAGACTAAAAATTGAGGGTCGTCTTATACACAGAAGTAAGCCAAGGAGAGAACCGCGCGGTTGCGAAACTGCCCAGTGGGGGGAGTCTTATACATGGGGGCATCTTATAGACAGAAAAATACGGTAAATGAAGTGGAATACAAGTATTATAATAGATAGATAGATAGATAGATAGATAGATAGATAGATATGAGCATGGACCCTGCATCAATTTCAAAGAACTAGAAGTTTAAGAAATCCGGCTGGTATAGGGGTTCCCAATGCGGATCCTGTATTGAAGCATCAACAATTAGCCGAATTAGATAATCCCTTATTAAAGAGACATTGTGGTGTCCAATAGACATGAAACAAACGTTTTTGCTGAATAAGATGCAGCCTAAGTTCCATGGACATGGCAGGAAGATGCCACAGTGGCAATCCACTGATTACACACTTTGTGGTGGTGCCCACAGCAGTTTCTCAAATTCCCAAATGTGCCCAAAGGTTGAAAAACGTTGGGGACTCCTGGGCTGGTACATAGCGGCACTAGCTACAGATTGAAAACCGTCCATCCTTCAAGGAGCATCAGTAACCATGTGGACACTGCATATATGGTAAATATACCCCCCAAATGTCACACTTTTATCAACAAAGAAGATAACAGAATTTAGAATATTCAACCATTTTCAACCGGTAGCAGTGTCGACGTAATATATGCAATCAAAAGTACAAGTGACAAAATATACGATGGCCAGACCCAAAGACCACTCAGGAAATGCATGGGTAAAACATTGTAGTAACATACGTCACAAAAGATCTGGTAAGTAAACTATTAGTGAACCATTTTTTTCCAATGAAATCATCCAATTGAAGAATTAACTGTCTGGGCGACTGGGGTGCTTTTACACACGAGGAGGCAGATCTAAACCATGAGAGTTGATATCAAGACATAGTTTCAGTATAACAATTCATTTAGTGGGTCTGTTTTGGAAATGTTACATGTTCAGGATTCCGTGGACAAGTTGACACAATGCCAATTTTCTGAGCAGTATTTTAAAATGGTCACCATGTTTTATGCTGTAATTTTAATTGCAGCCACCCCTGATGAAGGGAAAACATGCTGGGCAAAATAAGTAGTTTTCTTGGGGTACCTGAGAACTTTTTCTCTTTTGTTCGGTTCGGTCACACATCAGAGCTTCCCCTCTTGTTGTTTCCTGAGGCACACATGAAGCCCTTTGCCCCAGGCTCCCTAGAGGCCTTTGTGGGTGAGCGGTACACCGAACTCTGCTCTTCCCAGTCCGAATCCAGCACTCCCTCCACTGGGCCGTGCGTAACGTTAGTCACTGGGCATCAGAAAAGACATTCCTTCAAATATGTATCTAGTCACTGAGACTTCTTTTCCATTACACTCTAGATTAGGACCTGGGAGCTCAGTCCAGATCCAGGACGCAGCGCAGGGGACAGGGGTCAAAGATCCGGAGGGGGCGCGTCTACTCTCATGATAACAAGAAAGATGTAGGTGCCAGATACGGGTTTAAGGTCATGTCGGTTTGGGCCCTGGGAAGGGAAGGAGGGACTGTTGGGACTAGCGTCCGAATTGGCCCAGTTGCGGTTGATAGGGGCTGTACCACATTTGCACAGAGTTGGTGCCCCAAGGAGCTGTACCGACTGGGAAAAAACACCTTTCCTGCGACGTGCCCTCACCGTGGCCCACCGATCACTCCTCATTGAAACCTCCAAACCCCTCAAATGGGCTCCTCTTCTGAAGCCATGCAGGATCCCGGTCTACATCGTGGGATCGTGGCTACAGAGCAATTCATGGGCAAAAAAGTGAACCCTGAAGAGTCAAAGTGCAAAATGGAGTAATTGATGGTGAACCAGGGGGGGAGGGGAGGGAAAGCCCCCAGGGACCCGGTTATAATACGGGAGGCGAAGAGACGGGGCCAGGAAATGGACCAGCACACTGTGGGCTATTACACTGGGGGGGGGGAGCTGACCTAGTGAGCCGCGGAGGACCTCATCATCATCATCATCATCATCATCATTATTATTATTATTATTATTATTTGCATTTATTTATCGCCCATCTGGCCGGCAAACCGGCCACCCTGGGCGATGTACAGAAAATAAAACAGAATAAAATACATTTAAACATTTTTCTCCATTAAAATACATTAAAACAGTATAAAATTTTAAAATCTTAGCCCACCCCATATTCCCACCTGAATAACCAAGTTTTTAATGAGCGGCGGAAGCTCAGCAGAGAGGGGGCATGGTGGAGGTCACTTGGGAGAAAGTTCCATAGTACGGGGGCTGCCACAGAGAAGGCCCTCTTCCTCGTCCCGACCAGTCTAGCTGCTCTGGCTGAAGGGACAAGGAGAAGGCCGTCTGTGACAGATCTTGTTGAGCGGCCCACTTGGTGTTGCTGGAGACGCTCCTTGAGATAGACTGGACCGGAGCCGTATAGGGTTTTAAAGGTCAAAGCCAACACCTTGAATTCAGCTCGGCAAGCAACTGGTAGCCAGTGTAGCTCCTTGAGCACTGGCGTGATGTGATCCCACCGGCGGCTGCCTTTAACCAGGTGAGACGCCGCGTTGTGTCCCAGCTGTAGCTTCCAAACCATCTTCAAGGGTAACCCCATGTAGAGCGCATTACAGTAGTCTAGGCGAGAGGAGACCAAGGCATGATGATTAGGAAGGTAGGGGCGCAGCTGCCGCATCAGATGGAGTTGATACAGCGCTGCCCAGCTCACAGCTGCCACCTGAGCCTCCATGGACAGCTGGGAGTCTAGAATGACCCCCAAGCTGCGGACCTGGTCCTTCAGGGGTAGATGTACCCCATTCAGCACCAGGTCAACATCCCCTAACATCCCCTTGTCCCCCACCAGAAGTACCTCGGTCTTGTCAGGGTTCAGCTTCAGCATATTCCTTCCCATCCAGCCACCCATTGACTCCAGGCACTTGGACAGGGTCTCAACGGCCAACCTCAGTGAAGATTTAAAAGGGAGGTAGAGCTGCGTGTCATCTGCATACTGATGACACTGCACCCCAAACCTCCTGATGATAGCTCCCAGGGGCTTTAGGTAGATGTTGAACAACATCGGGGAGAGGATGGAACCCTGCGGCACTCCACAAGTGAGCAACCGAGGGTCCTGAAGCCTCCTCCCCGAGAACTACCCTCTGGTACCTTCCAGAGAGGAAGGACCGGAACCACTGCAATACAGTGCCTCCTATGCCCAACCCCTCCAGGCGGTATCAAAAGCCACTGAGAGATTGAGGAGGACTAGAAAGGAGCATTCGCCCCTATCCAAAGCCCTCCTCATATCATCCACCAAGGCGACCAAGGCCGTCTCCGTCCCATGTCCAGACCTGAAGCCCGACTGGCACGGATCTAAATAATCGGCTTCATCCAAGTGTGCCTTCAACTGAGCACCCACCACCCGCTCGATCACCTTGCCCAGAAATGGTAAATTGGAGACTGGGCGAAAGTTGTTTAAATCCTGGGGATCCAAGGAGGGCTTCTTTAGAAGCGGTCTTATTACTGCCTCCTTGAGGGCTGATGGCATCACTCCCTCCTCGAGGGAGGCATTCACCACCGCCTTGATCCCCTCACCCAGTCTCTCCCTGCAGCTCATGATGAGCCAGGATGGGCAAGGGTCAAGCAAGCAGGCGGTCGGCCTCACAGATGAAAGCAGCTTGTCCACTTCATCAGAAGGAAGAAGCCGGAACCGATCCCACAAAACCGCTCTGCCATTGGCCTCATGCAACCCAGAGAGGCCCGGGGAGACCTGCTTTTTGCACCCAGCCTCCTGGGACGAAGACCGGCCAGGCTGTTTGTGCTCCCCCTGGCCGTCCCGTGGCTTTGGCCTCCCCCAGCCCTTCCTTGCTGCTGCCCAGTTCCCGCTGCAGCCCTGTCCTCGCTTCAGGCCTTCCCCTCGCAGTGATATCCGGAGCGACTGTGGCAGTTGGGAATGAGGCAAGGAGCAGGCGGGAGCACAGAGGGGGCCCCTACGGTCGGCTGCCTTCCCGTCCCCACAACTTGAGTAACCTCCTTGTGTAAGCCCCAATCTTGGGCCAGAGAGGGAGAGCGGATCCCCCCTCCTCTTCCCAGCCCAGAAAATGGCTCTTTGGGGATGCTTCTGCGGAAGAGAAAGCTTCTCCCCACGACAGACAAGGGCAACAATGCCAGAGACGAGGGCACGGCTGGTCTGAACCAAAGAGTCCACCCGGCTCAGCCTCTGGTTCCCGGCAGATGCTGCTTGGAATGATGCCGCTCCACTGTTGTTGGTCCCCAGCATGGGATCCGCAAAGGTACACTGCTTCTGGACATGGAGGTTCCCGTTCTGACCTTCTCCCCTCCTGCCCGGGCAGCCCCGTCAGTTCCCTGCTCTGAGAGGGGTCCGTCCTCCGAGCGAGGCACTCGCACGGAGCTGCACAGGTGTTCTCCAGGGCCACGTCACCCAGGAAGGACCCCTCCGAGTGAGGCGGGTGGGCCTGGTGAGCCCTCATTCCGGATGCCTGGCTCTGCGGGGTCCTCTGGAGAGCTGCGCTGGCTCCTCTCCTGCCGTGTCAGTCGCTCACTCGGGTGCCAAGGGCCCCTCGGCGTGAGGAATCGGCCCGCTGCTCCAGTGAGTCGTGCTCGTGCCAGCTGCTGCATCCGTGGAAGCAGGAGAATCACCGACATGGTTCTTCAGAGCAGCTGCCATGCTATCCCACTTTGGGAGAGAGAGGCAGAGGGTCGTGCGGGGGCACGCGGCCCTCCCACCAGTGTGGGGAGCGTGCGTGATCTGCCACCACTCCGGATCCACCGCCTGAGGCACGGGATGCACCCTGCCTCATGGGGGGGGTGGCCCCCTCCTCCTCTCCCCGTTTAAGGGATCCCCACCTGAAGGCATCTCAGCCAGTCACCCAGCCCACATCCTGGCTCAGTGAGGTCCACAAGTTCTGTGTTGTCTGGGAAAGGACTTTCTTTGGCCCCTGATCAGTCTTGCTGCTCGGCCACTTCACTTTAGGGCTCCCTCCACGTTCTAGTGTGACGAGAGAGGGAGAGAAACGCTTCTCACTCTCCACTTCCTCTCCATGACACATGTAAGTTCATGTTCATCAACCTCTTCCAGGGCCCCCGGTCCCCTCCCTCCCCTGCTCTGAACTCAGAAGTCTGAAACATCGTAGTATTTCCTTCTGTCGAGGTTCGGGGTTCCAAGCCCCTTGTTCAGTCTGGTGTGGTGGGCCTTTTCTGCCCCTTTTCTATGGCTTCACTTTGAAGAGGTGTTGAGCAGAAGTGTGCACAGATCTCTGGATGCAGGAAACATGACAAGGGGCGAAGCCCGACACACTACCTGCAGTTACGTAGGATGAAGCCCCAACATCTTGCCTTGTCATGAAAAGCAGTCTGGGGAGTGGAGGATTTTGAGTGGAGGAATGGAAGGGGAAGGCCTGCTTGACCCTTTCCCAAAGACCGTCGCCTCCCGCCTACCTGCTTTCACCGCTGTAGAAAAAGCCTCTTGATTAGAGCAATGATCTAGCCTGGCCCTCCCCAACTAGATAGGGAATCCCGGTGGACCTGATCCAGCCGCCCAGGCAGGGTTCTCCATCCCTGCCTTAAGGAGAGCCATTCTCCAATACAAGCCTGCCTGGTTCTTAACATCTTTCTCCAGGGCCTCTCTTTGGGTTCCTCCTCCTCCAGAGGTGAAGTGGGGGGTTGACACAAGACAGGGCCTTTTTGATTGTGGCTCCCTGCCTCTGCAACATGTTCCCTAAGGAGGCGCCAAGCATCATGTCCTCTGTGAGTGCAGTGAAAACCTTTCCTTTGCCGAGGACTCATAAGATGTGGCAGTTCATATTCTTTTAACGTGCCCTTCTGTTTTTATCCCCAATGCTTTCTATGTTTAGATGTAATCTTTTATTTGGCTCATCTACCATTCTGACAGGTTTCACCTGAAATACATTTAGGGCACAATCCTGGGCATGTCTCCTCAGGAGTAAGTCCCACGAAATCCACGTGACCTGCTCCCAGATGGGGCTGTAGGATTGTGGGGCCATAGCGCCTTTTCTAAGCAAAATATTGGAGTGGGCTAGGGAATTGGTATCTGTGGAGGAAGGGGGGGCTGGCTGGCCCGCCACACCCCCACCCTTTCCTACTCCAAAGGAACCAAGACCCCCTGAGATCTCAAGGTACCAGATTGCCAGCCTCAGCTGTCTGCAACCCTACTTGAATCTCTGTTCAGGGACTCGCCTTCAATTCTGTAACTTGGATTTAGATACTGAACCAAGCAGAGCAATCCACAAACACCATGTGGGGTAAAACCATGACAAGGTTTATTCTGGTAGCATTTTACAACAAGATTAAGGAAATGAGAGAAGCACACAAAATAAAGAGAGACACTTTAGTACACAGTAAAGCTGCAAAACAATAAAACCTGATTCCTTAATATCTCTCAGGCACACACTCTGTTACCTGAGGGTGTTCTCTTCAAGGGTTAAATCCAGCACAGCCTAGCCGCCCGATGGAGAATTACCACACCTACCCGAAGGTCCGAGATGGGTAAAACTCCCACAAGGCTTGCCTTTACTAGAGCCCTCAATCCAGCTCATTTCACCAGGAGCTGCCTGGGGTCCTTGGCTTACCGCCATTACCACTAGCCGGGTAGAACAAAGACCAAACCCCACGCTTTGGGAAATATACCTTTCCCCCCCCCTCCTCCTTGTAACTCTGCTGCCTCTCAGCCAATCATAATGCACTTCACCTGGCCAGTCAGGATGAGGGAGGCTCATGAGTCACGCCTCATGGCTTACTGGGCCTGAACTACATCTGCATATGAAAGCCCTCAGCCTGGCTCCTCCAGACTTCCAGGCACCATCCCTTCTAGAGGAACTATGCACACCCCACCCCCAGCCTTTAGCCGGTTCACACACACACGTGTGTGTGTGTGTGTGTGTGCGCGTGTATGAACCCGCAAAGGCTCTCTTCCTCACAGTATCAGACCCATTTCTACTTCCTGTTCCCAATCCCACTGCAGTATCTTTTTCGGGGAGAAATGCTACTGCCCCACTACCACCACCGCCTGCTCAAAAAACAATAAAGCAAGGAAAGGAAAGGGCGTGTTTGTGTACGCATGCTTTGGTGGGTCTGGGGTTGCAGGAAAATCTCTCTGGGTTTTGTTTTTATTTACACTTTATTTGCGTTTGTAATTGCATGGAGGAAAAGTGATGGATGCCCTGTAGATCTCCTGCGGGAAAATCTGATGTTGTTGGCCCCTTGGCCTTGCCTCAGATGCCCCCTGGCAGGCTCCAGCAACACAGCAACGTTGGCAGCCCTCTGCACACGCTCAGGAACAGCTCCAGAAGTCCCCAAACCGTCCTGGGCCCATAACCTGTCAGATATGGCTGCCCTACAGCATGTGTAGAGATGACAAGGAGACTCAGACGTTCTTCAGCAAAGTCCTTTCCTGAGGCTTTTAAGCATATCAGAAATATTTACAGAACAGTTGCATAGAGCCCCATGCAACAGGCACAGTCTTCCATAAAGTAATACATACAGAGAGCTGAAACACTGGCTGCTGAGCAGTGATCTACAGAGCCAACAGAAGAATAACGCAGCTCACAGATAAGCGGCTCCCTGCCTAGGAATTTGTCCTTGAGCTAATGAGCCTTGTACACTCACACAGGTGCACAGCACCAGGCTAAGTTCTCGACTCTTTCTGCCACAAGGACAGCTTAACAATTTAAGTCCTTGACATGCCTGTCTGTCGGTCTCTCTGTGTATGAATGATTGTCTTGGTTTTACTTACTGGAAATATGTGTTCAATAGAGTGTTGGACTGGGACTCGGGAGATTCGGGTTCTAGTCCCCACTCGGCCACGAAACTCACTGAGTGACTTTGAGCCAGTCACTGACTCTCAGCCTAACCAGCCTCACAGGGTTGTTATGAGGATAAAATGGAGAAAAGGAGGATTATGTAAGCCGCCTTGGGTTCCTTGCAGGAAAAAAGGCAGGGTATAAATATAATAAATAAAATACAGTCATGCCTTGGATTGAGAGCATAATTCGTTCCGGAAACGTGCTTGTAATCCAAAACACTCATATCAAAACGAAATCCCCCCAAAAAAATTTGTACAGAGATTTTTAATTTAAGCCGTACTACAGTACTTGTATTGCAAGACGACACTTGTATATCAAGTCCAAAAAAATTAAATACACTGTGAATTATGGGAACTCTCTCTTTGTTTCTCTATCCCTCGCGTGTCTGCCTGTCTATCTGTGTCTCTGTGTATGAATGATTGTCTTGGTTTTGCTAACTGGAAATATGTGTTCAATAGAGTGTTGGACTGGGACTCGGGAGATTCGGGTTCTAGTCCCCACTCGGCCACGAAACTCACTGAGTGACTTTGAGCCAGTCACTGAGAGCAAGTTAGACTCTCAGCCTAACCAGCCTCACAGGGTTGTTGTGAGGATAAAATGGAGAGGAGGAGGACTATGTAAGCCGCCTTGGGTTCCTGGCAGGAAAAAAGGCAGGGTATAAATATAATAAATAAAATACATAAAGAGATTTGCAACTCAGGAACACTTAAGTGAGAAAACTAAACCAGCCATGTGATATAGGAAGATACTGTCTAGTTCAATATATCTCACTATGCCTTAATTTACAAGAAACAAAGGTTAACTACATTAATATTTCTTTGTTGCTTTAGCTTCAGCACATAAATATGGCTCCATGCCCGCATTCCTTTATGCAGTGCACCGCGTACATGGGTTTTCCAACATGAAATAGGAGTTAAATTGTAATCACACACTGATATAAAACCTCCGCTGCGTGAGTTATTTGATATTACGTGTAGCTTTTCCTCAAATCAAAGTTCTTTTCATGATCCAAGCATTGATATGGTTTCTCACCTGTGTGAATTCTTTGATGAGAAGTCAGATTTATCTTTTCCTTGAAGCCCTTTCCACACTCCAAGCACTGATATGGGTTTTCCCTGTGTGAATTCTTTGATGAGAAGTCAGGTTTATCTTTTGATTGAAGCCCTTTCCACACTCCGAGCATTCATATGGTTTCGCCCCTGTGTGAATTCTTTGATGAGAAGTGAGACTTATCTTGTGATTGAAGCTCTTTCCACACTCCAAGCATTCATATGGTTTCTCCCGTGTGAATTCTTTGATGAGAAGTGAGACTTATCTTGTGATTGAAGCTCTTTCCACACTCCAAGCATTCATATGGTTTCTCTCCTGTGTGAATTGTTTCATGACGAGTGAGCTGTGCCTTCCGAATGAATCTCTTTCCACACTCCAAGCATTGATATGGTTTCTCCCCTGTGTGAAATCTTTGATGAGAAGTGAGCTGTGTCTTCCAAGTGAATCTGTTTCCACACTCCAAGCATTGATATGGTTTCTCCCCTGTGTGAATTCTTTGATGAGAAGTGAGAGTTATCTTCTGATTGAACCTCTTTCCACACTCCAAGCATTCATATGGTTTCTCCCCTGTGTGAATTCTTTGATGAGAAGTCACAAGTGTTTTCCGACTGAACCTCTTTCCACACTCTAAGCATTGATATGATTTCTCACCTGTGTGAATTCTTTGATGACTAGTGAGATATTTCTTCAAATGGAATCTCTTTCCACACTCCAAGCATTCATGTGGTTTCTTACCTGTGTGAATACTTTGATGAGAAGTGAGCTGTGTCTTCCAAATGAATCTCTTTCCACACTCTAAGCATTCATGTGGTTTATCCACTGTGTGAATTCTTTGATGAGAAGTCAGATTTTTTTTCAAATTGAATCTCTTTCCACACTCCAAGCATTGATATGGTTTCTCCCCTGTGTGAATTCTTTGATGAGAAGTGAGACTTATCTTGTGATTGAAGCTCTTTCCACACTCCAAGCATTCATATGGTTTCTCACCTGTGTGAATTCTTTGATGAGAAGTGAGCTGTGTCTCCCGAATGAATCTCTTTCCACACTCTAAGCATTCATGTGGTTTATCTCCTGTGTGAATACTTTGATGAGAAGTGAGCTGTGTCTCCCGAATGAATCTCTTTCCACACTCTAAGCATTCATATGGTTTCTCCCCTGTGTGAATTCTTTCATGACGAGTGAGATGTGACTTTTGACTAAATCTCTTTCCACACTGCAAGCATTCATATGGTTTCTCTCCTGTGTGAATTCTTTGATGAGAAGTGAGACTTATCTTCTGATTGAAGCTCTTTCCACACTCCAAGCATTCATATGGTTTCTCCCCTGTGTGAATTCTTTGATGAGAAGTGAGCTGTGTCTTCCAAGTGAATCTGTTTCCACACTCCAAGCATTGATATGGTTTCTCCCCTGTGTGGATTCTTTGATGAGAAGTGAGATCTGACTTCCAACGGAACCTCTTTCCACACTCCAAGCATTCATGTGGTTTCTCACCTGTGTGAATACTTTGATGAGAAGTGAGCTGTGTCTCCCGAATGAATCTCTTTCCACGCTCTAAGCATTCATGTGGTTTATCTCCTGTGTGAATACTTTGATGAGAAGTGAGCTGTGTCTCCCGAATGAATCTCTTTCCACGCTCTAAGCATTCATGTGGTTTATCTCCTGTGTGAATACTTTGATGAGAAGTGAGCTGTATCTTCTGTATGAATCTCTTTCCACACCCCAAGCATTGATATGGTTTCTCCCCTGTGTGAATTCTTTGATGAGAAGTGAGCTTTGTCTTCCAAGTGAATCTCTTTCCACACCCCAAGCATTGATATGGTTTCTCCCCTGTGTGGATTCTTTGATGAGAAGTGAGCTCTGACTTCCAACGGAATCTCCTTCCGCATTCCAAGCATTGATGTGGTTTCTCCCCTGTGTGGATTTTACAATGAACATTGAGGCTTGATTGAGACTTGAAGGTTTTCCCACACACAGAGCACACACAGTTTTCCTGTTGTTTAGCCATTTTTTCTTCCATTGAGATAGTATTGTAGTCATTGCGCTGAGAAGCAAAGGATTTATTCCTCCTCTTCGGATTTAGTTCACTTTCCCTTCTCTGAGGTTCCCTATTTTTACATCTGTTTGTTTTCGGTGGCATCCCACATGGTTCTCTCTCATTCTCCATTTCACACCAGTCACTTTCTAGAATCAAGACAAGAAATCGGTAAAAGCCTGAGTTAGAAATAGTGCTTCAAATCATTGAATGACTTCGGTTGACTATTGTAAGAAAAGGAAGCACTCTCAACACCGAGACTGGAGGCAGTTCTTACTATGTGCCAAACAGCCTCTTTTGACTGGCATTCACTTAGAGCTGGTGCAGTCAAGAGCAATGGATTGGGACCAGAGAGTGCTGGGCTCTGCTCCCAGCTCAGACATGAATTTTTCTGGATGCTGCGGGACCGGATACTCTCGCTCATCCTCGCCTACCCCACAGGATTGTTGTGTAGGTAAGTGGACAATCTGAGGCATGATGTTATGAGCTCTCTCGTTCGACATTAGGATGCAAATCCAGATAAAAAGAGAAAGGAGAAGAGCCATCAAGGAGTGGCAGAGAACCTTTTCTTATTGGGTGCCCCATAAATTATGTACATAAGTTAAATTTGCTTATTTTTAACACCTGAGCTATGGTGCTGTTGGTGGCAAAGAGAGCATATTTCTCTCCTACCGTTATGGGCTCAGCACCATCCAGTGGAGCCTGCGGTATCCAAACCCAGCATGGGCCCTAAGGAATGAAGGTACCCTCCCCACCGGAGCCCACGCCCCACTGGAATCAACGTGCTCAGCATTTTACGGATAAAGTTGCTCCCGTCCATTCTAACCTGGTTGCCACGTTAATCGCAAGTTGAGTCTGTGGCTCCTGGCCTTTCCTGACCCAACTTAAAGGGCTAATGTTCAACAGTCAATTCTGATACTGCCAAGACTTTATTACTATTTGGGAATGCATATTCCCAGAGACATATCTCACATGACAAAGTTAAAACTTGAATAAGCTGATCACTGAATCTCTCGGGATGTAGGTTTTCGTGTCTATGCCAGAATCATCAATGGATTTATTGTAAGTGCTTTATTTAAATGTATATAAGAACATTATATCTTTTTCCCCTTTTCTTTCTTTTTTTTTTTCCTTTTATGGTTTTGCTCCCTTGAAATTCAGAATAAACAATAATTTTTAAAAAGTTCCTCACTCTTTATTGATGAAGTCAATTGAATCCATTCCAACTTTGTTCTGACACGAATGACAGCGTCTTGCTCCTGCTCCACCCACCACCAGCAGCTGCCCCCAATCGATTTCCCCCGTGGGTCAACGGACATTCACGGGAAAGGGATCCCTCACCCTTGGCCCTAAAGGGTCAGCATTCCTGATACAGGAAGGGCCAGTCCCAGGTGAGCCTCTCAACAGGTGAACATCTTGCTTGGCTGCCCAGCTCTGCTTTCTCACTCTGTCTGTCTGTGACGTGTGGCACAGGACCTTCTGAGTAGCGGACATCTGAACAGCCCCGAAGAGTCCGATCTCGTAAACTAAGCAGGGTTTGGCCTAGTCAGTGCTTGGGTGCCTGAGAAGACCAGGTGCTGTAGAGAGGGGCCACAGCTCAGTGGGAGAGAGCACAGGATTTGCACGTGGAAGGTCCCAGGTTCGAACCCCGGCCTCCAGGTAGGGCTAGGAAAGAATCCTGCCTGAAACCCCGGAGAGCGGCTGCTGCCAGTCAGGGCTGACAATACTGGGCTAGAGGGACCAAGGGCCTGACTCAGTAGAAGGCAGATTCCGATGTTCCTAGGACACGAACCTCCCTCCTCCTTAGTGGACAAATCCTGCTAGACCGAAAAGGAGGGATCCCTAGAGCTTCGGATACACCATCGAATTGCACACGGGCCCTTCCACCGCAGGCCTTCCAGTGTTGCTTAAAAGCTTGCCTGTCCTCGGCTGCCTGTCCTTAATCACGGTGGTTGTGCTGCTGGTTTTTGAGACTCCCGAGCTGTCTGAATGTGTCTCCTGGAAATGTTTCTGGTATGGCTGAGCCCGGTGTCTTGAGGCTCCTGTTGTAACAGTGTATAACGACTGGATTATCTTAATGCATCCTCCTTTGCTTGCGTAGGCCACTTTTGAGGGGCAAGACCAAAAGGTAGCCTAAAAATGCTTCAATGAACATCGAGAATGGGGAAAAAATTACTAACAATCCCACTACTACTACTACCATCACTGCATTTGTAAAGAGATATTATCACCAGCCAGGGAAAGAGGGAGCCTTACCGAGAGAGGCCACGATCCCACAATTCTCCTCCATGATCTGCCTGTGCAGGGCTCTCTGGTCAGGATCCAGCAGTGCCCACTCCTCCTTGCTGAAGGACACAGCGATCTCCTCAACGGGAACCAGAACCTGGACAGAAAAAACATCAACACTTCCTCCTCACACCTAACGGAAAGATCATCGAGTAACAAAATCCAAATGCCCACCTAGTCCACACTTCTGTTTACACACTGGTCAACCAACTGCCCACGGAAACTCACAAGAAGGACATGAGTGCAACAACACCCTCCCGCCCATGTTCCCCAGCAACTGGTGCACATAGGCAGACTGCCTCTGATTCTGGAGATCTTGCATAGCTATGTATGCCCGTCACAAACACAGCTGTCTATGTGTCTACAGATCACATTTCCCACTAACACGAGCCCCCTGGCCCCTGGATATATTTAACACACTTACTAGCTAGTAAGCCCCTTTGAACACAACAGGACTTCCTTCTCAAGAAAATACACAGGACCGCAGCTTAAGTGATGCAAATGTAAGAACACAGGCCTGTCCGGAGGTGTCTTATCCTTTATTTGCAGTCTGGATGTTTTAGTATGATTGGGTGAAAATGCATCTCTCCCCAGTTGGGCTCTTGGCCACAATTCAAAGTGCAGATTTCCATGTTTAACGTCTTTAGTTATTGAATATGATTTTTTTTTAACTGAGAAAATGGCTGGAGACAGGTTTCTTCCCCCCACCCACCCCAAATACCTGAGGGGGGGGGAGAATACAAGCAGACCAAGGATTTCTTGCACGCTCCCCAACCCTGCAGCTAATCCTTACCCTGTGAGGCGGCACCTCCATCACTCTCCTGCTCGATGCCCGTTCGCAGGGGACTCTGCAGGGGGCGGGGAAATCAGGCCCCACTTCGGCACACAGATTCTCGACCTGAAACGTAATGTGGATCCAAGACATGCCATGAGAAGAGAATACAGAAATGATACACTCTTGGGGCAGGGGGGATCCCTCCTCAGAGAATTTCAGTAAAAAGTCGGGTAATTTGCAGAGAGAGTTTTGGGATGTCCCCGCTCACAGGCTTGACCCCTTGGAGCTCCCAGGATGCAATGCTCTCACCCGCTGCTCCTCCTGCTTCTTCTCCTCCTCCTGGCTCAGGAGGAAGCCTTCTGCCAGGGCCACCGCCTGGGAACTGGTCTCCGCCCCACATTCCCTCACCCAGCTCGACATCTCCAGGGGCAGGATGCTCAGGAACTGCTCCAGGACGACCAGGTCCACGATCTGATTTTTGGTGTGTTGCTCTGGCTTCAGCCACTGAAGGGAGAGATGGCGGAGCTGGGTGCAGACCTCTCGGGGGTCCTGAGCCGCCCCTCTGGGGAGCTGCCTGAAATGCTGGCACTGCACATCTGAGCTGACCATCTCCTGGCCCAGCATCTTCTGTCCTGTAGTTTCCCAGGTTTCACTGGCACTCCCAGTCCTGATGGCATCGCGGCCTCTTCCTGCTTCATGGGTAGCAGAGTCCTGCTCGTCCATCTTTGATCCGTGCAGCAAACAGCGGTGCTAATGAAGCTCTGCAAAGCCACGACCTGTAAAAGAATTATTACCCTGTCAAGGCAAGAAGGAACAGTGCGGACTCCAGGTAGCAACCAGGTCCCGTTCCAAAAGGAAAGGCAGGCACATGCCAACACTCAAAGAGGAAATGTAGACATGGGGTCGGGAGGTGTCTTCGCCTGGGAGCCATGAACCAAAACTCATTTCATGGGCTTGCAAGTCAGAGGATGCAGCATCCTCCGCGCACCCCAACGTTCCTCCCCGTCCAAACCAGCTCCCACTCTCAGCCTCCCGTTGAGATCCGGTCCATTCTTCTTCCAAAGCCCCCACCACACCCCTCCCAATCAGGCATCCTGCTACTGCTGTATTCTCCGACAGCCACCCCAGAGGGATACCATGGGTGATGGTAGAGAAAGCTGGAAAGAGATCCAGGAGCATCAACAAGGTCACACTCCCCATCTCTCTCCCAACATAGGTCATCATACAGGGCGACCAAAGCTCTTTCAATGCCAAAACCAGGCCTGAACCCAGATAATCAGTCTCATCCAAGAGCGTGTGGAGCTGGTTGGCCACCACCCGCTCAAGGACCTTACCCAGGAAAGGAACATTTGCCACTCGCCTGAAGTCGTTAAGATCATCCGGGTCCAAGGAGGGTTTCTTCAGGAGTGGCCTCACCACCGCTTCTTTCAAGTGCCATGGGACCACTGCCTCTCGCAAGGAGGCATTGATCACCTCCCTGGCCCAGCCAGCTGTTCCCTCCCTGCGGGTTTTTAGGAGCCAAGAGGTGCAAGGATCCAGTACAGCTGTAGTTGCACGAACCTGTCCAAGCACCTTGTCAACATCCTGGAGCTGTACCAACTAAAACTCATGCAAGAAAATTTGACCAGGCTGAGCTCTGGGTACCTCACCTGATTCAAGTGCTATAACACTGGAGTGCAAGTCTCAGCGGATGCAAGAGATTTTTCCTGGAAGTGCCTAGCAAATGTACTGTATTGCAGCGGGCCTTAGAGGGGTCCAGGATGTCCTTGGGGCCAGCATATAATAGGCCCCGGATAACCCAAAAGAGCTCTGCTGGGTGACAAATACAAGACTGAATAGAGGCAGTTTCTTTGCCTCCCTCACTGCCCCTAAATACACCTGACTGCAGGCACATACCAAGGGTTCATTGCATCCACTACTAGGAGTTCCTCTCCATCTGCACTCAAGCCATCTCCTGTTTTTGTTTTGTTGCATAAATACAGAGCAATCCTGTCAGTCGCCAAGAACAGCTCTGTATGTAACCGCGACAAATGCAAGAAGAGGCTGGGAAATACTCAGTTGCTGGACTTTCAGGGCACCCGGAATCAGCTGCCGGAGGCGACACCTCCCTCTGCCCAATGGTGGGGCCAGCCCTGGGCGGGGGTGGGGGGGCACCTCATCCGCCCCCCTCGGCCCAATCGTGTTTGCTTTGGGCGGTCCAGCCAGGCCAGCCCAGAACCAGGGGAGCATCTCGGCCGCGCGCAGAAACCCCTCGGAGGAGCCGCGTTGGGGAGCCCGGCCGGAGCCACAGGGCCCGATTGGGCGGTGGGTGGGGGGCAATGATTTTACCCGATGTCCAGGTGCAGAGTCCACGAGCCTGATGGATTCCTCGCAGACCTCCTTTAATCTCCCCCCCCCAACCAAAAGACTCTCCTGGCTTTACGGAGGAGAAGAGAAAGAAAGAAGCGCCCGGGCTTGGGGGGAAACCTCAAACGGATCAGCCTGTGGGTTGAAAGGGGGGGGGGGTTCCCGCTTGCACCTCCCCCCCGCCATGCCCCCCTCCCCTACTGCAGCCCAGGACCGCCCCCTACCCAAATTCACAAGGGGGGGCTCACCGGATCGCGGGAGGGAGGGAGGCGGGAAAGAGCAGAGTCGCCGGGCAGGAAAAGGCAGGAGCAGAGTCTCCAGTTGCCGTGAAAATGGCGCGACCCTCAGGAAAACCCATCAGCCATCGGGGCTTCTCCTCACTTTGTCCTGCAGAGCCGGGAACTCCCAGGCTACTTCAAGCTGCTTTTAAAGGGGCCACGGGAAGTTGCAGCTCAGCTCGGAGGTTTAGCTTAGCTGCAATTGAATTGTGCCCACGGCCCCTTTAAGAGTAGAGAGACGCTGCTACGCTGGGAGGTGGAGGCGAGGGGTGCGCGTGCCTGTGCGTGTCTGTGCGTGCGCGTGCGCGCGCCCCATGGGGAAAGGATCCGCTGGGCGGAAAGAGGAGAGGAGGAGGAGGAGGAGGGAATTGATCAAATGATAACTATCTTCATATTGCCAAAGATTTCCTTTCCTGACAGAGCTGACTCGGTGCCTCTAACAGGTGAGATGCAGCGTCAGAAGGAAAGGCAAGAAACTTCCCCTTCTCTCTCAAGCTCCATGTTTGGGGGGGGGGGTAAGCTTCACCTGTTGAATTTGTGCCAATCCTGACAATTTGGGGGTGGTGGTGGTGGAAGAGATTGTCTACTCCAAGTTGGCAGCCATGGCTACTTCTTGTGCCAGTGAATTCCACAGTGTAACTATGCACTAGGCAAATAAATATTTCATTTTGTTTGTCCCAAACGTGCCACCATTTAGCTTTAGTGGATAACCCCAGGTTCTAGGTGAGAGGGAGAAAATTCTGCAGTTTTGTGTGTTTCCTCTGATCACTTTTGGACTTGACCATGCCCTTTGCTTGCCTGGCCATACCCTTGGCCACGCCCTCATGCTGCCTGGATGGGGGTGCGGACCTGGCATGTATTACGGAAACCTGGCTGGACGAGGCCGCTGCTCCAACTCTGGCGGCCTTGTGTCCGGCCGGTTTCTCGTATGCCCGGCAGCCAAGGGTTGGGGGACGGAGAGGGGGAGCGGCTGTTATCTTACAGGAGTCCTTGGTCCTTAGTAGGCTCCCTCTACTGCGAGACCGAGTTTACTGAGTGCGTGTACTGGAGGTTGGGTCCAAAGGGCAGCCTGGGGATTGAGCAAGTGGTGGGGCTCAGTTGAAGGCACACTTGGATGAAGCTGATGATTTAGATCCATGCCAGTTGGGCTATAGGCCTGGACATGGGATGGAAACGGCCTTGGTCGCCTTGGTGGATGATATGAGAAGGGCTTTGGATAGGGGCAAATGCTCCTTTCTAGTCCTCCTCGATATCTCAGTGGCTTTTGATACCGTTGTTGAGCATTATATCCTCCTGGACTGCCTAGAGTGGTTGGGCGTGGGAGGCACTGTATTGCAGTTGTTCCGGTCCTTCCTCTCTGGAAGGTACCAGAGGGTAGTTCTTGGGGAGGGGGCTTCGGACCCTCGGTCGCTCACTTGTGGGGTGCCGCAGGGTTCTATCCTCTCCCCGATGTTATTCAACATCTACCTAAAGCCGCTGGGAGCTATCATCAGGAGGTTTGGGGTGCGGTGTCATCAGTATGCGGATGACACGCAGCTCTACCTCTCTTTCAAGTCCTCACCGAGGTTGGCCGTTGAGACCCTGTCCAAGTGCCTGGAGTCAGTGGGTGGCTGGATGGGAAGGAGTATGCTGAAGCTGAACCCCGACAAGACCAAGGTACTTCTGGTGGGGGACAAGGGGAGGTTAGGGGATGTTGACCTGGTGCTGAATGGGGTACATCTACCCCCGAAGGACCAGGTCCACAGCTTGGGGGTCATTCTAGACTCCCAGCTGTCCATGGAGGCTCAGGTGTCAGCTGTGAGCCGGGCGGCGCTGTATCAACTCCATCTGATACTGCAGCTGCACCCTTATCTTCCCAATCATCTGCTCCCATCAGTGGTTCATGCCTTGGTCTCCTCTCACCTAGACTACTGTAATGCGCTCTACGTGGGGTTACCCTTGAAGATGGTTTGGAAGCTACATGCTGGGACAGAACGCGGTGGCTCACCTGGTTAAAGGCAGCCGCCGGTGGGATCACATCACTCCAGTGCTCAAGGACACCGAATTCAAGGTGTTGGTTTTGATCTTTTAAACCCTATACGGCTCCAGTCCAGTCTATCTCAAGGAGCGTCTCCAGCAACACCAAGTAGGCCGCTCAACAAGATCTGCCACAGGCGGCCTTCTCCTTGCCCCTTCAGCCAAAGCTGCGAGACTGGTGGGGACTAGGAAGAGGGCCTTTTCTGTGGCGGCCCCCATACTCTGGAACTCTCTCTCGAGTGACCTCCGCCATGCCCTCTCTCTGCTGAGCTTCTGCCGCGCATTAAAAATATGGCTTTTCAGGCGGGAATTTGGGGTGGGCTAAGATTTTAAATTTTTAAACTGTTTTAAATGTATTTTATCCTGTATCTATCTTGTGTACATTGCCCAGGGTGGCCAGTTTGCCAGCCAGATGGGCGATACATAAGTGTAAATAAATAAATAAATCTGGCCCAGCATTGTGTTCACACAGTGGCCAACCTGCTGCCCACGGGAAACCCACAAGCAGGACATTAGTGCAACATTACCCTCCCACCCATGTTCCCCAGCAACTGGCATACCTAGGCATACTTCCTCTGATCTATATAGCATAGAGCCATGAGGACTAGTAGCCATGGATAGCCTTCTCCTCTATTAGTCTGTCCCATCCCCTTTTAAAGCCCTCCCAGTTGGTGGCCATCACTAAATCTTTTGGAGGTGGATTCCACAGCTTAAGTTAGTGCTGTGTGGGAAGGCCGCTGTAGAGGTTCAGTGGGCTTGCTCTCAGGTAAGCATGCATAACCGGGGTGTGCAACTTTGAGGGACCCCCGAGGGCCACATAGATTTTCATAGATCATAGAGTTGGAAGGAGCCTACAAGGCTATCGAGTCCAACCCCCTGCTCAATGCAGGAAACTAGAGGGGTCTCCCATCCAAGTAATAACCAAGCCTGACCCTGCTTAGCTTTCCACACTCAGACAAGCTGAGCCAGAATCTCCCCTCCCAATCCTGCTGAACCCTCACTGGGGCACAGGGAAGCCTTTAGTCTGACCCCCATCCCAGAGATCTTGGGTACCATCGCTGGGATGTGGACAGGATGAGAGCCTCCTCCCATCTGCAGGTGGCCGGGGTGGGGCGGGGGCTTCACCTCCATCCCCATCACAGGAGACGTGGGCACAGAGAGGCCCTCCACCTGACCTTCTGTGAATCTCCAAGGGACTCTCTGGCCTGGACTCACAGGACTCTACGACGCAGAATGGTGGTGGAAACCCTAGTATCAGGGGGCACACGGATCCTGCAAACGATGGCAGTGTGGGTTTCCAGGGGAGAAGTCGCAGGTGGCTCCCAATTGTGGAGTCCCGGCCAGCTAGTGCGGTTGCTTCATCTGTGGCCAGAGATTGTGATGGTGGTGGTGGAGCGGGCAGGGACGACTGGCAGAGGAAGGCAAAGGAACTCCTGCGACACCAGAAAGGGCTGCTTAAATTGCAGACTGAAATGTCCAAGATGGGACCGACAGGAGGTGTAGGGGCAACCCGTTTCTGCCCCTACGGCTACCTACTTGGAACTGACGGCTGTTTCCCCTATACAAGCCAGGCCAGGATGTGATGGCATTCTTCACCCTATTTGAAGCCACTTGCCGGGAGCAAATGGTACCCGAAGGCTACAAGATGTCCATCGTGTGCACCCAAGTTAGTGGGGAGTTGGCAGACCTCCTGGGAATATTGACCCAGACAGAGACTCTGGAGTATCAGTCATTTAAGGAGGCAGTGGTTTGTGCTCACCGCAGAGCATTGCCGCCTCTAGTTCAGGCAGGGGCGCCCGCTGCCTGGAGAGACTTTGGGGTCCTGGATGGCACAGCTGGGGCAAGCTTGGGATGCCTGGTTCAAAGCGATGGGAAAAGCACCCTGCTGAGCTGCAGGAGCTGCAGATTCTAGAGCAATTTTATGCCACCATCCCCGAGGACCTGGCGATGCTGGTTCATGACTGAGAACCGGCCACAGGTCTAGAGGCTGCCAGGTTGGGCAACCAGATGGGGCTGTACAGGCAGCAGAAGGCTAGTTGCACTTTCCTTCCCAACTGGGGGTGGGGGCTATGGGGACCGGAGAGAAATTGATAGCAAAAAGCAGGGAGAAGGGGCACCAGGAGGAGCCCCCCCCCCAAGTTCAAGGTGACCTCCACTACCACAACCAGCAGGAGCTTCTACTGCAAGGAACTGGGACACATCAAGCGAGACTGACCCATATTGCTGAACAAGCAGCGGGAACAGAGGCCGTCGTAGACCAGCAAGGTGGGCAGAGTTTTGGCCTCTGCCCAAGATGTCCAAGAGGAAAGCGGCAAGAGGGGCAATCCGCCTCTTCACAAGAGGACAAGCCCGAAGACCGGACCAGGACCAACTCGCGTGCCGGGGAGCCCGCGGACGGGGCTCACGACACCAGAGCTGCAACGCAAGCATCCCTCTTGAGGATCGTGCCCAAGGAGCAGATTCATTGGAGCCAGCGCAAATTCTATGAGTCCATCTGGATTAACAATGTCTCTCAAATGGGGTATTGGGATACGGGGGTGGAAGTGACAGCTCTTCAAGGGAGAGACTTGTACTGTCATGCCCTACAACACCCCAGATACAGACTTGCCTCTTGCTCGAGTCTGGGTAAAATACCAGGGATGGGAAGGAGAGATAGACCTGCTGGTGCATGACCAAAAACTGGGGGATCATCATAAGGCAATGGCTTGATGTATCAGGCAGCTAAAATGGGCATTGTCGCCCGCCGCCAAGCAAAGCAGCAAGCAGTAGGACAGGTTGCACCCGCAGAGGGCTGGGCCCTACCTTACAGGGATGTCATACAGAGGCGACCCAGCCTTAGTCCCCTGGTCCAAAGGTGCAGTCAGCACAGTTTGCATCCTCACACCCTGGAGGTAATTGCCAGCCATATTCACTAGTAGCCATTGATAGCTTCGAGAGGTCTTCCGGTAGCGTTACCTAATCTGGTCTTTCTGGATAAGTGTACAAATTTGCACACATTCTAAAAGACAGAGGTCCATTAAAGGGATCTTCTTGACATTGGCAATAGTGTGTCTCTGGCCAAGAGGGGAACTCAAAACAAGACTGTAACGGGAGTCACGGAAGATGGCGAGGAGTGTGGTGTGTTGCACGGCAATGCTGCCTCGATGCTCTGTATGATCTTGCTCTACAGTAGCAAGGCACGATGTTGCTTCAATTGCTAGCCTGTGAGTTGGCTGCTGGCCAACAGAATGACACTGCAAAAAAGAAGCACAGCTGTAATCATTGAAGTGCACGATCTGCTGCTCACGCAGCTGCCTGCTCTCATGATATATAATGTGGTGGTGTGAGTAGTGGTGGATGGGTGTTGCGCAGATCCTGGTGGTGTGTTGAAGTTGGAAGGAGCGAAAAGGAGCAGAAGAAGCTGTTTGAAGAGCCCTGCTGAGCCCAGCGCTGGACGCCGACACCCAGGCGGAGAACTGCTGGATCTTGCATTTCAGTTGGTTAGAAAGAGTACAGTGACTGTGTTGCTAAGGGGTGGGACTTCCACCAGGGAACTTGTAGTGATGTTAATCGAGCCTTACCTGGGCTCGAGGCTCTCCGCGGATCGTCCTTCCGCGGTGGTGGTGGCCCGATCTCGCTCTTCTGAGCAGCGCGGAGCGATCTCCGTGTCGCTTGAGCCTCCTCCTCCTCCATCGCCTCCGCCGGAGCCACTGCCGGGTCACATCCTGCTATGTTCTTGGCAGGGTCCTGTCGTGTCACTTCCGCGTGGGCACGAGCAGGCCGTGTTCGGGCCTCACTCGTGCCAGCGATAAAAAAGGTGAGAACCCTAGGGGGTGGGGTGGGGGCGAGCCTTGCAGCGGCTGGCTCACGAATTCTTCGAGCTAGTCGATTTCCCTTCTCCCCCCTCCACAGACCTGCCATGCGAACCCGACTGAGCCAAGAACAGCAAGATCTTTTGCTCGAAGCTGAACGTATAGCTCTCAGCAAAAAGCTTTTAGCATCTCAATTGGTGCATACAATTCCTTTACATTCCTTACATTCCTTTGTTTGTAACAAAATGTATTTACGGAGTAGACATAATAATGTCGTAATTCTTGTGAGATGCATACCTTTTTCACAGGAATTTTTAATAAACTTAGAGCTTGTGAGGTAAAATATAATTTAATTTTAATATATGATTTCTATATTATATAAGCACATAACCTATCTGCTTCTATCTCTGTAGCACTATGCTAAAACCTGTAAAACCAGTCTGCTCTCACTCAGGTTTTAGCATCTCAATTGATACATTTGTAACAAAAGTGTTGTTACATTCCTAGCCTCTGAGCAGACAGCTAGTTTTAGCATTTCAATTCCTTTACATTCCTAGTTACATTTTGTTACAGATTAGACATAATAATGTGGTAATTCTTGCGAGATGCATACCTTTTTCACAGAGGAATATTTAAATTTAATATATTATTTCTATATTATATAAAAACATAACCTGTGAGTTTCTTTCTGCTTCTAACTCTGTAGTCTGAATATAAACCCTAGTCATCATCATCATCATGTCCTTCAGCAAGAAATTCTCACACACAAAGGACTGTAGTAACAGTGATTGAAATGCTAAAATCTAAGTCACCACATCACGGCAGGGTGCTAAGACATAGGTAAAACCTGTTTAAGATTGAAATGCTCAGCAGCTCTGGCTCGCTGTTAAGCTCACAAAAATCTTTAATTCATGCTGAGTGATACAGAAAAGAGCTGGCT
This sequence comes from Shinisaurus crocodilurus, assembly GCA_021292165.1. Classification (NCBI taxonomy): domain Eukaryota; kingdom Metazoa; phylum Chordata; class Lepidosauria; order Squamata; family Shinisauridae; genus Shinisaurus; species Shinisaurus crocodilurus. The sequence goes on from CM037879.1 coordinate 10,379,975, forward strand.
CAAAGAAAAAAAAAAGTTGTGACTTTTTAAGCACATCCCTAGGCGGAAGGCTGATAGCATTGCTGTATCTCATGCTCAGCTTGACAATAAAAATGTTTGGCTTTGATCTCCCAGAGGAGTATTTGTGGCATGAAAGTTCCTTAAAGAACCTTTGCAAATCCATCTTGGGGAACCTGTGGCAAAACAGCCTGCTCCCTACATTTCTTCCTCTGCTAATAGGCACACTTCTTGAGGCGGGGCCCTCTGTCATCCAGCACCTCACTGTGGGAAAGAAAGAGGCTTTCTGTTCCTCGTGCTTTTGATACTGCTTTCCCAAAGCAGCGATGGGACATTTTGTGGTTTGTGGTGGTGGACACAGACTTATGCTATTTTTTTTTTTAGTAATTTTTTTAATTTCAATTTTCAAAGTCCAAAAGAACAAAATAAAAACCATACAAACATACACTACAAAAACCAAACAACATTAAAGTAAAAAAAGACTTCCAATTTTTCCAAAACCAAGTATAAGTAACATCAGATATTCTATATTATAATTATAAAGAAATTACTTTTTTTTCTCTAAAGCAAAAAATAAAAAAATCCCCCCCTCTTATTTATCGACCTCACAAATTCACAAAGCCTCGACATCTTACAACACGTTGCTCCTAAACATAGATAGAAATACTTCTACTTGAACAATATTTAATGTTTCTACTTATATTTAATGAAAATCTCTATCTTCTTTCCCTCTATTCATAAAAACAAACAGCCTAGTTTTGATTATTATTTTTTAAAACACTTTCACATTTCTACATTACTTCACATCCCAAATGTTAGCCCAAATTTAGTTGGTTCCTTTCCATTACTCATTCTCAATGCTAAGTTTCATCCAGGCTCAATACAGTTTTACCAATAACCAATTACTAATCAGATTCTAATTCAATATCAAGCCTTCTCCTTATTTTACTCAGCAACTAATCTTTTTTCTTGTCCCATCCTTCCCAAGTATACCCCCTTCAGGATCAGAGTTACATTAATGAAAAATACAAAGAAACACCACCTCAGACTGGAGAAGTTCTCCTTCCTCTCAAAGAGGTTCCTCTCACCAACCCCTTTAGGTTCAGATCTATGAATGTTCTGTTTGGATCACTGCCAGCGATCCCTTTAAATTTCTCCCATTTGGATTCCTCCCACCATTCCATTTGGGGAACTAAACCCTCTTACTTCTTTCATTAGAGCCTCTCCCTTCCATTCCAATAATATGCTGGGAATCACTCTTAGATCATCCTCTTATTCCGAGGAGATTAACCAGCCAGGATAACCTCTTGACTGGATTTCATGCCACACCGGTCTTCCACGATCCCGTGGAAGCGTCAGGTCGACATTAAACTCCACCGGAAGTCGACACAGACTTGTGCTGTTAACCAACAGCTGACATGCCAGGAATGTGCCAAGGAGGTCTCTGCACAGTCTGGGTAGCTGAGGTGGAACTGTCACAGGCCTGTGGCTTACGCTGGCTCAGCTTGTCTGAGCGTGGAAAGCTAAGCAGGGTCAAGTCTGGTGATTACTTGGATGGGAGACCCCTCCTCTAGTTTCCTGCATTGAACAGGGGGTTGGACTCGATAGCCTTGTAGGCTCCTTACAACTCTATGATCTATGAAATCTATACGTCCCGCTCCTCTGATGTTTCCATGGAGTGCTCTTCTTGGCATCGGCGGGAACATAAGAACAGAAGATGAGCCATGCTGGATCAGACCAAGGGTCCATCCAGTCCAGCATTCTGTTCACACCGAGGTTCACCGGCTGCCCATGGGAAACCCACAAGGTGAACATGAGTGCAACAGCACCCTCCTGCCCATGTTCCCCAGCCACTGGTGTTCATAGGCATATTGCCTCTGATACCGGAGGTAGCATAGAGCCATCAGGATTAGTAGCCACTGACAGCCATCTCCTCCAGGAATTGATTCTATCCCCTTTGAAAGCCATCCTACTTGGTGGCCATCACCACGTCTTGTGGTAGTGAATTCCACAATTAACTATGCGCTGTGTGTAGAAGTGGCCAACGTAAGGGGCAGCAGGGACAGCTGGTGTGCACATGAAGTAGAAGAAGGAAAGAGGCACATGGGCGGCATAGCAAGGGGTGCACACCTCAGGGATGCCAACCTCAGCCACCAGAAACGTGAGGCAAGACGTGACTTAGAATCTCATAACCCATCAACAGTCAGCAGGATCGGTCATGGCATTCCACTCAGCCCCCCCCTCCCCCATCGCTCCCTGTTCTAACATCAGAGAATGCCAGGAAAACCTAACCATTACGTGAAATCCAAAGTTCTGGTCTTCTCTAAAAGGAAGGTTAGACATTCCTAGACTGTGAATAATAACAAATTTGAGCAAGTGGGATTCATACAAATATCTAGGTATTTGGTTCCATGAAACTGTCAACTGGAGGGTGCAGGGGAAAGCTGTTAAAACAAAGCCAAACAAAAAGTGAATGCTATTGCCCGTTTTTTCTTCACCAATGGTGTTGTAAAAATTCAGTAACCAATGCGTTAAAAATTAATGAAATGCTTCTCTCTCCTTTCTGCCTGTTGCTTAGACTGATGTTGAGACTATGACAAAGACAGGAATGTTGCTGTCCTGCTATCTTCTTCCTTGAGCTTGCTAAAGACAGTGGGTGAAAGGGGACTGAAGGAGTTAGTATGCAAGTTTAAGATTTTGCTTATTTTTCTGTATTTTTCCCTTTCTCAGCTAGAAATTCCTGTTAGTACGGCGCATGTGTGGGATTGCGTCAGAAGATACTGTATAAATGGAAAGCATTTCAGCCTCCATATTGAGATGCAACTTTGAAGTGTTATAATACTCCCGTATCTCACTATTCTCGAGAATAAATCTGTTGGACCACTGCCAGTCTTTCTCTCCTTCTTAATGTGCATGATTTGAACTGGGTACATTAGGATCTACCATGTTTTTGCAACAATGGTGGGAAACACATTCCGTCAGCCATCCAAGTTTATAAAGCTGTTTATAAAGCTGTTTCTCAGACACTCAGAATGGTAAATTCTCCCAATGGAGAGATGTAAACAGCGGGGTCCCACAGGGATCTGTATTGGGACCAAAGCTTTTCAACTTATTCATAAATGTTCTGGAATCAGAGGTGAGCAGTGAAGTGGCCCAGTTTGCTGATGACACCACATTGGGGTTGTGGTGGAGAGCTCGATGAAAATGTCGAACCAGTAGGCAGCTGCTGTGAAAAAGGCAAATTCCATCTTAGGCAGAAGAATCGAAAATAAAACTTCCAAGATCGTACTGCCATTATACAAATGTATAGTGCGACTGCACTTAGAATACTGTGTACACTTCTGGTCACACCTAAAAAAGGACATTGCAGAGCTGAAAAAAGTGCAGAAGATGATGGAAATTGTAATATTGCCTGCTTAAATCAATGAGGTAATGTAACTACTAGTCAGAGTGAGAGGGAAGGTTAATTGAACAATCCCCAGGGTGCATGTTTTGTGACCTCCAATGAAGTGGACCTTTAACACCAAAGACTCTAGTCGGCCTAGATGCATCCTGCATATATGAATAAACGGACTGTAAGTAAAACTAATAAATGTCCTTATTAGTTTTAAACCTTGTATGGACAATATGTTCCTTTTAAGAGCCTTTCAGCAGGGTTTAGCAACCCACGTGGTGATAACCAGTTTCAGTAACAAGGTTGTGCATAAGGCGTGGAAATTGGCTTCATCCTAACCAGCATAGGACCGACTCCTTTTCATATCCTCCAACAGAACAGGGCAGCTAAAATGATCCAGGGGCTGGAGCAACTCCCCTAAGAGGAAAGGTGATAGCTGCTGCGATGGTTTAGCAGAGCAAAAAGGCGAGTAAGGGGAGACATGATAGAAGTGTATAAAGTTATGCATGGCGTGGGGAAAGTGCACAGGGAGACATTTTTCTCCCTCTCTCATAATACTAGAACCCAAACGGGTCATGCCATGAAGCTGATTGGTGGGAGATACAGGACAGATAAAAGGAAGGACATCTTCACACAGCGCGTAGTTAAACTATGGGATTCACTTCCACAAGATGCAATGATGGCCACCAATTTGGAGGGCTTGAAACGGGGATTGGACAAACTCATGGAGGAGAAGGCCACTGGTGGCTACTAGTCCTGACTGGCTATGAGCTCTTCCAGTATCAGAGGCAGTATGCTCAAGTACACCAGTGGCTGGGGAACATGGGCAGGAGGGTGCCGCTGCACTCATGTCCTGCTAGTGGGATCCTGTCAGCAGCTGGTAGCTCACTGTGTGAACAGAATGCTGGACTAGTAGGACCCTTGGTCTGATCCAGCATGGCTCTTCTGATGTTCTTATAAAGAAGAAAAAGAAAAAAACCCATTACACTGTGAATTATGGGAACTCTCTCTTTGTTTCTCTATCCGACACGTGTCTGCCTGTCTCTCTGTCTGTCTGTCTCTATGTATATGAATGATTGTCTTGGTTTTGCTAACTGGAAATATGTGTTCAATAGAGTGTTGGACTGGGACTCGGGAGATTCGGGTTCTAGTCCCCACTCGGCCACGAAACTCACTGGGTGACTTTGCGCCAGTCACTGACTCTCAGCCTAACCAACCTCACAGGGTTGTGGTGAGGATAAAATGGAGAGGAGGAGGACTATGTAAGCCGGCCTTGGGTTCCCTGCAGGAAAAAAGGCAGGGTATAAATATAAGAAATAAAATAAATACATAAAGAGATTTGCAACTCAGGAACACTTAAGTGAGAAAACCAAACCAGCCATGTGATATAGGAAGATACTGTCTAGTTCAATATATCTCACTATGCATTAATTTACTAGAAACAAAGGTTAACTACCTTAATATTTCTTTGTTGCTTTAGCTTCAGCACATAAATATGTTAGGTTTTGCATAGAATCATAGAAAAGAATCATAGAAAAGTAGAGTTGGAAGGGGCCTACAAGGCCATCGAGTCCAACCCCCTGCTCAATGCAGGAATCCAGGTCAAAGCATCTCTGACAGATGTCTGTCCAGCCGCACCTTGAATGCCTCCAGAGTGGGAGAGCCCACCACCTCCCTAGGTAGTTGATTCCATTGTCTTATTGCTCTGACAGTCAGGAAATTTTTCCTGGTGTTTAGGTGGAATCTAGGTTCCTGTAACTTGAGCCCATTATTCCGTGTCCTGCAAACTGGGATGATGGAGAAGAGATCTTTGCCCTCCTCTGTGTGACATCCCTTCAAATACTGGAAGAGTGCGATCATATCTTCCCTCAGTCTCCTCTTCTGAAGGCTAAACATGCCCAGTTCTTTCAGTCTCTCCTCATAGGGCCTTGTTTCCAGTCCCTTTATCATCCTTGTTGCCCTCCTCTGAACCCTCTCCAGTTTGTCTATGTCCTTCTTAAAGTGAGGTGCCCAGAACAGGACGCAGTACTCAAGATGAGGCCTAACCAGTGCCGAGTAAAGGGCAATTATCACTTCCCGCGATTTGGAAGCTATACTTCTATTAATACAGCCCAAAATTGCATTTGCCTTCTTTGCAGCCACATCGCATTGCTGGCTCATATTCAGTTTGTGATCTACCACAATTCCAAGATCCTTCTCACTTGTAGTATTGTTGAGCCAAGTGTCCCCCATTCTGTAACTCTGCATTTGGTTTCCTCTCCCTAGGTGCAGCACTTGGCATTTATCCCTATTAAATTTCATTCTGTTGTTTTCGGCCCAGCGCTCCAGCCTATCGAGGTCACTTTGAATTTTGTTTCTGTCTTCCAGAGTATTAGCTGTTCCACCCAACTTTGTGTCATCTGCAAATTTGATAAGCATTCCCTGTACCTCCTGATCCAAGTCATTAATAAAAATGTTGAAGAGCACCGGGCCCAGGACCGAGCCCTGTGGTACCCCGCTCGTTACCTCTCCCCAGTTTGAGAAGGAACCATTGATAAGCACTCTTTGAGTCCGATTCTGTAGCCAATTGTGGATCCACCTGATAGTTGTTCCATCTAGCCCACTCTTAGCTAGCTTACTAATCAGGATATCATGAGGCACTTTGTCGAAAGTGCATAGGCAGAACGAGATTACCACCTGACATCAGGATTATCACCTGACATGGAGGTTGTCTCTTGAGGTGATGTACACAAGGTCTTCAGTCACCAGACATAGTCTCAAGGTCTATGACTCAGAATCATGTGGACAACTGGAATCAACATGTTGTGAAAAACAGGTTATATAATAGGTGAGTAATATCCTATTTATATGTACAGGGTCTAGGGGTATAAAGACTGACACACTTGTTGACAGGTTCACTCGACTTGTCTTGACTTCCTGGCTTCTGTCTCTTGTTCTGGACTTCTACTTCAGTCAGTCACTTCACTTCATCTCAGCCTTACCACTGGGGTCTTGGATTTGAATCTGCAATCATGTAGTGAGTAAGAGATGCATTGCTTGCCTTAATCCCATGTAATTGGGTCTTACAAATAAACTCTTTAATCTTTATTAACTGCTGTTATCTCCTCCTTCCGTCTACGTGACTGGGACTGAGGGTCACTGGCTAGGTAAGCTTTTGAACCCGGGTCAGTCCAGTTCTCACAAAATATGGCTCCATGCCCGCATTCCTTTATGCAGCGCACCACGTACATGGGTTTTCCAACATGAAATATGAGTTAAATTGTAATCACCCACTGATATAAAAGCTCCGCTGTGTGAGTTCTTTGATGTTACGTGTAGCTTTTCCTCAAATCAAAGTTCTTTTCATAATCCAAGCATTGGTATGGTTTCGCCCCTGTGTGAATTCTTTCTTGACGAGTGAGATGTGTCTTTTGACTAAATCTCTTTCCACACTCCAAGCATTCATATGGTTTCTCCCCTGTGTGAATTCTTTGATGAGAAGTCAGATTTATCTTGTGATTGAAGCCCTTTCCACACTCCAAGCAGTCATATGGTTTCTCCCGTGTGAATTCTTTGATGAGAAGTGAGACTTATCTTGTGATTGAAGCTCTTTCCACACTCCAAGCATTGATATGGTTTCTCCCCTGTGTGAATTCTTTCATGACGAGTGAGCTGCAACTTCCGAATGAATCTCTTTCCACACTCCAAGCATTGATATGGTTTCTCCCCTGTGTGAATTCTTTGATGACAATTGAGACTTTCCTTCTGATTGAACCTCTTTCCACACTCCAAGCATTCATATGGTTTCTCCCCTGTGTGAATTCTTTCATGACAAGTGAGATATGTCTTTTGACTAAATCTCTTTCCACACTCCAAGCATTCATGTGGTTTATCTCCTGTGTGAATTATTTGATGAGAAGTGAGATGTGTCTTCCGAATGAATCTCTTTCCACACTCCAAGCATTGATATGGTTTCTCCCCTGTGTGAATACTTTGATGAGAAGTGAGACTTATCTTGTGATTGAAGCTCTTTCCACACTCTAAGCATTGATATGGTTTCTCCCCTGTGTGAATTCTTTGATGACAATTGAGACTTATCTTGTGATTGAAGCTCTTTCCACACTCCAAGCATTCATATGGTTTCTCCCCTGTGTGAATACTTTGATGAGAAGTGAGCTTTGTCTTCCAAGTGAATCTCTTTCCACACTCCAAGCATTCATATGGTTTCTCCCCTGTGTGAATTCTTTGATGAGAAGTGAGACTTATCTTGTGATTGAATCTCTTTCCACACTCCAAGCATTGATATGGTTTCTCCCCTGTGTGAATTCTTTGATGAGAAGTGAGACTTATCTTGCGATTGAAGCTCTTTCCACACTCCAAGCATTGATATGGTTTCTCCCCTGTGTGAAATCTTTGATGAGAAGTGAGACTTATCTTGTGATTGAAGCTCTTTCCACACTCCAAGCATTGATATGGTTTCTCCCCTGTGTGAATTCTTTGATGATAAGTGAGCTGTGTCTTCCAAGTGAATCTGTTTCCACACTCCAAGCATTGATATGGTTTCTCCCCTGTGTGAATTCTTTGATGATAAGTGAGACTTATCTTGTGATTGAATCTCTTTCCACACTCCAAGCATTGATATGGTTTCTCCCCTGTGTGAATTCTTTGATGATAAGTGAGACTTATCTTGTGATTGAATCTCTTTCCACACTCCAAGCATGCATGTGGTTTCTCACCTGTGTGAATACTTTGATGGGAAGTCGCAAGTGTTTTCCGACTGAACCTCTTTCCACACTCTAAGCATTGATATGGTTTCTCACCTGTGTGAATTTTTTTATGAGAAGTGAGCTGTGTCTTCCAAGTGAATCTGTTTCCACACTCCAAGCATTGATATGGTTTCTCCCCTGTGTGAATTCTTTGATGAGAAGTGAGCTGTGTCTTCCAAGTGAATCTGTTTCCACACTCCAAGCATTGATATGGTTTCTCCCCTGTGTGGATTCTTTGATGAGAAGTGAGCTGTGTCTTCCAAGTGAATCTGTTTCCACACTCCAAGCATTGATATGGTTTCTCCCCTGTGTGGATTCTTTGATGAGAAGTGAGCTCTGACTTCCAACGGAATCTCCTTCCGCATTCCAAGCATTGATGTGGTTTCTCCCCTGTGTGGATTTTACAATGAACATTGAGGCTTGATTGAGACTTGAAGGTTTTCCCACACACAGAGCACACACAGTTTTCCTGCTGTTTAGCCATTTTTTCTTCCATTGAGATATTATTGTAGTCATTGCGCTGAGAAGCAAAGGATTTATTCTTCCTCTTCGGATTTAGTTCACTTTCCCTTCTCTGAGGTTCCCTGTATTTACATCTGTTTGTTTTTGGTGGTATCCCACATGGTTCTCTCTCATTCTCCATTTCACACCAGTCACTTTCTAGAATCAAGACAAGAAATCGGTAAAAGCCTGATTTAGAAATAGTGCTTCAAATCATTGAATGACTTCGGTTGGCTATTGTAAGAAAAGGAAGCACTCTCAACACCGAGACTGGAGGCAGTTCTTACTATGTGCCAAACAGCCTCTTTTGACTGGCATTCAATTAGAGCTGGTGCAGTCAAGAGGATTTATTGTAAGTGCTTTATTTAAATTTATATAAGAACATTATATTTTTCCCCTTTTCTTTCTTTTTTTTTCCTTTTATGGTTTTGCTCTCTTGAAATTCAGAATAAAAAATGATTTTTAAATATTTCCTCACTCTTTATTGATGAAGTCAATTGAATCCATTCCAACTTTGTTCTGACACTAATGACAGCGTCTTGCTCCTGCTCCACCCACCACCAGCAGCTGCCCCCAATCGACTTCCCCCGTGGGACAACCGACATTCACGGGAAAGGGTTCCCTCACCCCTGGCCCTAATGGGTCAGCATTCCTGATACAGGAAGGGCCAGTCCCAGGTGAGCCTCTCGACACGTGAACGTCTTGCTTGGCTGCCCGGCTCTGCTTTCTCTCTGTCTGTCTATGATGTGTGGCACGGGACCTTCTGAGTAGCGGACATCTGAACAGCCCCAAAGAGCCCGATCTCGTCTGATCTCGAAAGCTAAGCAGGGTTGGGCTTAGTCAGTGCTTGGGTGGGTGACCGCCTGAGAAGACCAGGTGCTGTAGAGGGACCACAGCTCAGTGGGAGAGAGCACAGGCTTTGCACGTGGAAGGTCCCAGGTTCGAACCCCGGCCTCCAGGTAGGGCTAGGAAAGAATCCTGCCTGAAACCCCGGAGAGCGGCTGCTGCCTGTCACTGTCAACACAACTGGGCTAGAGGGACCAAGGGCCTGACTCAGTAGAAGGCAGCTTCCCACGTTCCTATGACACGAGCCTCCCTCCTCCTGAGAGGACAAATCCTGCTAGACCGAAAAGGAGGGATCCCGAGAGGCTGGGATACACCATCGAATGGCACACGGGCCCCTCCACCGCAGGCCTTCCAGTGTTGCTTAAAAGCTTGCCTGTCCTCGGCTGCCCTTCCCTAACCACGGTGGTTGTGCTGCTGGTTTTTGAGACTCCTGAGCTGTCTGAATGTGTCTCCTGGAAATGTTTCTGGTATGGCTGAGCCCGGTATCTGAGGCTCCTGTTGTAACAGTGTATAACGACTGGATTATCTTAATGCATCCTCCTCTGCTTGCGTAGGCCACTTTTGAGGGGCATGACCAAAAGGTAGCCTAAAAATGCTTCAATGAACATAGAGAATGGGGAATAAATTACTAGCATTCCCACTACTACTACCACCACTACAATCATTGCATTTGTAAAGAGATATTATCGTCAGCCAGGGAAAGAGGGAGCCTTACTGAGAGAGGCCACGATCCCACGATTCTCCTCCATGATCTGACTGTGCAGGGCTCTCTGGTCAGGATCCAGCAGTGCCCACTCCTCCTTGCTGAAGGACACAGTGATCTCCTCAAAGGGAACCAGAACCTGGACAGAAAAAACATCAACACTTCCTCCTCACACCTAATGGAAAGATCATCGAGTAACAAAATCCAAATGCCCACCTAGTCCACACTTCTGTTTACACACTGGTCAACCAACTGCCCACGGAAACTCACAAGCAGCACATGAGTGCAACAACACCCTCCCTGCCCATGTTCCCCAGCAACTGGTGCACATAGGCAGACTGCCTCTGATTCTGGAGATCTTGCATAGCTATGTATGCCCGTCACAAACACAGCTGTCTATGTGTGTAAGGATCACATTTCCCACTACGACGAACACCCCGGACCCTGGATATATTTAACACACTTACGGTACTAGCTAGTGAGCCCCTTTGAACACAACAGGACTTCCTTCTCAGGAAAATACACAGGACCGCAGCTTAAGTGATGCAAGTGCAAGAACATAGGCCTGTCCGGAGGTGTCTTATCCTTTATTTGCAGTCTGGATGTTTTAGTATGATTGGGTGAAAATGCATCTCTCCCCAGTTGGGCTCTTGGCCACAATTCAAAGTGCAGATTTCCATGTTTAACGTCTTCAGTTATTGAATATGATTTTTTTAAACTGAGAAAATGGGTGCAGACAGGTTTCTTCCCCCCACCCACCCCAAATACCTGAGGGGGGGGGAAGAATAAAAGCAGCCCAAGGATTTCTTGCACGCTCCCCAACCCTGCAGCTAATCCTTACCCTGTGAGGTGGCACCTCCATCATTTTACTGCTCGATGCCCGTTCGCAGGGGACTCTGCAGGGGGCGGGGAAATCAGGCCCCACTTCGGCACACAGATTCTCTACCTGAAACGTAATGTGGATCCAACACATGCCATGAGAAGAGAATACAGAAATGATACACTCTTGGGGCAGGGGGCAGGGGAGATCCCTCCTCAGAGAATTTCAGTAAAAAGTCGGGTACTTTGCAGAGAGAGTTTTGGGATGTCCCCGCTCACATGCTTGACCCCTTGGAGCTCCCAGGATGCAATGCTCTCACCCGCTGCTCCTCCTGCTTCTTCTCCTCCTCCCGGCTCAGGAGGAAGCCTTCTGCCAGGGCCACCGCCTGGGAACTGGTCTCCGCCCCACATTCCCTCACCCAGCTCGACACCTCCAGGGGCAGGATGCTCAGGAACTGCTCCAGGACGACCAGGTCCACAATCTGAGTTTTGGTGTGTCGCTCTGGCTTCAGCCACTGATGGGAGAGATGGTGGAGCTGGGTGCAAACCTCTCGGGGGCCCTGAGCCGCCCCGTTGGGGAGCTGCCTGAAACGCTGGCACCGCACATCTGAGCTGACCATTTCCTGGCCCAGCATCTTCTGCCCTGTAGTTTCCCAGGTTTCACTGGCACTCCCAGTCCTGATGGCATTGCGGCCTCTTCCTGCTTCAGCGGTAGCCGTGTCCTGCTCGTCCATCTTTGATCCGTGCAGCAAAGAGCGGTGCTAATGAAGCTCTGCAAAGCCACGACCTGTAAAAGAATTATTACGCTGTCAGGGCAAGAAGGAACAGTGCGGACTCCAGGTAGCAACCAGGTCCCGTTCCAAAAGGAAAGGCAGGCACATGCCAAGAGTCAAAGAGAAAATGTAGACATGGGTTCGGGAGGTGTCTTTGCCTGGGAGCCATGAACCAAAACTCCTTTCATGGGCTTGCAAGTCAGAGGATGCAGCATCCTCCGCGCACCCCAACGTTCCTCCCCGTCCAAACCAGCTCCCACCCCATCCATTACAGGTTGAACACCCTCTATCCGGTTAGGGGAACCACCCACAAACAGCATCTCAGTCTAGTCTGGATTGAGCCTCAGTTTGTAAGCCCTCATCCAGTCCATTGTCGTGGCCAGGCACCGGTTTAGCACATCCACAGCCTCAGCTGCTGAAGATGAAAAGGAGAGATAGGGCTCCGTGTCATCAGCGTATTGATGGCAACGCACTGCAAAACTCCGGATGACCCCACTCAGCGGCTTTCATGTAGATGTTAAATAGCATGAGGGATAAGACCGACCCCTGAGGAACCCCCTATTGGAGAGTCCACGGGGGGCCCAGCAGCATTCCCCAAGCACCACCTTCTGGAGCTGGCCATGCAAGTAGGAGCAGGAACCACTGCAATGCAGTAACCCCCCACTGGCATCTCAGACAGCCACCCCAGAAGGATACCATGGGCGATGCTATCAAAAGCAACCAAGGGATCCAGGAGCATCAACAAGGTCACACTCCCCGTCTCTCTCCCAACACAGGTCATCATACAGGGCGGCCAAAGCTCTTTCCGTGCCAAAACCAGGCCTGAACCCCGATTGAAATGGATCCAGATAATCAGTCCCATCCAAGAGCACCTGGAGCTGGTTGGGCATCACCTGCTCAAGGACCTTACCCAGGAAAGGAACATTTGCCACTGGCCTGAAGTCGTTAAGATCATCCGGGTCCAAGGAGGGTTTCTTCAGGAGTGGCCTCACCACCGCTTCTTTCAAGCGCCATGGGACCACTCCCTCTCGCAAGGAGGCATTGATCACCTCCCTGGCCCAGCCGGCTGTTCCCTCCCTGCTGGTTTTTAGGAGCCAAGAGGGGCTAGGATCCAGTACAGCTGTAGTTGCACGAACCTGTCCAAGCACCTTGTCAACATCCTGGACCTGTACCAACTAAAACTCATGCAAGAAAATTTGACCAGGCTGAGCTCTGGGTACCTCGCCTGATTCAACTGCTATAACATTGGAGCGCAAGTCCCGGCGGATGCAAGAGATTTTTCCTGGAAGTGCCTAGCAAATGTACTGTATTGCAGCGGGCCTTAGAGGGGTCCAGGATGTCCTTGGGGCCAGCATATAATAGGCCCTGGGACAACCCAAAAGCGCTCTGCTGGGCGACAAATACAAGACTGAATAGAGGCAGTTTCTTTGCCTCCTTCACTGCCCCTAAATACACCTGACTGCAGGCACATACCAGGGCTGGATCGAATCCACTACTAGGAGTTCCTCTCCATCTGCACTCAAGCCTGTCTCCTGTTTTTGTTTTGTTGCATAAATCCAGAGCAATCCTGTCAGTCGGCAAGAACAGCTCTGTATGTAACCACAACAAATATCCAATTTAAAAAATCCCTTTTTGCAATAATATTAATCTTAATAATAATCTAGAAAAGACAGTTCTCTCTGTGGCCAGGCATGCATTAGGGCTGACACAAGACACTTTGCTTCCCGCCCTGCCAAAGCGCGTCTCCCAGCATCCCCGGCAGGAGAAGAGCAAGAAGAGGGAGGGAAATACTCAGTCACTGGACTTTCTGGGCACCCCGAATCAGCTGCCGGGGGCGACACCTCCCTCTGCCCAATGGTGGGGCCAGCCCTGGGCGGGGGTGGGGGGCACCTCATCCGCCCCCCTCGGCCCAATTGGGTTTGCTTTGGGCGGTCCAGCCAAGCCAGCCCAGAACCAGGGGAGCACCTCGGCCACGCGCAGAAACCCCTCGGAGGAGCCGCGTTGGGGAGCCCGGAGCCACAGGGCCCGATTTGGGGGTGGCTGGGGGGGCAATGATTTTACCCGATGTCCAGGTGCAGAGTCCACGAGCCTTCTGGATTCCTCGCAGACCTCCTTTAATCCCCCCCCCCCGAACCAAAAGACTCTCCTGGCTTTACGGAGGAGGAGAGAAAGAAAGAAGCGCCCGAGCTTGGGGGGAAACCTCAAACGGATCAGCCTGTGGGTTGAAATGCGGTGTGTGTTCCAGCTTGCACCTTTCCCCCCCGCCATGCCCCCCTCCCCTACTGCAGCCCTACCCAAGTTCACAAGGGGGGGCTCACCGGAGCTTCAGAGAGAAGGGGGAGTTTCTTGCCTTTCCTTCTGACGCTGCATCTCACCTGTTAGAGGCACCGAGTCAGCTCTGTCAGGAAAGGAAATCTTTGGCAATATGAAGATAGGAATCATGTGATCAATTCCCTCATTCCCCCTCGCCTCCCACCTCCCAGTTTAGCAGCCTCTCTCTACTCTTAAAGGGGCCGTGGGCAAAAGTCAATTGCGGCGAAGCTAAAACTGCAAGCTGAGCTGCAACTGCGAGCGGCCCCTTTAAAAGCAGCTGGAAGTAGCTGGGAGTTCCCGGCTCTGCCGGACGAAGTGAGGAGAAGCCCGGATGGCTGGTGGGTCTTCCTGGGGGCCGCGCCATTTCCCTGGCAATTGGGGACGACTCTGTTCCTGCCTTTTCCTGCCCGGCGACTCCGCTCTTTCCCGCCGACTGCCTCGGTGCCTCCCTCCCGCGATCCGGTGAGCCCCCCTTGTGAATTTGGGTAGGGGGCGGCCCTGGGCTGCAGTAGGCATGGGCCTGGGGGGGGGTGAAGGTGCAAGCTGGAACCCCCCCCCCATTTCAACCCACAGGCTGATCCGTTTGAGGTTTCCCCCCAAGCTCGGGCGCTTCTTTCTTTCTCTCCTCCTCCGTAAAGCCAGGAGAGTCTTTTGGTTGGGGGGGAGATTAAAGGAGGTCTGCGAGGAATCCAGCAGGCTCCTGGACTCTGCACCTGGACATCGGGTAAAATCATTGCCCCCACCCACCGCCCAATCGGGCCCTGTGGCTCCGGGCTCCCCAACGCGGCTCCTCCGAGGGGTTTCTGCGCGTGGCCGAGATGCTCCCCTGGTTCTGGGCTGGACCGCCGAAAGCAAACCCAATTGGGCCGAGGGGGGCGGATGAGGTGCCCCCCACCCCCGCCTAGGGCTGGCCCCACCATTGGGCAGAGGGAGGGGTCGCCTCCGGCAGCTGATTCCGGGTGCCCTGAAAGTCCAGTAACTGAGTATTTCCCACCCTCTTCTGGCTCTTCTCCTGCTGGGGATGCTGGGAGACGCGCTTTGGCAGGGCGGGGAGCAAAGTGTCTTGTGTCAGCCCTCATGCACTCCTGACCACAGAGAGAGCTGTCTTTTCTAGATTATTATTAAGATTAATATTATTGCAAAAAGGGATTTTTTTTAAAAAAAAAGGATATTTATTGTGGTTACATACAAAGCTGTTCTTGGCGACTGACAGGATTGCTCTGCATTTATGCCAAGACACAAAAACAGGAGACATGGATAGGAACTCCTAGTAGTGGATGCTATCCAGCCCTGGTATGTGCCTGCAGTCAGGTGTATTTAGGGGCAGTGAGGGAGGCAAAGAAACTGCCTCTATTCAGTCTTGTATTTGTCGCCCAGCAGAGCTCTTTTGGGTTGTCCCGGGGCCTACTATATGCTGGCCCCAAGGACATCCTGGACCCCTCTAAGGCCCGCTGCAATACAGTATATTTGCTAGGCACTTCCAGGAAAAATCTCTTGCATCCGCCGGGACTTGCGCTCCAATGTTATAGCAGTTGAATCAGGCGAGGTACCCAGAGCTCAGCCTGGTCAAATTTTCTTGCATGAGTTTTAGTTGGTACAGCTCGAGGATGTTGACAAGGTGCTTGGACAGGTTCGTGCAACTACAGCTGTACTAGATCCTTGCCCCTCTTGGCTCCTAAAAACCAGCAGGGAGGGAACAGCCGGCTGGGCCAGGGAGGCGATCAATGCCTTCTTGCGAGAGGAAGTGGTGTCATGGCACTTGAAAGAAGCGGTGGTGGGGCCACTCTTGAAGAAACCCTCCTTGGACCTGGATGATCTTAACAACTTCAGGCCAGTGGCAAATGTTCCTTTCTTGGGCAAGGTCCTTGAGCGGGTGGTGGCCAACCAACTTCAGGCGCTCTTGGATGAGACTGATTATCTGGATCCATTTCAGTTGGGGTTCAGCCCTGGTTTTGGCATGGAAAGAGCTTTGGCCGCCCTGTATGATGACCTGTGTTGGGAGAGAGACGGAGAGTGTGACCTTGTTGATGCTCCTGGATCCCTTGGTTGCTTTTGATACCATCGCCCATGGTATCCTTCTGGGGTGCCTGTCTGAGATGCCAGTGTGGGGTACTGCATTGCAGTGGTTCCGCTCCTACTTGCATGGCCAGCTCCAGAAGGTGGTGCTTGGGGAATGCTGCTGGCCCTCCGTGGACTCTCCAATAGGGGGTACGTCAGGGGTCGGTCTTATCCCTCATGCTATTTAACATCTACATGAAGCCGCTGAGTGGGGTCATCCGGAGTTTTGCAGTGCGTTGCCATCAATACATGGATGACATGGAGCCCTATCTCTCCTTTTCCTCTTCAGCAGCTGAGGCTGTGGACGTGCTAAACCGGTGCCTGGCCACGACAATGGACTGGATGAGGGCTTACAAACTGAGGCTCAATCCGGACTAGACTGAGATGCTGTTAGTGGGTGGTTCCCCTGACGGGATGGAGGGTGTTCAGCCTGTAATGGATGGGGTGGCACTCCCCTTGAAGGAGCAGGTCCGTAGCTTGGGGGTCCTCTTTGGGCCATCTTTGTAAATTGAGGCTCAAGTGGCCTCAGTGGCACGGAGTGCCTTCTACCAGCTCCGGCTGATATCCCAGCTGTGACCCTATCTGGACAGGGATAGTCTGATTTCAGTAATCTATGCTCTGGTAATCTCTAAATTAGACTACTGCAATGCACTCTACGTGGGGCTGCCCTTGAAGACTATTCAGAAGCTGCAGCTTGTCCAAAATGCAACAGCCAGACTAATAGGCAGGACCAGTAGGTCAAAACACATAACACCAGTTCTGGCCCCTTTGCTTCCGTGCCTGATTCCAGTTGCTTGGTACTGCAATTCTTAACCAAACACCTCTCCCAACTGCAATCTCCCCTGACACTACGTTCAACATCTGAGTCCTTCCCCCAACTGCCACCTCCGAGGGAGGCCTGGAGGGCGGTAACAAAGGGGGGGCTTTTCTGTGGAAGCCCCCAACTGTGCAACGAGCTCCACACTGAGGTGGCGCCAGCTCTACTATCCTTTAGGTGCCTTGTTACACCCTGTTAGTCATTTGAGTCATAGTTAAATTTGGTTTTTAAAACAATTTCTAGATAGTTTTGCCTAAGAGAGGCTGAAGGAGAACAGAGCAGTAGCAGGATGCCTGATGGGGAGGGGTGTGGTGGGGGCTTTGGAAGAGGAATGGGCAGGGGGCTCAATGGGAGGCTGAGAGTGGGAGCTGGTTTGGATGGGGAGGAACGTTGGGGTGCGCGGAGGATGCTGCATCCTCTGACTTGCAAGCCCATGAAAGGAGTTTTGGTTCATGGCTCCCAGGCAAAGACACCTCCCGAACCCATGCCTACTTTTTCTCTTTGAGTCTTGGCATGTGCCTGCCTTTCCTTTTGGAATGGGACCTGGTTGCTACCTGGAGTCCTTGCCATTCCTTCTTGCCCTGACAGGGTAATAATTCTTTTACAGGTCTTGGCTTTGCAGAGCTTCATTAGCACCGCTCTTTGCTGCACGGATCAAAGATGGACGAGCAGGACACGGCTACCGCTGAAGCAGGAAGAGGCCGCGATGCCATCAGGACTGGGAGTGCCAGGGAAACCTGGGAAACTACGCGACAGAAGATGCTGGGCCAGGAAATGGTCAGCTCAGATGTGCGGTGCCAGCGTTTCAGGCAGCTCCTCAACGGGGCGGCTCAGGGCCCCCGAGAGGTTTGCACCCAGCTCCACCATCTCTCCCATCAGTGGCTGAAGCCAGAGCGACACACCAAAACTCAGATCGTGGACCTGGTCATCCTGGAGCAGTTCCTGAGCATCCTGCCCCTGGAGGTGTCGAGCTGGGTGAGGGAATGTGGGGCGGAGACCAGTTCCCAGGCGGTGGCCCTGGCAGAAGGCTTCCTCCTGAGCTGGGAGGAGGACAAGAAGCAGGAGGAGCAGCGGGTGAGAGCATTGCATCCTGGGAGCTCCAAGGGGTCAAGCATGTGAGCGGGACATCCCAAAACTCTCTCTGCGAAGTACCCGACTTTTTACTGAAATTCTCTGAGGAGGGATCTCCCCTGCCCCCTGCCCCAAGAGTGTATCATTTCTGTATTCTCTTCTCATGGCATGTCTTGGATCCACATTACGTTTCAGGTAGAGAATCTGTGTGCCGAAGTGGGGCCTGATTTCCCTGCCCCCTGCAGAGTCCCCTGCGAACGGGCATCGAGCAGTAAAATGATGGAGGTGCCACCTCACAGGGTAAGGATTAGCTGCAGGGTTGGGGAGCGTGCAAGAAATCCTTGGGCTGCTTTTATTTTCCCCCCCCCTCAGGTATTTGGGGTGGGTGGGGGGTGTCTGCACCCATTTTCTCAGTTTAAAAAAATCATATTCAATAACTGTTCAAGTTTATTTCTGCATTAGCCGACCAGGCTGTTGCACACATAGATAAAACAGACTACACACATAGTTTAAAAGTGACCATTAAAAAAAGATGCATTTTCACCCAATCATACTAAAACATCCAGACTGCAAATAAAGGATAAGACACCTCCGGACAGGCCTGTGTTCTTGCACTTGCATCACTTAAGCTGCGGTCCTGTGTATTTTCCTGAGAAGGAAGTCCTGTTGTGTTCAAAGTGGCTCACTAGCTAGTAAGTGTGTTAAATATATCCAGGGGCAGGCGGGCGGACTCGTGGTAGTGGGAAATGTGATCCTTACACACATAGACAGCTGTGTTTGTGATGGGCATACATAGCTATGCAAGATCTCCAGAATCAGAGGCAGTCTGCCTATGTGCACCAGTTGCTGGGGAACATGGGCGGGAGGGTGTTGTTGCACTCATGTCCTGCGTGTGAGTTTCCGTGGGCCAGTGTGTAAACAGAAGTGTGGACTAGGTGGGCATTTGGATTTTGTTACTCGATGATCTTTCCGTTAGGTGTGAGGATGAAGTGTTGATGTTATTTCTGTCCAGGGTCTGGTGCCCTTTGAGGAGATCGCTGTGTCCTTCAGCAAGGAGGAGTGGGCGCTGCTGGATCCTGACCAGAGAGCCCTGCACAGGCAAATCATGGAGGAGAATTGTGGGATCGTGGCCTCTCTCGGTAAGGCTCCCTCTTTCCCTGGCTGGTGATTTTATTTATTTATTTATATTTATTTATTATATTTATACCCCGCCTTTTTTCCTGCAAGGAACCCAAGGCGGCTTACATAATCCTCCTCCTCTCCATTTTATCCTCACAACAACCCTGTGAGGTAGGTTAGGCTGAGAGGCAGTGACTGGCCCAAAGTCACCCAGTGAGTTTTATGGCCGAGCGGGGACTAGAACCCGGATCTCCCAAGTCCCCAGTCCAACACTAAACTACGCAAATGTAGTGATGGTAGTGGTAGTAGTAGGAGTAGGAATGTTAGTAATTTTTTCCCCATCTCTATTCATTGAAGCATTTTTAGGCTACCTTTTGGTCATGCCCCTCAAAAGTGGCCGAAGCAAGCAAAGGAGGATGCATTAGGATAATCCAGTCGTTATACACTGTTACAACAGGAGCCTCAAGACACCGGGCTCAGCCATACCAGAAAAGTTGCCCGGAGACACATTTAGACAGCTCAGGAGTCTCAAAAACCAGCAGCACAACCACCGTGATTAGGGAAAGGCAGCCGAGGACAGGCAAGCTTTTAAGCAACACTGGAAGGCCTGCGGTGGAGGGGCCCATGTGCCATTCGATGGTGTATCCCAGCCTCTCAGGATCCCTCCTTTTCAGTCTAGCAGGATTTGTCCACTAAGGAGGAGGGAGGTTCGTGTCACAGGAACATCGGAAGCTGCCTTCTACTGAGTCAGACGCTTGGTCCCTCTAGCCCAGTATTGTCGACCCTGACTGGCAGCAGCCGCTCTCCGGGGTTTCAGGCAGAATTCTTTCCTAGCTCTACCTGGAGGCCGGGGTTCGAACCTGGGGCCTTCCACGTGCAAAGCCTGTGCTCTCTCCCACTGAGCTGTGGCCCCTCTCTACAGCACCTGGTCTTCTCAGGCGGTCACCCACCCAAGCACTGACTAGGCCCAACCCTGCTTAGCTTTCGAGATCAGATGAGATCAGGCTCTTCGGGGCTGTTCAGATGTCCGCTTCTCAGAAGATCCCGTGCCACACATCATAGACAGACAGAGAGAGAAAGCAGAGCCGGGCAGCCAAGCAAGACGTTCACGTGTCGAGAGGCTCACCTGGGACTGGTCCTTCCTGTATCAGGAATGCTGACCCTTTAGGGCCAGGGGTGAGGGAACCCTTTCCCATGAATGTCTGTTGACCCACGGGGGAAGTCGATTGGGGGCAGGAGCAAGACGCTGTCATTAGTGTCAGAACAAAGTTGGAATGGATTCTATTGACTTCATCAATAAAGAGTGAGGAACTTTTTTAAAATTATTTTTTATTCTGAATTTCAACAGAGCAAAACCATAAAAGGAAAAGAAAGAAAGGGGGAAAATATAATGTTCTTATATAAATTTAAATAAAGCACTTACAATAAATCCATTGATGATTCTGGCATAGACACGAAAACCTACATCCCGTGAGATTCAGCGATCAACTTATTCAAGTTTTAACTTTGTCATGTGAGATATGTCTCTGGGAATATGCATTCCCAAATGAGTAATAAACTCTTGGCAGTATCAGAATTGACTGTTGAACATTAGCCCTTTGAGTTGGGTCAGGAAAGGCCGGAGCCACGGATTCAACTTGTGATTAACGTGGCAACCAGGTTAGAATGGACGGGAGCAACTTTATCCGTAAAATGCTGAGCACGTTGATTCCAGTGGGGAGTGGGCTCCGGTGGGGAGGGTACCTTCATTCCTCAGGTCCCATGGTGGGTTTGGATACCACAGGCTCCTCTGGATGGTGCTGAGCCCATAACGGTAGGAGAGAAATATGCTCTCTTTGCCACCAACACCACCATAGCTTAGATGTTAAAAATGAGCATATTTAACTTATGTACATAATTTATGGGGCACCCAATAAGAAAAGGTTCTCTGCCACTCCTTGATGGCTCTTCTCCTTTCTCTTTTTATCTGGATTTGCATCCTAATGTCGCTCGAGACAGCTCATAACATAATGCCTCAGATTGTCCACTTACCTGCACAACAATCCTGTGGGGTAGGCGAGGATGAGCGAGAGTAACCGGTCCCGCAGCATCCAGAAAAATTCATGTCTGAGCTGGGAGCAGAGCCCAGGACTCTGGTCCCAATCCGTTGCTCTTGACTGCACCAGCTCTAAGTGAATGCCAGTCAAAAGAGGCTGTTTGGCACATAGTAAGAACTGCCTCCAGTCTCGGTGTTGAGAGTGCTTCCTTTTCTCACAATAGTCAACCAAAGTCATTCCATGATTTGAAGCTCTATTTCTGACTCGGGCTTTTACCGATTTCTTTTCTTGATTCTAGAAAGTGACTGGTGTGAAATGGAGAATGAGAGAGAACCATGTGGGATGCCACCGAAAACAAACAGATGTAAAAATAGGGAACCTCAGAGAAGGGAAAGTGAAGTAAATCCGAAGAGGAGGAATAAATCCTTTGCTTCTCAGCGCAATGACTACAATAATATCTCAATGGAAGAAAAAATGGCTAAACAACAGGAAAACTGTGTGTGCTCTGTGTGTGGGGAAACCTTCAAGTCTCAATCAAGCCTCAATGTTCATTGTAAAATCCACACAGGGGAGAAACCACATCAATGCTTGGAATGCGGAAGGAAATTCCGTTGGAAGTCAGAGCTCGCTTCTCATCAAAGAATCCACACAGGAGAGAACCCATATCAATGCTTGGAATGTGGAAAGAGATTCCGTTGGAAGAAAAATCTCACATATCATCAAAGAATTCACACAGGGGAGAAACCATATCAATGCTTGGAGTGTGGAAAGAGATTCCGTTGGAAGTCAGAACTCACTTCTCATCAAAGAATTCACACAGGTGAGAAACCATATCAATGCTTGGAGTGTGGAAAGAGCTTCAATCACAAGATAAGTCTCACTTCTCATCAAAGAATTCACAGAGGGGAGGAACCATATCAATGCTTGGAGTGTGGAAAGAGATTCAATCACAAGATAAGTCTCACTTCTCATCAAAGAATTCACACAGGGGAGAAACCATATGAATGCTTGGAGTGTGGAAAGAGATTCGCTTGGAAGACAAAGCTCACTTCTCATCAAAGTATTCACACAGGTGAGAAACCATATGAATGCTTGGAGTGTGGAAAGAGATTCATACAGAAGATACGGCTCACTTCTCATCAAAGTATTCACACAGGAGATAAACCACATGAATGTTTAGAGTGTGGAAAGAGATTCATTCGGGAGACACAGCTCACTGCTCATCAAAGTATTCACACAGGGGAGAAACCATATCAATGCTTGGAGTGTGGAAAGAGATTCAATTTGAAGAAAAATCTGACTTCTCATCAAAGAATTCACACAGGAGATAAACCACATGAATGCTTGGAGTGTGGAAAGAGATTTAGTCAAAAGACACATCTCACTTGTCATGAAAGAATTCACACAGGGGAGAAACCATATGAATGCTTGGAGTGTGGAAAGAGGTTCAATCAGAAGATAAGTCTCAATTGTCATCAAAGAATTCACACAGGGGAGAAACCATATCAATGCTTGGAGTGTGGAAAGAGATTCATTCGGAAGGCGCAGCTCAGTCGTCATGAAAGAATTCACACAGGGGAGAAACCATATGAATGCTTGGAGTGTGGAAAGAGCTTCAGTCACAAGATAAGTCTCACTTCTCATCAAAGAATTCACACGGGAGAAACCATATGACTGCTTGGAGTGTGGAAAGAACTTCAATCACAAGATAAGTCTCACTTCTCATCAAAGAATTCACACAGGGGAGAAACCATATCAATGCGTGGAGTGTGGAAAGGGCTTCAATCAAAAGATAAATCTGACTTCTCATCAAAGAATTCACACAGGTGAGAAACCATATCAATGCTTGGATCATGAAAAGAACTTTGATTTGAGGAAAAGCTACACGTAACATCAAAGAACTCACACAGCGGAGCTTTTATATCAGTGGGTGATTACAATTTAACTCATATTTCATGTTGGAAAACCCATGTACGTGGTGCACTGCATAAAGGAATGCGGGCATGGAGCCATATTTTGTGAGAGCTGGACTGACCCGGGTTCAAAAGCTTACCTAGCCAGTGACCCTCAATCCCAGTCACGCAGACGGAAGGAGGAGATAGCAGCAGTTAATAAAGATTAAAGAGTTTATTTGTAAGACCCAATTACATGGGATTAAGGCAAGCAATGCATCTCTTACTCACTACATGATTGCAGATTCAAATCCAAGACCCCAGTGGTAAGGCTGAGATGAAGTGAAGTGACTGACTGAAGTAGAAGTCCAGAACAAGAGACAGAAGCCAGGAAGTCAAGACAAGTCGAGTGAAGCTGTCAACAAGTGTGTCAGTCTTTATACCCCTAGACCCTGTACCTATCAATAGGATATTACTCACCAGTTATATAACCTGTTTTTCACAACATGTTGATTCCAATTGTCCACATGATTCTGAGTCATAGACCTTGAGGCTATGTCTGGTGACTGAAGACCTTGTGTACATCACCTCAAGAGACAACCTCCATGTCAGGTGATAATCCTGATGTCAGGTGGTAATCTCGTTTTGCCTATGCAAAACCTAACATATTTATGTGCTGAAGCTAAAGCAACAAAGAAATATTAAGGTTGTTAACCTTTGTTTCTCATAAATTAATGCATAGTGAGATATATTGAACTAGACAGTATCTTCCTATATCACATGGCTGGTTTGATTTTCTCACTTAAGTGTTCCTGAGTTGCAAATCTCTTTATGTATTTATTTTATTTATTATATTTATACCCTGCCTTTTTTCCTGCAGGGAACCCAAGGCGGCTTACATAGTCCTCCTCCTCTCCATTTTATCCTCACAACAACCCTGTGAGGTTGGTTAGGCCGAGAGTCAGTGACTGGTGCAAAGTCACCCAGTGAGTTTTGTGGCCGAGTGGGGACTAGAACCCGAGTCTCCCGAGTCCCAGACCAACACTCTATTAAACACATATTTCCAGTTAGCAAAACCAAGACAATCATTCATATACGGAGAGACAGACAGACAGAGAGACAGACAGACATGTGAGGGATAGAGAAACAAAGAGAGAGTTCCCATAATTCACAGTGTAATGGGTTTTTTCTTTTTCTTCTTTATAGGAACATCAGAAGAGCCATGCTGGATCAGACCAAGGGTCCTACTAGTCCAGCATTCTGTTCACACAGTGACCTACCAGCTGCCGACGGGATCCCACTAGCAGGGCATGAGTGCAGCGGCACCCTCCTGCCCATGTTCCCCAGCCACTGGTGTACTTGAGCATACTGCCTCTGATACTGGAGGAGCACGTATCCAGTCAGGACTAGTAGCAACCAGTGGCCTTCTCCTCCATGAATTTGTCTAATCCCCGTTTCAAGCCCTCCAAATTGGTGGCCATCACTGCATCTTGTGGAAGTGAATTCCGTAGTTTAACTATGCGCTGTGTGAAGATGTCCTTCCTTTTATCTGTCCTGTATCTCCCACTAAACAGCTTCATGGCATGTCCCGTTTGGGTTCTTGTATTATGAGAGAGGGAGAAAAATGTCTCCCTGTGCACTTTCCCCACGCCATGCATAACTTTATACACTTCTATCATGTCTCCCCTTACTCGCCTTTTTGCTCTGCTAAACCATCGCAGCAGCTGTCACCTTTCCTCCTAGGGGAGTTGCTCCAGCCCCTGGATCATTTTAGCTGCCCTTTTCTGTTGGAGGATATGAAAAGGAGTCGGTCCTATGCTGGTTAGGATGAAGCCGATTTCCACCCCTTATGCATAGCCTTGTTACTGAAACTGGTTATCACCACGTGGGTTGCTAAACCCTGCTGAAAGGCTCATAAAAGGAACAGATTGTCCATACAAGGTTTAAAACTAATAAGGACATTTATTAGTTTTACTTACAGTCCGTTTATTCACATATGCAGGATGCATCTAGGCCGACTAGAGTCTTTGGTGTTAAAGGTCCGCTTCATTGGAGATCACAAAACATGCACCCTGGGGATTGTTCAATTAACCTTCCCTCCCACTCTGACTAATAGTTAGATTACCTCGTTGGTTTAAGCATGCAATATTACAATTTCCATCATCTTCTGCACTTTTTCCAGCTCTGCAATGTCCTCTCTTAGGTGTGACCAGAAGTGTACACAGTATTCTAAGTGCATTTGCACTATACATTTGTATAATGGCAGTACGATCTTGGAAGTTTTATTTTCGATTCTTCTGCCTAAGATGGAATTTGCCTTTTTCACACCAGCTGCCTACTGGTTCGACATTTTCATCGAGCTCTCCACCACAACCCCAGTGTGGTGTCATCAGCAAACTTGGCCACTTCACTGCTCACCTCTGATTCCAGTTCATTTATGAATAAGTTGAAAAGCTTTGGTCCCAATACAGATCCCTGTGGGACCCTGCTGTTTACATCTCTCCATTGGGAGAATTTACCATTCTGAGTGCCTGAGAAACAGCTTTATAAACCGCTTTATAAACTTGGATGGCTGACGGAATGTGTTTCCCACCATTGGTGAAGAAAAAACGGGCAATAGCATTCACTTTTTGTTTGGCTTTGTTTTAACAGCTTTCCCCTGCACCCTCCAGTTGACAGTTTCATGGAACCAAATACCTAGATATTTGTATGAATCCACTTGCTCAAATTTGTTGTTATTCACAGTCCAGGAATGTCTAACCTTCCTTTTAGAGAAGACCAGAACTTTGGATTTCACGTAATGGTTAGGTTTTCCCGGCATTCTCTGATGTTAGAACAGGGAGTGATGGGGGAGCGGGGCTGAGTGGAATGCCATGACCGATCCTGCTGACTGTTGATGGGTTATGAGATTCTAAGTCACATCTTGCCTCACGTTTCTGGTGGCTGAGGGTGGCATCCCTGAGGTGTGCACCCCTTGCTATGCTGCCCATGTGCCTCTTTCCTTCTTCTACTTCATGTGCACACCAGCTGTCCCTGCTGCCCCTTACGTTGGCCACTTCTACACACAGCGCATAGTGAATGGTGGAATTCACTACCACAAGACGTGGTGATGGCCACCAAGTAGGATGGCTTTCAAAGGAGATAGAATCAATTCCTGGAGGAGATGGCTGTCAGTGGCTACTAATCCTGATGGCTCTATGCTACCTCCGGTATCAGAGGCAATATGCCTATGAACACCATTGGCTGGGGAACATGGGCAGGAGGGTGCTGTTGCACTCAAGTTCACCTTGTGGGTTTCCCATGGGCAGCCGGTGACCCTCTGTGTGAACAGAATGCTGGACTGGATGGACCCTTGGTCTGATCCAGCATGGCTCATCTTCTGTTCTTAAGTTCCCGCCGATGCCAAGAGCAGCACTCCATGGAAACATCAGAGGAGCGGGACTATAGATTTAATAATTTCATAGATCATAGAGTTGGAAGAAGCCTGCAAGGCTATCGAGTCCAACCCCCTGCTCAATGCAGGAAACTAGAGGAGGGGTCTCCCATCCAGATAATCACCAGGCTTGACTCTGCTTAGCTTTCCACGCTCAGACAAGCTGAGCCAGCGTAAGCCACAGGCCTGTGACAGTTCCACCTCAGCTACCCAGACTGTCTGCAGAGACCTCCTTGGCACATTCGTGGCACGTCAGCTGTTGGTTAACAGCACAAGTCTGTGTCGACTTCCGGTGGAGTTTAATGTCGACCTGACGCTTCCATGGGATCGTGGAAGACCGGCGTGGCATGAAATCCAGTCAAGAGGTTATCCTGGCTGGTTAATCTCCTCGGAATAAGAGGATGATCTAAGAGTGATCCCCAGCATATTATTGGAATGGAAGGGAGAGGCTCTAATGAAAGAAGTAAGAGGGTTTAGTTCCCCAAATGGAATGGTGGGAGGAATCCAAATGGGAGAAATTTAAAGGGATCGCTGGCAGTGATCCAAACAGAGCATTCATAGATCTTGAACCTAAAGGGGTTGGTGAGAGGAACCTCTTTGAGAGGAAGGAGAACTTCTCCAGTCTGAGGTGGTGTTTCTTTGTATTTTTCATCAATGTGGTAACTTTGATCCTGAAGGGGGGATACTTGGGAAGGATGGGACAAGAAAAAAGATTAGTTGCTGAGTAAAATAAGGAGAAGGCTTAATATTGAATTAGAATCTGATTAGTAATTGGTTATTGGTAAAACTGTATTGAGCCTGGATGAAACTTAGCATTGAGAATGAGTAATGGAAAGGAACCAACTAAATTTGGGCTAAAATTTGGGGTGTGAAGTAATGTAGAAATGTGAATGTGTTTTAAAAAATAATAATCAAAACTAGGCTGTTTGTTTTTATGAATAGAGGGAAAGAAGATAGAGATTTTCATTAAATATAAGTAGAAACATTAAATATTGTTCAAGTAGAAGGATTTCTCTCTATGTTTAGGAGCAACGTGTTGTAAGGTGTCGAGGCTTTGTGAATTTGTGAGGTCGATAAATAAGGGGGGGATTTTTCATTTTTTGCTTTAGAGAAAAAGAAAGTAATTTCTTTATAACTATAATATGGAATATCTGATGTTACTTATACTTGGTTGTGGAAAAATTGGAAGTCTTTTTTTACTTTAATGTTTGGTTTTTGTAGTATATGTTTGTATGGTTTTTATTTTGTTCTTTTGGACTTTGAAAATTGAAATTAAAAAAATTACTAAAAATAAAATAGCACAAGTCTGTGTCCACCACCACAAGCCACAAAATGTCCCATCGCTGCTTTGGGAAAGCAGTATCAAAAGCACGAAGAACAGAAAGCCTCTTTCTTTCCCACAGTGAGGGTGCTGGATGACAGAGAGTCCCGCCTCGAGAGGTGTGCCTATTAGCAGAAGAAGAAATGTAGGGAGCAGGCTGTTTTGCCACAGGTTCCCCAAGAGGGATTTGCAAAGGTTCTTTAAGGAACTTTCATGCCACAAATACTCCTCTGGGAGGTCAAAGCCAAACATTTTTATTGTAAAGCTGAGCATGAGATACAGCAATGCTATCAGCCTTCCCCCTAGGGATGTGCTTAAAAAGTCATGACTTTTTTTTTTTTTCTTCGAGCCAGCTCTGTTCTGTATCACTCAGCATGAATTAAAGATTTTTGTGAGCTTAACAGCTGCTAGAAAACAACAGAATGAAATTTAATAGGGATAAATGCCAAGTGCTGCACCTATGGAAAGGAAACCAAATGCAGAGTTACAGAATGGGGGACACTTGGTTCAACAATACCACAAGTGAGAAGGATCTTGGAATCCTTCTTGGAATCCTTGTGTGGTAGATCACAAACTGAATTTGAGCCTGCAATGCGATGTGCCTGCAAAGAAGGCAAATGCTATTTTGGGCTGCATTAATAGAAGTATAGCTTCCAAATCACGGGAAGTGATAATTCCCCCTTTACTCGGCACTGGTTAGGCCTCATCTTGAGTATTGCGTCCAGTTCTGAGCAATATATTTTCAGAAGGACGTAGACAAACTGGAGAGGGTTCAGAGGAGGGCAACAAGGATGATAAAGGGACTGGAAACAAGGCCCTATGAGCAGAAACTGAAAGAACTGGGCATGTTTAGCCTTCAGAAGAGGAGACTGAGGGGAGATATGATAGCACTCTTCCAGTACTTGAAGAGTTGTCACACAGAGGAGGGCCAGAATCTCTTCTCGATCATCCCAGTTTGCAGGACACGGAATAATGGGCTCAAATTACAGGAACCCAGATTCCACCTAAATGTCAGGAAAATTTCCTGACTGTCAGAGCAATAAGACAATGGAACCTACTACCTAGGGAGGTGGTGAGCTCTCCCACTCTGGAGGCATTCGAGGTGCAGCTGGACAGTCATCTGTCAGGGATGCTTTGACCTGGATTCCTGCATTGAGCAGGGGGTTGGACTTGATGGCCTTGTAGGCCCCTTCCAACTCTACTTTCCTATGATTCTATGATAGTTCCCCCACTCCCAGAGATCTTCGAGCCAGATGGGAGAGCCAGAGCTGCTGAGAACTTCACTCTTAAACAGGTTTTACCTGTGTCTTAGCACCTTGCTGTGATGCTGTGACTTAGATTTTAGCATTTCAATCACTGTTACTACAGTCCTTTGTGTGTGAGAATTTCTTGCTGAAGGACATGATGATGATGACTAGGGTTTATATTCAGACTACAGAGTTAGAAGCAGAAAGAAACTCACAGGTTATGTTTTTATATAATATAGAAATAATATATTAAATTTAAAAATTCCTCTGTATAAAAGGTATGCATCTCACAAGAATTACCACATTATTATGTCTAATCTGTAACAAAATGTAACTAGGAATGTAAAGGAATTGAAATGCTAAAACTAGCTGTCTGCTGAGAGGCTAGGAATGTAACAACACTTTTTGTTACAAATGTATCAATTGAGATGCTAAAACCTGAGTGAGAGCTCTCTCTCGAGCAGACTGGTTTTACAGGTTTTAGCATAGTGCTGCAGAGATAGAAGCAGATAGGTTATGTGCTTATATAATATAGAAATCATATATTAAAATTAAATTATATTTTACCTCACAAGCTCTAAGTTTATTAAAAATACCTCTGTAAATACCTCTGCATCTCACAAGAATTACATTACTATGTCTACTCTGTAAATACTTTTTGTTACAAACAAAGGAATGTAAAGGAATTGAATGCACCAATTGAGATGCTAAAAGCTTTTTGCTGAGAGCTATACCTCCAGCTTCGAGCAAAAGATCTTGCTCTTCTTGGCTCAGTTGGGGGTTCGCATGGCAGGTCTGTGGAGGGGGGAGAAGGAAATCGACTAGCTCGAGGAATTCGTGAGCCAGCCGCTGCAAGGCTCGCCCCCACCCCACCCCCTAGGGTTCTCACCCTTTTTATCGCTGGCATGAGTGAGGCCCGAACATGGCTTGCTCGTGCCCACGCGGAAGTGACGCGACAGGACCCTGCTCCGGCGCGCTGGACCCCTGCGCTATGGCTTTGGCGGGGGGAACAAGGGTAACATGGTTTCCCCCGCCAAAAACATAGCAGGATGTGACCTGCGGCGGCTCCGGTGGAGGCGATGGAGGAGGAGGCTCAAGCGGCACGGAGATCGCTCCGCGCTGCTCAGAAGAGCGAGATCGGGCCGCCACCACCGCGGAAGGACGATCCGCGGAGAGCCTCGGGCCCAGGTAAGGCTCGATTAACATCACTACAAGTTCCCTGATGGAAGTCCCACCCCTTAGCAACACCGTTACTGTACTCTTTCTAACCAACTGAAATGCAAGATCCAGCAGTTCTCCGCCTGGGTGTCGGTGTCCAGCGCTGGGCTTCAGCAGGGCTCTTCAAACAGCTTCTTCTGCTCCTTTTTGCTCCTTCCAACTTCAACACACCACCAGGATCTGCACAACACCCATCCACCACTACTCACACCACCACATTATATATCATGAGAGCAGGCAGCTATGTGAGCAGCAGATCGTGCACTTGAATGATTACAGCTGAGGTTCTTTTTTGCAGTGTCATTCTGTTGGCCAGCAGCCAACTCACAGGCTAGCAATTAAAGCAACATCGT
This sequence comes from Shinisaurus crocodilurus, assembly GCA_021292165.1. Classification (NCBI taxonomy): domain Eukaryota; kingdom Metazoa; phylum Chordata; class Lepidosauria; order Squamata; family Shinisauridae; genus Shinisaurus; species Shinisaurus crocodilurus. The sequence continues at coordinate 10,410,631 of CM037879.1, forward strand.
GCCTTGCTACTGCAGAGCAAGATCATACAGAGCATCGAGGCAGCACTACCGTGCAACACACCACACTCCTCGCCATCTTCCGTGACTCCCATTACAGTCTTGTTTTGAGTTCCCCTCTTGGCCAGAGACACACTATTGGCAATGTCAGGAAGATCCCTTTAATGGACCTCTGTCTTTTAGAAAGTGTGCAAATTTGTACACTTATCCAGAAAGACCGGATTAGGTAACGCTACCGGAAGACCTCTCGATGATGGCCACCGACTTGGATGGCTAGAAAAGGGGATTGGATGGATTCGTGGAGGATAAGGCTATCAATGGCTACTAGTGAAGATGGCTGGCAATTACCTCCAGGGTGTGAGGATGTATACCTCTGTATGCCAGTTCCTGCACTGTATTCCCACATACGTATATGCACAGCGAACCCCTCAGATCTTCAGAGGAGGCCTCATGTGTCGTTCCAGGGCAAACAGAACGTCGCCATGGGCACAGGAGTGGGCCTGCTCAGTGGTGGCACCCACTCTTGGGAACACTCTCCCACGTGAAGTTCTAGAGGCAGAAAGAGTGGCTATTTCTAAAAGCCTCTTTAAAACACACTTGCCCCCTCAGCCTTTCCCTGTCCTGGGAGGGACTCTGCTACCACTCTGATTTATTGTTCATGGTGCTGTCATGTTTTCAACATTTTACTCTTTTTCATTATGTATCTTTCTCTTCTTTTTGATTGTCATATTGTATTTTGTGGAGAAAGCCTGACACGCACATACACTCACACGCACTTGGACACAGGGGGATAGCCAGACGGATCCGCATACCAGCAATGGGGCACCTCGTTGGTCGGAATCCACAAAACCGAAGCGTGTATCATCAAGATGGCAGGGCAGTCTCAAAGAGCTGTAAAGTACCCCAACACGTCAGCTTTTCCCGGGCAGAAATAAGCCCACCCGACACGAAGGGGCAGGCATAAGCCCCACCTGACCAGGCAGGGGCGGGAGAGCTGGAAAACTGGGGTAGAAAACCCCTCTCCCCACCCTTGGGGGGGGGGTTGGGAACACAGGTGCACTGACATCAACTCCATCCAGTTGTAGCTGGAGCAAGCTGCTCTCTTCCCTGGGTCAGGTGGACCCGGAGCCAGGCTGAGAAGCGCACAGCACGGGACCAAGGTAACTTCCTCCCTCAATACGCTAGCCTGGGAACTGTCCATTCATAAATTCTGAGGTCACGCCAGGTTGTGTTGACCGTTTTGACGTATAGTATTCCTAGAAAGCTATTAGTTCCGCTCCATTCAATCACTAGTAAATAAAGCCTTATTTGGGCAACCCAAGGCTCTGAGTGTTTCTTCTCGCGTAAGAGTCTAGTCGATTTCAGATCGCTTTAACGGGCTATATCTCAGTCGCGGTTAACCCGTTAAGTGCCGAACTCACGCCAAAGACCCAGTTGCTGGTCTTTCACATATTTCATGCTGAGGGGTTTAGGGATTTTTAATATATGACCACCTTCAGCCATACTCCCAAGGAGCTCCAGGCAGGCCGTGAACATGGGGTTGTCCTCATTTATCCACACAACAACCTTGGCAGGTTGGTTAAGCTAAGACAGAGCTATTTGCTCTGTCGTGGGGGGCAGAACCCTGGACGTTGCTCTTCCCAGTCCTAATCCAGAATTCTGTCCACTGGACCATTAATGGAGGGTCACCGGGCAAGGCACAAAGAGAAATTGTTCTGTAGCCTCACATATGACCGTGTTGGCAATGGCCTTCAGAGGAGTATTTAGTAACGCTGGTATTTGGTAGACTACTCTTTGGGCTCAAACCAGGGACTCTGCATCAATTTCAAAGAACTAGAAGTTTAAGAAATCCGGCTAGTACAGGGGTTCCCAATGTGGATCCTGCATTGAAGCATCAACAATGAGCTGAATTAGATAATCCCTTATTAAAGAGACATTGCGGTGTCCAATAGACATGAAACAAACGTTTTTGCTGAATAAGACGCAGCCTAAGTTCCATGGACATGGCAGGAAGATGCCAGAGTGGCAATCCACTGATTACACACTTTGTGGTGGTGCCCACAGCAGTTTCTCAAATTCCCAAATGTGCCCAAAGGTTGAAAAACGTTGGGGACTCCTGGGCTGGTACATAGCGGCACTAGCTACAGATTGAAAACCGTCCATCCTTCAAGGAGCATCAGTAACCATGTGGACACTGCATATATGGTAAATATACCCCCCAAATGTCACACTTTTATCAACAAAGAAGATAACAGAATTTAGAATATTCAACCATTTTCAACCGGTAGCAGTGTCGACGTACCGTAATATAAGCAATCAAAAGTACAAGTGACAAAATATACGATGGCCAGACCCAAAGACCACTCAGGAAACGCATGGGAAAACATTGTAGTAACATACGTCACAAAAGATCTGGTAAGTAAACCATTAGTGAACCACTTTTTTCCAATGAAATCATCCATTTGAAGAATTAACTGTCTGGGCGACTGGGGTGCTTTTACACACGAGGAGGCAGATCTAAACCATGAGAGTTGATATCAAGACATAGTTTCAGTATAACAATTCATTTAGTGGGCCTGTTTTGGAAATGTTACATGTTCTGGATTCCGTGGACAAGTTGACACAATGCCAATTTTCTGAGCAGCATTTTAAAATGGTCACCATGTTTTCTGCTGTAATTTTAATTGCAGCCACCCCTGATGAAGGGAAAACATGCTGGGCAAAATAAGTAGTTTTCTTGGGGTACCTGAGAACTTTTTCTCTTTTGTTCGGTTCGGTCACACATCAGAGCTTCCCCTCTTGTTGTTTCCTGAGGCAAACATGAAGCCCTTTGCCCCGGGCTCCCTAGAGGCCTTTGTGGGTGAGCGGGACCCCGAACTCTGCTCTTCCCAGTCCGAATCCAGCACTCCCTCCACTGGTTCATGCGCTCTTGTGCTGGTCTTCGCTCACTTGCTCCACTCAGAGAAGCATTAAGAGTCAAATCAGAGTCAGAACTCATAAAGTTAGTCACTGGGCATCAGAAAAGACATTCCTTCAAATATGTATCTAGTCACTGAGACTTTTCTTTTCCATTACACTCTAGAGGAGGACCAGGGAGCTCAGTCCAGATCCAGGACGCAGCACGGGACGGGGACGGGGGTCAAAGATCCGGAGGGGGCGCGTCTACTCCCACGATAACAAGAAAGACGTAGGTGCCAGATACGGGTTTAAGGTCATGTCAGTTTGGGCCCAGGGATGGGAAGGAGGGACTGTTGGGACTAGCGTTCGCATTGGCCCAGTTGCGGTTGATAGGGGCTGTACCACATTCGCACAGAGTTGGTGCCCCAAGGAGCTGTACCGCCTGGGAAAAAACACTTTTCCTGCGACGTGCCCTCACCGTGGCCCACCGATCACTCCTCATTGAAACCTCCAAACCCCTCAAATGGGCTCCTCTGAAGCCATGCAGGATCCAGGTCTACATCGTGGGATCGTGGCTACAGAGCAATTCATGGGCAAAAAAGTGAACCCTGAAGAGTGAAAGTGCAAAATGGAGTAATTGATGGTGAACCAGGGGAGGAGGGGAGGGAAAGCCCCCAGGGACCCGGTTATAATACGGGGGGGGGGGCGAAGGGATGGGGCCAGGACATGGACCAGCACACTGGGCTATTACACTGGGGGTGGGGTGAACTGGCCTAGGGAGGCGCGGAGGACCTCATGCAACCCAGAGAGGCCCGGGGGGACCTGCTTTTTGCACCCGGCCTCCCGGGATGGACGAGGACCGGCCAGGCTGTGCGCCCCCAGCCCTTCCCGTGGCTTTGGCCTCCCCCAGCCCTTCCTTGCTGCTGCCCAGTTCCCGCTGCAGCCCTGTCCTCGCTGCCACATTTCCTCCTTCAGGCCTTCCCCTCGCAGTGATATCCTGAGCGACTGTGGCAGTTGGGAATGAGGCAAGGAGCCGGCGGGAGGACAGAGGGAGCACCTGCGGTCGGCTGCCTTCCCGTCCCCACAACTTTAGTAACATGCTTGTGTAAGCCCCTATCTTGGGCCAGAGAGGGAGAGCGGACCCCCCCTCCTCTTCCCAGCCCAGAAAATGGCTCTTTGGGGATGCTTCTGCGGAAGAGAAAGCTTCTCCCCACGACAGACAAGGGCAACAATGCCAGAGACGAGGGCATGGCTGGGCTGGACCAAAGAGTCCACCCGGCTCAGTCTCTGGTTCCCGGCAGATGCTGCTTGGAATGACGCTGCTCCACTGTTGCTGGTCCCCAGCACGGGATCCGCCAAGGTACACTGCTTCTGGACACGGAGGTTCCACTTCTGCACTCCTCTCCCCCTGCCCGGGCCGCCACCTGCTCCCCCTCAGTTCCCTGCCCTCATTCCGGATGCCTGGCTCTGCGGGGTCCTCTGGACAGCTGTGCTGGCTCCTCTGCTGCAGTGTCAGTCGCTCACTCGGGTGCCAAGGGCCCCTCGGCGTGGGGCATCGGCCCGCTGCTCCAGAGAGTCGTGCCAGGAGCTGCATTTGTGGGAGCAGGAGAATCACCGACATGGTTCTTCGGAGCAGCTGCCATGTTATGCCACTCTGAGAGAGAGAGAGGCAGTGGGTCATAGATTCATAGATCATAGAGCTGGAAGGAGCCTACAAGGCCTATCGAGTCCAACCCCCTGCTCAATGCAGGAAACTAGAGGAGGGGTCTCCCATCCAAGTAACAACCAGGCCTGACCCTGCTTAGCTTTCCACGCTCAGACAAGCTGAGCCAGCGTGAGCCACAGGCCTGTCATGCTGGGGCACACACGGCCCTCCCACCGGTGTGGGGTGCGTGCGTGATCTGCCACCACTCCGGATCCACTGCCTGAGGCAAGGGATACACCCTGCCTCATGGGGGGGGGGCTGGCCCCCTCCTCCTCTAGCCGTTTAAGGGATCCCCACCTGAAGGCATCTCAGCCAGTCACCCAGCCCACATCCTGGCTCAGTGAGGTCCACAAGTTCTGTGTTGTCTGGGAAAGGACTTTCTTTGGCCCGTGATCACTCTTGCTGCTCGGCCACTTCACTTTAGGGCTCCCTCCACGTTCTAGTGTGAGGAGAGAGGGAGAGAAACGCTTCTCACTCTCCACTTCCTCTCCATGACATGCGTGAGTTCATCGTCCTCTTCCAGGGCCCCCAGTTCCCTCCCTCCCCTGCTCTGAACTCAGAAATCCCGAAACATTCGTAGTCTTTCCTTCAGTCGAGGATTGGGGTTCCAAGCCCCTTGATCAGTCTGGTTGCCCTTTTCCGCCCCTTTTCTATGGCTTCACTTTGAAGAGGTGGTGAGCGTAAGTGTGCACAGATCTCTGGATGCAGGAAACATGACGAGGGGCAACACCCGACACACAACCCACAAGTGCATAGAACAAAGCCCCAACATCTTGCTTTCCCATGAAAAGCAGTCTAGGGAGTGGGGGATTTTGGGTGGAGGAATGGAAGGGGGAGGGCTGCTTGACCCTTTCCCCACCGACCATCATCACCTCCCGCCTACCCACTTCCCCCCTGTAGAAAAAGCCTCTTGATTAGACCAATGATCTAGCCTGGCCCTCCCCAACTAGACAGGGAATCCCGGTGGACATGATCCAGCCGCCCAGGCAGGGTTCTCCATCCCTGCCTTAAGGAGAGCCATTCTCCAATACAAGCCTGCCTGGCTCTTAACATCTTTCTCCAGGGCCTCTCTTTGGGTTCCTCCTCCTCCAGAGGTGAAGTGGGGGGTTGACACAAGACAGGGCCTTTTCGATTGTGGCTCCCTGCCTCTGCAACATGTTCCCTAAGGAGGCGCCAAGCATCATGTCCTCTGTGAGTGCAGTGAAAACATTTCATTTGCCGAGGACTCTTAAGATGTGGCAGTTCATATTCTTTTAACGTGCCCTTCTGTTTTTATCCCCAATGCTTTCTGTGTTTTGATGTATTCTTTTATTTGTAGGCTCATCAACCATTCTGAGGGGTTTCACGTGAAATACATTTACAGCACAATCCTGGGGCTGTCTACTCAGGAGTAAGTCTCACGAAATCCACCTTCATGCTCCCAGATGGGGCTGTAGGATTGCGGGGCCGTAGCATCTTTTCTAAGCAAAATACTGGAGGTGGCTTGGGAATTGGTATCAGACCGATTTCTGCTTCCTGTTCCCAATCCCACTGCAGTATCTTATTCGGGGAGAAATGCTACTGCCCCACAACCACCAGCTCTTGCCCAATAAAGAATAACGCAAAGAAAGGAAAGGGTGTGCTTGTGTGTGCATGCTTCGGTGGGTCTGGGGTTGCAGGAAATCTCTCTGGGGTATTTTTTTTTTTTTTACACTTTATTTGTGTTTGTGATTGCATGGAGGAAAAGCAATGGATGCCCTGTAGATCTTGCGTGGGAAAATCTGATGTTGTTGGCCCCTTGGCCTTGCCTCAGCTGGCCCCCCCGTGGCAGGCGGGATGTGAAATTAATACGATACGCAGATAACCAGTTCAAAAGTGCTTTCCCGCTCCTGATAGGGACACCCTCGAGGTGTAGGGGGAAGAACTGAGTGGGCTGCAAGTGTTTCCACATATAGCGTTGTTAAGGGACTTCGCTCCTTGCCACTGGACATTTGGGCGTTGGCACTCGCAGGTACCATCAAAAGGGCTCCGCCTGACCCCTCCTGCAGAGAGGCAACCCCCAGAATCCTGCTCACCCAGCGACAAACCCAGAGAGGAAGGGCCCAATAGGCTATGGCAGGGGTCCTCAAACTTTTTAAACAGGAGGCCAGTTCATTGTCCCTCAGACTGTTGGGGGGCCGGATTATAGTTTGAAAAAAATATGAATGAATGGATCAAGTAAAAAAAAAAGGACCCGGGTCCCTTTTTTTTTTACTTGTCATAGGGGTGAATTTTTCCCCCTTAAATGGAAAGTTATCTTATTTATTTATTTATTTTATTTTATTTTTATACCGCCCAATAGCTGAAACTCTCTGGGCGGTTTACAGCAATTAACAAGACAGTCCCTGCCCACAGGCTTACAATCTAAAAAGACACGACACACAAGGAAAAAGGAATGGGGAAGGAAGAAGGGGGAATATTAATGAATACTCCTGGCAGGGCTGGTGGTATTTACATATATAGTTGCACAATTGTTTCATGCCTAACACGAATATACTTTTGTTTTTGCCATCACACAAATGAGCATACACTACAAAAGAATCGGTACTTGAAGCGAAAGAGTTAAAAAAAAGTCTGCTTCCGCCGATTGGCCGCCGGGCCGGATAAAAAGGCAAGGCGGGCCGGATGTGGCCCGCGGGCCTTAGTTTGAAGACCCCTGGGCTATGGGATGCTGCCGTTCGGTTAGCTCTAGCCTGGCAGCCTCGTTCCGTACCTGTCCAAACGCAACAGTCCGCCAAGACTCCTTATTTTAAAGGGACACACTTCTCCTGCGGCGGCTGATGCCAGGAGCTTCAGGTGCACCCCAATTCATCAGCTACTACAGGAACGGGTCTTTTGGCCCAAGGGAAGGCGTCTTTAAAGCCCACCTATCTTTGCTCCACTCGTGTTGCCTCCTCAATCGCTTTTCCAGAAGAGGCCACCAAGCATGGCAGGCCACAGTGACAAGAACCGGCCTGCTCCTGAGGAAACAGGAGGCAAGCAAGCGCACAAAGCCCCGGAAAAGGGGAGTGAGTGATCTGTGCACACTGGACAGACACCGCTTCCCCCTCCTTCCAGTCACACTGACTCTGCATCGGAAATCATCATCACCCCAGTCCTGCCGTGCGTTTGGGTCAAGCGTCCTCTCCCCCTTGCTCTCCACCCTGTCCTCCGTCATTCGCCCCAGTCCTTCCCTGCCCGTACCCAAGAGTGATCGGGGGCCCCGTTTTCTGCGAGAACTCAGCTAATCTCCCCACCATCTCAACTTCTCCTAGAAGGCTTAAGTGGTTTATTGATCCATGGATTAGAATGGCAATCGCTATAAGAAGAATCCTTTCTTCTGCCTACGTGCTTAATAGACATTCCCCGTCGCTTGAAGAAGAGTGTGTGTGTGTGTGTGTGTCTTGTTTTGAGTTCCCCTCTTGGCCAGAGACACACTATTGGCAATGTTAGGAATATCCTTTTAATGGACCTCTGTCTTTTAGAATGTGCGCAGATTTGTACACTTATCCAGAAAGACCAGATTAGGAAACGCTGCCAGAAGACCTCGCGATGGCCACCAACTTGGATGGCTACAAAAGGGGATTAGATGGATTCGTGCAGGATAAGGCTATCAATGGCTAGTAGTGAAGATGGCTGGCAATTACCTCCAGGGTGTGAGGATGTATACCTCTCTATGCCAGTTCCTTGACCATATTCCCCCATACGTATATGCACAGTGAACCCCTCAAATCTTCTGAGGAGGCCTTATGTGTCGTTCCAGGGCAAACAGAACGTCGCCATGGGCACAGGAGTGGGCCTGCTCAGTGGTGGCACCCACTCTTGGGAACACTCTCCCACGTGACGTTCTAAAAGTCAGAAAGAGTGGCTATTTCCAAAAGCCTCTTAAAAACACACTTGTCCACTCAGCATCCATCTCCCTGTGCTGGGAGGGACTCTGACACCACCCTGAGTCATCATTTATGGTGCTGTAATGTTTTTAACATTTTACTCCTTTTAATTATGTATCTTTCTCTTCTTTTTAGATTGTCATATTGTATTTCATGCTGAGGTGTTTAGGGATATAAATATATGAAGTGGAATACACGTATTATAATAAATAGATAGATAGATAGGAGTGGGCGGCTGTTATTGCACTCTGTCCTGCTTGTGGGCTTCCCACAGGCGTCTCTTTGCCCATGGGGGCGGGGAACAAAATGCCCCACCAGACGGACCCTTGGCCTGACCCAGCATGGCTCTGCTCCTGTTCTGAACCACCTCCCCTTTCACACAAAGCACCAAGTCGACATTTTCAATTGCTTGCTTTTATTAAGTGAGTAGGGCAAAGCATTTGAGCAGAGAGATTGAAGGATGGGATCGTCCTGTGCACCCTCACGAGGGAATAAGCCCCACTGAACACAGTGAGACTTACTTCCGAGTCAACATGCCTAGGATTCCGCCGTAAAAGTGATCTGCAGAATTGTCTAGCAGGCAAGGGTCTTCCTTTCCGAGCAAAGGTGTGTGGGCTGGCAGAGTTTCCGGGGGACAAATCGATGCTCCACCCTCAGAGATGTTGCACGGTGGGGCCGCATTGTCACCAACAGCCGGGTCTCTCTCACTAATAGGGCCTGAGGGAAACCACAACAAGTATTTAAGGAAACTCGTAAAGAAAATAGAAGAGTACAACAACACACATTGCTCAGTACAGTAATACCTTGGATTGCAAGTAACTTGGTTTGAGAGCCTTTTGCAAGACAAGCAAATTTTTAAATATTTATTTAACAATGTCTGACTTGATATACAAGCGACGTCTTGCAATACAAGTACTGCAGTACAGCTTAAATTAAAAATCTCTGTACAAATTTTTTTGGGGGAATTTTGTTTTGATATAAAAGTGTTATGGATTACAAGCACGTTTCCGGAACGAATTCTGCTCTCAATCCAAGGCATGACTGTATATGTTACATTAACACTGGCTGTATTAACAACATGGGGAGAACAAAATGCCAAAGTGCCACCATTAACCCTTTGCATGCTGATGGAAGCCCACAGGGTGACGGCTGGAAGCTGGAAAACTGCAGGACTTCTGACATGGACGTCCTGGTCCATGGAGCGGTGGCAGACAGCCAGAGCAGAAAACGCGACCTCCCAACTGAACCGAGCTCAAGGCAGAGTCCAAATGTCTGCTTTTTTATACAATATGGCATGACTTTGTTTCATGAACACATCAGGGACATATGCAGCGATATTTCTCAAGGCCTTTCCTCAGCTTAGGGAGAACAGATGAAAGATCATTTATTATCATGACAAAGAACCATTAAAAAACCTTGAAGCAGCAAAGCTGGTGCCCCCCAAATTGGTGGAGTGCAACTCCCATCATTCCCAGCAGGAGGGCTCCAGCTTGGGGAAGGCCGGCCTTCCCAAGCATGACGGTCTGAGCAGGGCTCCTGTCACCACGAGCTCGTCTTCCCAAGCATATAAGAAGAGCCCTGCTGGATCAGACCAAGGTCCATCTCGTCCAGCATTCTATTCACACAATGGCCAACCAGCTGCCCAAGGAAAGCCCACAAGCAGGACAGGAGAGCAACAGCACCCTTCTGCCCATGTTCCCCAGCAACTGGTGTACATAGGCATACTGCTTCCGAAACTGGAGGAAGCACTTGCCCAATCAGGACTAGTAGCCACCGATGGCCTTCCCCTGCATGAATTTGTCCTGTCCCCTTTTACAGCCATCCAAATTGGTGGCCATCACCACATCCTGTGGAAGTGAGCTCCATAGTTCACGCACTGTGTGAAGAAGGACTTCCCTTTATCTGTCCTGAGCCTTCCCTGCACCCCAGAGAGTCCGCTGGGCACGGTCACGGCAGCAATGAGGCCCATTCATTCATTCAGGGCCCATTTGGGCCTCATTGCTGCCAGTGTGAGAGTAGGCTGCACCCTTAAAGAATATTTGCATCCTTAAAGAAATGGGTACTTTTGGTGCTGGATCTTCCCTTGAAAGCTCTAACGGTTTGTGGCCCCAGGGACTCCACAGGCCAAATCAGGAAGTCCAGAGGATCGGATTCAGCCTCTGGGCAAGGGTTCTGCATCCCTGCCTTAAGGATGGCCTCTATTTGGGTTTCTCCTCCTCCTGGGGTGAGGTGGGGGGTTGACACAAGACGGGGCCTTTTCGATTGTGGCTCCCTGCCTCTGCGATATTCTCCCTAGGGAGGCTCGTCTCATGCCAAGCATCATGGCTCATGTGGCTGCAAGTGGAAACCCTTCCTTTGCCTAGGACTCTTTCAGACTTGGAGGTTTATACCGTTTTCACCTGGTCTTCTGCTTTTATCCAAGATGCTTTCTATGTTTGATGTAATCTTTTATTTGTAGACTGGTCAATCAATCTGAGAGGTTTTACCAGAAATGCATTTACAGCACAATCCTAGGCATGTCTACTCAGAAGCAAGTCCCACGAAATCCTCGTGCCCTATTCCCAGGACTGCATCCTCAACAACCACAACGGTTCTTTGGCCATTCCTAGGCACCTGTGAACTGTACAAGTGAGGGAAGCCTGTAGCAGAGACTTCCCCAACCGGGTGCCTCCTAGATGCCGTGGACAACAACTCCCATAATCCCCAGCCCCATCTGAGGGCACCAGATGGGGAAGGCTCCTGTACTGGGATAGCATTTTGGAACCTGGAAGCATTTAGCCATTTTAATCTGATTTCAATGACAGATTTCTCTTGTTTTCAATGCAGGAAACAACCCTGAGAGGAACAGAAAACTCCTTCGCTATTTGAATCCGGCCCCAGACACTTCCTCTCCTGCTGCAGGAGGAGCTGATCCTGGGTGCCAAGGGAAGGTTTCCCACCTGGGTTTACAGAAGCTTGTGTGTGTGTGTGTGTGGGGGGTAATATTCACCAGGAGTGCAGCGGAGGAGGAAAGGGTTAAAAAGCCCTGAGTTCCTGATCAATACGGGACCCCTGCGGTGTTCTTTCAGCATTCAACAAAAGCAAAAACAGCAACTGAAATGGAAGTGATACATTTCGCATCTCCTCTAGAATTATTGTCATGTATATAGCACCAATTTCATTAATTTCACAATATCCTCATTAGTGGCCTCACCTTCGGCAGCAAACCTGCCTAAATGGACAGTAGAAGTGAAATACTCGGATTTCATTATCCAAGCAACGGACACGTCTGCAACGGTGCCCCACTGCCTCTCACACAATCGTTGGGCTTGGGCTTGGCTGAAATCTAGAAGGAAGAGAAAGCACAACTCAAGAGAGAGACGCCCCCTTGTCCGGAAAACTGGCCCACCCACCGTCTTCCCCACGCAAAGTGGAGAGAGCTGCGTAGCTTGGAGAAGAGGAGCAGAGCGAATCTCACCCGGTGCCACCACCAGCAGCAGGAGGAAAACAGAAGAGAGAAGGCAGAAGATCTTCATGGCTGGAGGAGGCTGCCAATCTTGGAGACACTGGAAGAGAAGTCAAAGAGGCAATGGATTGGAAAGGGAGAGATCCTATATTTATTGGGCCTTGAGAGCTGTTGAAATCTTGTGGGATGCCCCGTGTCGTTGGGAGGATGTGTGTTGCAAGCTCTGAAGGGTACAGGCTGTTACCGAACAACTGCCAGAAGTGCCCCAATGTAATGTGGCCCTCGCTTGTTTCATCCTTTTCCGCTCCCTTGCTCACACCTGCATCCCACCCGTACTCCCAAGGAGCTCCAGGCAGGCCGTGAAGATGGGGTTGTCTTCATTTATCCACACAACAATCTTGGCAGGTTGGTTAAGCTAAGATGGAGCCATTTGCTCCAGGCTCCCTAGGGGGTGTCGTGGGGGGCAGAACCCTGGACCTTGCCCTTCCCAGTTATGATCCAGAATTCCGTCCACTGGACCATTAACGGAGGGTCACAGGCCAAGGCACAAAGAGAAATTGTTCTGTAGCCTCACATATGATGGTGTTGCCAATGGCCTTCAGAGGAGTATTTAGAAATGCTGGTATTTGGTAAACGACTCTTTGTGCTCAAGCCATGGATCCAGCATCAATTTCAAAGAGCTAAAAGTTTAAGAAATCAGGCTGATACACGGGTTCCCAATGTGGATCCTGTATTCACACAGTGGCCAACCAGCTGCCCACGGGATCCCACAAGCAGGATATGTGTGCAACAGCACCCTCCCGCCCATGTTCCCCAGCAACTGGTGTATATAGGCATACTGCCACTGAGACTGGAGGTAGCATAGAGCCATCAGGACTAGTAGCCATTGAGAGCCTTCTCCCCCAGGAATTTGTCCAATCACTATGGTGGCTGTGGAGAAAGCCTGACACGAGTATGCATGCACACACACACACACAGTCTCCGTCCAAGGGAGGGGGGCGAGGAGGGGGGATTGAGTTACAGGGAAGCAGCCAGACAGACCGGCATCCCCAACAATGGAGAGTCTTGGTTGAATTCCACAAAACCCAAGGAAGGACCATCAAGAACCATCAAACTATCAGGGCAGTCTCAAAGAGCTGTAAAGTACCCAGTACGTCACCTTCTTCCCGGGCAGGAATAAGCCCACCTGATACGAAGGGGCAGGCATAAGCCCCCACTTGACCTGGAGGGTGGGGAGAGCGGGAACTCAGGGGTAGAAAACCCCTCTCCCTTCCGGTGAGGGGTTGTTGGGAACACAGGGTGCTTTGGAACAAGATTCATCCTCCAAGCGGCGGCTGGAGTAAGCTGTTCTCATCCCCGGATCGGCCAACCCGGAGCCAGGCTGTTAGTCTAAGGTAACTGACTAATCCCAATGCGCTAGCCTGGGAGCCTGTTTCATTGACAAACGTAGAGGTCACCTCAGGTTGTGTTGACATTATAGTATTCCTAGAAAGCTGTTAGTTCCGCTCCGTATCTTGTGTAAATAAATAAAGCCTTATTTGGTCATTTTAAAGGGCTCTAGTTTCCTCTTGTGTACGCAAACCTCCTAGGCGGTTTCACTTGCTTGTACGGGCTGTAACTCAGTGCCGGTTAACCCGTTAAGCGCCGAACTCACGCATAGGACCCGGGTGCTGGTCCTTCACAGTGGCCATCGCTATATCTCCTGGAAGTGAATTCCATGGTTTAATTATGTGCTATGTGAAGAAGTCCTAACTTTAATCTGCCCTGAATCTCCCACCAATCAGCTTCATGAGACAACCCCGTTGGGTTCTAGTATTATTAGAGAGGGAGAAAAATGTCTCCCTGTCCACGTCTTTCTCCACACCCTGCATACTTTTTTTGTACACCTCTATCATGTCTCCCCTTACTCAGCTTTTTTCTCAGCTAAACAATCCCAGATGTTGTAACCTTTCCTCATGGGGGAGTTGCTCCAGCCCCTTGGTCATTTTAGTTTCCCTGTTCTGCACTTTTTCCCGCTCTACAATATCCTTTTTTAGGTGCGGTGACCAGAACTGTACACAGTATTCTACATGCAGTCGCACCATAGATTTGTATAAGGGCAGAATGATCTTGCCAGTTTTATTTTCAATTCCTTTCCTAATTATGCCTAACATGGAGTTTCCCTTCTTCACAGCAGCCGCACACTGGCTCGACATTTTCATCCAGCGGTCCACCACAGCCCCAAGATCTCTTTCTTGGTCAGTCACTGCTAGCTCAGATCCCATCAGGTTATAGTTGAAGATGGGATTTTTGACCCCAACATGCATCACTTTACACAGTTCCTGAAATTGAACCACATTTGCCATTCTGATGCCCGCTCTCCCAGTTTGGAGAGATCCTTTTGGAGCTCTTCACAATCCTGTTTTGTTTCCACCACCCTAAATCATTGGGTGTCATGAGCAAACTGGGCCGCCTCCCTGCTCCCTGCTCTAAGGGCAGAACTAGGGCACCGACTGCAGTCAGAGCAGGCAACACTGAGTGAAACGGCTCAGTTGTCTGACTCAGGATACGGCAAAAGGCCTGCTTGGCTGGCATGCAGAAGGTTCCAGGTATTCTCTCTTACTACGGGTTCAGGCACCAGCAAGGCTGGGAAAGAGCCTGGCCTGAGTGGTCACTGCCGGACTCCATGCCTCCATGGTCTGACTTGGCATGAAGGCCGCAGCTTCATCTTAGTCCTGCCACGGAGCTGCAGAGGACACCAACAGGGACCTCTCCGCACCTGGTCAGAACTGCAGCGCCCTGATAGCTGGAAGTCCTGCACCTGAATTGGAGGGTGTCCAATACACACCTCCCTCTTCAAACAGAAAGCGGTCGTACTTACCGGTCCAATATTTACCGTACCTGTAAAATGATTTCCTTCCACGGGACGGAACCAGGATGGCCTCCTCTCCTCCCAGGGGCTTCCCTGTGACTTCCACAATCTCAGCTGCATGACAGGCAGAAATTCAAGTGGTTCAGTCTTTCCCATTGCTGCACTGCCATGTTTGGGTACGCTGCACCTCTTACATTTCTGCCCGTCTGTGAAGAGAAAGCCATAGCCCCCCCACACACACACGTATATGCACACATACCGCAAGATAGCATCAGACACCCAAGAATCACAATAGGAGTCATTAACATGCCCCCTGGCAAGTCCCTGGTCTGGCAGCCAAAGGAGCTGTGGAATATTCATTCCCAGGTGTTGGATAGAAGAAAGGAACAGCCAAAGACTCCTAGGTGCCGGGCAAACAAGAAAAACCAGTCGTGCCAGCAGGGGGCACAACAAGAAGGGGTCAGTGCCGGGAAAAGGGTTGTTGGTCGTGAGGCAGCAAGCTGCAAGGTCCATGGCTCAGGTCAAACCACCTTCGACCCTGGGGGAGCTCCCAGTGAACAACGCTAACATAGAACAGCCCTTTCGGAGTTAAGCGGCTTTCTAAGAACAAGGCATTTCCAGGTACGACTGTCTGTATTGCTTGTGCGGCTCGCTACCAGCTCAATTGTAGGTGTGTGCTTAGCGTGGCGCTTTGTATATGTTCTGTTACGCTCCATTAAACTCTGTTTACCCATAACAGTGTAGTAGCGTCCATTCAAAACTCGGTCTCCTCACTTTGCCTGCGTTATAATTGGTCGCGGCTTCTGCCAGCGAGCTGCGTACCGCTGATAGAGGGCTACCCGAGTCCGGGTTAACCCCTGAGTGGCCGAACCCGCCAAGAAGGACAGTTGCAGTCTTTCTCCACACCGTCGTTCAAGCCTTTTGAAGGTACTGAACTTCTGTTGGGGTGGGGTGGGGACCCTTGCAGTGCTAGATTGAACTGAACTGAAGCTGTTCCTTGTATCTTTGCTGCGGTGAGAAGAGGCGTTCTGGGTGGCTGCCCCATATTCTCAAGCACCAGGTAAGGCTGGGGGGACAATGTCTGGTGAACAGGCTGCTTGACCCGATTACGCCGTGAGCCTGTGATCATGTTAATTTCAAGAAGAGCCTTCCCCCACCTGGCGTCTTCCAGAGGTGTTGGACTACGGACCCCATGATCTGCAGCCAGCATGGACATCCTGGCTGGGGATGATGGGAGTTGTAGCCCAACACATTTGGAGGGCGTCAAGTAGGCAAAATATGTCATAGAAAGTCTTGTTGCTGATCGCGTGATGATTTATTTGTATTTTGTATTGTGGCTTTTATGCTGTTCACCACTTTGGTGTTGTTTTATAAAGCGGTATATAAATTTCTGTAAAAAGCTAAATTAAATTAACATAATGGTTAGTGTCTGAATAATTATTGAGGCTTTATCAATCGACTGGAATGGAATTATTATCAATGGAATTATTGAGGCTTTATCAAATGTCTGAAAACATTTCTTTAAAATGTTTTTATTTACACCACCCTTCATTTTATTTGGAATCTCTGCATGGTGTACAATTAATGGCATCACGACGTAAATGCAGAAAAAGAACCACTGGCAAAACCCTTAATCATCACAACATACAGAAGTAAAAATGTGTGGGTGAACAGAAAACTCCTAGGCCTAGCCAGGCACCGGAAAGCTTGCTGCGGGCGGCACCAGGTGAGCCTCTCTAGCCAGGGCATTCTGTAGTTGGGGCTCCACTGCGGAAGAACAACAACCCTTTCATCAATGTGGCCTAGTGGTGAGAGTGTTGGACTGGGACTCGGGAGATCCGGTTTCTAGTCCCCGCTCGGCCATGAAACTCACTGGGTGACTTGGGGCCAGTCACTGACTCTCAGACTAACCTACCTCACAGGGTTGTTGTGAGGAAAAAATGGAGAGGAGGAGGAGGACTATGTAAGCCGCCTTGGGTTCCTTGCAGGAAAAAAGGTGGGGTATAAATATAATTAATAAATAAATAAACTGTTCACACACCGTCCCTCTTAGGAAGGCACCTGAAAAGGGGCCTTGGGAGAAGGTCTTAAATGGGTCAAGTAGGGAACATACGGGGTGGGCACTCCAAGGTGAGCAGAGGGTCTTGGAATCATAGAATTTACAAGGTGGAAGGGAACTTGGATGTCATCTAGTCCAACCCGTTGCCTTGCAATGTCCACCCATTGGTTCTAGTCCTCTGGAGCAACAATGAAAACACCTGCTCCATCTTCTGCTCCATCTTCTGCATCACAACCCTTCAAGTATGTGATGACATCTACCTTAATCATCTTAAATCGTCATCTTTCAGTTTTCCATAAAGTAATCAGGTATGGTAAACATGGGAAAGAAATTAGCCGGCAATTTATTATTTTGATGCATATATTGGGTTGAGTGGCATCGGTGCCTGCCCTGGGCCCTTTGGATGGGGCAGGTTAACCCAGTGTTTCTCAACCTTGGGTCCCCAGATGTTTTTGGCCTACAACTCCCAGCATGCCCCAGCCAGCTATGCTGGCTGGGGCATGCTGGGAGTTGTAGGCCAAAAACATCTGGGGACCCAAGGTTGAGGAAAACACTGGGTTAAACACAGCAATGGTCAGGCCACTTGCAAGGGTCTCTTCTTGCTGCCACAGCTCAGCTCTCCACACAGAGGGGCCCCCTGGGATTTCCTCAGCCCCCTTTCATCAGAGCGTGAAGTGCAATGCCCAACTGAAGAGGCAAGTTGGACAACCTGTGTGGTCACACTGACTGCTGGGACTGAGAGAAGCAACTTCTCTTTCGCCACCGTGTCTTTCTTCAGATGAACTGCCAAGCACTGCTCCATCCGATGTCTACAGAGTGCTGCAAAGGTGCCAGTTGCCAGCCGGACGCTTTTGTGCACAGCAGCAAGAAATGGGCCAGGGGCTTGGTGCAGCAGCGCAAGCACAGCCACGGTGTTGCTGCCCCAGGACAGCTCCCTGGCAGTGACAGAAATTACCTCTGTAAACGTGAATGTTTCTAGCCAAAGCCCTGTGACAATGAAATGAGACCCTCTAAAATACAATTGCATGTACGTAACCAAATTACAAAGATTCAGGAGTGAAAACAGCTGCCAGGCAGGGCCACTGTGGTGGCGATGCAGCTGCTCATGCTCCATGTCTATGTTCGGTTTGGATCAGAATTCACCCAAATTTGCCAGGTTCTCCCTGTTCAAAACCGAATGAACTCATTTAAAAAAATTGGAACAGGGGAGGAACCGAAACGGACACATATGTACGTCCCTCCAGCCGCAGGGCTTTGAGTGCTTCCGTCTTCACAGTCTGGCTTTGCATCCCTGTGTATGCAGCCGTGTTTGCAGTGCGGAATGTGGGTTGCCACCTCTTTTCTTCTGGCAGGCTCTTCCTCTTTAACAGCCACAGCACAGGCGCGTCACGGTCCTCTCCATGCTAGGTATGGCTCTCTCCCAATTGAACTTGGCCATTGCAGCCAGGTGAGAATGATGTTTTGGTTTATTTTTACAAAGTTCATCTTTTGACGGGAGAGAACTTAAAATCTTAAAAAATGCAAGTATGGGAGGAAGCGAACCAGACAGATTCACTCATGCCTACTGTATTGTCCCAGCTTTCTGAATACAGTCACATCCAGTGGATGAAGTAGTTAATATAGCAACTTTTATTTCCCCCCAAACAAGCCGGGGACCCCGCTGCACAGTCCTCCTACTTTTCTGGCCAGCCGCGCTCAAGAGTCAGCTCTCCAAGGGACAGGCCTCCTGGGTGGGGATGGGAGAATCGGGAGGGTGCAAGCTCACCAAAATTCTCCACCCGCCACTCAGTTTGTCTTGCTCCCATTTTTGTTTCCAACCTGTTTTTTGTTTGTTTGTTTGTTTCTTCCAACGGGAACAGTGGGCATTTGGAATGGGGAAAGTGTGCATTTCTGTGTCCCTTTTTCAGATCCTTGCCCCCTATTAACTGAAGCATGAAAATGCTTTTTGGAACAGTTTTCAAAAATAGGACTCTGTTTTGCCACAGGATCCCCAAAAGGGATTGGCCAAGGTTCTTTGAGGGATTTTCTGACCATAATAAATACTCCTCCAGGAAGTCAAAGCCAAACATGTTTATTGTAAAGTTAAGCCTGAAGTACAACAATGCGACTCCCAGTTCCCTGGTGGAAATCCCACCCCTTAGCTGCACAGTCACTGTTCAACCAACCCGAATGCTAGGTCCAGCAGCTCTCCGCCTGGGTATTGGCACTCCACGTTGGGCTTCTGCAAGGCTCTCTGCACAGCGTCTTCTGCTCCTCCTCGCTCCTTCCAGTTCTTCAGTACTCCACACGCAACCGACCAACCACCACTACCAACCACCACCGCCTCTGCACTTGCTCTTCTTAAATAGCACCAAGCTTCTTGGATTGCAGATCTCGTGCTTAACTGTTCGCACCTGTGCTGTCCTTCTGGCCAGCAGCCAGATCACGCAGCACAGGTGAGTTGCTCTTGATTGCATCAGGCTGGCAAGCAGCCAAGTAGCCAAGGCCGGTTGCTGATTCTTAAAGCAAACCTACTTTCTTAAAGCCAAAGTATGTCGCGAAGACCCATGCACTCGCCAGGTGTGCTGTCTCCCCGGGGCACAGGATTAAGGATGTGACAGAGCAGCTGCCGAGGCTCATACAGTCCACCGACACATACCCCTTTCTTCTCTTCCACGTGGGTACAAATGATACTGCCAAGCGGAGTTACAAAGAAATTACGGCAGACTTTGAAGAGCTGGGAAGGGAAGAACTTCGGGGTCCAGATAGTTTTCTCATCCATCCTTCCAGTACTTGGAAGAAGCATAGAAAGGGAAAGAAAAATACTCAGAGTGAATGACTGGCTACGAAGGTGGAGTCGACGTGAGGGATTTGGATTCTGGGACCACGGGCTACACTTCCTGGAAGATGGACTGCTGGCAAAGGATGGGTTGCACCTCACAAGGACTGGGAAGAATGTGTTTGGACACAGCATGAGGAACTTAATCAGGAGGGCTTTAAACTGAATCCAACAGGGGAGGGAGACATAAACTCGGGGGTTCCAATGGAAGAAGGCCTCTGTGCCACAACGGAGAGAACAGCTCCAGCGGTGCCCATTGATAGTCTACCACAAAATGTAGGGGGAAAGTCGGACTATAAAGCACATAGTCTTCGATGTCTCTATACTAATGCCCAGAGTATGGGCAACAAACAAGACGAACTTGAACTCTTGATACATGAGGGCAAGTACGACTTGATAGGGATAACTGAAACCTGGTGGGATGACTCCCATGACTGAAATACAGCAATTGAAGGGTATAACTTGTTCAAAAGGGGGGGAAAAGCAACAGAAAGGGAGGTGGAGTTGCACTGTATGTTAAAAATACGTATCTCTGCACAGAGATACAGGAAGAAAAGCTTGGCAGCCCCATTGAGAGCATCTGGGTTAAAATAAAGGGGGCAAAGAATAAAACGAACATGGCGGTTGGAGTCTACTACCGACCACCCAATCAAGGAGAAGACGAGGATGGAACTTTTGAAAAGCAAATTGCCATTGTTTCAAGGAGGCACGGTGTGGTAGTAATGGGTGACTTCAATTTCCCTGATATCTGTTGGGAGACTTATTCAGCCAAACATGGCCCCTCCAAGAAATTCCTGAGCTGTGCTGCTGATAACTTCCTCCTACAGAAAGTGGAGGAAGAAACTAGGGGATCGGCTATCCTTGACCTGATTCTAACCAACAGAGATGAGTTAGTGGATAAAGTGGCAGTTTCGGGAACTCTGGGGGAAAGTGACCATGTTATACTTGAGTTCTTGATTCTAACGGAAGCAAAAGCTGAGTGTAGCCAAACACGTACCCTGGATTTTAGGAAAGCCAATTTTAACAAACTCAGAACTATGATTAGTAAGATCCCATGGCAAGCGACTCTCATGAGAAAAGGAGCCCAGGAGGGGTGGGAGTTTTAAAAAAAGGAAATTTTAAAGGCACAATTGCAAACAATTCCCACAAGGAAAAAAGGCAGAGGGCAACAGAAGAAGCCAATGTGGCTTCACAATAAACTCAAAGATGACCTGAAAACAAAAAAGGACACGTATAGGAAGTGGAAGGAAGGACAGGCTACAGGGGAAGAGTACAGGCAGGTAGCACAGAACTGCAGGAATAGTGTCAGGAAGGCTAAAGCTGAGAATGAGCTAAGGTTAGCGAGGGATGCTAAAAGCAACAAAAAAGCTTTCTTCAGATACATGCATAGTAAAAGACAGAAGAAAGAACTGATGGTTCAGCTACGTGATGAGGATGGCAAATTTATAACAGAAGACAAAGAAAAGGCAGAAGTGTTCAATTCCTACTTCGGCTCGGTCTTCTCTCAAAAGAGGGTCTATGACCCCCCTGGCAAACCTGAAGTGCAGACTGAAGGGGCAGGATTGCAGCTTGAGATTGATAGGCAAATGGTCAAGGAACACCTGATTACTCTGAACGAGTTTAAATCTCCAGGGCCTGACGAGCTGCATCCTAGAGTAATAAAGGAACTGGCAGAAGAACTCTCAGAACCACTGTCTATTATCTTTGAGAAATCATGGAGGACAGGTGAAGTGCCAGACGACTGGAGGAGGGCAAATGTTGTTCCCATCTTCAAAAAGGGCAAGAAGGAGGAACCTGGGAACTATAGGCCAGTCAGTCTGACATCAATCCCCGGGAAGATTTTGGAGCAGATTATAAAGAAGTCAGTCTGCAAGCACCTTGAAAACAATGCAGTGATTACTAGAAGCCAGCATGGATTTGTCAAGAACAAATCCTGTCAGACTAATCTGATCTCATTTTTTGATCGGGTAACCTCCCTTGTGGACTGTGGGAATGCCGTGGACATTATATATCTGGACTTCAGCAAAGCTTTCGACAAAGTGCCTCATGATATCCTGATTAGTAAGCTAGCTAAGAGTGGGCTAGATGGAACAACTATCAGGTGGATCCACAATTGGCTACAGAATCGGACTCAAAGTGTGCTTATCAATGGTTCCTTCTCAAACTGGGGAGAGGTAACGAGCGGGGTACCACAGGGCTCGGTCCTGGGCCCAGTGCTCTTCAACATTTTTATTAATGACTTGGATGAGGAGGTGCAGGGAATGCTTATCAAATTTGCAGATGACACAAAGTTGGGTGGAACAGCTAATACTCTGGAAGACAGAAACAAAATTCAAAGTGACCTCGATAGGCTGGAGCACTGGGCCGAAAACAACAGAATGAAATTTAATAGGGATAAATGCCAAGTGCTGCACCTAGGGAGAGGAAACCAAATGCAGAGTTACAGAATGGGGGACACTTGACTCAACAACACTACAAGTGAGAAGGATCTTGGAATTGTGGTAGATCACAAACTGAACATGAGCCAGCAATGCGATGTGGCTGCAAAAAAGGCAAAGGCTATTTTGGGCTGCATTAATAGAAGTATAGCTTCCAAATCGCGGGAAGTGATAATTCCCCTTTACTCGGCACTGGTTAGGCCTCATCTTGAGTACTGTGTCCAGTTCTGGGCACCTCACTTTAAGAAGGACATAGACAAACTGGAGAGGGTTCAGAGGAGGGCAACAAGGATGATAAAGGGACTGGAAACAAGGCCCTATGAGGAGAGACTGA
Source organism: Shinisaurus crocodilurus (assembly GCA_021292165.1). Classification (NCBI taxonomy): domain Eukaryota; kingdom Metazoa; phylum Chordata; class Lepidosauria; order Squamata; family Shinisauridae; genus Shinisaurus; species Shinisaurus crocodilurus. The sequence continues at coordinate 10,433,063 of CM037879.1, forward strand.
AAGAACTGGGCATGTTTAGCCTTCAGAAGAGGAGACTGAGGGGAGATATGATCGCACTCTTCCAGTATTTGAAGGGATGTCACACAGAGGAGGGCCAGGATCTCTTCTCAATCATCCCAGTTTGCAGGACACGGAATAATGGGCTCAAGTTACAGGAACCCAGATTCCACCTTGTTGGATAATTAAAATTGCAGTCAAAACCTAGGGCTAATTTTTCACCAGGTAATTGGGTGAAATGGTTAAGATCACTGATACCTTCTAGGGTGGTTTTCCTAGAAGGTACTCAGTG